>CM062820.1:620995080-622195080 GCA_031772625.1 Pinus tabuliformis
GATCATCTTATGCGTTGAAGGAAATGGAGTAATAACTAAAACACCCACACAATTAAACCACTAATGGATTAAGAAAGAAAACATTATTACAAACTATCGAAGCTTAGTTGACGAGATGTGAGAGGAAGAGAAGAAAAAATAATTAGGAATGGACCAACAAAGAGGTAAGGCATGAAAAAAATAGAGAAGGATAAGGAAATGGGAACGCATGCAATCTTAGATCCAAAACTAAAGGGATATTGAATCCCAAGAAAAGGAGGAAACTCAACCCCTTAACAAGCGGCTACTCATACAACAAGTAAGTAATGAGGGCCCTCTCTTGGAATTGCTAGGGATTGAGGTCAGAAAAAGGATGGAGGAAGTGAAATATTTGATCAAGAAAAAGAGACCCTTAGTTCTCCTGCTCTAGGAGACAAAATTGGATGATCAAGAGGTCCTCCAAAATCAACAAAATATTTGGAATGGAAGTGGTTCTTTCAAGTGAAAGAGGAGCTTAAGGCAGACTATCCACCATGTGGTCTTAATATTCACTTAGATTGCTAGAATCTAATTCGAAATATGACTCATTGGATACTTGTTTTCTATATATTCCTTCAAATCGGGTATAGAGAGATTTAAAATCGCACCAATAACTTTTTGAGAGAGATTTAAAATCACATAATTCAATTATTTTCATAAACATATTTTATAAAATATTCTCCATATTCGACATTGCCTTAATGAGAAGATAATCTTCTTTGCTTTGTTTCTCTTTTACAAGAAATTTTTTAGATATAAGTTTTAGATTTTTTAAATTTATTTTGATTTATTATGGTTTTTATTATTAATATCTTAAATGTATACTTTAGTTTTTCTTAAATTTTATTTATATTTTTCTTTTTCAAAATAGATTTTTTAATTAGTGCTTTTTGATTTTTAATTTTCGATAAATTGCTTTAGTTTTTGTTTTTAAATCCAATTTTAATTGTTTTTTATTTTTTGGTTGGAAAAAGACATTTTCGAACCAGCGGGAAAGGAAAACGCAGAAGAAAAAGAAATGCGGGAAAGGAAAACGCAGAAGAAAAAGAAATGCTCGAGCCGGAAAGATGAAAAAAATTTGGACCATTTCTCGAGCGGGAAAGATGAAAAAAATTTGGACCATTTCTCGAGCCGAAAGATTTAATTTGGACCATTTCCGGAAAGATGAAAAAAATTTGGACCATTTCTCGATTTGTGCGTGTCATCCTTGCGCAGGGGCCATGCTAATCTTCTCTGTATCGTTCCAATTTTATCGGATGTCTCCGAAGAGACAATACAATATATGGTGGGCTGCTATATAAATGACTTGTATATAGCTTACATTATGTATGTGGGAAGAAATTGTAACGTCCACGTCACGCCCTGCCTCCGTCCGTTGCCCAAATACCACATCACCTCAACAGCAACGGCACGCGTTGGACCTCCCCTCCTCCGATTGGATTGGATTGGATTTTCCATTTCCGCGTTATAATTTTAGTAAATGGAGTTGCACGCAAATGCACCAACGAATATCTGCGCTTGTTACCCTGTGGTTCTTCGATTTTCCAGCGAATCGCATATATATCTCTGCGCCTGCTGCTAGGGTATATATAAATACATCTAGGAAGAAAGGGAGGCCACAATACAAGCTTATAGCAAAGTGATGGATTCCCTAGTTTCGTGTTCCAATCCATTCATCCCATGGTTTCCCCCTGGCTTTCTCGCTATCACCTCTACTCTCTTGGCCATCCAATCCATTCATCCCATGGTTTCCCCCTGGCTCTCCCGCTATCACCTCTACTCTCTTGGCCATCCAATCCATTCATCCCATGGTTTCCCCCTGGCTTTCCCGCTATCACCTCTACTCTCTTGGCCAACGAAATTTTCCTAACCCTTACTCCTTTCGCATAAACTTCATGTGGCCATTGTGCTTACCCTTCTCTTCATGTGGCTTTCCGCCCTTTAGAACAAGGTATTCGACTTGGAATTCATTTTATTTTGCATATTTCTTATCAAACCACCTCTCTAATATTGGTGAACAATGAATTTCTTCTTTGATTTCTCTCTCCCTTCTTCTATTTTGAGTAGGGATCAATTATTCTTTGGTTTATTAAGAAATTATGCCCACGTAAGGTTTGAGATAGTTGGAGAGATGGAAATAATATCTTTTGAGTGAGGAAGGCTTCCTTTCCATTGGCCAAAAAATAAGGACGCAAATTGAATTCTTGTTGGTGGATTTAGCTACACCATTACCCTAAGGACAATAGTTCGTTGAACACCATAAGATGATCCCCTTATCTAAATCCAACCCAATCAACTTTACAGAACAACAATATATAGCATTATCAAAGACAAGATTGGTTGGGATGTTGATCCTAGCAATCAACTATTTCTCTAGAGAATGAATCACAACCTCTTCATTTTCCTTATTTAGTTGCACACCCTCAGTCTATTGTGTGAAGTAGTCCATTGCAGTCATGATATATATGGTGTCCAAAGGAATGTGAACAGATCTCATCGACAACATCTATAACCCATTGTTCAAAGTGTTCTTCAATAGTTATAAAATGAAATGGGTCTAAGTCTAGTTTTTTCTCCCTACTAGAAATTTTTTTATATGTTTTTCACTTTCAAACATAATCATGGACTTATTTGAACATCGTTGGCCAATAATATCTAGATCTCAATACTTAATGGGTTATTGTTTCACCAAAAAATTGTCCTCCACTGGGTCCATAACATAATTCTGCGAGGACTTTATTTTCATCTTGCTTCTCAAGAAAACTAAGATATACAACATCATAGTTTTTGTTGAATAGGAGTTCATTTATGAGTTAGTATAACTAAGAAGAACATAGCAAGTTCACCATCCTAGAAAGAAGGCATTGCAACTAGATTAATATTTTCAAACAAGCATTACAAAGAGATACATAAACCAAATAAGAAGATGGCTATGAACTAGATAATAATTGCCTAGTCCTTCATAAGATTAATCATGCAACCACGATCAAGGTTGTAGCAATGGTAGGTCTCTCAATATTTTCCCTAGTTAAGAATTATTGAGCTAACATCCAATAATATTTAAGGCAATAAAATCGCAAAATGTCATGACGCCTCACCACTTATGTTTTACTCAAACACCCTGAAAACAATATGGTAATAGTGGTGAATATGTATATAACTCAACTTCAAGTGGCATTTAAAGTATTCAAAGTCATAAATGTAATAAGACATATGGGCTAAGGAAGAAAAATTTAATGTTTAGGACATGTGGGATAAGGAAGAACCATTTAGGGTATAGGCCATCATAAGCCTACAAAACATGTCAAGGGCATACGCATTTATAGTGAAGGTGTGCATTTGTCATTGAGAAGGTGTTGGTATTCCTCCTTACTATGCAAACATGCAATATCATGGACTCGACGTGCATTTTCAACTTGAGGCATGCATTTTCCTAAATACCTCGTTTTCATGTAATTTCATGAGCTCAACATCCTATTACCACATAAATCATCTTTTTATTCTTCCTAGGGCATGCATTTTTCATCATGCCCTACTTTCATGCATATATATATATATATTATTTCCCTTTATGCATTTTTTTACATTTACAAGGTAGTTTGTTATAATGCATGCCATACCAACATCATTGTCTCATAATGGATTACCATTCATTTTCAATCTCCTTCTCATGAAGACTATTCATATGGCTAAGGAAGCATCAATTAGGGTTTATATCATTACAAGTTTGCACATTATGTCAAGGCATACATTTTTATAGTGCATGAATGTATTTATGTTTAGCAAGGCTTACATACTCCTCCTTAGGATTTTAAAATTTCTTATGGTGACCTACTAGATAGTGTCGAAACATTCATCAATACAAATTCAAATTTGATTGTATCCTTGAGGATAACCAATAGCATGGTCAAAACTAGGCCTATGTTTCTCATAGCCATTTGTTTTTTATGTAGTGTTCCACCACTATGTTGACAACTAACATATTAGATTGAGTAATGAAAGGATATTCAACCAATTTCAATTGGGATCACAATGGATTTCAATGGTTCTAACTAAGTGCACTTATGGACTATAGAGCAAATAGAGTGGTTACAATATATGCCAACCACTTTCATGAAAAAGAACAAAAGTGACCTTCTTTGAAAATGAACTAACAAAGCAAAGAAATGATTAAAGAAAATAAAGAAATGAGAATTTCAAATCAAATAAATAAAACAAGTGAAATTCAGATACAAACTGAAAACAGAACAAAATTTAATCTATTTGTGTACACGATAACTACGTAAAGGAAAACTAAGTGAAGTATCTCTTCATAAGTTGGCCATTGATGGGAAGTGGGTCTACTTTTCCTTCTAGGTTTTGCTTTCTATATGTGTCAAGGCCAAGATTTTCAACTAGCTGAAAGTAAGGAACACGACATGACTTTGGCAAAGTGCCATAATGTCAAGTTATCCATGGGGGAATAGGTATTGAATAGTCCAATGCTCTCCATTCCAATGGGTGGTTTTGATGTTGTACTAGGAGTCTAATGCTTACAATCTCGGGGGATGATAGCTTTTAGTTTTCAAGAAATTTTCTTGAGTTTTTTTGGGGAAGGAAATGAACTTGAATTAAGGGGTGTCGCAGGGAAACCAAGAAATATAATAAACTCTAATGGCATGAAAATTCTTCTAAAGAAATAACAACGAGGAGTAATTGCATAATTATGCTCATTAGAGGTTTAAACATCAAAATAATTTGTTTCTCCAGATCTCCAAAAAGTCTCAGGCAATCATTCCAAGGTATTTGAGACTCCCAAAGGCCTCCCACTTATTCGTGACCATGATCATGCTATTCATTTGATTCCAAGAAGCGTTCCTCCAGACATCAGGCCTTACAGATATCCCTATGCCCAAAGGAGCGAAATTGAACGTATGGTTGCAGAAATGTTAGAGGTTGGTAAAATTCAACCAAGTCAAAGTGCTTTCTCTACTCCATTAGTATTGGTGCATGAGAAGGATGGATCATGGCACATGTGTCCGGATTATAGGGAGACCAACAATCTCACTATTAAAGATAAATTTCCCATTTCTATCATTGATGAATTATTGGATGAATTACATGGAGCAATTTACTTCACCAAGTTGGATCTTCATTCAGGATATCATCAAATTAGAATGAAGACTGAAGACATTTCAAAAACGGCATTTAGAGCACATGAGGGTCACTATGAATTTTTGGCCATGACCTTTGGCCTTACAAATGCACCTTCTACATTTCAAGGTTTGATGAATTCCATTTTAAAACCCTTCCGTATAAAATTTGTGTTAGTATTTTTTGATGATGTACTAATCTAAAACAAGTCTTGGAAGGATCATGTTCAACATGTTGACATGGTGCTCAAACTATTGGAGGAGAAACAATTATATGTAAAAACCTCCCAATGTTTCTTTGGAGTACAGAAAGTGGAATATGTGGGTCATATTGTATCTTATGAGGGTGTTAATGTAGAACCTAACAAAATTAAAGCCATTAAGGAATGGAAAATCCCCACAACCATAAAGCATCTTCTAGGATTTCTCGGGTTGACAGGGTATTATTGCAATTTTGTTAAGAATTATGGGAGAATAGAAACACCTTTAACCAAATTACTCAAGAAAGATGCATTCTCTTGGACTCCAAAAGCAACTAAGGCCTTTAAACAAAGAGGAAATGTACCAAGCACTGGTCTTAGCTACGTCAAACTTCACAAAAACCTTTATTGTGGAATGTGATGCCTCAGGGAATGGAATTGGTGTTGTTTTAATGCAAGAAGGAAGACACATTTCTTTTGAAAGTCATCCAATCAAAGGAAAGTATTTACACAAGCCTATATATGAGAAGGAAATGTTGGCAATACTACATGTGCTAAAGAAATGGTGACCCTACCTAATGGGAAGACACTTCAAGGTAAAAACAAATCATGATAGTCTTAAATACTTTTTGGAACAAAGATTATCTTCAATAGAGCAACAAAAATGGGTCACAAAGATGTTGGGTTATGAATTTGAAATCATCTACAAAAAGGGAAGCAAAATGTTGTTGCAGATGCACTCTCAAGAAAGGATGAGGATGTGGAAGCATTCCTATTATCCAACCAAATTGGATAACTGAAGCAAGGGATGAATGGAATAATGGTGAAGAAGTGTTGATTTTCATTCAAAAGTTGCAGCAAGATCCTAGTACATCTAATACATTTCGCTGGAAAAGTGATTCATCATGGTGCAAATATCGCTTATATCTTTGTAAGAATTCCTAACTCAAACAAAATATTATTTTGGAATTGCACACCTATCCCTTAAGAGGGCACTCATGATTTTTAAAAACTTACCACAAGGTCAAGAAGGAATTTTTTTGGGAGGGCCTTAAATCTGATATTCAAAAGTTTGTGGCAGAATGTTTGGTTTACCAACAAAATAAAGTTGAGACAATTAAGACCTCGGGTCTGTTACAATGTTTAGCCATTCCAATTCAAGGTTGGGAGGAGATTTCAATGGATTTTATCACAGGTTTACCCAAGTCCAAAGGAAAGAGTGTCATCATGGTGGTAGTTGATAGACTTACCAAGTATACACAGTTTTGTTCACTATTTCATCCATTTAAATCTAGTACAGTTGCTACTGCATTTATGGAAACAATTCAAAATCCACATGGAAACCCAAATATTGTTGTAAGTGACAAAGATCCCATTTTCACTGGAAATTTTTGGACAGAAATATTTTCTTGTCTGGGTACTCGATTATCTCATAACTCATCTTATCATCGTCAATCTAATGGGTAATCTGAGATAGTGAACAAATGTTTGGAAGGATATCTTCGTTGATTTGTATCTGATAAACAAACATAATGGGTCAAGTGGTGACCTATGACTCAATGATGGTATAACACTTCCTTCCATACTACAAAAAAAATGACCCCATTTATGGCACTTTATGGATATCATCCACCGTCCATCACATCATCTTTAAGAGAAAAATCTAAGGCACAACTAGTAGGAAGATCACATCAAGCATCAACGTCAAGTTCTCCAACTCTTAAAGGATAACCTCACTTTGGCCCAAAATCAAATGAAACAACAGGAAGATCCAAATCACAGTGAAAGAAGTTTTGTTGTAGGCAACTGGGTATTTTTATGGCTACAACCATACAAACAAATGTCCCTCAAGCAAGCTAAGAAGGATAATAAATTATCACCAAAGTATTATGGTCTTTACAAGGTGTTGCAAAAGGTTGGTACTATGGCATACAAATTGGAGTTTCCTGCATCTTCTAGAGTGCACCCAGTTTTCCATGTTTCATGCTTAAAGAAGGTTATAGGTGACAAGAACCTAGTTCAAACAATATTTCCAGAACTTGATGAGGAAGGAAAAATCATATTCGACGCTGAAACAAGCACAGAAAGAAGAACATGACAACTACAAAACCGATCAATTTCTGATATTATCTCATCAAGTAGAAGAACTTACCTGCTAAATATTCCACATGGGAGGATGAAAATTTTATACAGAAGCATCCAAAAGTACTCAAGCAATGAGGGCAACACTTTTTTAAAGGAGAGGGGCATGTTAGGTCTCTATACTACTAGTGTAGCCCCTTACTTTTATTGTTAGTGTAGCCCCCTTATTATTATTGTTGTGTCCATGTAGTCCCCATAGCATTATTATTGTGCCCATAGAAGCCCACTATTGTTATTTTTGTTCCCTTAAATTATTATTGTTATGTAGGCTCTGATTATATTGTGACCCTTTAGAATCCTATGTATAGAAAGTAGGTCTTTTCATTTGTATCATCCAAGAATTGTTCATTTATGTAATGTAAAGGAGGTTTCCCCCTCGAAGAGGATATTTTTTAAGTCGTTGATCTATCTTTTTGTGAGTTGGTTGCATAACAAGCTCTAGGCTTGTGAGGCTTCTTGGTTGTTTTCTCCTCTAGTTGTAGTTGTTTAATGACTTCTTCCAACTGTTGTTTCTTTTTAGGTTCATCCAATTGAATTTATTTGAGCAATTTTTCCCACTGATATGATTTGGTTTTGGATGGGGTGGTCTTAGGGCTATTGGCCTCTTTGCAGACAGACTTATGAAAAGATCTAGGAAAGGGTACTGCTAGGTCGACTTTAAAGGGTTGAAGATATAGAGTAGCATGAACTTCTTCTTCGACTTTGACATCCTTCAAGGGAGTGATGATGTCATGGGATGGTTTAAAAACTAGTAGTGGAATGGTGTAGTTGGTGTTGGACAACCAATGTAGTTCATCAAATATCTCATCAATAATTGGCTAGTAGGGGAATTCCAAAGTGCTGATATAAGTAGAATTGTTGTACTAGACTTTAGTATTATCTAGGCATAAATGGACATGGGAGCAAGGGGGAAGGGATCGACGGACATGATGAGGTACTCTCCATTTATTATAAATGTTCTTAATAGTTAATAATCAGTTCTTTAATATCTCATTAGGACCTAGAGATTGGGGTTTCCTCAACCAACTACTGGAAAAAAAATTGAAATTGTGTATAAGGGATGTATCTCTTCTAGTGAAATATTCTTCCCCAACTAGTGGGTTAGAATTCATAGCTATCCATATTAAAAAATAAGGAAAATGAATAGCCTTACCAAAATTTTAATAGCCTTGGCATTTGGTTTTGATAAAATTAGCTACATGGTCTTCCTAGTTGTATTCATGACCATAATTTTTTATCTCACCGATGGCTTCAAGCATTGTAATCTTGACGTTCGAGGCTCGACTGGATCTGGTAATGACCAAGGGGTCTTGAACTTGACTAATTACTAGACCTCGTGAATTCTTGCCAGAAGCACCTCCAATGAGCTTTGTGAGCCATTTATTCACATCAATTGTGGTCGATACCTTGGTTCCTTTATACGATAAACCGATTATCAAATGAATGGTGGTACCAGAAATGGAATGAGGTTGATCCAACCAAATATTTCCATTATGATACCAATTAAATAGGTATATGGTGACCTCCTCTTTCATCCCTTGGAGGTCTGCAACTAAGGGGGTGCCAAGAATGTCTTGAATTCTAGATTTTTCTAAAAGATCAATCTATGCATTCCATAAATCTCCTGTATTGGCCCATTTAATATAATATTCAAAATGTTTTTCCCATGTCATTTCATTAACCTTCGCCTGCCAGATATTATGCATCCAAATTTCCAACTTTATTTTTCTGGCGAGGTAGAATCTTTCTTTATTTCGAGGCTCAATTGTAATATATTCTTCATTAGACTAAGCCTTTCACTTTTCCATTGAGAAATATTCTTGGAATTATTAGTTTCAAAGGAAATAAACAATTTTAGAGTTAGAAATAACAAGGCTCGGTATATTAGGAATATCATTCAAGTCACAAGGGGTATCAACTGGAATTTCAAGCAAGATTTTAAATAAACTGGGATGCTCTTTGATTTTTATAGAAGTGGATTTAATTGTGCCATCATTATCGCTCAATTGATGCCCTCCAAAATATCTCTTCAATTTATGATTGACTCCTTGATCATCACCATACTCTTGCATGCTTCTACTCACCGCCTTTCCCATGTAGTGGGTAGTAATTGTGAAATGTTTTGAAATGACCTCTGTTGATTGTATGATAGTAATGGCATGTGTAGAACCTGTAACATGTCAAAAAGGTATGGTCATACTTGATTACTTTGGATGATGTGTCCCTTTTTTTTCTTTTATGATGTATTCTATCAGGATCATATGTTGAGTTGTTATACACGAGTGATTTTCTAAAACTACTTGTGGATGAATAATTGATGCTTCTTTCATGGTTCACTAAACTGTGAAATCATACTCGATGTGCTTGTTTTGTGGAATGCTTCTTCCATGAACCAATTTCTATCATTCCTCTTTATATTGTTGTCATTCCAAATTGTTTATATGTTGTGCGCAAATGCCAAGATGACCTATTTGGAGCAGTGAAACCCTAGAATCCAAAGCTTTGATACCAAATGTTATGAAACCAGCTCACTAAAAGATAGAAAAGATAGATCAATACCTTATAATTTAGCCTCTTCGAGGGGGCAACCTCATTTACATTACACAAATGAATAATTCTTGGATGATTCAAATGAAAAAACCTCCTTTCTATATATAGGAGTCTAAGGGGACACAATATAACCAAGCCGACCTAACAATAATAATATAAATGCACAAAAATAACAATATAGAGTTTCTATGGGGCACAATAATAACAATATGGGGACAATAGGGGCACGACAATATTAATAAGGGATACAACTACAATAGTAATGGGGAATCACTAGTATTATAGGTACCTAACAGATTGAAGCCAATAGGACTTGGCCTGAGCGGACCAGAGAAATTTATGGACATGAGTTTAAGTTTGTTTGAGTTCCGGAAGATGAATGGAAATAGCGCAGAAACCATTGATATGAGGAAGTGAAATCAATGGTGGGAGTTTGAATGGATAAAGGTGGGCGTCGAAAAATGTGCAATGGTGTGGATTGGCGAAAAGGTAAGGTTAAGTGCGGTTTATGTTATATTTCCATTATAGGAGAATTATAATAGAAATAAAGCGAGATTAAGAATTAACCAAAGTTTATGAGAGTTGAATAAGATTCCACTGGAGAGGTTAATTAAGGTTTAGACTATCGAATATTCTTTGAAACATTTCCGCATGAGATTTTATTAAGGGGCCTTAAACCTTAATTTATGAAGGTTTGACAAGGCAGGGTAATTGAAAAAATTGGGATAAATGAGATTATGCATTTTATATGCATACTGCGGGTAAAGTCGACTTAGGCTGGCATCACATTTGGATACCCTATCTTTGAATGCATTTTTACTCCATTTAACTAGCTCAAATGGAAGCGTAACATATATGGTTGGAAATCCTATTCTAATACTTTTCTAGTGGTATATGTCACTCCCTCTAACTCATCAATGGTATTAATCACTCTTGTATTCATGCAACCTGCAATAGTCAATGACATTGTATAACAACCATTGATTCCCTTGACACAAATACTACAATTCTCACGAACGAATATGTGTTAAAAGACTCATGAAGTAGTTGTTCAAAAAAACATTGTTACAATAGTGCCAAAGGACGTATCTATCTAGAAATCAATGCTTATAGGAATTAGGGTTTGATTCCTCTTTCTTGATAATTACTTGTGAATTATGTTGGATTCTTTTAATTCTTAATTAGTTTATCTTTCATCAAGCAATTACCAAATTATATTTATATGAATACCACAAGAACAAGAGACACAATATGTAGGCGCTTAGTCAAGGCAAAACCCCTACAAGGGGAAAACCCAGTAAAAAACACCTCCTTTAGTAGATTCAAATCAAGATGAGACACTTCCAAACTTCTTAGACCTAAACAAAGACCTCCTCCTTTATGCTTTTTTTTACATTTACAAGGTAGTTTGTTATAATGCATGCCATACCAACATCATTGTCTCATAATGTATTACAATTCATTTTCAATCTCCTTCTCATGAAAACTATTCATATGGCTAAGGAAGCATTAATTAGGGTTTATATCATTACACGTTTGCACATTATGTCAAGGCATACATTTTTATAGTGCATGAATGTATTTATGCTTAGCAAGGCTTACATACTCTTCCTTAACATTTACAAAAACCATTCCATGCATTCATCATGCTTTTTCACTTGAGGGCATGCATTTTTCCTTAACAAAGTATGTATTTTCATCATTGTCCTTTTTTCATGAAATTTCATAAGAACTATGTGCATATTGTGCATAATTTATCTAAAGATATGAATTTTGATTAACATTACAATTTATAGAAATTATTATGAAAATCCTAACACAAGGTAGTGCATTGTTCTCTCTAGGGCATCCATTTTACAACATGAACTATTTCAATGCCGAAAACACATAATTGTCATTTCAAGCATGTGTTTTTTATTAAGGAATATGTATCTCATAACAAGGAATGTAGTACTTAGTAGCCTATATATCCTTCATCTCATCATACAAAAGTCACCATTGGAAGTGCATTTCCTTTACCCTTATGCATTTTAAGAAGGAAAATTTAAGAATTTCCCCCTCTTTATCCTACAATACAATTTTTGGTCTTTTTGCACAACAAAAGGTTTTAACTTTTCAATTGCACAAAAAAAGATATATGTGCATGTACAACTTGATACAACACTCTAACTCATGATATTTACTATAGGTACACAAAACCAAAATATCTGTTAGCCTAGTATATTCACAAATAAGTTATTTCTCACATCCAAACATTCAACCTCAAATTTCTCAACTTCGAGGACCAAAGAGAAAAGAATAAAAAAAATGTTGATGATTACTTAGTAATTTCTAAATGCACAATTGATTTTATCAGTATCATTGAAACTCTCTCTTGAGCTCACTTTAATTCATCAATATCAAGCGAGTTTGATGCATTTTTTCTTCTTAACTTTTTCAAGCAAAACACTTATCAAAAGCTTAACAAGATTATAACATTTTGGAAACTTTACTTGAAAATTTTATCTTTGACAAGTGTAAAAAATAATACATGAATTGAAAATTTCATTGGAGAAAATTAAAATACACTTGCATGAAAAGGAAATTAACTATAAACGAAATCAATATGCATAAATAAATAAACAAATAAAAGAAACAAAATATTACCAAACTATGCAATGCTCTTCTCTAATGGATTGAGCTCTTCCTCCAAAAATAGGGTACCAAATTGAAGCTACAATAGCATAAGTCAAACCAAATCACACACCACTATAAAAAGGTACAATTTTAGTTGGAGCAAGATCTCATGAAATTTGTATTTGATAACATGATATTGGGTTGTGTGTTCTAAGAGTCCTCCCTTTGAAATGGATATGATACTCTCTTTTATCACACTCTTGCTTGAAACTATATCTAAATATAAATCCACTTGAGGAAATGATATTCTCAAGTAGCTACAACAACTCATAAATATTTCCAACATTCATGCTAACTCCCAACTAAATGTTAGATTCAAAATTAGTCATGTGGTTTGGAACGACTTGCTAAAAATATGTTCAAAAATTGTTATTAATGGTGTTAAGTTCCCTATATCCATGATATATACATGAGAAACGTTTAACTTATATAATAAAAATAAATATGCACACTTGGGCACATAGAAATATGAATCCTTCGAATAATTGAAACCATGAAATATTTGTTGTATTATATTCTCTAAGTGACTAAATGATTGTCGGTGGTTGATATCCTTCTCCATGGCATGCTAGATTTGCAATACATTGATCTACAAGTTCTTTGCACCATTAAATCAAATTTCTTCATACTCGTATTTTGTGGACCCATTCCTATATAAACTTGTTCACACATGATAAATTAGTTCAAAAGTAAATACACAATACGCCAATTGTCCCTAATGTTAATCAAAATTCAATGGGATACTAAGAAATGTAATTGGAAATTCCTAAAGCTTAAATCCCACATATGGGAATAAAAATTAACTAATATAAGTTTACATGTAAATGAAGAGGGATTAGAAATAAGGAAAGGAGAATGCCAAAATATGGTAATTTTAAGACTCATAATATCCCCCAAACTGAGTATGTTGCATGTCCTCATGTAACCGTGTACTTATCTTTAAGGATAGATGTTAAATGGTTTCTTCTCTAAATTTCCAAGGGTGTTTGGAAACACCCTTCCAATTTCCCTTGCCATACAAATGAAAATTATGATTATATAATGCATCAATTTCCTTCCCAATAGCATTGTGAAGTCCCTTCAAATAATGGTTGATCCATTTTTTTTTTAAATCTGACATGCATATTGTCATTTTATTAGCCAAGCATGATCGATTCATCTAATAATTTCTCATCCCATAGTCATCCATAATTTTTAATAAGTCTTGTATACTTTCACAAGTGATCTATGGAAAATACACTCCCAATAACAACATCTTTAAGTGATTATGCAACAATCTACTACATGCCGAATTCCATAGCAAGTTATTACAGGATTGATAAAAAGGAAACTTCTCACAAATTGTAAAATGGGCCTTTGAGAATTTTTTTAGGGATACATGTCATAATTAATTCCTTCTCTTCACCAAAAATTGTGAATACCCAATCCATGGGTTTTGAGATATAAGCAAATAAATTCTACGCATTATATAAAAAGACAACTTGAATGAGTAAATCATTAAATTGTGAGCTAAATTTCACCATGAAACTTTCCATACTTAGGAGATTGGTTCTAGATATAATCTCTTTTGATGATATCATTCTCTTGTTGTCTTCAGTTTCGATGATGGAGTTGCTAAAATTGGGGTGTGGTCTATTGGCACCATGAAGTATTATATATGAACAAGACCATATTTTAGACAATCAAAAACAATATTTGGGAAATGATACAAACTTACATCCAATATGACATATATCTCATTTTGTTTCTTTAATTGATCATCAATATTGTGTACCTCTACATCTCTAGGTGCAAGTTCTCCTCTAACATCATATTTTGGCATGAACCTTTCCATGGATTGATTATAAATAATATCACCAGCCTCAAGAATGAATTTTCTCATGTATAAGCTTTGGTACACATTCATCAACTTATCTAGTTGGTTGAATCCAATTTTAAATGGCCACATATATTATATGTGCCATCATAATACCATTATTAATTTTGGAGATCTAGAAAATAGAAAGAGGTTGTTTTAAGATTGTTGTCATTCCTTAGCCAATGATACATCCGTATATAGAAACACTTCATTTTACTCTAAGCTAATTTTATAGTTGAGATATTTTTCTCAAAGAATGGTTATCAAGGCATTGGTATCCTCATGTATACAAGTGTGACAAAGATAGGATAGTGCAAAACAAATTACAAGGATATCCTAACTCCATGACTATTTCAACAATGATATCAAGGCTCTGAAATTATGTTCCAATACTTGCAGCCAATTCAGATTTTGATAAGGCCATAATCTACATCCTTTAAATAATGAATAAAAGGGCATCAAACTTATATGAATTTTGGATTATATGAAGTGTAGGCCATGGGAATAAGCTGAATAATGATGACCCTTTTGGTGATATAGATGTAGGCTACATGAATATGTGTATTCTTCATCAAAACATAAATACTGGAAAAAAAATCTATTTTATACCTTCAAATATTGGGGTTTAAAAAATCCACAATATATTGGAAAGGATGTGAAGACTAATATTGTTGTATATTTAGGGTTGAATATTGAACTAGAAGAGCTATCAAATTATCCTCTCAAAATAAAAAGAATAGGCCTCCATAGTGTATAAATATGGTTGGTTTCAAAAATTGATATGAAGGCTACCATGCCAACCGACACACCCACATGAATGAAGGTTTCCATAACATGTATGTTCAACTAAAATTATACCTCAAGCCCTTTCTAAATGCAGAGAGAGAGATCTCAAAACAATTCTCTACTTCCAATCTTATGTATGTATGGAATCAAGGTATTAAATTCACTTGTAACTCATAATAACTTTGAATATGTAAACTAATATATGAATCAACAAACCATGGAAAATGAGTCAAGGAAATCATACCTATGAATACGTTTTTTCCCCATTGAATGACAACATATTCTTATGTAGGAATGGATTCTATAATAACTTGTTCTATTATAGTTTCTTGTGGAGTAGCATATTCCTCTTTTCTAGTAGTTTCTTTTCCTTTTCCATGTGTATCAGTTGCTTATTTTTTAATTGTTGGTTGTTATGGACAAAAAAATAATGACTTCTTCCACTCTTGTGGTCGGTTATAGTGTGGTAGTAGAAAAGTATTCTATTATTGGTTCTTGTCTAGCAACTTTAGGATTCTTGATGTTGGTTATAGCAACACTAATGTTTTTTTTTGAATAACTTCCTATCCTTCTCATTACTTGGATAATTAGGAGGTGTTGTAATGGATTTGAATGATGTCATAGTTAAAAAGGAGTGATGAAGCTCTTGTATTGAACAAGGGTAAGGATGGTATGAGTATAACAAGTGATAGTGTGGTTATGAAAGGTAATGGCGATAATGTTTCCCCCCAAACTAAAGACTTTTTCCATCCTCGAAAAAAATAGAAAATGGTAAGGAATTAGGATAGAAAGTAAAAGAGGCTTAAGTGGTTTTCCAAAAGAAAATATAGAGAATTCATTGAATCTAATAAAAAAATATAAAGAAAAACCATACCTATATCTACTTAAGAAGTCCACAAAATTTCGAGCAAGTATATGATATTTTGTATCAAGTTCTTCACAAGTTTCCATGGTAAGGAGAAAACATCTTTGATAATTTGTGCCAAGGATTATCATAAATTTTTCTCTTGTTTATGAGGTATCTTCATTGAAAATTTGAGGGAATACTATTGCTGCAACATCTTGTTTTGATATGAGTTTGTATAGGACAATAGTTTGTGCATCGTAAAAAAATCCTTCAACTGATTTCCTTACTATTGGTTCTTATGTGACAACAAAAGGAACTTCTGACGTTGTTTCTTGTGTAGAAACGTCAGGGCCTTCTAAGGTTGGTTCTTCTGTGGCACCCTCAAGGATGGTAGGTGTTGGTTCTTGTGTGACAACACTTATTTCTTCTCTTTTATTAGCTTCTCCTTGTAGTTGGTTCTTGAGTGACAACTATAGGGATTATTGGTACTATTTCTTGTGTAGTAGCACCAATATTCTCCTTAGAACTTTATTAATTTTGCTACTTTTGTTGCAAGGGTAGAGCTTTAAAGTATTACTAAGAATAGAATCATACTATAAAATTGGTAACACATTGCTAAATATTTGAAGATAAATAAAGTGTGTTAGACAAGAATAGTGGAAGGCTACAAATTTCATGAGATATTTGCCCCAACTCAAATTGTAGCTTTTATGATGATGTGTGATTTGTTTTGAGTTATGCTATTATAGATTTGATTCAACACCTTATTCTTGGAGGCAAAGCTCACTTCAAGAACACATAATTATATGGTTTGGTAATATTTCATTTCTTTGTGTGTGTTTATTTATTTATGCATATTTATTTCCTTCATAGTTAATTTCCTTTTCATGCAAGTGTACTTTAATTTTCGGCAATGACATTTTCAATTCATAGATTATTTTTTTCACTAGTCAAAGGTCAACTTTCAAGACGATTGTGAATTCTTAGCACTGAGATGATTGTGAAAATGAATCTTCATTTTGGGCAAGTGAAGCGATCTATATTCAACTATTTATGTCAAAACTCAATTACTATAATACCTAACACTACCTATGCATTGATTAAAATTTCCAAAATATTATAAGCTTGTTAAGCTTTTGATAAGTGTTTTGTTTGAAAAAGTTTAGAAAACAAATGCATCGAACTTACTTGATATCGATGAACTAATGTGAGTTCAACATAGAGTTTCGATGGTACCGATAAAATAAATTGTGCATTTGAAAATTACTAAGTATATATATATATATATATATAGCCCCAAGGGATAACTCAGTTGGTCGAGTTCCTATTGCTAAGTACCTCGCTTATCAGGAGGTCACGATGTCAAATCTCCTCAATTCCCTTGGGGTTAGGCCTTGCTAGTTTGGATGATGGGTAGATCCCTATGGGTTGATCTATCTGGATCTTTCCGTGGATGTAGCAACCACCCAATGTTCGTGAACCACCCTTAATATATATATATATATATATATATATATATATATATATATATATATATATATATATTTCTCTTTGTTCCTTGATGATATATATATTTCTCTTTGTTCCTTGATGATATATATATTTCTCTTTGTTCCTTGATGTTGAAAAAGTTGAGGTTGAACGTTTGGATGTAAGAACAAACGCCTTTGTTAAACTATAAGGTTAAATGATATTTCAATTTGTATACCTACAAGAAATATCATGAGTTAGAGGGTTTTATAAAATGTGTACACCTACATATACCGGTTTTTTTTTGCAATTGAAAAGTTAAAAACCTTTGCTATGCGAAAAGCCCAAAAATTGTGTTGTAGGATAAAGTTGGAAAATTCTTAAATTTTCCTTATTAAAATGCATTAGTGTAAAGGAAATGAACTTCCAATGGTGAATTTTGTATGATGAGACGAGGGATATATAGGCTATTGAGTATTACATTCCTTGATATGAGATATGTATTCCTTAAGAAAAATATGCATGTTCGGAATGTCTATTATGTGTTTTTGACATGAAAATAGGACATGTTGTAAAATGAATGGCTAAGAGTGAACAATGCATTGCCTTGTGTTATGATTTTCATGATAATTGTCAGAAATCATAATGTTAGGTAAAATACATATATTTAGATGAATTATGCACATTATTCATGCCATCCTTATAAAATTTCATGAAAAGAGGGCATCGATGAAAATACATACCCTATTAAGGAAAATGCATGTCATCAAATGAAAATGCATGATGAATGCATGGAATGGCTTTTTTACATGTTAAGGAAGAATATGCACAATTTTTTAAGGATAAATACATGCTTGCACTATAAAAATGTATGCCTTGACATAATGTGCCAACCTATAATCGCATAAGCCCTAATTGATTCTTCCTTAGCCATATGAGTAGTCTTCATGGGAAGGAGAATCAAAATTAATGGTAATTCATTTTGAGATGATGATGTTGGTATGACATGGCTTATAACAAATTACCTTATAAACGTAAAAAAGGACATAAAATGCATAAAGAAACAAATTCATATAAAAAAATGCATGAAAGAAAGGAATGATGAAAAATGAACACCTTAGGAAGAAAAAAATAGGCTTTGTGTTGGTAATTGGATGTTGACCTCATGAAATTACATGAAAAAATGTATTTAGGAAAATTCATGCCTCAAGTTGAAAATACATGTTGAATTCATGGGATTACATGCTTACATAGTAAGGAGGACTACTAGCACCTTCTCAATGACAAATGTACACCTTCATTATAAATGTATCTGCCCCTTTACATGATTTGCAATGATATGATGACCCAGACCCTAAATGCTTCTTCCTTAGCCCACATTTCCTAAACCTTAAATTGTTCTTCCTTAGCCCATGTGTCTCATTGCATTTAATACTTTGAAATGCCTTCAACATTACTTGAATTTGAGTTATATACATATGCATCACTATTCTCATATTGTTTTCAAGATTTTTGAGTAATTCATAAGTGGTGAAATGAAATGTTTGTGATTTTATTTCCTTAAATATTATTGGATGGTAGCTCAATAATTATTAACTAGGATAAATATTGAGAGACCTACCATGATTGTGACCTTGATCATGGTTGCATGATATCTTATGAAGGACTAGGCATTTATTATCTAGGTCATATCCATCTTATGATTTGGTTTCGATATATCTTTGTAAAATAATGATCTAATTACAATGCATTCTTTCTAGAATGGTGAACTTACTATGGCCTTCTTAGTAAAAGCTCATCAGTGAGCTCCTATTCAACAAAAACTACTACGATGTATATCTTAGGTGTCTTGAGAGGCAAGATGCTAATAAATTTCTCCAGAATTAGGTTATGGACCCGATAAAGGACATTTTTTTTTTGTGAAACAATGACCCATAATGTATTGAGATCTAGATATTATTGGGCAACAATTGTTATCACCAAAAAATGATCACCTAGCCATTTCTCACCAGGTGGATCAAAATACACCATGTAGATTTAATTCTACCATAGTAAAATCACTTTCACTATGGAAAATAATTTAGTAAACCATTTTTATTAAATTATTTTATGATTTAAATAAAAACACCCCATGAGAATAATTAGATAAATAATTATTTATTTAATTTTCTCTAGGAATTATTTTCTCGGTAAATCTATTCTATTCTATTATATTATGTACAAGAAAGCATTACAGTCAAAGAGTCATGTTGCCTAAGGCCTACAGTGGCTTGTTGGGATAGCAGTTCGCTTCTCAGTATTGGCCCTCGCAGGGGCATAATTTCCAGACAGAATATTGTTCTCAAACTAGACAAAAATCGCCCGCGCAGGGGCATCGTAGCAAAAATCCCACCCTCGCAGGGGCGTTAGAAGACTGACAGCGCCCTTACAAAACCTACTGACATAACCGGAGCAAACATAGACATGTATAAAATCTAGAAAGACACAAATAGAGACATATAACTTAAACAGAGACATATACCCGACACAGACAGGAACGAAAGACCTATCCCAGACCTGGACAAAAGTGGAGAGTGATAGAATGTGCCTTTGGACGCTAATCCTCTGGCTCTTCCTCAATAATTGGGTACCACCCGTAGCGTTCGGGGAAGCCTTCCCCTTCTTCCCCTGCGTCCCTCTTTGAAGTCGACGCCTCCTGCTCCTGAGGTCGTTTGGGAGCCTGTTCAGGTACCTCCACGGGATCTTTCTCGACTTTTTCCAGCTGTACGCCTGGGAGCTCCTCCTTGCTGCCCGAACCGCCTTCACCTTCCTGAAAATCCTCAGTGAAAAGAACCGAGATGTGTGCATTGATGCGAGAGTTGTCCCTCGAGCTGCCCAGAGTGAAGATGGTGGACCCGAAAGCTGGAAGAGGGTGCGGTCCAGCACTGGGATTACCCATGTCCATGTGTTGGCTTGCCTGGATAGGAGTGGCCCCTGCCCTTCTGTGGCAGTAACAACAACAGCAGTGGTGGTGGGAATCCGCACCAGGGTGGCGAGAAGAACCTCCACGAGCAGATCCCCTTCTACTGAGCAGCCTTTGCCTGGGTCTGACCATGTTTGCAGGGCTGCCGTCGGCTTGAAGCTGAGCGGCGAATGGAGGTTTTCCCGGAGAGTGTCTCCCCCAAACAAAAATAAGTCCTTTTCCCACCGTTCTGAGACGAAGCTCACCAGAACAGAAACAACAAACAACAGAATATATGAGCTCGCGTCTTCCCGTGGCTTCTTGAAAGCTGGCTGGATCAACACGAGCTGTGGCTTGAATAATGAGATTGCCCCCGGGAACCTGAGCTGCGTAATCCTCACTCTGAGCAGGGACCTGCAGCAATCCCTCATCCATCTTAAACCTCTCGACATTCTCTCGAAGCCCGAACTCCTTAACTGCTTTCTGCAACCTCCCCATTTCACCTTACGCATCATTGAATGCTCTGCCTTCGCGTCTCCTCTCTTAACTCCTCGGCGGCGAGAGGCAATGAATTGCCGGGATGAACTTGAGGCAGCACATGTCAAACATGTGGCTCCTCGCTGCCACTCGTACAAACACCCGCATCCGGGAAATTTTCTCTAGGAATTATTATTAGATCATTATTTAATAATTATTCCTTGTCACATTTGACTAAATTCCTTAGGAATATTTAAATAAATCATTATTTATTTGAATTTCCTTATTTCTGTTATTAGAATAATTATTAAGTCACTATTTAATAATTATTTTGATTTCACAACTTTCTTGTTTCTTGCAAAATAATTAATAAATCATTTTATTTGTTAATTATTTATAAATAAATATATTTAACCATTTTAAATTCCTTTTCCCTCTCCAATAAATATAAAGTATTCCAAGTAGTTAGATCTGAATTTAATTAATAATATTTTATTATTCTCCATTTTCAAGATTAACTATATAAAGGAGGGTTTTCATTAATTCTTCACCATGATCATTATCATCGTTAACATTATCATCATTTGTCTTGAGCTCCCATTTTGAGTTCCTTTTGTTTGGGTTCTTCACATTGAGAGAGAGGATCAAATTTATGAAGCGTTAAGGATATCAAAGGACCCATCCCATGGAGGGGGACTTACAGATGAGTCTGTAGATCTCCTTCACCAGGTGTTATCAATAAAAGATTAATTCATTTAAAATTGTCTTTCCAATTGGGTAATTATACTGGATACTTTCTATTGTTGCTTTCTATTTTGGATTATATCTTCTTTTACTGCAAGTTTTATATTTTTGTTTTAGATCTAAGATGATAACAATCATCAACTTGTTGTTAGGGTCACTTGTCACCTAGTGACTTAAGTGAAGTATTTTTGGTACACCTTCCAAGAAATTTCACACTAACAATAACGTTAAAATATGTCCATGCTTATTTTTGGAAGCGAAAAACATATAAAGAGTGTGCTAGTAGGGAGAAGAAACTAGTAGTCCAATTACATCCTATAGCTATTGAAGAACACTTTGAACAATGGGGTATAGATGTTATTGGTGCGATCAATTATCATTCCTATGGACATCATATATATCATGATTGTAATGGAATAATTCGCACAATAGACTAAGGTTGTGCAAATAACTAAGGAAAATGAAGAGGTTGTGATTCATTATGTAGAGCATTAGTTGATTACTAGGTTTAACATCTTGTCAGTCCTCTTTTTTATCAAGAATTTTGTTATGGTTTTTTACTTCTTTAGCTCTAAAAATACCTCTTTTAGTGATTTATGATGGAATTTTCCCACGGGGGCTTCACTGGGGGAGAAATACCATACCACATGCATTCATATTGGGGAATATATATTGATGAAAAAATGACATAATATATTGAGCATATAATAGGGGGTAAAGGGTTTTTATATTGGTATGTATAAAAAATGGAGCTCAAAGTTAATGAAAAAATATAAAGGGGTATAAAAAATATTAATGAAAAAATGGATGCTTACAATATCTAGTGAAAGTAGGGCTTTCTTAAATTGGGGAGGTGTATTGGGTTTGTATTGGTAGGGGGTTAAATAATGTGATTTTGAGGGGTATTTTCCAATATGTAGTCAAATTAAGGGTATTGTTAATATGCCATGAACACACGTGATATGTCAGAGGTTCATTGAGAAAAGGCCCTATAAATTTTCCGATATTTTTCCAATATTAACACTTTCACAAGGTATTTTTATTGAATTTTTAGTTTTTAAAATTTCATGTAATTAATTGCATTGTAAAAGAAAATTACATATTTTAGTAGATTTTGTAAACCATCCTTCATTATTATATTTGCACGAGGTGTGGGTAAAATATAGAACATGCGATTTGATCTTGGGTATCCCGAGATGGGGAATTTCCTACTCACCCATCTTGAAACAAGTCTAAGTTGTTTGGTCAACGCAAGCACTCTGGCAACCAAAACATAACACAAATTGCTAAATTCACCCAAATCCGATTTTTAGAGATTAAATCCATGATTTTAGTGTCCAGCAAGGTTGTTTGAATCGTATTTCATCCCTAGAATATGTTTTAATTAAGTAGAACATGATTTTTGGGCATGTTGTTGAATTTCTCCCTATAAAGGCAAGCAGACTTACCTTGCCAATACATATTTTTTTTAGAACTCAGATTTCCACTTGAGAGCTTGAAATTGGCTTGCATAATAGTTCTTAGTCATTTTGATCAATTTATGCAGTGCTTTTGAAGTTTTTACCTCTAATTTTAAGTTAAGTGTACGTGTTGACCTGTGGAAAGGCCCCCACCACTCAAGCCAATACACTCTTTCATTGTTGTGCATTAACCTGGTATATATTTCCTTTTTCAAGTTGGAATATTCAACAATACTAAAAGGGGGTCTGAATCATGATTAACAATTTTTAACTTCAAAACCTTGTAAATTCATCCACAAATATAAATAAAAGCACATAAATATACTAGAACTTGGATTTTAATGCACTTAAACTCATCCCTCAAGCATCAAAAACTTGAATTTTAGAACTCTTCCTCCTCCACAAGGTTCAACCTCCTCAATGGAGAACAATGTTAGATCTTCAAAAATTGACTTGAAACTCAACTTCAAACATAACATGATTTGGCCTTCTTTGTACCAAAACTTCGGTTCTAAAATTCAACCTCAATAGGGATAGGTCACTGCTCTCAAGATATGCCTAAAACTCGACCTTCCACACTAGAATTTGACCCTCTACGCATATCTAAAATTCAGACTTCAAAGGGGATAAAATTCGGTCCTCGAGAATAGTTCTACAATTAGCCTTCTATTGAGGACCAAAGACATTCAAAGAGTGTGCCAAAATAATCCTTCCAAAATAATCTAAAAACCCTTTAAAAATGTGCCAAAAATTCTTCCCTAGAAAATCTCTCGAAACCATGTCCTCTTCACTTATGGTTCATGAGGTATGAACCCCATAACTTTTTCTTTTTTTCAATTGTTTGAATGAATCAAAACTTTCTTGAGTGAGTTACCTGAAATGCTCCTTCTCCTGCCTATATATAGTTCATTCGGGGTCTAGACTAGGCTTACTTGTGCACTGGGTGGACTAGTTTGTGCAACTAGTAGAAGGCATAATGAATATTCAAAAAATCATTTCTCCTCAATCATGAGGTGTTAGAGGGAGTGCCTTATACCATTGGAAAGATCTCAGAATGATATTTCCAATCATATATTTTATGGTTAAATTTGAGCTAGTAGGTAAATGGATTAAAAATGCATTCAAATATAGGGTATCCAAATGGTGCATAAAAAAATCCAAAAATAATATTTCGAAATATGTTATTTGAATATGTAACTTTCTCTTTCATTTGGAAAACCCTTGACAACAATGACAAATTATTTCAACAATCTCGTCCTTTTTCATTGATGGAAACCATCATACTCCTCCTGTCTTCATGCTTCTTGATCTTTCTTTCCCCCTTTGACATCAATGGCAAAGGGTAACTCCCCTTAACATTGTCTCTCTCCTTGTCTTTCCTTACTAAAGATTGTGCAAATCAATTTGGAGCAAAAATTACTCCCAGTATCTGTCTGAGATACTAAAATGTTTCTTTGGGAAGTTGTTTGGTGAATATGTCTATAGTATATTACTTCATACCAACATACTATATATATATATATATATTTGTGGCTTTCTCCCTTAGAAAGTGAAGTTTGATAGGAATATACTTGGTCTTGTAATGCATCACTAGATTCTCGGAGATGTTTATTGTGTTGGTGTTGTAAAAAATTATCGAAATAGGCTCATCATATTTTATTTGTATGTCTTGCAAGGTTTGATTCATCTTGAGGACTTGAATATAACATGTTGTTGCTACAATATATTATGCTTCTATGTTAGATAAGGATATTGAATGCTTCTTGTTCAACTAGGATACTAAAAAATCTCCCAAGTATGCTCCACTTATACTTCTTTTTTCATCTATACTTCCTACCCAATATACATTTATGTAAGAAACCAACATCAAATCCTTTCCTTTCAGATACCATAGCCTAAATTTTATTTTTCTTTTGAGATATTTGAAAATCCTTTTCATTGCTAGAACATGAGTTGCCTTTAGTGCTTCTTGAAATCCAACTGCTTGAATTACATCTACTATTGGTGTTTCAGAGAGAGTAGGTTACCAATCATTGATCTATATTCTTTTGTCCACTTCCTTGGATTCATATTCTTTTTTCAACTTACATCTGGTGACCATATGAGTGCTCACAAGTTTGCAGTCTTCCATTTTGAACTTCTTCAATATTTCTTTGATGTACTTGGTTTGAGAGATGAAAATGCCTCCATCTAGTTGAAATATCTAGAGCCCCAAAGATAAATTCAACTCCCCAAGCAATGAAATTTCAAATTCACTATGCATATCATTTGCAAAGTTCTGACTTAATCTATCATCATCATTTAAAAATATGATGTCATCATCATATACTTCAATGGTGATCATATTGTCTTGATATTCCTTTATTTAGAAATTATTGTAAGCATTTCCCTTTATGAATCCTTGTTGCTACAAATACATGTCCAATCTTGAGTACCAAACTTCAGGGACATGCTTACTTCCATATGAGGCTTTCCTCAATATAAAAACATAGCTTTCAACTTTTGATAATAGGAATATTTTTGGTTGTTCTATGTATACTTCGTCTTCTAGCTCCCCATTAAGAAAAGTTGTTTTTACATCCATATGATACATTGATTCTTTTGGAGCATGCATAGGCCAAGAAAATTCCGATTGCTTATATTATGGCTACTAGTGAAAAATTTTCTTCAATGTTTATCCCTTCAACTTGGGAATATCCTTTGCACACTAGAATTTCTTTATTTATGGTCTCCTTTCTATCTCCATTTAGTTTGTTCTAGAAGATGCATTTTGTACCAATCACATTTTTTTCTTGGGTCTTGGAACAAGTTCCCATGTATCATTCTTCTCAATTTGATTTAGTTCTTTTTCCATGGCATTGATCCAATGTTCAACATTTCCATCTTTCCCAAAGTTACTTGGTTCAATTTTGGACAATAGTGATAGATTCCATTGATTTAGTGTTTGTGCTTATTTTCTTCTTCTAGTTTCTACTCCTACACTCTTCTCTCCAATGATTTGTTTTGGTGAATGGTTCTTTTGGTACTAGGTGCCTTGGAAGGTGTAAAAAAATATTGTTGATTATCTGCTTCTTCTTGTTTTTTCCTTTGGTTTCTTCACTTCTTGGTGTTCTTATTCTTATTTTTCTTCCTCTTCCTGTTCTTCAAACATGTGTGGATTTTTATTTCCTTCTTGGTCTTCAATAAGTTCTTTTCATCAATTTTTACATCGATGCTTTCTACTATCCTGTTGAGTCTAAGATTGCAGCACTTGTATGCTTTGATTTTACATGAGTACCCAACAAGTATGCCTTCATCTGTTTAGTGGTCAAAGTTTCCTAACTTTTGATCATCCCTCTTTATGTAACGTCTGCTTCCAAATATTCTAAAATGCATGAAATTAATTCCCAGTATTCCCTTCCATAGTTCATATGGTGTTTTGTTATTGTTGCTTCTTAGCAATCCTTTGTTCAAAATGTGAGTAGTTGTATGTACTGCTTGTACCCAAAATATATTACTTAGCTTGGATTTGCGACAAAAGTTCTAACCATCTCTTCCATAGTTTTTTTCTTTATTTCAACCACTCCATTTTTTTGAGGAGTTATAGCTTTTGAGAAGTGTCTTCTTATTCCATTTTCTTCACAGTAGTCATTGAATTCATGTGAAGTAATTTTTCCTCCATTATCTGATCTCAAGAATTTGATTTCCAAATCAGTTTCTGGAAAATTTAAACAATTTCACAATTCATCATAACATAATAATGCATCAATAGATACAAATGTCACATCAACACATGAAAACATCATATCAATGTGGAAACCCTTAAGGGATAAAACCAAAAGCCTTTTATCCTCTTCAATCTTTAATTACATCAATTTTCAGGGCCAAACTTGCTAGGGGAGCCAACCCCCAAAATCAATTTCCAAGCAAAAACCTGCTAGAGGCACCAACCCCCAAATATATGTAAGCACCAAATTATTGTAGGATCTAACCTATACGAGGCACCAACCTCTGAAATATACAGGCACTAACTTGTTGTAAGCTCCAACTTTGGGCTAAACTTTTATTTTCAATATGACCTGCCCATGTGATTGAGATTTTAGATTCCCATGTACAATTGTATGTGCATGATGTTATTTTTCCCATGTGGCACCCTTTGGGTGGTGCCATGTGTCACCCAAAGTCTACCCAGTTGGCCACTAAAATAGGACTTCCTGACATGCCACATTTCCGCATCACCAAGTTGCCATGTGTTAAGGTTTTACCATGTAAAACACCTTTGCTTCTGTTATGTAAATCATCTTTGTCACATCAACCATCTCTTCTTATGCCACTCCAACCATTCCTACCATGTCAACCATCTCTACCACATCAATCATCTTTGCTTATGCTAGGTCAAACATGTATTATATTGGACCTACCATGTGTCTTGATTTTTCCATGTCAATCATCTCCTCTTATACCATGTCAATCAGCTAATATATCCGACTTGCCACATCACACAGGTAGACACGTCACATAAGTGTTTCATTGGACCTTCTACACCACATGGGTATGCAATTAGATACATCATAGAGTTATGTCGGACCAATAAAAACCAGCCCACCTAATTTCTTATTCAATGTGGGATGGGTTTAGACCCTTCTCGGATCCCATGTAGCACCACAACACCATCCAAAACACCCTACTTGTTAAATATTATGCAAGTTTTTCCATCTGCTATTGCTGATTTCCAAAGTCAGGCATTTACTTCTTGATCCTCCATTATAGATTCACACTAGTTAACAAATTTGGGGTTTGACCCCTTTTACTCCATTATAAACATGCTTTATTTCAAATCAATGTTTCTCCTTAACTGGTGGGACTTTGACCAAGTGTCATATATCAATAGAAAGGTCTCAAAGAGAACTATCCAACCAAATTATTTGCAAATTTTTTTTATCAAAATAAATTTGACAAACACTCAATAAATGTTAGGCTATTATTTCCATGGTGTCATGTTCAAATTGGATTTTCTTCTTATTCCGAAGGAGTTTGACCAAGTGTAGTATATTGTTGGAAAGTTCTTAGATAAGTCTATCCAACCATACCTTCTATATACTCATTTGATCATCATAACTTCAAAAATTTCTCAATAATCTTTCCAAGACATCATACCTCATTTGACATCAATGACATGACATTGGTTGTCATCAACGACAACATTATGACCAACACTCTCCCCTTTTGTTGTTGATGGAAACATCACCAAACATTGATGGTCATTGATGGCAATGGAGGAAAACGTCCCCTATCAGTCTATTGCAAAATATAATATAGTCAATTTCTGCTCTCTCTCCCCCTTTGACACCAATGGCAAAGGGATCCATTGAATATGGTTTCTCATGTAGAAACTACTCAATGTTACACAATTGTTCTTGTATCTATGTGTGGACTTGCTCCCCTTATGAATGTGATCTCTCCCTATCAGTAAGATGGAGGTAAACCCTATAACTCTCAATTGAGATTAGTGAGCCATTCCTTATCGTGAGGAATAAACTAGTCCCATTTTATATATAAGATATTCAACTATTTCTCTTGGTAAAGGTTTAGTGAATATAACTACTATTTGTACTTTGTTGGAATGTATTCCAATCTGACAGTTTTATCAGTAACTTTTTCTTGAGGTAAATTATACTTGATAGGAATATATCATGTTTTCGAGTGTATAATGTGGTTTTTTTAGATATTAATAGCATTGGTATTGTCATATATAATGGAAAAAATATAATTATCATTCTCTTGAATATCCTTGAGATTTTGTTTCATCCATAGAACTTGAGTACAACAAGAGGCTGCTATAGTATATTATGCTTCAATGGCGGATAAAGAAATTGAAGTTTTTTTCTTGTTGATCTAGGAAAGTAGACATTTTCCTAGAAAGAAATCTCCTCCACTAGTGTTATTTTTTTCATCAATAATTCCAACCCAATTTTCATATGTATAATATTTGAGTGTAAGGTTTTTTATCCCTAGATACCATAATCCATAATCTATAGTGCCCTACAAATATCTGAATATTATTTTAAATATAATCACATAAGACTCCTTTGGACATGATTTAAATCTGCCAACCAATCCTACTTGCATAATGTTTGGTCTTGACGCTATTAAGTAAAGCATGATACCGATCATAGACCTTTAAATGGTTTGGATACTTCCAAAGATGCGTCATCCTTGCTGAGTTTGCAACCTGTAACCATGGGAATGCTCACTAAAGCACAATTTTCCATATCAAACTTTTTTAGTACTTATTTAAGGTATTTTGTCTGAGATATGAGAATACCTTTTTTTATTGATTAACCGAGAATCCAAGAAGGAAATATAATACCCCTACCATAAGCATCTCAAATTCCTTCTACACATTGGCTGCAAAACTCTTGCTCATAGAATCATCATCACTTCCAAACATTATATCATCCACGTAGACAATAATCATTTTATCTTTTTAAATAATAATGTAAATATTGTTTTTGCAATACCTCTTTTGAAGAATTATTGTTGAATATATTTATTAAATCTAGAACACTAGGCCCTAGGCGAATGTTTCAAACCATACAAGGATTTCTTTGGTAAACATGATCCTTGTTTTCTAATAGTTGAAATACTTCTGGCTTCTCAACATAAACTTCTCTTTGGAGTTCCCCATTCAAAAATTGTGATTTTACATCCATTTGATAAACATTGAACCATTTAAAACATGCAAAGGCCAAAAACATCATGATTGATTCAATTCTAGTTGTTGGAGAAAACAAAAGTTATAAGTCCACACCTTCAACTTGGGAATTGTTACACTAAAAAATGTCACCATGACTATTTACAGTTAGTATGGCTCAATCAACAGTCATGCTACCCTCTTAGGCAAGTCTTATGCCTCTGCTCTCCATGTCAAACTCCAAAAAAGAGAGAAAGTCTTGTATAAATGTATTTATCTCTGGGGACGCAGGTTCTCTCAAACTTACCTGCGGGGACGCACCCAATGTTCACAAAAGCTGCGTCCAAAGACGCTCTGTATGTAAAGGGACAGGTGCGTCCCCCTGTAAAAGTTAGAATGCGCAAGTTTCATCTTTAAAAAGTTACTTGTGGTCATTTCTAGAGCATTCTAGAAGGTTGTTCGACGTGTATTGGGCGCCTCCAGATGGTTCATGCACTCCTATCAAAGAGGAACTTATCCCATCAATAAGGGAGCTATCCCACCCAAAGAGGGGATTATCCCATTGATGGTGGACCTGATTAACCTCCTCTTGAGCACTATAAATACAGGCATTGGGCCAGAAGGAGGAGAGGTTGAAGCTATACATTTTCTAAGGGTAAATGCTGCAGGAATTAGGACTCCCATTTAGAAGCTTGTGAGGAGAGATTGCCATCTTTGCTTGTTCTATTTGGAAGTGGGTGAGCTTTGTCAAAGTAGAGGAAGACTCTTGTGGACCCTGGAAGGAGCTTGCACAACACCAAGGCTCAGGTTGTAATGGTTCCTTTTGATTACCTTTAATGCAAATTGGTCCATTCTTCTCAATAACTTGTTGTTTATGGGTTATTTCATGTACTCCTCGGTCTATATGTTGAATATGCTTTGTTTTATGTTATAATCAGGTGCTATTTAATTGTTTGACTGTTGGTGATTGCAGGTTTTGGAGAAAAGGAGGAGCTCATCCAGATCAACAAAGCTTGGACTTCTACAACAGCGTTTGGACAAAGGTAAGAACGAAACACTTGATTTCTCATATCATAATGCATGTTTAGAGAAGGATAGCTCCAGTTTGTTTTGTTTGTCATTAGAATGTCTTAGACTTCTAGGAAGGTCGGTTGTGTCCGCACTTTTGACTGATTCCGTGTGACAAATTGGCGACTCCGCTGGGGAAACCATTGATGAGAAGAGTCTTTTCTTTTGTATGAACTTTGCTTTGAGAAAATTGGTTTATTTTTCTGGTTTTGGCTCTGTGATTCTGTCTCTGGGTGGGTTAGCTTAGGATTAGTTTTATTTTGCATTTTCTTGAGTTTTTCAGTAGGACGCACCCTCTGAGTGCTGCACAGTGCGTCCCTGGATGCACTTTTGCTGTGTGCACAGAGCGGGCCCGCACCTGTGCTAACGGGTTGCCTGCGTCCCCCTGCTAAAATTTGAGAAAACTCCATTTTTTGCTTTTTTGACTCTTAGATTTTGTTGTTTCTTGGTTTTTTCTGCCCAGATTCATTAGTCCCTTGCCAAGAATCTTCACCTGAACTTGTTTTCATAGCATTAAGTGTTTTAGTGGATTTCATTGAAATTTAAGCCTAGGGTTTGATTTTTGAGTAGATCCTGTAGTGACTTTAATGGTGGAAGTTGTCAAGCTTTAGATCTCTCTGGTTTGGTCAACCTTCTTAAGAGTCGGATTTGTCGTAAGTCTACCCATGTGAGCAACCAACCTGTTGAGTTGTCTCTTTGGTCAAATTTCAAAGTGCTTGTTGATTAAGTCTTGAATTCCATTTTACAAAAAGAACAAAAAGATTTGAGTTTTGTTTTGATCAGCTCTTGATTCTGCAATAGCTGGTCCTTGATTTGATTTTAGTCAAGTAAAACAACCTAGAAACATCCTTGTAGGTTTTGGCCTCGTTAAGTTTGCTTAGAGTAAATTTACCTTTTAGTTTGCTTGTGAGTGAATTTTCGTAGATTTTAATAGTTGTTGAGATTGATTTTTGTTAAATTAGATTTATTTGCTTTATTAAAAGAAAAATACAAAAACATCTTCTTTAAAAGTCTTGTTTCAAGTAGCTTTGAAAGTTTTGAAAGAAAAAGAGTTTTTCGTGCAAGTAAAGAGTGGTCATGTTTGTGTGCTTGAAAAGAAAAAGAGAATTGTTTCTTTGATTGTCTTTTCTAAGGAAGTTGTTTTCTCTAAAATTTGCATTCTCTCAACTCTCTTAGTTAAGAATTTCATTGAAAAAGGAAAGTAGCGTAAATCATCTTAGGTGCATCTTTGTAGTGGTTGGAGTCGAGTCTACACACCATTGGTTTCACTTCCACTACCTTGTGACTTTAAAGAACAACCATAAAAGTAACGCTTAAAGTAAAATTGAAATAGTAACTTTTATTTACTAGGGCTCTGAAGCACCAATTTAGATCAGGCTAGTGTCTTGGAGTAGGTGAGTAATTAACTCTCCAAGACAACAAAACCAAACAAGTAGTTTATCTTGTGATAGAATAAATCCAATTGTCTCACTTGTACTCTGGGAAAGCTCCTCTTAAAGGAGAAGCACGAGCTCGTGTCCGAACCAGTGAGGGGATCATTCCCCCCTCATTGGGAACGACGCCAGACAGTACGTATTACAAACGGTAAACCTCGGATTAACCATTGTCGAGGAGCCAGGGGTCACTTGTCGGTAAACCTTGGATTATTGTCAAGGAGCCGATAAGGGGATTGAGCTTGCTACTTTGCCCTTGCGTGCTGTCGGAGTTTAGACTGTTCCCCCAGGTGCATTTGTTGCGGTTGGTAACCTTAGTGGCCATTATCTTTAGGATTCTACCGAGGTGACGGTGGAGGGAAGGTCCCACTGTACCTGGAGCAGACATCGGTTATACTCACTTGGATTTTCTGGGGGGTTCACTTCACTCGAGACGGTTAAAGTGGAGGAACTTGGTCCAGTCTATTCATTAAGCAGGTTGCCGGGGTAACTGTTCCACCCGCCATTTCTGTACTGAATCCAGCGAGGTTGGGCTTCATCACCAACTAGCGCTTTTGGTCCGGAAGACTACTGTTTGTGTTTGGTTTGACGCCCTAGATTCTTTAGGCGTGTGATTCAAATTTGTTTGGTTCTTTAGAGACTTTAGGTGGTTTGATTTGAAATTTTATTTTGTTTTCGTGTGTAGTAGTTAAAAGTTTTTAGCTGTGGCGGAATTATCGAGACAGTCCCGTAGACTGCGGGGCCAGTCTCCTGAAGTTGTTTCTGTGGCCGAATTGTTGAGAAGATCCCGTAGACTTAGGGGTGAACCTCCTCAAGACGAGTCCAGTCATTTAGAAGGTTTGAAGGTCCTTGTAACTCCTCCTAGTGGCAGTAGAGTAGGTTCACCAGAAGAAGGAGAATCTTCCTTGGTGGTCCATCCAGATTACCAAAGTTTAGAGACAGGTTATAATCCCAAAGCTGTTACAGTTTCTGAGCTTGTTGGTAGTTTTTCGTCTGCTAGTGATACAGGCGAAGAACCAGAAATATCCGAACCTGTTACTCCGACTCCTAGTGTTCCTGATTCACCGAGAATAGAAAGAATTATCACCGAAAATCTTCCTGTTGGTTTGATTGCTATTGAAGAACTTGTTCCAGAGGAAGAAATAGGCGTCTCTGATCCTGAAGATCAAATTACCCTTGATCTAAGGGAGCGTGAATCTATCTTTTACAGTCCTCCTAGAAGTACTACTTGGTACCTTTCGTTAACAAATTATCTAGACAACTTTGGGCTAGGTTTTTCTACACCTCGTACTCCTTTTCCACCTGGAGGTATTCATACTCCTGTAAATATGTCTAGTCAGTCGTCCGTGTTTACACAAAGTCCTGAATCTTTTTTACATGGCGGTCCTTCTGTTCCTACTGGGTATCAATCTCTTTCTGGTACCTTTGCGGGAGCATCTCCTCAACCCGTAGATCATGGGTTATTAGTTGGAAACAGTGGTAATGTACCATTGGGTGTAGGAGACATTTACATGATGTCAGGTTCAGTTCCCGTTTCCCAACCTCAAGGTGGCCAATTACCGCCTGGGGGGCAGCCTTCGTTAATGCCTGGGGGGCAACCTCAAGGTACGTCATTCGTGTCTGGGGGGCAACCTCAAGGTCAGTACGCTCCTATGGGGCAATACATACCTCAAGGTCAACCCCAGCCTCAATATGTACCCCAAGGTCAACCTCAGTATCAATATCAACCTCAAGGATGGCAACCTCAAGGATGGCAACCCCAAGGGTATCAACCCCAAGGGTATCAACCTCAAGGATACCAACCTCAAGGTCAAGGTCAACCCCAGTACCCGTATTTACCTCAAGGTTATCAACCTCAAGGTCAATACTCAGGTCAAGGTTATCAACCACCTCAAGGTCAATCATATGGTCAAGGTATGGGAACTACACCTTACAATTATCAATCCTATCCTCAATCCGGCTATGGATCTCAGTATCCTCAACCTGTTATGGGTCAATACCCTGGAATGTTAGTGTGGGATCCTTCACAGGGTCAACAGATGTTGCAGCCAAGTATGCAGTCGGTACCTCAAGTTGGACAACCTATAGTTTCTGGTCCACCCCAGCAACCGCAACCTGTCCAACCAAGTGTTCAAACCTCTGTAACTTCGGTAGTTACTCAGCCGCCAATTGCACCTAGTACTCCATCTCAAACGGCTGCTGCAACTACCACCACATCTACCATACTTACTTCTGGAGTATCGACGGCTCCGGTTTCTACTGTCTCTGTAACCACTCCTCAGACATCTGTACCGTTGTCCGGATCTACGATTCAAACCACGGTCCAGATGCCTGTAGGTCAGCCTGGTATAAGTACGGTTGTCACTACTCAACCTCAATTTGTTCAACCTCTGTACCAAGGACAGTACCAACCTGGGCAAGCTGTCCAACAACCGGTTTACCAGTATCAACCGTATCCTGGGTACACTTATCAACAACCTCAGCAACCCCAGTACGGTCCGGTTAATCCTGGTTTTCCAGGAGGATATAATATCCCAAATGCGACTCCTGTTCCTAGTTATCCTGGATATCCTCCTCCTGGGGCTGGTATTGTGACCCAGAGTTTTAGAGATCCTAACCAGCAGTTACCGTTTATCGCAACTTTGGATTTACCAGACTTGACGCGCCTAACGAACGATCCAATTCAATATCTTCCGTTCTGGCCGCCAATGCCAAATAAGTTGCCCAGCGATATACCCAAGTTCGAAGGTAAGTCTGGAGAGGATCCGTCCAATCACGTGATGACTTACCACCTCTGGTGTGCTTCAAATTCTATCTCGGATGATTCGATCCGCCTACGTCTTTTCCAGCGTACACTCATTGGTCTCGCGGCCAAGTGGTACATTGAGTTACCACGGGCCTCTTTTTACAACTTTAGCCAGTTAGCTACCTCGTTCTTAACTCACTTTCAGTTACCGGTCAGATACGATAACGGTACGGAGTTATTAACTTCACTAAAACAATCAACCTCCACGTATATTTCTGATCACATTCATGAGTGGAGACGTCGAAGAAGGCTAGTGAAAGTTTTTATCCCGGACCAAATCTTAGCTGAATGGTTTGTTAAATCATTATTACCAAGGATTACTGAAGATGTAGCTAAGGCCGGAGTAGTTACTGAGGAGCAAGTCATTGCTCAGGCACAATACCTTGACTTAGTTTACACTCAGTCGGGTACATTACACGAGAAGATTCCGGATCTTCCAAAGTCGAATCAAATCGCTGCTGCTCCTTCGGGATCTCATGCCGCTGATGGTATGATTGGTATCGTGAATACAAAGAGCAAGAAGAAGTCTTCCAAGGCTTCAACTACTCCAATTATCACTTTGCCTGATTCTCCGACAGGAGAGTCTTCTCCTGAACTTACCGCCGATATTCACGCTGTAGAGTCATCTACGGCCAAATCAAAAAATGGTGGAAAGAAGAAAGGAAAGAAGAAGGCTAAAGCAGACAAGGCTCCGAAGGAGAAAACAGAAAAGTCGGAAACTAATGACGAAAAGCGCAAACCTCGATATCCTTGTCTTATTTGTGAAGAGGATCATTTTACGAGAGATTGCCCTCATCGGGCCGAGGTAGTGAAAATAGTCAAAGGTTCTCCCACTCCTGCTGTGTTAAAAAATCCATTTCCGGAGCAGGAGAATAAGATGATAGGTTCTTCCTCGAATGCCAGTGAAGAACCCATTTTGATGATGTCTCATGTGAGGATTGCGACTCGATCGCAAGATTATGGTAGTAAGAATCCTGTTGATGGTAAGGAAGCAGAATCTTCTCATTCTAATCCATCAACCTCAGCTCCTGGTTCCGATCCACTACAGATCGAGAAACCTAACCCAGACTTAGTAATTAAACCGCCCGCCAAGGGTGTACTTCGAAGGTCTGCTTTCAATCCACATGCGAGAGCGGCCCAGAATTACAACATTGTTGAGGACTTAGCTGTTTCACCCTCAGCAATGTCGGCGTTAGAAGTGCTGCAATCATGTCCAGCACAACGAAAATTGCTTTTGTCGGCTATAGGAGCTGTTGACGTTCAGGATCCGAATCTAATGATCTTCGATCTAGAAAATAGTACGCCGCGTCTCCCCCATCAAATGGCTTTCCAAATTCCAGTGATAGTAAAAAACAGGCCTATTCATAGGACTGTGATTGATGAGGGAGCTTCTACGTGTATTATGTCGATTCAATGTTGGAGATCCCTTGGTTCTCCTTCATTGAACCAATCCCCCACCATCCTTAAGGCCTTTGATGGTCGTGGGTTCCGTCCGTTTGGTATTCTACAGGAATTGCCTATAGGGGTAGAAGGTAAAACCGTTAGTCTGGATGTGGAAGTGGTTGATGCCCCTCTAGACTACAACCTTCTTTTGGGTCGAAGTTGGTCATATGCTATGACAGCGGTCGTTTCATCGGTCTTCAGAGTAATTAAGTTTCCACACAACGGTAAGATCGTGACTATTGATCAGCTGACATACTTTTCATCCGACCCAGCCTCTTCAGAGAGTATCCAGCATGTCGGTAAGACGACAATCCCTTATAGGGACGTTGGTGTAGGTTTAGTTAAGGATTCCGGTTTACTGGGAACTTTTCCTCTCCCTCCACTCAGCGTAGAACCTTCGTTTGCAACAATTCATATGATTACATCAGAAAACATTATTTATGATGATCCTTGGTTCGTCCCATCTGACTCTGAGATAGACTCACTCGGTAATGCTATGCCCTTGAGTCCATATGAAATTGCTTATGAAGCTCTCATGTCTTTTACCGACTTTCATTCAACCGAAGTCGACCAAATGAATGTGGTCAGTGAAGAGTCACTTTTCACCTCACCCTTAGAACGGATAGCGTTTCCCGAAGTCGTGTCATCTGACGAACAACTTCGCGAAATCCTAAGTGTAGACGATCTACCATGGGAAGATCTCCATCACAGATCTTCGTTTTTACCTAAGGATGATGCATTTGAAAATGATTTTTCATCTATCTTTACCGCTGAATATGTCAAAGACGCTCAGGATCCAACGAAACATTCTGATTCAGAGTTGAATTTAGGGAATATTTCTCGTACTATTCCCATTGATATTTCAGTGAAGCCCGGAATTGAGGAGAACATTCATATAGGTGCCGCATGTACTGAAGAAGAAATCCAAATTTACAAGGCCCTATTCCAAGAATTTCGCGATGTGTTTGCCTGGTCTTACGAGGAAATGCCGGGAATTGATCCTGCCATTGTTGTTCATGAAATAAAGACCTACCCGGATGCTAAACCCGTCCGGCAACGGTTGCGTCAGATTCACCCTCGAAAAGCGGCTGCAATTAAAGCAGAAGTCGAAAAGCTGTTGAAAGCAGGTTTCATTTATCCGATCCCGTTAACGGATTGGGTATCGAATATTGTTCCGGTCAATAAGAAACAAGGAACAATAAGAATCTGTATCGACTATAGGGATATCAATCGAGCTTGTCCAAAAGACAACTATCCTACGCCTTATATCGATCAAATTATTGATGATTGTGCCGGAAGTGAAATGTTTTCCTTTATGGATGGTTTTTCGGGCTATAATCAAATCAATATTCTACCTGCCGACCAACCAAAAACGACATTCATTTGTCCATGGGGGACATTTGCTTATTGCAAATTACCTTTTGGGCTTAAGAATGCCGGGGCCACTTTTCAACGGGCGATGTCTTATGCATTTCATGACATCAAGCACATTGTGCAACCGTATCTCGATGATTTTCCTGCTCATTCTTTACGTCGAGCTGATCACCTTGTCCACCTACGAGCAATCTTTATGAGGTGTAGGCATTATCGAATTCGGTTGAATCCCCACAAGTGTGTTTTCTGTATAGAAACAGGTCGATTGCTGGGATTTGTTGTTTCAAAAGTCGGCATTCGCGTCGATCCCTCGAAAGTCGAGGCTATCATCAAATTGCCTCCTCCTTCGAGTTTGCGCCAACTCCAAAGTTTGCAAGGGAAAGCGAACTTTTTACGCCGATTCATCCCAAACTACGCCGAGGTCACTAAAGGTTTTACACGGTTGTTGAAACAGAACGTTCAATTCTTTTGGGACGAGATTGCCCAACAATCTTTTGATGCACTTAAACACGCGTTGACCCATGCACCGTTGTTGCATCCTCCCAACTACAACCAGGACTACTTCTTATACCTCGCAGCTTCGCATTCCACCATTGGAATGGTGTTAGTTCAAGAAGATGAATTCGGAGCGGAGCATGTGATATATTATCTTAGTAGGACCTTAAATCCCACTGAGCTAAAATATTCGCATGTGGAGAAATTGGCCCTGGCAGCCGTTCAAGCTGTCCAGCGTTTTCGTCACTACATTCTTCTCCGTAAAACTACAGTTATTTCGGATTGCAACCCTATGATTTACATTTTGACAAAACAACTGCTAGGGGGCAAGTACTCTAAATGGATCGTTATCCTGCAAGAGTTCGACTTGGAGTTCGAGAAGTCCAAGTCTAAGAAATCCTTAGTTTTCGCGGAATTGATGTGTGATTTCCCGAGTGCTGACACAGAGACTGTGGCAGAAGAGTCCATTGCGGACGAATCTTTGTTTCTTATCAGTACTGTAGATCCGTGGTACGGGGATATAATCATCTATCTCCAAACCCAAACCTTTCGGCCTGAAGCTTCCAAGGCGGAACGTCGAAAAATTCGGTTTCAATCCCAGCCATACAAAATTATTGGAGATACACTTTATCGCCGGGGGGCAGACTTAGTTTTTCGACGTTGTCTAACTCACGAAGAGGCTGAGAGAGTTTTGAATGATTGTCACTCTGGAGCATGTGGCGGTCATATGTCTGGGTATGCCACAGCTCAGAAGGTGTTGCGCGCTGGTTACTTCTGGCCATCTATGTTTAAAGATTGTATCATTGCAGTCCGGAAGTGCCACAACTGTCAAGTGTTTGATCGAAAGATGCGCGCACTGCCTGCTCCTCTCCACCCTATAATTGCCGTTGGTCCATTCGCCAAATGGGGTATCGACTTTATTACTTGTAACCCTCACTCGGCCGGGGGGCATGCGTATATCATCCTCGCGGTTGATTATTTCACTAAATGGGCCGAGGCGATGCCTACATTCGACGCAAGCGGCAAAACAGCTGCAGTTTTCATATTCAATCATATAATAACTAGGTTTGGTGTCCTACAAGCAATCATTACTGACCATGGGAGCCATTTTCGAAACACCATGATGACTGAACTTACAAGCTAGCTTGGTTTGCGCCATGACAGCTCTACTCCTTATTATCCGCAAGCCAACGGCTTGGTTGAGTCTATCAACAAAGTTCTAGTTATCATGATCCGACGAACCATTGGTATTCATCGGTCGAATTGGCACAACATGTTATTTTCGGCACTATGGGCATACCGAACCTCAGTGAAAACCTCAACAGGGTTCACTCCTTTCCAGCTAGTTTATGGCTTGGAAGCAGTGTTACCCATTGAATGTGAAATCCCATCACTTCAAATGGCTGTCGAATTACTCCCAGCTACTTCCGAAGAGGAGAAACGTTTATTGTACTTAGCTAAATTAGATGAGACTCGACGTGATGCTACATTGGCAATCGAGACTCACGCGAAGCGAATGAAAGCTCAGTATGATAGAAATGTGACCCCTCGAAGTTTTTCGGAGGGAGACCTAGTGCTTTTATATGATCAAGCTAACGATAAGCTAGGTGCTGGAAAATTCGTTCCTATGTGGCATGGACCCTATATTGTAAAGCGAAAGCTAGCAAAAGGGGCTTATGAGCTGGTAGATTTTGATGGGGACTCTTTGGGTAAACCCAGAAATGGACTTTACCTAAAGAGGTATTATGCTTAAATGGTGGGTATGGAGAATTTTTAGTTAGGTTAGGTTTTCTTTCTAGCTAGTATGATTGTTAGTTAGTCAGTGTGCTTAGCTTAGTGAGTGTGTTTTTCGTCGTTATTCTGGCTTATCTTGGTTTTACTCTTGATATTACAGATGTCGACGCCTCTCCAAACATACATTGGATTTGCTGATGGTGCTTGTCGTAGTACACGGAATATCTCTTCCGCAGCTTGGGTTATCTATTCACCCTCTGACGAGTTAGTTTCTATGCATGGGGTAAGCCTCGGTCAAACAACGAATAACATTGCAGAATACAGTGCAGTGGTTGAATTATTATCCGAATCTATTTCATTTGGAATTTGACGTTTGATAGTGAGGTTAGATTCTGAACTTGTTGTATTACAGCTTAATAGAGTTTATGCCATTAGAAATCCTGTGTTATTAAGGTTGTTTTTGAGAGTGCGTCTCTTGGAACGTGAATTTGATTACTTTGAATATTAGCATATTCCAAGGTCTTTAAATACATTAGCAGATGCAATTGCTTCTCGAATGTTAGAGAGACATTTACGATAATCATGCAAGTAAATTTAAAAACATTTCATCATACATGTTAAACAAGATAAGCCGGTAATAGTGATATATATATAGATAGGAGTGTGTCAAAAAATATACATCGTCTTCGATCATAGGTTGAAAAACACCTTATGATCGGCAAAAATGATAGAGTACAAAAACTCAAAAATGTCACATGTGTCTACAAAGTGACTAGCCAATCACTGGTGGTGCTCCCTGTACGACACCACTGCACGGGCTACCTTACGCAAAAATCTCCTAAACGGTCCAGGGACTGCAACTACGAAGCACTGAAGCCTGATAGGAATGTCATCCATAGTAGTCTCAGGCACATCTGCCGTCAGACGCTCTAGATCATGCTCCAACTCAGCTAGTACTTCTGCAGCCGCGTCCTATGGGGCCGGTACCGGTGCAGCTGGATGTCTCCTCTCAAAAGGCCGGAGGTTGGCTAGACGCTGTGGACCAACATCTGCATTTTGAAACTTTTACTGTCAGTTTTGAGACGATATATATAAAAAACAAAAAAAATACATAATTTGAAAACTCGTGAAAAATAAAGTACCTCTGTCATCCCATTGTTCTCCCTGTGGAAGAACCATGTCCGGATCATGTCGAAAATCTACTCCGGCGTACGGAAAGTCCTGGATTGAGAAAACCTGGTCCTCCAACCAGTGAAAGTAACTATCAGAAAATCGAACAACTGCCGCGCCCTCGTCAGGATGCCGGGCCATCACCGCAACCCATCGTACCAGCTTTGGCTCCCGAGGACCCAAGATATCAACAGTGAGTTGCTGAGGGATCAGCATCGGAACTCTCTCTAAGGCAAAGCTCACGACTAAAGGCCCATATCCAAAAGTTTTCAGTCGTCCGTTCTTTGCCTTAGTCAGTTGGCTCTTCATATTAGCCGACACAGCTTCACACCAGTTGAAAATGGTGCCTTGGTAACAGTCAATTGCCATCCGCATTTGGGACCCAGAAGCAATGTGTAAAGCGGCCGCGCCGCAAATCCTGGTAACCGTGAAAGCAATAACTTTGAGTTCACGCAGAGAGATGTGTTTGATCTCCACGCCTTTCGAATGGTGTGCCCCAGGTGTGCACCACTCTTCCCGGAGACTAACAAGGGATTGGCCACCCGGCCTAGTCCCGGCTAGATTGAGTTGCTCGCCTCTGTTTGGCAAGCCAGTGAGAAAGTATACATCCGAGGGCTCTATCTCGAGCTGGTGCCCTCCTATGTAAAAGCATTGCTCTTGAACGTTCCATCTCTCAACCAGCCATTCTAAGAATCTTACCTGAGCCCTCATGCCCGGTATGGCCCAGTATTTGTATAACCCGCATGCTTTTAGGGCATCCAGGGAAGGTTGGTGTTCTATTGCAGCTTCATCAACCTCTTCGTGCTCTCTTTCTCTCCAATCCAACATGGTGAGTGCCCTACACACCAAGAAATGATGATTAGAATTAATTTGGGGAAATTTAAATGGTTATTTGTGAGGATTGGGGTTTCAATTTCCGCGTTCCACGGAGGACGCACCCCGCGTTTGGAACACAGGGCGTCGGGACGCAGTTGGCCTGAAGGTGGGCTGCGTCCCCCGACCATTTTCCTGTATAGGAAAAAGTCGGGGGACGCAGGTCACCCGAAGGGCACCTGCGTCCACCGAGAAGCGCATTTTGAAACCTAAACCCTCCCAAAAAACAAAACTAAAACCTAAAAAACAATTTTAATCGGATAGAAATGAAGAGTAGGATGTTGTAAAATACCTGGAAGAGACGGTGTTCGATTCTGACGGTCGGATTTTCCGCAGCGACCACGGGAAGTTTCTTGTCAAAAGCTCCTTTTTCAACCTCAACAGTCAAACGGTAAAAATGACATGGTAAAAAGTCTTTTTATAGGTTTTTTGGATGAATTTGTTCATTTTTCACCATGGAAAGATGTTTTTCGATGTATTTTTGCCTATCTTAAACAGGTATGAGTAATGTGTCGCTTTTGTGCAGGACAAAGGGACTTAGAAGGAAAATTGTCATTTTTTCACAAACAAAATATCAGAGTCATCTTTTAAGCCCTTTTCTGACTCCTAAAATATGAAAAGATTGTCGAGCGTTTCTTTTACACTCGTTAAAATGGAATTAAAAGACGGTCCCCTTATAGCTCTTTTCTGACCGTAAAATCAGGAAAAGATTGCCGGGTTTTTGTCGTTTCAAACTCGATACGGAAATAAAACGACGTGTCCTTGATCCCTTTTTACTTTTCAGGTCAGTGGCACTAATTATGAAAGTACTCCTTGGTCGCAAGATCAAGCGGTTCCCCCAGGTATTATTTTATACTTTTTCGGGCTTGAGGGACACAAATCTACGAAAAAGTTCAACTTGGAGTCTTCTTAAGTTTTTCAGACTCTCTAAAATTGAAAAACACCGAGTTTCTCCTATACTGGGCTCGTTAAACATTTCACAGTAAAGGACCTGTTCAATTACAAACAGGAACGAACCACTTCTTCCTAGGGTTCGAATCAAAACTAGGTTGGACTCATCCGAAGGATGAGCTTATAATCAAGCACATGTTATCCTCCTCAAGCTTGTTAAAAATAAAGAGGTACTTGCCAGAAATGGTGGGGGAAAAAAGAGAAGAATGAACCTGTTTGTTACCTTTTGTCTCAGAAGAAACTTTATTACCACTCTTGAACACGACACTTTTCATTCACCTGGGTTGGGAAATATTTTACCTCACAGTTGATCAAACCACCTTTGAAAGTCTTTAACCGGGTTTCGGGGATTAACTTTGAGCTATTTGTCACCAAGCCATCTGTCGTGTCGTTATGTGTTCAAGAGGTCTGCAAACAAAACTTTCATCTGCAAAATACTTCTCATCCATTTGACCATCCCTGAGTCAGTCCTTACAGCAACATTTCTTCAACTTGAACAATGATTTCGTGTTGCGGGCTTGCCTGCAACGGGTCGCTTTCTATCGACATCAGCACATTATCTAGAGAGATGACTTAGAAACCGTCAGTACCTTGAAGTCTGCATGCATCAATGGCAGGTTTCTCGCCTTTGACGTCAGTTTACATCATTGACTTTCGATCAAAGGATTCCGTGAAATGTTCGACATCAACTCATTCATTCACATCTCATGGATTGTACTGGGTACTTTGAGAACCATTGACATTACTGGTGGTCTCTCTCACGCTTGTTAACAGTTTACATCATTGACTGGTAATCAAGTGGTTTCTACCATGTTCGACATCAACTCATTTATTCGCATGGCTAGAATCGTACCAATTCGGGAAGTAGAAATGAAGACCCTAGATCTAGTTTCCACCATCCAGGCTGCGAGGAGTTTTGTATTCATTATCTAAGTAGACTAATCATAAACAGATGGCTGCGTCCATACTGTGCCTACAAAAGTCTATGATTGTGATGTACTGCAAGATCATTCCTGTATCAGAGTAGTTAGTCTGTTAGTTAAAGTTTTGATCTGAGTATGGGAATGCCTACCTCAGTGATGATATAATCTTATACATGTATTTTGTGTTGAAAATTGCAGGTTCCGACCAGGCTCTCCACGGGATAATCCTTGAAATGATAAAGCGCTTCACCCTTCCTAGATATTACAAACCCTAATCTATTCCAGGCTTCGCACTTTAGGGGGCAATCTGTTACACTAAAAAAAGTCACCATGACTATTTACAGTTAGTATGGCTCAATCAACAGTCATGCTACCCTCTTAGGCAAGTCTTATGCCTCTGCTCTCCATGTCAAACTCCAAAAAAGAGAGAAAGTCTTGTATAAATGTATTTATCTCTGGGGACGCAGGTTCTCTCAAACTTACCTGCGGGGACGCACCCAATGTTCACAAAAGCTGCGTCCAAAGACGCTCTGTATGTAAAGGGACAGGTGCGTCCCCCTGTAAAAGTTAGAATGCGCAAGTTTCATCTTTAAAAAGTTACTTGTGGTCATTTCTAGAGCATTCTAGAAGGTTGTTCGACGTGTATTGGGCGCCTCCAGATGGTTCATGCACTCCTATCAAAGAGGAACTTATCCCATCAATAAGGGAGCTATCCCACCCAAAGAGGGGATTATCCCATTGATGGTGGACCTGATTAACCTCCTCTTGAGCACTATAAATACAAGCATTGGGCCAGAAGGAGGAGAGGTTGAAGCTATACATTTTCTAAGGGTAAATGCTGCAGGAATTAGGACTCCCATTTAGAAGCTTGTGAGGAGAGATTGCCATCTTTGCTTGTTCTATTTGGAAGTGGGTGAGCTTTGTCAAAGTAGAGGAAGACTCTTGTGGACCCTGGAAGGAGCTTGCACAACACCAAGGCTCAGGTTGTAATGGTTCCTTTTGATTACCTTTAATGCAAATTGGTCCATTCTTCTCAATAACTTGTTGTTTATGGGTTATTTCATGTACTCCTTGGTCTATATGTTGAATATGCTTTGTTTTATGTTATAATCAGGTGCTATTTAATTGTTTGACTGTTGGCGATTGCAGGTTTTGGAGAAAAGGAGGAGCTCATCCAGATCAACAAAGCTTGGACTTCTACAACAGCGTTTGGACAAAGGTAAGAACGAAACACTTGATTTCTCATATCATAATGCATGTTTAGAGAAGGATAGCTCCAGTTTGTTTTGTTTGTCATTAGAATGTCTTAGACTTCTAGGAAGGTCGGTTGTGTCCGCACTTTTGACTAATTCCGTGTGACAGGAATTTCCTTTGCATATGAGCCTTTCCTTTTTCATTACTACTTGTCCATCCTCAATGAGTTTATTTCTATAAACCCATTTGGTTCTAATCACATTTTTTCCTTTTGGTCTTGGAATAGATTCTCAGGTCTCATTTTCTCAACATGATCTAGCTCTGCATCCATAGCTTTAAGCCAATATTCATATTGATTATCCCGAGAAAACTTTTGAGGCTCCATTAATGATAAGAAAGTTAGGTTTTATTGGTTTGATGTACTAATAAGCTTTCTTCTTGTTTTAACTCTTGATTCCTTAGTTACCGGAATTTTATCATTTGGATTATTCTTTTGAACATATATAGATATTGTTTTTGAATGCAATGAATCATCTTTTTCCCTTTGATATTAATCATTATCTTCATCATAATTTTCATCTGATTATTATTCTTGGTAGATAATCATCTGTGGTTAGGCTCAGGGCAGTGATTCATGTACTTTTACCCAATGCATTCAACAACTTTTCAAGTCCTTCTTTTATAACATATGTATCCTTTGCTTCTATATATAGGCATATCTTAGAAAAAAATCTTCACCAACTTTGGAATTGAATTTCCCTAGATTTTCTTCATTTACCTTAATATAAAATTTTCTTCCAAAAAAGTTGAAATGTTTGACTAGGGTTAGTTTACCTTTCCATAGTTCATAAGGATTTTTGGTATTATTCGTCCTTATTTGATCTCTATTCAAGATATAAATTATCGTGTTCATTGATTCTCTCTAAAATTGATCTGGTAGTTGAGCTACAAAGAGTACAGATCCTACAATATCTTGAAATGTTCAATTTTTTCTTTCCACCACGCCATTTTGTTGTGGATTTCTTAGAATTATGAAATATATTTTGGTTCCTTTATTAATTTTTCATAAAAATAATTGAATGCATGTGAGGTGAACTCTCCTCCTCTATCGATTCTCTGACATTTTATTTTTAAATCTATTTCTTTTTCTATGAGAGACTTGAAGGATTTAAAATTTTCAAAATATTTTGATATTTCTTTAAGAAAAGTAACCAAAGTCATTCTTTTATAATCATTTATGAAAAACATAAAATACATTTCTCCTTTCAAAGTATGATTTTTGACTGGTTCACGTAGGTTAGTGTGAATGATTTCCAATATCCTAGATGTTGAGTATTCTTTTGTTTTAAAGAATACTCTGGTTTTTTTTACAAAATAACATTCTTTATAGATGGAATTGTAATGTTTTGATATTCTAGGCATGTCCTTAATGGCTCACATTCTTGTAACTTTGACCAAATTATAAAAAATGATATGTCCCAGTCGTTTGTTCCATAACCATATTTCATCTATCTTTCCCATACAACATTCTTCCATTTGAGATCCACCAATAATGTATACTTTTCGAGAGGTTGTGTTTTAATCCTTCCATATATAAGACAATTTGAGCCTTAGTTTTTCCATTATCAATGTTAATTGTTCCTTTCCCAACAATTTTTGTAGTTGCATTGTTACCGAGAATTACCTTGCCTATATCGTCTTCCTTAAGTTTAATGAAATTACTCTGATCTCCCATCATATATCTTGAAAAACCACTATCAACATACCATTTGTTTTTTGGGGCATACAACATGAGACCACAATGTTGTTGCTTTTCTTCTTTCTTCCATTCATTTGGATTTCTAGGGGGATTTTCTTCCTTCCCTTGGTTGTGAAATCTAACTAGACCACTCCTGTAGTCCAATGTCTTGTACCCAAAGTTTTTGCATATGTATCACTTGACATAATCTACAATGGAGAAAAATAATTCCCTATTCTAATATCATTTTCATGCAAACCTCTAGATTTGATGCTTAAGTATCTATTCTTCATAAATTATCTTATTTCATAATTTCTTCATGCATAGGTTCTACAATCAACTTCCTAATGACCCAACTTATTGCATGAGTAACAATATCCATAAAATAAAATTTGGTACTTGGATGGATATTTCCTACTGAAAGGGATAGTATTGTTGATTATGTCATGCTTGTCTTCTTTGCCATAATGTGGTTGATTCATAACTGCAATTTGTTGGAGAATCTAGTATGGCAGTTATTTAAACAACTACCCTTATCCTTGATAAAATACTCTGAACTTATATTATCTTCTTATTATTCTTTGTTAGTTTATTTTCATTAAATAATTATCAAGAACATAAATCATTATGGTCATTAAAGACAATGGATACAAAATATAGGCTCCAAGCCAGGGAAAAACCCCTCCAAAGGGGAAACCCCAAAAATATTTTCTTCTCTTCTTATAAATCAGATCAAATGAGAAATGCAAGACCCAAATGCCAAGACCAAGTCCACTCACAATCGCCAAGTCATCCCTTCTTGCAAGTTTTTCCCACAATTCAAAGTCTCCTCAAATCAACGATGGTCAAACCCTTACAAAACTGGTCAAACTTCATATTTTGGCCCCTACAAAATAACTTTGGCCTCCTACAACATACCTGCAATTTTCAGCCCTCCTCCGACTCTGAAATTTCACATGTGTGAGATTTTTTAGGGCAGATTCTCTCTCTTTTGACTTCACTTTTCTTCTCATATTGCTTTGAATTCTTCTCTTGAATTTTTCATTGACTTTAGCTCCTTCTTTCACAAGATATAGAACATGATTGGATCATCTTGAAATGAGTCGAAGTTCCTTCTATATATACCCTTTTCAAGGGGTTGAAGTCTAAATGGGACTTGACTTGAAGATTTATGACAAATACTATTTTGACTTGACAAACCCTTGAAGCATGAAGAAAATGCTTGACCTAGTGAGAAATCAACTTAAGCATGAAACCCATGCTAGAAAATAATAATTCTTTTTCTTTTCACAAAAATATATTATGTCATAAGTACAAATGTATTTATGAAGACAGAAACTAGTTATATTTTCCAACACAATTAACCCTTTTTCTTCTATTATTGATGGGCTTGACTCCCCCTTACTATTCTTTGGAATATATTCATTTTTAAGGCCTATCTTTAGGCATTGAGTAAGATGATTTGATTTATTTCGTATTTATTTTCTTAAGAGAATAATTTCTTCTTCTTTTTCTCTAAATTGCTTTGACAAGATCTCAATTATCCTTTTTGTTTCTTCCAGTTCAATTTTCAAAAGGATGATGTAATATTCATCAGAGACTTTATCCTTATATTCTTGCAGTTGTTTTAGTTGATCTACCTTCTTTCATAGAGGTTTTAGTTCTTCCAAAGCATTTATGAATTCTCATTCAAATTATACTCTTGCTTCAATCTCTTCTACAACTATGAAGAATATCTCTCCTCTTTCATCATCGGTCATGTTTTCATGCTTCCTTTTATTGGCCATTATATCTTTGATCTACCTTCCAGTAATGTTGCTAAAAGAACCTACTCTAATACCATTTGTTATCATTATGATAACATTGAGATGGGGGGTGAATTAGTGTTATGGTCAATTTAACCAATTTAAACAATTTCACAAACGATCATTACAAAATAGTGCATCAATAAATACAAGCATCAAATAAACACATGAGAACACCAGATGTACATGGAAACTCTTACCGAGAAAACTACAAATATTTTATCTTCTTTAAACTTCAATTGCATCAATTTGCGGGCCCCAACCTACTGGGGGAACCAACTGCTAAAATCAACTTGCAGACACCAAACCCAAAATATATGCAAGCATCGACTTGTGTAGGAACCAACCTCTTTCACCAAAACATATTAGACCACTTTTCACAATCTTTCATAGTGGATCCATAAACTTAAAGCAAAATAAATCCCCCTACAAATATGATCATATCAATACAACTTCAACTTATTCTTCAATCATCAATTTGTAACATCTTGTTCATACCAAGACTAAAACTATTCATGAGCTCCATAACATTTTTACAACAACAAAAGAAATATGTCCTCCCATCCTCAAAAAATTATCTTCATGCCTTTTCATGTCTCCCTTTCAGATAAAAAAAAAACCTTCTTGTCGTTTCCCCTTTTTCAAAAATTAAATTGCGCCTTAAAATAACCCACAAAACATTATAAATATTGATTATTTGCTAGAATGACCCCATTGGGTTGACATAATGTACCGTTGTTTACAAAATTCACCTTTAAGTGTGTGCTCAACAAAATTTACTCCATTGGTTCTACAAAATGCACCAATATAGTTTGACAAAACATTATTTTTCATTGCGTAGTTTCAAATGCCAAAAAAACTATTCAAACCCCGATTCAAAATTATGACCACTATGGAGTGAGACAAGCCCAATACCAACTTGAATACATGTTATGTTCACATAGCCAACCCTTGCAGAGTATATTTATATTTGTTATCAATGCTTAATCCATGAAAACACACTTCATACTTGATCGCCCCAAAAATGCCGAAAAGCTCAAAATTGTGAACCCCACAAAACAAAATGAACCCAACACCAACTAGGTCATGCACTGGTTCACATGGCGAGAATCTATAATATAAACATTATCATATGATAAAATTCAAGCTCAATCACCACAAAAACACCAAAAATACTCGAACCTATGACTGACGCAAACAAAAATGGGCTCTGAAATATAAACATTATCACACAACATACCTCAAGCTTGATTGCCATAGGAATACAACCATTGATAAAACTGTGGAGCCACACTCATATATTTTTTATCATACAGGAGCACAAAACCATGCTTCAAATGTTACACAGATTGAGTGGGCCTAATGGTTAAGAGCATGTGTTTCCTCTTAAGAGGTCACAGGTTCAAAACCAGAGGGGGGTAGAGTATGTATGCCTTCGTAGACTTAGCAGTCAAATCGTTGTGCGGAGGTGGGTCCCTTATCCCACAAACAAGGGGGTCTCATACACAAATTTGGTGTCTATCTTGGTCATGGCCTTAAAATTTGATAATAATAATAATAATAGTGTGTGTGTGTACATACATACATGTTGAAATCATTGTTGATATGATCATATTTGGAAGAGGTGTATTGTATTGAGCTTGTGTATTTAGTGTGAAATATTGTGAAAAGTGGTCCACTATTGTTTGGAGAAGGAGATGGGTGCCTCAATCCAGTTGGAGCCTATTGCAAGTTATAGCTTGCATATTTTCGAGGTTGGTTCCTTAATCAAGTTGTAGCCTACAATAGTTTAGTGCCTCTATTAGGTTGGTGCCTGCAAACTAGTGTAATAAAAAATTGAAGCATATAAAAATATATGTGTTTTTCTCCTATAAGGGTGTCCACATACTATATATAGTGTTTTAATGATGTGATGATCATGCCTTTTTATTATCTATCATGTTTTTAGTTATGATCAAATTGTAAAGTTGTTTAATTTGGTATAATCAGATGCTACATTGATTCACCCACCACTCTCAGTGTGATCATTATTCTAACAATTGGTTTCAGAGAAGGTTCCTTAAGGAATATTTAATCATTGGAAGGTAGATCTAAGGAATCAGGGCCAGGAATTATTAGCATTGTGAAGAAAATATTGAAATGGACTTTTATGCAAATGTTGTCATCCATATAAGAATTGAAATGGAATAATCCAAGAGGATGAATGAAATTTTTTCAAAGCAGTTAAGAGAAAAGGAAGAATATTCTTTTCTTCTAAGGAAAGAATTAGAAGAGCTAAATAAATCAACAAGAGTGTAACACATCCTCCTGCATTTACTCACTTTTACAAGATCTCCAGGGTAAACATGAGCTGATAGTTACTACGACATAAATCGACCTGCAAGTTCCAATTATGCAAGTGGGACCTACAAACCAGAACACATACTACAATCCCTCAAGGACACTAGATCACTCAACATCTTGACAACCACTCCTAGTGATCAATCCTTGATTTGGAACTCATTTTCACAAGATTAACAGCCCAACTACATGCATGACACACTTTGCATGTGGTTTAAATGCTGCAACTACATGCTTAAGCCAACCTCCATGTGGTTATTACCAAAATTCCCTTGTTTTGTGCATGCGGTCGCGAGATTTGTGCCACTTTTCAAGGATCGCCTTCAGGCCACTGCCCAGGATAACCCAGAACTTTTAAAAATCAGTTCTTATGCAATGACAAGTCTATATGATAACTACTAAGACTTGATCTTGCTCAAAAATTTCCAAACACATGAGAAAGTTTCATCAAACACATGGTAAACATCGAAGCTACAAGCCATGAATGCATATCTGATCAAGATAGTCTTAACATCATTTGAGAATCATCAAGAATTATCAATACCTTCTCAAGATAGCTGCAACAACACTTGTTAGCCCATGCATTCATCAATCATTCAATAACTAATAAAATCATGAACATGATCCACAGTAAGAGCACAAAATATAACCAGAAAAATGACCAGCATATAACCATTATAGAATCTATGACAGTCAACCATACAATCAACACACCGACCAATACAAGTGCTCGTAGGTCACAACAGGGAAATATCTTGTATTAACATATGAAAAAGCCAAACACGTTAGGGACTTCGACATACCACCCAGCCATAGATTTGGTTGAACAAAACCTCTTTTCATCCAATCACCCCCATGCCATATTCTGATCATGAGTGTGGTATCATATGGGTTAAACCATAATAGAACTAACCAGGGCTTCTAGAGGCTAAACCACCTCAATCCTTAACCACATTTATTTCACATAAACTAGTCCATAAATCGCTAACATCAAAACAAACTTGGATGCCTCTGACTTCCTTCACCAAATCAAGAGGAATTTTCCTGTCTCCACCCATCTGTCAAGAGTTAAGATAAAGCCCATCTCCAACCTTGACCCTTGGGAATTTTCCTGATACCACCTCAACTAGGATCCAAGTCTACCTACTATCCAAATCTAAATCAAATAGAGAACCCACTACATCATGACTATCCAAGAAGTGGCAAGGAAAGGTTGAAATCACTCTCAATCTAGGAAAATCACATGCAAATGACAAAAGAATAACTAAAGAACCACATGCATGTACCACACATCCAAATCTCAACAAGGAAATCACACATGAAACTTATTACCTACAATGAACTCCAATTGTAGTTGTTGATCCAACTTTTTCCTTGCACCCCCTGTTGGAAATAATGTTAAATACTAAGAAGACGGGGTGGTGGGAATCGATATTTAGGCTAATTTTAAACTTCCATGCCAATTTATAATCAACATTAAAACTTGGCATTCACTATGTAAGTACCAACTTGCAAGAGTAACAAACCTCCAAGCTCTACTTAGACATCCACTAGGATGGAAGCATCAACTCTTTGGTTTGCAGGATCCAACCCACACTCAATAGGAACTAATGTTCATTGTCCTTGGTACTCATTTTAACTTTTTTCATCTATGTGTTCATCAACTTGTCCCATTCAACTGGCATGTAATTTACCTGATATTATATTTTTTTCTCCTTATTACCCTTCACTTCATTTAGCCCATGCAACACTCTGTCTCTACTCACTCTGCAACATCACATTGTTCTCGACCCTCTGCACTCAACATCATACATTGATACTTGGCCCTTTATGTTCCATAGGCTCTCTTGGCCTCTCATAGCAGCACATGAAGACTCTAGGACTCTTTCCTGTACATATGCACTCTCAACCTCTCTCTATAATATATCCACACTTTTCCTCTTCATAGCAGTGCTCCCCACCAAAGTTCTGCACTCATCTCTCTCAACTATGCTACTTTACCCCCATTTGCTCAATCACAATCTTGGGTTTTGTTCCTCTGTTGCACATGGAATGATGTATTCCATGTTGTTAATTCCATTACCCAATAGTGTACTTATGCATGGATCTCCTTCTTGTTGTAGTGTCTGATACATAATAACTACATATGTAGCATGCAATTAGAGCTTCTACATTAAGCAATATTTCCATTTAATTCTCTCCCATGCGCAAGAAACCTCAAGCATGGTTGTTCTAGATCCACATGTTACTTCTCTATATCATGGTCCTCTATGTCTTAATCTTCTGCCTTCGATAATCACCATTGAATCCATTAAAACCTTTGATCAATTGTGATCCTTTTTATTCTTGAGCTAGTAGTTATTTGTAGTCACCATCAAACCAATGTTACCAACCTTAGTATATGCATTTACTCAACTGCAAAATCATTTTCATGCTCAGAGGTTCTTATATCTTAACCAGTTGATGACCCATCCATTTCTGCATACAACTTATGGAAAATATCCAAGTTGGTGTAACCACCAAATATGGATGGACTCATATCCAAATTTGTTGATTCATTCATATCCTTTGAAATCCTACCTGACTCAACTTTGGTGAATACCTAATTTGGCTTGTCTACCAAATATGGCACCTAGCGCCGAAGAGATGTCGACTCATCCATTCCTTTAGACATATTCCACTACCCTAGAGCCCAACAATTCTTTAAAAATAATTTCATACAACTTACAGGCTTGCAGGCTTCCAGCTTGGCCCGCTTGAATGCTCCATTTCCACTGTGTTAACACATTTTCTCTGGTGCCTTTACCTATTTTACACAACTAGACCAGGTGTTGTGACCGTCGGCTATCCCTCTACATGCTAGACTTCTTTGTTGGCTTGCGGGGGATAAAATCCCTTTATAATCTTTCCTGCACCTAGTTTTCTATTGTAGGTATAACCATGTGTCGGTCAGAGATTCACTAGCCCCACTCATATACATATGTCTCTACTGAGTTGGAGCACAAATGTTTGTATCTCTTTTTAGATAACGTTCCTTAAGATATTACAGCTTTGGGGGCTTCTAGGCTTGGCCCACATGTGTGCACCATTGATAATGCCCGCTTCTAGATGGCCCCTCCTCTTGCTTTACGGTTTCGGGCTTGGCCCACCCTCCACTTGTCAGCCTATTGTACTGAAGTCCTCCAAGTTGGCCCATTTTTCACTTATCATCCTCAGTACATGCCACTCAGATATCTACCTATTGACCCCACTAGAATGCCACATATCACTACACGAACACAAACTTTGGATCCTACATGCCCATAGATTCTTATTAATATATAATTCTAAATTATGTCTGACAATCTCTATTATGGGTTTCGTCGATTGCCGATTCATCAATTTCCATTCCATGCTAGCTCGGATCCATGCTATCTAGTTCCATTTATTAATCAAGTTCCAAGCTTCTAGGCTTTCGAGCTTTTAGGCTTCCGACCATCTAGGAAATCTCCACTAGTTGTCAACAGGATTGGCTTCCAGGCTTCTGGGCTTCCGGGCTTCTTGGCTTTCGGGCATTGTTCCCACTACCCCATCTCAAGAATATCCTGTAGAATTTATTAATAAAGTTTCAAGCTTCTGGGCTTCAAGCTTCCAGGTAGGCACTGGAACTCTAACTTTTTCTATCAATAACTTTCGATCTAGGAGGCCATTTGCAAACTTCAGCATACTGCTGGAAATATATTCCCAAGGACTATCCAACTATGTTTTTTCTAAGAGCATTTGAGCTAATATGCTCAAGAAGAAATTCCTTCAAAGAATGGGACTCCCAACCATCATAGTCATCATTTTATGGATTCTCCAACAAGTCTACTACTATGATGATTCTCTACAAGATACTACAACAACCATGGAACTCCCCCTAAGCTTGACACACCAAGCACATCAATGCTAGCCAAGTTGCCATCATAGCTAGCCTAGTTGTAATTAACATAAATGCCAACACATCTGCTGCCACCAACACCCATGCTAGGCTGGTTGACATCAATTCCAAGACATATTTTCACTAGCCATCAGACAATGCCAATTTATCCAACACATCTCCCCCAAGGTTGTTGACATCATTACCAACACACTCGTTACCACTAGCCATCTAGGTAATGGCAATTATCCAACAATACCCCCCTTTGGCATTGATGTAATTAATGGAAACAACTCATCACATCTCCATATTGATGGCCAACACTCATGCTGCTTCCGCACTTCTCCTTGCATGAGCCACTAAAGTTTATACAATAATATTCACTCCCTCTTGACATCAATGGCAAAGGGCACTAGTTCTTGACGTGCATTTTTCTTTCCTGATTTATTCTTCTAGGGTTGATATCCTTACTAAGGCACTTGAAGTTTGTCATTTAGACCCAACTACAATCATAATAGGAAAATACACCTAAAAAGTCAAGACATTAGTAAAATATGTCCAGGTGTCTTCTTGTAGCTACTGTTATTGCTTTAGGAACTAGACACATATGATATGCTCCCCCCCTAAACATATGCAACCTCCACTCTGAATAGTCCTCCAGTTTTGAATACCTTAGGTTGTTGGTTTAATACATTCTCTATCAATGCATCTTTTGTACCAATTAAAATAAATTCATACCAAATAAAATTGCTCATGTTATTGTTGATGCTTCAAAATACTAGCTAATAATGATTCATTTTGACTTGTTCTTCAACGTTGGTGTTCCTTCATCCTCCATCTAACTCCTCATGAGCATATTAGTCACTTCTTCCCCCGAGATCATACTCCTCCGAATATGAACTACTACTTAAATAATACCAAATGCATCAAGAAGTTGATACAAATAGGATATTGTACCAAGCAAACTCTTATATCTCATTTTCAAAAAGAAATGCCCACTTGCACAAAAGGTTACTCCACATGAACCAAAGACCACCAATTGACATAGCGATACCAATTTAAGACTAAGGGGCATTCAAAGCTTGTACCAATTGTGTTTATGAACACAAGATTTCTAGGAATAATCAAACTCACAACTTGAATGAAATAAGGGTATTTCACCCAAGATGCAAACATTTCATTTACTCAACAATATTTCTTCCTAAGGCTGAAAATTTTTGCCCGCTACTACTTATTAAAGAATCTCCCCCTAAGCCAATGCTCTCTGATATCCTACATCTGCTTCCTTGCTTCTACATGGGGACTGATCCTGTGGCCCTGACTTAACTGTGGGAATCTTGTCATTCCACACTTCTGTTGTAGCTTAACTTCTTCTCACAACATATAATGTTGTGGAATCCCCCTGGAACTAAGATGAATGAACTTTCCTCTCTCCTTGCAATGCTGATGTATTTGAAATAAACAAATTTATTCTTGTAATTATCATAGAGACTCAGTGATACCTCTAATGTTTAGATGCATCACTTTGTATAAACTTTATTATACCTGCATCTGACTTATTTGGCCCCACTTGAGACCATTCTCTTATTTTAATGAAGAGAACCAAAGGATCTACCTCCCCTTAGTAGAATGTCCTCCTTTTCCTTCCACATATTTACTGGTTGAGTCTGAAAAAAAAACATTTCTCTCTAGTTGCTCTTTTTCTCGTGTTTGGGTTCTCACTTGACTATGCATGGTTAGGGGGTTATCCTCCTTTTTTTCCTATTTCTTCACCCAAATCCTCTTGCATCCTATCATATTTATTTGAAAGGATGGATTAACTAGTCTATTGCTGCTCTTTCTTTCCAAAATTTGTGCTCATTTCAATTGGTGCTTACAAGGGGTTTTACCACTAAAATATGAGGATCATCCCTTTTAGTCTTAGTTTTTCTTTGGTTCTTCTTCAGAGAAAAATTAGATCCTCGATTATTTCTTCCTCCATTTTCTAGCATGCCCCCTTTGGACAGAGAACTGAAGACATATTCACAATCCGTAGCTCTTCTATTCCTTCTCATAGTCAATGTATGACTTGCTTCATTTTGTTGCATCATATGAGAAGTGGGATTTGTTCTACTATATTCACAATTTACTGCCTTGTGCCCAAACTCACCATAGATGTAGCATTCAATGGGGCTTAGGAATGGAGCCAAAGAAATACTATACTTGGCAACATTCTTATTAGAACTTCCCTCATGGCTAGTATGCCTTCTCCTGGATACTTTGTGTATTCTTAGGTTGCTGCTACCCAATACATTTTGTTCTCTTGCATGCCATCTACAGTTTATGACTTTGTGTCCATAATTATTGCAAGAAAAACAATAACCATGAAAATTATTTTGAATTTTGAACATAATTTTTCTTTGAGAGCTTTGTCCTTGAGGGGGAAAGGACCTTTGTTGGTTGTTCATATGCCTACCATGGCTTTCTAAATTTTTTCTTTGTGTTCTTCTTTGTTGTTGCTTAGATTTCTTTTGTTGCTCTACTTATTGTTGTTTCTATTTCTTATCTTGTTGTTGTTTCTTTCCTCGTTGTTGCTGCAATCCAACAACATCTTTTCCTTTATTGTTGTTGGGACCAAAACTAGCCTTGATGAGAGGGGATCTCTAGTTAACAAGAATCTCATCCAAGGCCTTTCTACTCTCCTCAAGGTTATAATATTGAGACAACTCTTAATTTTTATTTTCTAGTTCACGTATCAATGAGACTACTTCAGCTTGTAGTTTCTAATAGTGAGATTCCTTCACATTCAACTGATTGGTTGACATCCCATTTAGTTCACTAGCCTCTTCTCATTGAGAATTTAAATCTATAATTTTTTTTCTCAACTTCTCATTCTCAAGCTCATATTCATGCAACTACTCCTTTTTCTTGAGATTTTCTTCTGATAGCTTCTTGATCTCTTTTAGATTAGAGATGAACTTCCTCCTAACTTAGATCCTTTCATCTAAACCCTTTTCCTCGCTACCAGATGTGCTAGTTGAGTCACCACATAGATCTAAATTCCTCTCTGTGTCTAAGGAATCTTCCATAGGTCTAAGGAGTATCCCTTCTTCATCACTACCAAGGGTACTCTTATTTTCTCCTATGGATGAGTGCACTTGGGATACCTCTTCTTCTCAGTGGATCCATTAATTTCTATTACTACTAATGTAGGTCTATCTACATAACTGCTAGATGTGATTATATTCCTTTCATTAGAAATTTCATATGAACATCTAGAAGATAAATGACCTATTTTTTGAAACTCATTACACAAGAATAACATACCTTCTGAGAAACATGACCTTTGATTTTATTCTTCTTCATCCCCTCGAGAGTGATGAGCAAAAACATGCATGTTAGAAGGAAAGTCTTCAATCTTCTCATCATATCTTTTATGGGATGATTTCTCCATATTCTTCCTTATTTCATTCCCAATGGAATTTGTAGGTTTTGGTTCACTACTTGAGAAACAAGATTCATCAACCTCTTATGTTATTTCATAGCTCACTCCTCCATATAGACATTGCAATTTGTCTAGCATTTATTTTGTTGTATCACATTGCCTCGGTTTATCAACATTCGGCTTTGATTGCTCTTTCATGATAATCTCCTTGGCTTTTTAATTAAACTCATTCTTCTCTCCATATTCTATAGACAACCAAATATATTCATTTATTATCATTAAACAAGCCCCCATTCTAATCCTCCAAAGATCATAGTCTGATCCATTAAAAAAAGGAACTCCCTCTAGTGATAGCCATGTTTCCTTTTGATCTACCTTCAAGCAGTTAAGTTGTTCCTGAAGGAACTTGGATTTGATATCAATTGTTGGAAACAATTTTAAATCATGAGAACAGGGGGGGATGAGTTGGTAATTACTGTAATTTTAAACTTCCATGCAAATTTATAATCAACATTCAAATTTGGCATTCACTACGTGAGCAACCATTAACATATCATAACAACAACCATATGATTCAACACAAGCACACACATAATGAGGCCCAATAACATGAGACATAGAGGTTTAACGTGGAAACCCTTCAGGGAGAAAAACCACCAAATCTTGTTTGTTATTTGATGCAAATATGAGCTCCTACTCTATTACACCAATTTTTTTTGTGAGCCACCACTTACAAGAAGCACCAATTCCCTTTGATTGTTTGCTAGCACCCACTAGCAAGAAGCACAAACTCCCTTCTTCTTCATACACTTGATCAACTTACCAAAAGAACCAATTCCCTTTGATTTTTTTCTAGCACCCACTAGCAGGAAGCACGAACCCCCTTCTTCTTCAGACACTTGATCAACTTACCAAAAGAACCAACTTCATGGATTTGTTGCAAGTACCAACTTACAACTCCTTGGACTTATGCAAGCAACAACTTGTAGGAGGAACCAACCCCCAAGCTCTATCCAGACGTCCACTAAGATAGAAGCACCAACTCCCTGGTTTGCATGTTCTAACCCACACTCAATAGGAGCTAATGTTCATTGTCCTTGGCACTCATTTGTCCTCATTTCAATGCTTTGTTCATCAAATTTTCCCACTCAACTGGAACTTACTCTACGTGATAGTATACCATGTTATCCTTAGAGAAATTCACTACATTCAGCCCATGCAACACTCTATCTATGCTCACTCTGCAATAACACATTATTATCAACCCTCTTCTCTTAGAAACATAGACTCATAATTGGCCCTTTCTGTTCCATAGGCTCTCTCAGCCTCTTAAAGTAGCATAGGAACACTTTGGGCATCTTTCCTCTCCATAGGTACTCTCAGCCTCTATCTACAACATAGGCACACTTTTCCTCTTCTTAGAAACACTCCCCACCATATCTCTCCACTTAGATCTCTCAACTATGCTAATTTCCCCCCATTTGCTTCCTTTGTTGCACAGGGAATGATGTAGTCCCTGTTGTTAATACCGCTACCCAAGAGTGTACTTCTACGTGGCTCTCCTTCCTGCTGTAACGTCTGATACATGAAAATTACATATGTCGTATGTCATCAAAGCTTCTGCATTGAGCAATATTTTCCATTTTATTCTCTCTTATGTGCAAGAAAGCTCAAGCATGGTTGTTTTGGATCTAATTGCTACCTCTGTAGTTCATGGTCTTCTTTGTCTCAGTCTTCTGCCTTTGATAAACATCATTAATTCCATTAAAGACTCTGATCAATCGTGGTTCTTTCTATTCTTGAACAATAGCTCTTTGCAGTCGCCATCAAACCAATGACACCAAACTTACTATGTGCATTTACTCAGCTACTGTCTCATTTTCATGCTCAGAGGCACTGAGATCTTAACCAATTTTCGACCCATTCATGCCTGCATACAACTTATGAGAAATAGCCAAGTTGACGTAGTCACCAAATATGGATGGAATCATCTCCAAATCTACCAACCCATTCATATCCTCTAAATGCCTTCCTAACTCAGATATGGTGAATAGATTATTTGGAATGTCTTCCAAATATGGCACATAGTTCCCAAGATTTGTCAAATTGTATGTTCATTTAAACATGTCACTTCCCTAAAGTGCAACAATTATTTAAAAAGAATAACATACACCTTAGGGCCTCGCGGGCTTCCATTTGGGCCCACTTGCGTGCACCATTGTTAGTGCCTTAACACCTCTCCTCTGGCGCATTTACTTGTTTTCCACCATTAGACCAGGTGTTGTGACCTTCGGCTAGCCCTCTCGATGCTAGAATTCTTTGTTGGCCTCTGAGGGCTAAATTCCCTTTATGATCTTCTACGCCCCTGGTTTTCTATTGTAGTGTTGTAGTGGCTATAACCACCCTACAAAATTTTGGCCTGCACCAATTTCGGAGCCTCCCTTAAAGAGTTTCACTTGATGACTGCACACACTCGGGTTTACTCTGTGAGCTCGTGTGAGTCTTTACATTCCCTATGCTTGTTTATTGCATTCAAGTCCCTGCATGTTGATGTCTAAGTCATGCTTGCGACCGTGTTCTGGTTATACTCAAGGTATTTTCTTCGTATGTGTTTTTTGTCTTCGCCATGAAAGCATCCATGGCACTCACACATGGAGTCACATCCACTTTTGCGCAAGCGTCGTCTCGATCATGGATGATCAACCATGAGTGTCACACTTGTTGCTTGCACCATCAGTCAGTCAGTCATGTTGAACATGTGTATCTGGATGGTTTGGTCATTTCGTTGTCAAGTTATGCAAGTGTGTGTTTGTATGATCACCTATGCATCTTTCCACTGTTCACACACTTAGTCATTTTTTCTGAAGTTATGACGAGCATACTCCTCACTGACAGGCACACCATCACCATACTTTTGACTCAATCAACAATCAACCAGAACAATGCATAAGCACCAAGCTAGTCCTTTCAAGTTGCATTGCCCGCAAGCATCTCAATCAACTTCCATGCTAGTCACCCGGATAGTCAGACCAGGTAGTCACCTCAGGATTGAATCCCCTAAAAAATTGCGTAGAGGCCATTGAAATCACCCATTCAACTGAATGAGGAGATTGGGAAACTAGGTCGGACAGACACCAAGTGTCTGTCCCTGTCTCCTTCAGAAAATTACGCAGTTTTCCCAGTCAGTGATCTGGATAGTCGACCAACTGTTCATCTCAGAAATTGCATAGTGCTCATGAGCAGGAATTCCACTACCCATCAGTCATCTCAGCTCAGAAATTGTGAAGATATGATTAGTAGGCCAGCCTTTTGGCCTCAGTGTAGTTTTCCTAGCCAGCAGCTCCTGGCAGTAGACTACTTGTTTCCTCCAGGAATTGCGCAGTTTCTGCTTCCTATGACTGAGAAGTCAACTACCCTATTGGAATTGTGCAGTTTTCGCTGTTAGTGACCTCAACAGCCAACTGGAAGTTCCCTTTGGGAATTGCACATTTTTGGCTGCCAGTGACCCATCAGCCAACTGGCAGTTCCCTCTGGGAATTGCGTAGTTCTGGCTGCCAGTTTCCCGGGCAATTCCCTGGAAAACTGTGCAATTCATGCTTGCTGATCCTTCATGCAGGCTGACCCATTCCTCTAGAAAATTGCACAAATATGGTTTTCTAGCCCCTACTGACTGTTCATTCTAGAAAATGCACAAAGCATGCCTTCCTTTCCCTCCTGCAGCCTGGATTATCCCTCCCAAAATTTGCGCAATTTTTCCTCCCAGTCGAGCCAGACCTTGCAGACAGTCACTATCAACTTAGATTGTCTGTCTCCATCCCTTAGTGACTCTTGCGCAGTTTTCATCAGTCATTTCCCAGAGCCATCATCCTGCATCACAACCTTGCTGCCTCTCCCTTTCACCTACATATGAATGATCATGTGTCATGGTAGACTAGGAGGTTTTGGATTTGATGTCGTCTCATCATGAGTGATTGCAGGTACAAGTAAACCAATAAACATGTCAAGACATCGAACGGGATGAATGAAGAGAGTACATGCAGATGGACAGGTTCACCAATGGATGAATGAACGAAGCATGCGAAGCAGTTGAACGCAACGAACATGCACCTTCACGAACAAGTGAGCCTATCAAGCCTTCCAGCATGAAATCAAGGAACAACATGCTAATGCTTCATCAAGTGAACCAAGGACCATCGAAGACTCCACACACTTCGTCATGCAGAGGTGAAGCTATGATACACCATGAAGACATCCATCACTCAGCAACATTGTAGCTTGACATGCACTCCAACAACAGCACGAATGTACCAGCATTGTCATGTCAAGTCATGTCGAGTCAAGTCATGAGTCATGTTACCCGCATCTCCACTATGGGCTTGTTGTCAATCAATGTGATGTAACTTGGAAGTCCAAGAGACCCACTTGTTGAACATAGAGTCATGTAAGTCGAAAATTCGTGGAAGTCAAACAGTCATGAGGGTAGTTGAACAACCACAAGGGTCAGTTTCACCCTTAGATATAAATACCCCCCTCATTTGTACATGAAAGGACTTTTCACCTCAGCTCCTCCCACATTGCCAAGAGAGTATGTGATATTTTATTTGAGGAGTAAGTAGTGGCTCCAACGCCCCACTAACGGGGTTAGTTATGCATAGTGTAATGATGTGCCCTGGAAATTTCGTTTAATTTAGAAGCATTTTAATAGGCCAACACATTTTCAAACATGTATTGTATTTGTTGTAAGACTGATCTTTAACACTTGTAAGGCATGTTGCTTTAACCTGTGTTCTACATCTGAACTGATTCATTTGTTGTAATGCATAATATATTAATGGAAATGTGTTGTATATGTTGTTAATGTTGTCCCGTCAGTGTCAACTGGTCTACCAGACATCAAACAGAACTTTCACATTAACCTTGTTGTAACAACCATTGCACTCATTCTGACCGTTTCATGAGTGTTGTACGTGTTATCTTACCTTGTATGTTGTGACTGCCGCATTTGAGTGGATTGTTCCGCCGGAAGCTGTGTATGTCCTTTGTGTTGTGTGTTCCTAGTCGAGTTGGGATTGATCCCTTTCAACCTGGAACCTAGCTTCACCTTATTCCTCTCACAGTGAAAGAACCATTGACACAAGTACACTTACACTCACTAGGCATGCGAACCTCACTTCTCGAGGACAAAGCGAACCACTCTCTTGTCTTGGAAAGAAAGAGTTGAGGCAAATCCTTAAGATAATGGCAACTGAGCCATCATACCAGATGGGACTCCCACACCAAACGGTGTGAGGTCTAGTTGGGACTTCATACTGGGATGATCCCCTGAATGTTTACGAGTCCAACAACGTCAACATTTCTGGAACTAGAAGGAGGGAATCTAGTTGTACATGGCTGAAATTCCCCTCACACTCATTCAACAAACATCTAGTCAAGGTAGTAACTTGCACTCTCTCTCACTTACACGTGACTTAGCAGTTCGTTACTCCTCACCTCCCAATGTTGAGCACGAGACTTCAAATCAACACCTTTGCTTTGTTTGTCCCATCATTCGCTAGCTTGCGAAAGCAGTTGGACTGATCCGAGATAGACAAAATCTTCCATGCGCGGTGAGGAAGCCAAAGGCCACTCCCATGAGAGTTGTTGTATCATCAGTGGAGGAAGCAACCCTTGCCACACTTGAAGGTCTAGGAGAAGCTATCGATGATGAAAAGAAACCTCCAATCCTTTGGCAAGGTGAACAAGGAACTATTGTGATCTCGGGATTAGAATTTGGTGTAGGAGGCAGAGGGAAGGAAGCAGAGGAGTTGGAGGCGGAGATGGACCAATAGACTTAGAGTCGAACACATCATAATCCGAAGGAGAGGAAGAGTACAAAGAAGACAAAGAGATGGCTGACCCAATTCTTGAATGGATGACTCAGGGACCATTGGCTCTCCTAGCTATTCTGCACAAGATGCCAAAGTGAGCAAAGAGAATGAACATCAAGTTTAACCCTGACAGTGCGGTGAAGGCAGAAGACTACTTAAACAATTTCTACCTACAGCTGCAGACCCTTGAGGTATGTTATGATGACGTAGCATGTAGATTGTTTCCATGTACCTTGGACGGTCGGGCAGCTGCTTGATATCACAGCCTTCCACCTAACTCCATACAGAATTGGGGTTCTTTCAAACCTATGTTCCTTGAGAAGTTTGCTGATGAAAAGACCCCATCCATGCTACTCAAAGAGTTGGGAAGCCTCGAGATGGAGGGAATAGAGAAAGTAAAGGATTTAAATAAGAGGTTTACACATCTACTAAACAGGTTCCCAGCAGAAACTAAGCCTCATGACTCCATCAACAGTGATTACTACACATCCGTAGTGCCAACCGGCATTATGCAGTTCATCAAGTGAGCTGTGAGACTAACACTATTGGAAAATTGTGAAGAGGCTATCATTGTTGAGAAAGACCTGTATGCAGTTGGAGTCATCAAGGATGATCAATCGATGAAGGACTCCAAGCATGTGAGCAGGAAGTCCCAAGAAACAGTGAGAAAGGGTAGAGACAAGGAAGCAACTGACATTGAGACCCTCACTCGCCTTGTTAAGAGCTTGTCCACTGAAATGTCTGAACTCAAACAATGTAGATTGGACACATTTGCAAGCAGTCACCCACCTAGGTAGAGATAGGAAAGCAGCGCATCAAGCAGTAGCCAGTTCCCTCCAAAAAATGCACAACAACCTGTGTTCCATCTCAAACAATGTGCATAACCAAAATTATGTTCTTTCCATGAAGAAGATCATCATGAGAACTCTTGTTCGGGCTGGAAGCGAGTCACAAATAATTTTAGAGTCATACACTAGAGGTGGGAAGCAATGTGCAGGAGCAACCAGAAGACACCTAAAATTATGAAGAGGTTGCACCTGATGAGCCATCAAGCTCTGAGCATGTGGTGAATGTGTATCAGTGCTCGCAAATAATGGCAAAGATGAATACCAAGAAGTAGCCCCGAAAGCAAACTGACCATTACAATATTAGAAGTAAAGGGGCTCCCCCCACACTTAGGGAGATGCAAGAAAAGGTCAGACTGCTGATAAGGAAGACCAATCCACCGGCTCCCTCAAAGCCACAAACACAAAGCAAGTCTGAGAAGATAGTGGTATACAAGAGTATGTCCATGAGAAGCAAGTTGTAGAATACTCTACTGGACAGCACGAACATCCATTCCACCCCAGACACCTCGGTGAGTCTACCACCTCTAGATTACAACATTGTTGATGACATGAGGAAAATTTGAGCAAACATCGGTTTTTTCGATTTGGCTAAGATCCAGAGTCAGTGAGGTATCCTGCTGCGCACATTGGGATATACAACAACGAGCGATGCAACCTCTACTAGCAAGGGAGTAAGCATACCTCCCGGATCACTTTCAACTATGCTCAATACACTCTGGATGGAAGAAGAAAACTCAAGTTTCCCTCCATTCCTACTATCTTTTGAAATATTCAACTACAATGTTCACAACTATTTGGCTGATCCCCATGTGACAACCAATGTCATGCCACTCTCCATTGCTAAAAGGATCAATGCACAGTGGAGCGAGACATCCGTGCAAATCATCCAACTTGATCGAACATCGGTACCAGCCATTGGTGAATTATGAGACATGATCATTTGACTATCCCATGACAGTTGAGTCCACCAATGTATCAACATAGTGGTTGTGGACATCCGGAAGCATATGGTCTATTACTCAGTAGGGACTAGTCCAACAAGTTGGATGGATATTTTGCTACATACTGGTCTCACATGTGGCTTCCACACAAGGGAAAGTGCAACCAAATCCGAGTAGAATCCGAGAGGTACATGAAGCATAATGTCACTCCCATCAATGGTGAGAATGAACCGTTGGCTCTCGCACAACTCATGTTCAACAACTGCCTCCTTGAGACAAAGTTGGGGTGTTATCCTACACGGCCAGCTCCAACCCCACCAGACATGCAGTTGGGACTCCTTCCTTTCACAACTAATAGTAATGAAACATGTACAACAAATTGTACTAATAGTAGTAGTAGTAGCAATGAAAACAGTAGCAGTAGTACTCGTACATCAAGTGGTCTGTGTATAGATGAGTTGTGGACTTTGTACTTCGATGGATCAAAGACACAGGACAACTCAAGAGCTGGGTGTGTTCTGATCGACCCTTACAACAGGAAGCATCTAGTGTCAAGCCGCTTGGATTTTGAGTGAATGAACAATGTGGTAGAATATGAAGCACTCGTGTTGGGCTTGCAGAAAGCCATCTCCCTCAATGTGGTCATGCTCAAAGTGGTAGGTGATTCAGAGATAGTGGTATGACAGGTACGTTACACCATTCATTGTTTATCACCACATCTAAAAAACTACGAAGAAGAGGTATGGCGACTAATCTCAAATTTCCAAGAGTTTAATATCATTGTTGTGCCATGTATGCATAATGCAATTGTTAATGCATTAGCAAATGCAGCCTCAAGAATGTCACCAATTAGGGATAGATTTACTATTTAAATTTTTCACAAACCATCTATCTCAGACAAAATAACTAACTTATGCGTGTTTAATGATGAACAACAGATACTAAATTTTATGGCCAATGCTAATGTTTTCAAATATGCAGCAATAGATGACGACGAGCATGAACGCTCTTTGCAAGCAGGAGCTGATGAGTTGAAAGGCCACATTATCACAAAAGGTGTGGTATCACAGAAAAATCTATATGACTTATAAGAGCAGTTCCAAGGGCCAAGGAACAACAAGACCCATAGTTCCACCATGAGGCATGAATTGATAAAGCTGGGAACAAAAAAGGATCTGAAGTTTGTCAATCTTGGTAAATGTTGTACACAACAAGAACGCCAAGCCTTCATCTGCTTGTTCAAATAGTACCAAGATGTGTTCGCGTGGATGTATGATGACCTGAAAACTTATGACACGCAGACATCCAACATATCATCCCAATGAAGGAAGGGGTCAAGCCATATCAACAAAAGTTGAGAAAAGTACATTCGTCACTTGAATCCCTCATACAAAAATAGCTTACTAAATTGTTGGATGCACGGATCATATATAAAGTTTGCCATTCCACTTGGGTCTCCAACCTTGTACCTATACGAAAGAATTCTAGGGAAATCTGCTTGTGTGTCGATTTCTAGAACGTTAACCGCGCCTTGGACAAAGACAAATACCTCGTGCCGTCTATGGACCATATTTTGAAAACAGTATCTGGGGCACATGTGTTCTCTCTCCTTGGTAGTTTTTCAAGATATAATCCAGTTTTGGTAGCAAAACCTGACAGACTCAAAACTACTTTCCGTACCAAGTGGAGTACGTTCACTTATAGACGAATACCATTTGGGATTGTAAACACAGGCACAACATTTCAACGTGCTATGGACATCGCCTTTCATGGACTCATTGGGTAGAGCATGGTGGTATACCTTAATGATGTGACTGTGTTTTCAAGAAGGTGAGAAGACCACATACGCCATCTTAAGAAAATTTTCGAGTGATGCTGAAGGTATGGGATTTCCTTGAATCCCAAGAAGAGTGTATTCACTATGTTAGAGGGGAACCTCCTCAGAAACATTGTTTCCAAGAGAAATACCAAGGTGGATCTGGACCGGGTCCAAGCTATCACATAGATTCCTCATCCAGTCAACAAGAAATCCATGCAATCCTTCTTGGGCAAGATAAACTTCCTCCAGAAATTAATCTCAGATTATGTGCAAATAGTCAAGCCCATGCAGGACATGATCGAGAAATATGTAGTGTACACCTGGGGCAAGAAAGAAAAGCGTGCATTCACCCAGATTAAGCAAGCCATTGCCGAAGCACCCACAATTTACAACCGAAATTTCAAATAGATTTCCCACTATACACCTTCACTTCCAATAACTCACTAGTTGCAGTACTCACTTAGAAAGATGAAGCTAATGATGAATGTCCCATCTCTTTCATGAGTGAAATCATGTAGGGACCAAAGCTTAACTACCCTGCCATTGAAAAACAAGCTTATGCAGTTTACAAGGTGGCGAAACTCTTCAGGCCCTACTTGCTGAAGAACCACTGCATAATCTTCGTCCCCCACCCAGCAATTCATACATTGCTAGTACAACAAGAGTTGGGAGAACGACATGCGAAATGGATGATAGGTTTGCAAGAATATGATATTGAAATCGAGCCAATACACATGATCAAAGGACATGGGCTCTGTAGATTTATAGCTGAAATAGTACACGCTCTGGAGAATGAAGAAGAACTCGTCGGTTGGGAGCATGGGATTGAAATGTATGAAATAAGGCGAGCAAACCCCATGGAAAACAGAACCGCTTGGTATGCTGATGTACACCAGTACCTTGAGCATGGTATTGTACCCTAACACTTTTATATTAAACAGAAGTGGGAATCGTTCCTCAAAACCTTAGAATATCAGTTGGTGCACAAAGTGCTTTATAGAAAGCACAATAATGGAGTTTTGCTCAGGTACCTGGAGGCATAGGAATTAGAGAAGGTAATTCAAGATCTGCATGACAGACCTTCCGAGGGTCACTTTGTGGGAAATACCATGGTACACAAGGTTATGTGAGCCAATTTTTACTGGCCCACATTATTCAAGGATGTGCATTCCTATGCTTGCAAATGCCTAGTTTGTCAGCGATGCGTGACAGAACATGAAGATCAGAAACCCCACTACACCCTGTTACAATGATTGAATCATTCCTATATTGGGGCTTGGACGTTTTTGGGGAAATTTTCCCTCATTCGTCAAAGCGACACTGCTATATCCTAACAACAATTGACTACTTTACACGATGGACAAAGGCAGTTCCGCTCAAACAAGTGAATGACCAAGAGGTCATCAGCTTCCTCCAACAGAATATCATCTCATGCTTCGGCATTTTGGTATCACTTGTTTTTTATAATGAAACTTATTTTTCATCTTTGAAACTCTATGACTTTGCATTACAGAATGGTATTGTGTTAAAGCATTCATTGAATTACTATCCACAAGGAAACGGTCTAGCAGAGTCTATGAATAAGAACCTCATTCGTATAATCAAGAAGCCCATTTTCTCTGAGCAACGTAACTAGCATACCACCCTGACGAATGCACTATGGGCTGACTGTGTAACCCCTAATCCATTTATGAACACCTCACTATACTTCTTGGTTTACGATAAAGAAGATATCCTCCCGCCAAATATCTACTTGCCTCCTCTTCAGCTTTCCCAGGAATCCCAAGGCAAGCCTTGCCAACTAGTTCGGCGTAGGATGGATGCTACCCTTAAACTCTAGGAAGAAAGAATGAAAGCAAAAGAAACATTCTCACTCCACCAGAACCATATCAAGAGGTGGATCGATAAGAATTCTGCAGGGAAAGATAGCTTCGATGTGGATGACTTAGTTTTGAGTTGGGACAAGCCCCATGAAGACAAAGGCAAACATACGAAGTTCCAGTCCCTATGGATTGGCTCATACATAGTTCATAAGAAGCTTGGCCCATACATGTATTGTTTGCGATCACTCGATGGGAGGATTGACAAACTTCCTGTCAATGACCAAGATCTCAAGCATTATTTTCAGTAGGCCGGGTCGTGCCTGTGACATGTACATAGTCTGATTGCTGCTTTTTATTTCAGTTGGTTTGTTTTTCTTATTATCTTTGCTTTTTCTTTGTTTGATTTTGCTTACTATTTTTGTTCACGTGCATTTTGTTTGTTTGATATATTACTATTTTTGTTTCCGGAAATAAGTGTTGCCAACTACTATGTTCTAGCTTTTGAATAGAGTATGTGGCTAAAATTCGAAGAGACTTGTGACACTGCAACACTTTGCCAGTCTTGAGTCTATTTTCTCTGTGATTGGTTACAACCTTTGGCCGATGAAGTCCTGATAGAAAATACAAACCATTTGTAAGGGAGGCTTTGGTCCAACTGTGAACCTGTGTCCACACTAGGAAGCCCCATGCCTGTACTCAACCTTCTTCTCTGTGGGTTTAAGCTAATCCAACTAGTAGAAACAAAGAAGGGGAAAAATTTAAACAAGAAAACCTATCTTAGAGGTCTTACATGCTTCTCTGAAGGAACAACCTCTTTTTCTCTCAATAAGTTGGGATCCCTCTTTTGCCCCAAAAATAAATAAGTGCCTATGCATAGTTCTCTTAAAAAATACAAAGGTGAAAGAAGAGAAAGGCTTCTTACGCAGAGAGGTGAACCATGCAAATCCACCAGTGTGTTAGTGTCAGCCTTTGAAGCCTTCCACCAGTGATCAAACATGCTCTTACAAAGGGGTCTTAGGGTATCAAAGTCAAATTTTTTCATTTCAGTGAGTCTTCAACTAAAATTTGGTCTCTAGGTATTAGGTCTAGGGTTTGTTTTCACTCCTTTCAAAGTTGTCCAAATCTCGGTTCATGTCACCATTCAGCTAAGTGTACCATAATTTAGAGATTTTTCATCATCATTTCAGGTTCCCATGGGTCATTTTACACCTTGTTCGTGCTTTAGTTGTACTTGGGCAAGACTCATTTCCCTCTCCTAGGTTTTGAAGGTAATTTCTCTTGTATGGTCAAATCATCAACAAAGCTTGCATCCTGATGCTCATAAACCTTCCACTATCCTTATTGTACCTTATTAAACACTTCTCTTCACTGATATACCTCAAATTCCTTATTTTCCCACAAACCCTAGTTTCTTGCCACAATTTGACAATTTTCTAGGCTAGGCCTATGTTTTGCCCTTTTGGACCCCTTCCCCTCACTCAATCTTTGAAATTCCACTTTCCCCTATTTCCTAACATCCCTCCCTACTTCAAAAAATTTTCTCAAGAATTTAGAAGCCCCTTATCCCCTTCATTTCACTTCATTTCGACAAATCCCCTATTCCTCACATCGAGATAGGTTTTACTCAAATGATGTTTATGAGCATGAAAAAATGAATTTGGAAACAGTGAGAGCGGTTATTGTCCATAATAGGCCAAGGACGAAAAGCCTCTTTCAAGTTTTACACATCTATCATGGTTTTAGAGAAATGTCAAAAATACAACTGCCTCTGGAGAGTTAATGCACCTCTGGAGTGACCTTGGGAAAATCAAGATGTCTCCTATCCAAGTTGGCCAAATGACTTTTTTGATGATTCAAATGATAAATAGACACAAATATATTTCCAATGATCTATCATGTGCTCAATTTGGAGTTGAGGAAGACCTTCAAAAGTTGACTGCAACAACACTCTACATTTAGGAAGTCTCATTTTGCACATTTTGACCAGTCTTGGGAGATTTGACTTTTGACAGGGCAAATGAACTCCAAATTTAAAAATTAAAGATGTTTTGGAAAGTAGACTCAGTAATAGCTCTAACTAGCTATCCCGTGCCCAATTTGGACACCGGGAAGGCTTCCAAAAGTGGTATGAAAAAAGGCACTGCGCACCTGGTAGCCGGCGCTGTGCATAGAAAAGGCGCTGCACACCTGTGGCAGGTTTCCAGTGTAAAATTACATTGGAACTGCGCACCTATGTGAGGCCATTGTGCACCTATCAAACTCTTCCAAATCACTCCAATTTGCCTCAATTCTCCAAATTTTCCTCTTGACAAGTAAGTAACACAATTATTCTTGTTGAAAAAGGGTTTTTTGCATCAGTCTATGGTAATTGTGTTTATCAAAAACCAAACCCTAGTTTTCATCAAACCCTCTCATATACTTTAAATCTCATTCATAAATTGTTGTCATATCTCATCCATTGGTTGTCCCCCTAAAACCCTATTCCCTCATATAAATTTCCCTAGATCTCATCCCTTCATACATTATTCCCAAACCCTAACTCCCACATCCTACATCTTCACTACTCCTACTTCCCTATCAAACCCTTATCCTACATTCTAAAACCCTATTCACTCCCCTCATTCCCCTCATTCCCTTCATTCCCTAAAGCCTCAAAACCTCCACTCCCTCAAGCACTCACCATCCCCATACACCTCACTCATCTTATCTTATAGATCTCTTCATACTCATCTTGTCCCCACCTCATCCCTTCATTCCTCACTAGCAGCTACAGTCACCAAAACCCATGGAAAGTGACACTGATTATGAAAGGGAGGAAGAAGCCCTTAGTGACAGTTCTAGGGAAAAACCATGTGCAACAGAAGACCTCATAAGGGGGAAAACTAATCAGGGAGGAGCCTATCAGTTTGATATAGTTGTTTGCTTGCCCACTTGCCATATCATGTTTCAGACATCACTCTCACTTTGATTTCTGTGAAATGGTGGAGAGGGTCAAGTTTCACCATGAGCTGACCAGGTTATTTGTAACTCATCTAAACAACGGTCAGGTAAACCCTGCTAGTGTTTCATTCATGTTGTCATTTGCTATTATTCTAGAAGCAATAAGAATTCCAAATGTAAGTGAACAGTGGAACAAGATTTGCAAAATAAGAGTTAAGCAGCTAAAATCCAAACTAAGGAGAGCTTTGAGGGCCAATTTTGCCTGATTTTGCCAGTTTTGCTTGATTTTCCAGATTTCGCCTAATTTTCTCTATATTTGACTTCTTATTGTTCTCTTGGTCAAATTAGCATGGTAAATGATGTAACTTGATGTAATTATGGATGTAAAACACTTAATAGGGTAGATACATCAAGTCAAAAGTGGTTTTGAGATATAATGAATTAGTTTCCTTGGTTTTAGAGGCAACCTGTTCCACTACCTATATTCCTGTTCCTAGTTTAGATATGGTTGAAACCACCCCTCTTCTCATGGATTCGACCCCTGATAACTAGCATGAGTTGTTTGATGGCTATATTATGTATTATCTTAGTCATTTGTAAAGGTTGGAATTTGGCAGAAGTGTTGGACTCACTAAACATTTTGTATCAGCAGTTGGCAAGGAATAAAACCAGGTTTCACAGCTATTTTTGTGGGATTCCTGTGACAGTGAGTTTATATATTGTTTCTTCTTTGTAATTAGTTTTTTCTGATGTTTTATATGTATCCAAATTTCTCTCTTTCTTCTAAACTAAATGAATCAAGGTGAATAGACAAAATACACTAATTTACAGTGCTTTGTCTTGGGAATGCATTTGGTTTTCAGTGTTTTCAACTGTTTGAAGAGGATTCATAGTTTCTTTATGCCCTCCTCAACTCCTCAGTTGTCTTACTCCACCATCTCAAACCATTTCCAGTACATAAATGCTTGTCTACCTCTCCCTACAGAACATGACTGTACCCCTGAGTTGATTTCCTGGACCTAATCTGCCTTCTCCAATTGATCCAGCAACCAAAACCTAAAATCAAAACCAGAAACCCTAATGTACTATACCTAACCTAAAATCAACATTCATTTAAGTCATCTCAAGCCCTAGTTTCCATATTCTAATTGAGATTGACAAGGAGAGAGCCCTCTCCCGACCTGGTAGGGCTAGCTACCAGGTTAAGCGTGGTTTGATGTTACCCTAGACCTGCCTTCCTTTAGCCTAAGGTAGATCAAGGCACTAACACAGGGTACGGACTAGGCTCACTGGCAGTGAAGCAATGTGTGTGTTCCTGCGTGACTCCGTCGGGGTACTGTTCAGGCCTGTTGGTAGCAGAGCAACACCAGAGATGAAAAATTTTACTCTGAAAATATTCAACTCGTGAACTAAACTAACCTTCCCAGATTCAAAACACTGAGATCTAAGCCGAACTTTTGATTGTGTTTGACTGAGTTGGCAAAGGGTGAAACATGTATGTCCATGGGGTAAGTGGGAAAACTGAAGAAACTTGCACAACAATTCAATACTCTCCAAAATACCAAGGCCTTGTGCTAGCAATGAATCGAAACAGAGAAGCTGGAGTTTTACCAAGTGTGTCGCCAAGTGTTGAAGTGGCTACAACCACCCTCCAAAATTTTGGCCTGCACCAATTTCGAAGCTTCCCTTGAAGAGTTTCACTTGATGACTACACACACTCGGGTTCACTCTATGACCTCAAGTGAGTCTTTACATTTGCCTTTCTTGTTTATTACATTCAAGTCCCTACATGTTGATGTCTAAGTCATGCTTGTGGCCATGTTCTCATTATGCTCAAGGTCTTTGATTTGTATGTGTTTGTTGTGTTCGCCATGAAAGAATTTGTCACAATTACACATAGAGTCACATTCACTATCGCGCAAGTGTATTTTTGATCATGGACGATCAACCATGAGTGTCACACTTGTCGCTTGCACCGTCAGTTAGTCATGTTTAATATGTGTATCTGGATGGTTTGGTCGTTTCGTCGTCAAGTTATGCGAGTGTGTGTTTCTATGATCACCTATGCATCTTTCGACTGTTCACACACTTAGTCATTTTTGCTGAAGTTTTGATGACCAAAATCCTCACTGATAGCCAAACCATCACCCTAATTTCGACTCGATCTATTATCAACTAGAACAATGTTGAAGCACCAAGCTAGTCCTTTCAAGTTGCGTCGCCTGCAAGCAGCTCAATCAATGCCCATGTTGGTCACTCGGAGAGTCGGACCCAACAGTCACCCCGGGATTCACTCCCCTAAAAAACTGTGCAGATGCCATTGAACTCACCTATTCAATTGACTGAGGAGATTGCGCAAATAGGCCAGACATGCACCAAGTGCCCGTCCCTGTCTCCTTAAGAAAACTGCGCAGTTTTCCTAGTCAATTATCTAGACAGTCGACCAACTGTTCATCTTAGAAATTGCGCAGTTCTCATGAGTAGGCCTTCTGCTGCCCATTAGTCAACTCAGCTTAAAAATTGTGCAAATATGATCACTAGGTCAGCCTCCCGGCCTCAGTGCAGTTTTGCCAGCCAGTAGCTCCTAGCAGCAGTTTGCTTGTTACCTCCAGGAATTGCGCAGTTTTTGCTGCCTGTGACTGAACAACCAACTGCTAGTTCCCTCTTGGAATTGTACAATTTTGGCTACCAGTGACCCCAGTAGCCAACTGGCAGTTCCCTTTGGGAATTGCGTAGTTTTGGCTACCAGTGACTTAGCAGCCAACACAAAAGTCCCTCTAGGAATTGTGCAGTTCTGGCTGCCAGTCTCCTAGGCAGTTCCCCAAAAAAAATGCGCAATTCCTACCTACTGACCCTTCATGCAGCCTGACCCATTCCTTTGGAAAATTGTGAAAATCTAGATTTCCAACCCCTGCTGACTGTTCATTTCAAAAATTGCACAAAGCATGCCTACCTTGCCCTCCTGCAACCTAGACTGCCCCTCCCAAAATTTGTGCAATTTTGCTTCCCAGCCGAGCTAGACCTTGCAGACAGTCACTATCGACTCAGATTGTCTATCTCCATCAAGTAGTGAATCTTGTGTAGATTTCATCAGTAGTTGCTAAAGCCATCATCCCACATCACAGCCTTGTTGCCTCTCCCTGTCACCTGCATTCGAATGATCATGTTTCATGGTAGACTAGGAGGTTTTGGATTTGAAGTCATCTTGTCACGAGCAATTACAGGTACAGGTACACCAACAAAAATGTCAGGACAATGAATGGGATGAACGAAGGGAGCACATGTAGATGGACAAGTTCACCAACATATGAATGAACGAAGCATGCAATGTGGATGAATGCAGTGAACATGCACCTTCGCAAACAAGTGAGCCTGTCATGCCTTCCAGCATGAAAGAAGGGAACACCATGCTAAAGCTTCATCAAGCGAACCAAGGACCATTGAAGACTCCACACACTTCACCATGTGAAGGTGAATCTATGATACACCATGAAGACATCCATCACTCAGCAGCACTACAACTCTACATGCACCCCAGCAGCAACACGAATGTACCAGCATTTTCATGCCAAGTCATTTCGAGTCAAGTCATGAGTCATGTTGCCCACATCTCCACTATGGGCTTGTTGTCAATCAATGTGATGTAACATGGAAGTCCAAGAGACCCACTTTTTGAACATAAAGTCATGTAAGTCAAAAATTCATGGAAGTCGAACAATCATGAAGGTAGTCAAACAACCACAAGGGTTAGTTTCACCCTTGGCTATAAATACCCCCCTCATTTGTACATGAAAGGACTTTTCACCTCAGCTCCTCCCACATAGCCAAGAGAGTCTATAATATTTTCTTTGAGGAGTAAGTAGTGGCTCCAATTCCCCACTAATAGTGTTAGTGATGTATGGTGTAACGATGTGTCTTGGAACTTTCGCTTAATTCAGAAGCCTATTAACAGGCCAACACATTTTCAAACATGTATTGTATTTGTTGTAAGACTGATCTTTAACACTTGCAATGCATGTTGCTTTAACCTGTATTCTACATCTAAACTGATTTATTTGTTGTAATGCATAATCTATTAATGGAAATGTGTTGTATATGCTGTTAATGTTGTCCCATCCGTTTTGACTGCTCCATTGGATATCAAGCAAACCTTTCACATGAATGTTGTTGTAACAACCATTGCACTCGTTCAGATTGTTCTATGAGTGTTGTACGTGTTATATTACCTTGTATGTTGTGATTTCCACATCCGAGTGGACTGCTCCGCCGGAAGCTGTATATGTCCTTTGTGTTGTGTGTTCCTAGCCGAGTTGGGATTGATCCCTTTCAACCTGGAACTCACCTTCACCTTCTTCCCCTCATAGTGAAAGAACCATTGACACAAGTACACTTACAGTCACTAGGCACACAAACCTCACTTCTTGAAGACAAAGTGAACCACTCTCCTATGATGAAAAGCAAGAGTTGAGGCAAATCCTTAAGATAATGGAAATTGGGCCATCATACAAGATGGGACTCCCATACCAAACGGTGTGAGGTCCAGTTCGGACTTCATACCAGGGTGATCCCCTGAATGTTGGTGGGTCTAGCATCGTCAACATGTAGGCATAACCATGTTCCAGTTAGACATTCACTGACCCCACTCATATACATATGCGACTGCTAAGTTGGAGCCCTGATACCCTAATGCTCATATCTCTTTTCAAATAATGTTCCTTAAGACCTTACCAACTTGTGGGAGTTTGGACTTGGCCCACCTGTGTGCACCACTGAACATTCGCGCTTATAGACAACCCCTCATATTGCTTTAAGGTTTTGGGCTTAGCCCACTCTCCACTTATTGGTCTCTTGTACTAAAGACCTCCAAATTGGCCCATTTTCCACCTATCAACCTCACTGCATGCCACTATTATATTTACCTATAAACCCCACTAAAATGCCACATATCACATCACAAACATAAACTCAAGAGCCTACATGCCCATAACTTCTTATAAATACATAATTCTAAATTCTTTTGGGTAATCTCTATTATGGGTTCCATCAGTTGTCGTTCCCTCCTAGCCTGGCTCCATGCTATCCCGTGTCATTTATTAATCAATTTTCAGGCTTCGGGATTCTAATACTCTGGGAAATCTCTACTAGTTGTCAACATGCTTCCTGGATTCTGGTATTTGTTCCTTCTACCTAGGCTCAAGGTTATCTCATAACACTTATTAGTAAAGTTACGGGCTTTCGGGAAAGCATTGCAACTTTGACTTTGGTTGTCAATAACTTTCAAGCCACAAGGCCATTTGCAAACTCCATCATATCGTTGGAAATATCTTCCCAAGGACTATACAACTATGTCATTTCCAAGGGAATTTGAGCTTATCTTCTCAAGCAGAAATTCCTTCAAATCCTGGGACTCCAAACCATCATAGTCCTAATTTTATGGATTCTCCAACAATTTTGCTACTATGATGATTCTCTACAAGATACTATAGAAACCATGGAACTCCCCCTGAGCTTGACACACAAATCATATTAATGCTAGCCCAGTTGCCATCACAGTTACCCTAGTGGTCCTTAACATCAATGTCAACACATTTTCTACCACGAACACCCATAATAGTTTTGTTGACATCAATGCCAACACACATGTTGTCACTAGCCATCAGACAATGCCAATCTGTCCAAAACATCTCCCCCATGGTTGTTAACATCAATGCCAACACACTCATTGCCACTAGCCTTCCATACAATTCCAACTATCCAACACTCCCTTACTTTCCTTTGCTTTCCCTTTCCATTCCTTTGCATGCTTGCTCTCTTCCCTTGTATCTCTCTCTCTCTCTCTCTCTCTGAAATTGATCGAAAGCCAAAATTGGCAAAAGAATTGTGAATTATTTCTCTGATTCCTTTTTATCATTGATGTTTTGTCTGTTCCTTCCCTTTTTCCTTTTTTCTCATTTCCTCTAATTTATCTATAATTTCCCTTGCAAGCATATTTTTGTCTCTTCGTCTTCCTTTTCTCCTATATTCCTTATTTATCATAATTAAATGCCATTTATTGTCTCTTTTAAATTTGCCAATGCATTTTCCAATTTCCATAACCATTATTAAACCACAAGTAAAGCCCGCTATAATGTTTTCCCACCATTAATCTTTGAATATGTGTCCCATGACCTTGGTTTTTATTTTATTTACATGAAAAATCAGCCATGTGTTGTTACAAAGAGAGTCAATTGTTCCTACGAATCAATCACATTATGCAAAAGAAGACATGCAACAAAAAATCAACACTAAGAATTGCTCATCCAAGTACCCAACATTATTTTATGGATATTGCTAGTCATGCAATAATTTTGATCATAAAATAGTTAATTGTAAATCCTATGCAAGGATGAATTATGAAAGAAAATAATTTCTATATAATAACTACTAAAGCAACAAACCTAGAGGTTTGTATAAAGAGGGTATTAGAAGAGGAAATTATTTTTCTCCACTACATAATTATGTTGAATGTTACATATGTAACAAACTTGGGCACAAAGGTCGGGATTGGAGAAGCAGTCTTGATGCAGGAGCATCTTACCTCTAAGTCAAAATACATTCTGACTAGACTTAGGGGTATTTCATTTTTAAGGGAGTTGGTGTAATTGTTTAATTATTTGTATTTTTATGTTTTAAGGAAAAATAAAGAGAAATTGTGAATATTGTAATAAGATCTATTTCTAAGGGAAGATCTCAAGAATGTTGAGTGAGTTAGAGATATTTTAGAGTTAGTTAGATCTCTTAGAGAATAGGTGGATCTAGGGGATCCTAGAATAGGGGTTTGTTGAGGATTTTGTGGATATGAACTAATTGTAGTTCATAATCCTCTTTCTTATAATTATGTAAACTAAAGAAAAAATTATGAAGTATAATGAGGAGTGTTAAAGAGAGAGTTCAGAGGCTTGACAAAGGCGAGGCCAATTATGGCCATAAGGCAAGAAGGGCCAATTACACTGTAAATCAAGCTAGAGGGTTAAAAGGCTTCATATGTAATGATTATGTGAGTATTAATGAAATTAGTAACTTTGTCTGAGTATGAAAAGACTGTGTGAATCCTTTATCTCTATGTGAAATTGGAAACTTGTAAATGATATTATTTAGAGTGTAAGTGAGGGTGTTGTAGGCATAATCAAAGCTCAAGAGGGAGAACGTATTATGCAGGCAAGGTCGAGAGTTCCTTTACAATGGAATAAGCCCTTAATTGATCATTGATCAACATAGTGGATCAAAAATCTAATTTAATCAGAGTTACACAACTAAGCAATCAAGGTAAGCACAATTGAAGCATGGAAATTATAGTGGACAAAAGAAGAACTGGAGTAGGAGCATTATAAACAAAAGGGCCGAGGAAAAGAAAGGGTCAAGACTTACATTTATTTAAACTTGTGAAATCCATTAAACAATCAATGTTATAGTAAAGGAGTAGAGTTCTGACAATTAATAGTAATATATATGTCTCTCAAAATCTGTTACCCAGGAAATTAGAGAAGTGTGTAGTAAAAAGAGCAGTCATGTTGACAAAGCATCGAGATGAAATGGAGATTGACCAATATGAAAATCACTAAGGTAAAATGGTTCACAAAGTGTCAACGATTTTTTATAAAATGGAGACAAAAAATTTCCCATTCCCTGGGTTCCATCTCCTAGAGGTTAATTCTTGCACACCATTGAAAAGTGCCAAGATGATGTAGGCCAGGATGACATGGGTAATTGGTGATGTGGAAAGCATCAAGGTGAAGTGAAGCCAACGTATTGGAGCATGAAGTTTAAATTCATAATTGATAAAAGAGTGGGATGATGCATCCTATACGTTCAACACAATGAAGAGGTCAAAGGCCAGGGGCATTAATTTACGGACGCTAGAATTCATTGATCATGGAAAATATCGATGTTACCTAGAGTTTGTATCCCAAAAGGTAAGTTTTTGCATGCATTGTTGGAAGGAGTGGGATGACGAGGACTGGAAGAACGTGGAAACAAGTGAATAAGGAGAGTGGCTAGGATGACATGTAGAAGCAACAAGTAAAAAGAGCAGAGACCAAAGTCACGAGATAAGGTCATATGTCATTTGAATTTAAAAGCGTCAAAAGTTAGGAAGCTAAGCACACGTAATACATAGGGCTTGAGGTGTGGTCAAGAAGCGTTGTTCCACAATTATAAAGAAGCCAAGTTAGAGAGAAGGGCTTAAGGATATTTGGGCCTCCGCTCATATAAAGTTTTGACTATGTTGGTTATACCCAAAACTAGGTTGTGCAAGCATATACAAGCTTGGCTCCAATGACTATTATTTATAAAGGGGCTTGTACTTTTCCCCTCACACTTATATTGTAATTTTGGCCTACACACTTGTTTGAAGGTTAAGGTTATAATGATTCTGCTTACAGCTTGGGTCGCACATTTTTATATATACATGAAGATCTCTTGAATTGTATGGTTTTCGAAAGGGTGTTTATTATACCCTTGCAACTCATCCTAATCGAATTTGAAAATAATTAGGTTTGGGCATCAAAATGGGATTTATTTCTTGGATTAAATTGTATCGAAGTGACTGTCAAATTCAAAATTTTTGGAGTTTTGATCATATCCTAGGCAAAATTGCATTAAAAGTGGTATCAGAGCAAGTTGTAGACCTCCTTTTTTAAATGATTAAAGAAATAGTGGAAGTACCAAAAGTAAGCCAACTAAGGGGACATTAACAGAGGAGTTGTGAAGAAAGACATTATAGCAGGATTATATTTGGAGGAGTCTAAAAGAGGTAAATTTTGTTTTTGTTTTGCAATTCATATTGAGTTGAATTTTGATGACCACAGTTAAATCTTTGAGGAAAAGCGTTGGAGATTTTGGGAGGAAGAAAAAAAGAATGTTCTGAGTTAAGAACATTGAAGGACTGCAATGATGAAGATAGATGCAACACAATTAAAGGTACAAAGTTTTTGAGAAGAAAATTAGATTATGTTTGCAATGAATAATGATCCAACAATTAGATGCATGGTAGGTAAACATATTTTATTTTAATTTTATTGAAAAGGAGAAGAACATTGAATTTCTTTAGGAAATTATAAAGTAGGAGTTGTTTTTTCAAATTGGAGATGATTGTAGTAGGAGTGAAGAGATAATGTACTCTTGAGGAGGGTCTTTTGAAGAGTACATAGTAGAAGTACTGTTGGGGCCTCACCCAGGTTCAGAAGTGATTTAGCCAAACAAATCCCGAAACTACCGGCCCTTTCGGCAACAGTCTGCAGTGCACAGACTGAGGTCTCATCTGAGGTAGTATGGGAGGGTGTTGGAACCAGGTTTCTACACCATAGGGATGTTTTGATGAAGGAAGGGAAGTTTGCGAACCGATCCTATGCGCTTGCACTGCTCCACACAGTTGTCTGACATTCGCGTAGCTCTGTAGAGAGCGTGAAGAGGTGCGGTCTAGATCCTTTAACCTTACTTCGCTATTATTATAGATATTAACTTAATTTTGTGGGCCCAATATTCTTACCATTCATTCAATGTTCACAACAAGTGCACGCAATCATAAACTGTAAGGAGATGTATAAACATATAACAGAAGCATAAGCATACAGCTCTACGAATAGATGCACAATATTTCAGAATCAACTTAGCTTTTATTAAACTTCTGTTCCATTACATTCCCAACTTCACCCTGTGCACTCAGCTGTAGGGGTCCGCGCACATAGCTGCGGACTCTACCAGGCCTTTGCGCACACAGCTGCAAAGCCTCTTCCTACTCCTACAGTCCAAGACTCAGACTTACAAGCTCAAAGCGAATATCACATTCAAAAACCCATATCACTTGAGATCAATACTCCAAAAATTGCTTCTACACGTAGAGCCTCGCTCTATTTATACATTCCCATGGTTCGTAGACCATGGGTAGGCCGACCCATTCTATATTAAATTACAATATTTTAGGGCGGACAACCCTAGACTATCGCGCTCGTATTTTTCGGGGTCTTACATTACTTTTGACCAAAATTTGGGCTACAAGCCCCAAAAATCTGCTATGGGTGGATCCGCTGCCCAACATGCCCCCAACACAATCATCGTGACTCGTCCCAAGTCACTCGACTAGTGTGGTGATCCTTGCTCGGAGTCCATCCAGCAAATTCTGCACTTCGCGGACATTTGCCACACATTCCTCCATTGTCCACTGTAGTAATTGTGTGCAACTCTCTGATGCATCATTGTCAAAGGCACCCTCTTGCCTTTGTGCATATGTATCCTACATGGAGGTGACCATGAATGCTTCCTCGAGCCAAGGCTGGATGCATTCCTTAAGCATTGCTTCTTTTTGACACACGATGTCCACCTGTACCTTTAGAGCCTGGGCCTCCATCATCTTGGCCAGTCGCTGAGTAAGGGTGAACGTCTGCGCGGTCCCCTAGATAGTGTCATAAGCCTGCTGCAATTCCCATGCTTCTGTTTCTAACTGTTGTAGTGTTGGGTCCTCCTGTAGTGAAGTGATCATGAAGAGGGACTAATCCAACAATCCCGTGTAGTCCTGTACAGCGTGCTCTATCACTTCCAACCCTGATTGAATGGCACACTGGCACTACTCTTTGACTTCCGGGGGTGTAGAGGGCTGCGCCTTTAGTCGCAACTCCGCTATCTACAAGTTCAGCTCTAACTGAACCTTCGTGGCCTCCTCCTGGGTCTTGTGGACTCCAACTTCCAGTTAGTGAATCTTTTCTATGGTGGGGAGTGCCGTCAGCATGGCCAACTCGGGTATGCTACTACAAGCCTCCTCCACGGCCTGTTCTAATCCCTGGTTTTTTGCGACTAGGTTGTTGCGTTGCATGTTGAGCTATTCTAAATTTAATTTCTACTCACTCAAGACTTGGAGGGCGCGGCCCTCCCTCGTGCGTAGCTAAGCAATTACTCCATCCTGCAGCTGGTATAGGGTTTCTCTGGGAAGGGCGGCCAAATTCAACCCCTAGCCCCTCAGGTCACCTTTGGCTTCTACTAAGATGGTGTCGTCTGGTAACACCAAGGTGTTTTTTGTGTGGGCGCACAACATCTGCTCAGCTTTAAATGCACCTTCCACAAGGTGCAGTGTCATCACTCCTAGGGGTCACACCTGCAATGCTTGCAACTATGCTTTGAGCGCCCCTAACACAATTGTCTGCTCTGTCATTAATTCTTCAAGAGCATCCTTGGTGACATCGCGAACTGGTTTATCACTGTCAGGAAGGGCTCCCTCAGAGGTCTTTTTTGTCTTTGTCTTCTTCCATGTGGTTGGCTTCTCCTGGATGTGCGGCCTCTTGAGTTGGTTCGATTTTGTTGTGCGTTCCTCTGTCTCAGCTTCCTCCTGTATGTCCTGCTCCGTGGACATTTCTTGACCTTCCTCGATCTCTTCGGTGGGCACGGTTGTGGTTTCCACCATATTTTTTGTTGCTGCTACCTTAACCGGCTTCCATTGCGTGGTCGCTTCTTGTTCCTGTTGCTTTCTCTCCGCCAGCTTTGCGATGCACAACTTTGTTTCCTTATTCCGCTACTATGCGGCGATCTTTTCCAGCTCTGCCAAGTCCGGAGTGTGCCACTCTGGAGACCATGCCACCATTACATCGAAAATTGCATCATCCGCTACAATGAATGGAAGCTTCACCCACATTCGGGTTGGATCCTTTCACGCCTGGATATACAGATTATGCATATCTGCCTTGAATTATGCCGCACTTTGCAAGCTGTTGTATACTGTCAGGGACAAGCGCGGCCTACGGTTGATCCAAATTCAGATGCTCATCTCCATGAACACCAAAAACACCTTGATCTCACAAACCCTCGTCGTGTATTTCATTGCCCAGAGCGAGGTGTACCTCATGGCTTCAGGTAAGTTCCTCTCAATGGTGGGAAACTAGCTGTCCGTTGGTAGCTCCCCCACGACCAAGATGATGGATAAGAGAAACCACCTGTAGTGGAAGGTATTACCCTACTCCTGGGCCTCCCAAAAATTTGTCAAAAACTCGTCGCAAAGAAATTTCACCTAGTTGAATTGGACCCCCTCTGCACACTGCTCTGCCAATGCGATTATAGATGTTGGCACCTCGTCTGCACGACATTTCCTCATAAGCTTGCCAGCTAGTAGCTGGGTGGCTATGCACACCCCTTTGTCCTTGATGCTCGCTATCACATACCCTTGCTTCCTCTTCTCCAGCTTATATTTGGACTTCATAGCTTCTGCGAGGGCCAAGTCGCTGCTCTTTCCTGCTATGGCTGCGGGATTGTTTCTTTTGATGGGAAACCGAGAAATCCGATGAATTAAATCAGCTGTGATGGGAATCAGCTCCTCTAGCCAGAGATACCCATCATGTACTAGACAAAAGAGCTACCAGATGAAGAAAATTGTGATGGGCGTGCGGTGGTAGTGGGGTATCCACCGCAGATGTACTAACCCAATCTTCTCCACACTGCGTAACCATTTTTGCTGTAATAATTGCTTCGCGACCAGCTGTGGGAACTTCTTGCTATCCACAAGGTCCTAGTCTTTTAACTTTACATTAGGTACCTGTCCCAACGGTGGACCTTCAAACCTTAGTTCGTCCGGAAGAAGCGGGGTCTGGAGAACACTCTTCATGGCCTCCTGGTCCTTCAGTATCTTGGTTGTCCTTTTCCATAAGGGGATAAATTTATTGCCAAAGGTACTTGGGAAACATCCTCCAACTCATCGTCCTATGCTTCAATTTGGGCGATCAGGGCTTGCAAATATTCCTCCTCCTCTTCTGCTTCCATGGTAACAGCTTTGCCCTTCTCTGCCATCGACAATTTACTAGACCGTGGGTTCCGTGGTGATACCCAGAGTGGTCCCACTATCTATTTGTCTTTCTATGGTCACGCGTTCGGGTGGACATTGGAAACTCTGGTGCAGCTGCCACCTCTCCATGCTCCTCCTAGGTCACACGGGGCTCTGGGGTAACTTCTATGAATCACACTTTAGTTCTCGCAGTAGTCATTGTTTCTTCACTGAATTCGTTCGGTCATGTACTCATGGGTGACAAGGTAGCTTGGTGCTCAATGCTCTGTATTGGCTCAAATATTAAACAACCAAGTGTTTCCTTGAGGCTACCCCAAAGGATTTTATAGTAACGTTTGAATTTGAATTCGACCATTCCCTACACTTCTGAGTCATTAATACCTTCTTGGCGGCAGATCGTCCCGAATCTAGCTCTTAATTCTCGTCTTAATGGCCCACCACCCACTCCTTTCTACCTTAAATTAGACCTATTGTCATGAACAATGTCATCAACGGTCACCTCCCAGCCTACTCGTACAGCAGCGCAGCCCCTTGTGCGTGATCGTGACCTCTGTGACCTACTGGCCCCTCGCGGAACCTCCTTCCCGCACAGCTCTCCTGCAGACTCGTTTATAGTCCTGTGCCTTCTTTCAACTCCTTGGAGTGCTAAGACTGTGCTTTCTACAGATAGTCAAGTGGTCGCACCCTTGGTGCGAGGCTTCATTTTTCCTGCTAGCCTGGGCCGTGGGCACCCTTAAAATACCCTTGCGTCCAGTAGTGCGTCGCGTTCTTCTTTGTATGGTACGCTCCCATGTTTAGTAAGGTGTGGTTGTAGCCATGGTAGTAGGGTCACAACTCCTTCTAATGCAGTAGTAGGGTTGGCTAGACTTGGTCCCATCATGCTTAGTTTCTCGCGGCTTGCTTGCGCGACTCTAGTTTTCAGTTTGCTGATTTCTTCATCCAATGTCATGCTTTTCTTCCTCAGTCATGCCCAATCTTCATCGAGTTCGTGGAGTTTCAAGCCCCCTCATCGAATGGCTTCTTGTAACTACCTAATTCCTTTACCCAGGTCCTTGCTTCCTTTCCCAACTGTGGGATCTGTGATCTGGGGATTCTTCTCTACTCTCCTGGTCTCATCTCTTCTTGTCAGTGTTGGGGTCATTTTCACACTCCGGTTTTTTCTTATGGTCCTATAGGCCCATCGAATTGCTGGTACGCATAGGTCCCAGTCAGTTCATCTCACCTGGTGAACTCTATTCATGACTCCGCATAGCCTTTGTAATGCTCTGTCGTGGACTATTTGTGGAGTGCATCGCCTTCTCTGCTGCTGCGTCGGGTTCTGATTTTCGATCCTTAGTGTAAGAGGTGTTTGTACAACATACGTCTGCACCCATCAACACAAGTGGGCGTGAAAACTGCTTTGTCTTGGCTGCCTGGATCACGTTCATCGCTAGGGACTTCCAAACTGTAAGCACATCCATCTTCTACATTCGCACCAGTTCCCCATAGTCTTCTGATGTGTATTCCACCATCATGTGGGTATCGCGCGCAACGCCCATTCCAACGCACTGTATCATTGTTGTTCCGGTACTGTACTTTCAAATTTGTCAAAGAATTTCTCTACTCCTGTTCCCCCATCATATGTTGCCAGTTCCCTTGCTTCGGTCATCATGCACTGTAGTGATCTAATCATCATGTTGCAATTCAGCATTGTCACTTCATGCAACCGATTCTGCCAGCATCATATCTCTTTAGCTGAATCCAAAGTATAGGAAATGTCATGCTCCCATGAGATTTTCCCATCTGCGGTCAGGTTTACGTAATCCTGGTCTTGCGTTGTTATCTGGTAAATGCAATCCAGCTCATTGTCGCACATTTCGGTGTAGTATGCTCCTTCGTCTAGATCTAACAGAACTACTACGCGTAGAGACATTTTCTCAAATATCATCTTTCGCTTCTTCAGGTTGATGACTCCATTCATAGCAGTGGCCCAGTCTATTCCTAGCAACACGGGGTAAGGGTTGTTGTCATCCACAATCTCTATTACCTCAAAGTTCGTCTACGTGCTTGCACCTTCAATATCCACGGTTACCCCTTGCAACCTTCCCATGGACAAGATATTTTTTGGGTTCGCCATCCATAATTGAATAGGGGACCACTGCAATGTGGGCCTGCCCATGTGTTCCCATGTCTTCTTTGGTAACACATTCGCGTCCGAACCCAGGTATAGGATTACCTGATCCATTTCATATTCACCAATTTGCGTCGTTAATCTCATTTCCCTCCCAGCGCGTAATGTATGCTTTCCTAGTTTCTGGATGATGTGTGGTTCACCTAACCCTACGCACATAGTTATCAGCTCATGTAGTCATTTAACTGCCTTATTATCATGCAACAGTTTCATGCATGTCTCTAAAAAGGTAGTAAGCATAGAAGGATCCATTCTTGGCTCTGGTTGATCCTTACTACCTGAAGTAGATGCCTCTGCGAAGCTCTTCTTAGCTTCCATAAACATCTCCTTTGCGCGTTCCAAATCAAACTTAGGTTCCTTTGTAGGAGCCTTGCGAACCCATGTATCTTCCTTGGGCTGCTTCCCCTTATCTTCCCCTGTGGTTGCACCACTTCTGAGCACCATGTTCACATTGGGATCTTCTTCGCACAGTTCAAACCTCATCATTTGGATATTCTAAGTCAGAGGAGGTTGTAGTAACCCTTTATCGCACATCTTCACGGTCAACGTAGGACAATCTACTGCTTAATGATCAAATTGAGCACAGTATGAAAAAGATAGTCTCATCCGGTTGGTACAATCCTGGGTGTAGTGCCCTGGTCCTCCGCAATTGTAATAGATTAATTGTCCACAGCCCCTTCCTGGCCCCATTCCTCCTCGTCCTTGTCCTCGACCTCGCCCTTGAAATCCAGCGCGCGCCATCCCTACGGCTGGTTCAAGGCCTTGCATTTCCGTCTGCATTCTATAGGCGGGGGTCTGCTCCATCATTAACTCGTAGCTACGACAAGTACACTCGTCGTGGCCCACCGATCTACAAAAGTTGCAAAACAACTGCTGGGGAGTCTGTGTATACTTCTGCAACAAATGACAGTTTTCCGTCATGTGCTTTCCTCCCACCTGACAGATCGCACACTAGAGTGTTGGTGCTGTACTTGGCCCTGCCTGTGCCTCTAGTCTCAACGACATTTGTCCCCCTCCTGCCAAGTAGTTCACGAATACTGGACAGTGGTCTTTGTCATGGCACTGGCCTTTACATTTTATGCACCACACTTCTTTGCATGCCTTCGGCCATGGCGCCCTATCCTACTTCAAACCCTTCATCTCCAAGCATAGATTTTGTAGTTGCACATGGATTTTTTGAATTCCCAATCCCAGATCATGTATTGGTGCTTCATGAAACCTTATTTCCATTTCCAATGCTTCTGCTCGGGTTGAAAGCTTCTGCTGTTACAATGTCGTCCTCAAGTGTGGTGTCGAAGATGCCAAAAACCATGTGTGGTGCCGTGCATTTGTTAGCGTCATATTAGCCTCGTGGATCATAGTCTTCAGTCTCTGATCCAGATCCCAGGGGGTCTCGCCTGGAAGCATCGTGATCTCTTTAAATGCGATGATTGACTGTGTCTCTAATTTCAGCCGGCTAATTTATTTGTTCAATGCGTCCTGGATCTTTGCTATTCCTACATTTGGGTGATCATTCGAGTGCTTGATGTACCATGTTAGCACGTAATCCTGCAACATGCTCATCAATGTGGCCTTCTTAATGTTGTCATCTGTGACCCCTTGTGCTTTCCACACTGCTCTTACCACGAACTAGAACTAATCTGGATCCTCATTCCCTACTCCTTTGAATAGGGGTAGCTTGATCGCACTCGCCATGTTGAACCATGGGGGTCGTGGAGGTGGGGTGGGTGAAGATGGAGGTGAAGTAGGTGAAGCGGGTGACGGCGTAAGTGGAGGTGATAACTGTGGAATGCGCTGCCTTATCAAACTGACTGCACTTCTCAGAGAAACCTAAGCATGCTCTTCCTCACTCTCTTGCAAAGCTGAAATTAAGGGATTGTTTCCTAATCCTTCGATACCTTTGTAGATCTTTCCACTTTGCGTCATTCCAATCATTAATGTATTCGGATAACCCGCTTTTCACATAACAACATCTTAATCCAGGTATTCAAAGATTTAATGTACCTACCTCATAGTCCCTTGAGAAAACATCTTTCTACTTCTCTATAGCTCACGGTTATGTCTATTGCGAACTCAATGATAAATCCCCCTATTATCTAGTTGAGCCAATGGTCCACGGCTCACGTGATCTTATCTTCTATGCCTCTAGTCTACGCACTGACTCCGGAGTCCACACTTTCGGTTAATCGAGCTTATACCTCCCCTGGCTATCGACTAACCTTGCGATCCAATCATACAGCTCTAAAGAGAAGGATGTGAAGAAGATCTCGTGGATTTCCATATATACGTAGTGATCCAACCACCTCTTCTTAGATATCTGCAGAGTTCTATTTTCCTGTGTCTTGAAATCGTGAAGCTTCTGATCCAACGAATCTTAAATTTCCTTCCTCGTAGGATTTCAATGTTCCAACATCAGACATCCCTTAGGTAGATCCCGGTCCCGGCAATGGAACCATTTGTTGGCTTGTTGGGGCTTGACCTAGGTTCAGAAGTGATTTAACCAAACAAATCCTGAAACTACCGACCCTTTCGGCAACAATTCGGGGTGCGCGAACTGAGGTCTCACCCGAGGTAGTTGGGAGGGTGCTGGAAACAGGTTTCTGCACCCTAGGGATGTCTTGATGAAGGCAAGGAAGTTCGTGAATAGATCTTGTGCACTTGCACTACTCCGCGCAGTTGTCTGACCTTCACGTAGCTCTGTAGAGAGCGCGAAGAGGCGCGGTCTAGATCCTTTAACCTTACTTCGCTATTATTATAGATCTTAACTTAATTTGTGTGCCCAATATTCTTACCAATCATTCAACGTTCATAACAAGTGCACACAATCATAAACTGTAAGGAGATGCATAAACATATAACAAAAGCATAAGCATACAAATCTACGAATAGATGCACAATATTTTAGAATCAAATTAGCTTTTATTAAACTTCCATTCCATTACAATCCCAACTCCACCCTACACACTCAGTTGGAGGGGTCTGTGCACACAGCTGCGGACTCTACCAGGCCTCTGCACACATAGCTATAGAGCCTCTTCCTACTCCTCCAACCCAAGACTAGGACTTACAGACTCACAATGAATATCGCATTCAAAAACCCATATCACTTGAGATCAATACTCCAAAACTTTTTTCTACAGTTAGAGCCTCACTCTATTTATACATTCCCATGGTCCATGGACCATGGGTAGGCCGACCCATTCTATATTAAATTACAATATTTTAGGCTGGACAACCCTATAATCTCGCGCTCCACACCCACATTTCACGGGGTGTTACATTACTTTTGACCAAAATTTGGGCTACAAGCCACAAAAATCCACTATGGGGGGATCCACTGCCCAACAAGTACTTTCGGAAGAGAATTGGTTCATAAGAATGGACCAATAGGAAGATTGTTGAACATAAGATCTTGACATAAATGTTGTAAAGTGTATATAATTTTTTTTTGTGTTAACTTTTGTCATGAATAATTTTTATTACAAGTAGCAGGGAGGAAGATTAGTAGCAACTAGTGTAACAATGAAGCTATGATAGAGGAAGAGTGAGCAAGAAGAGCTCATAAAAAGAGGAATTGTGACAAAACCTAGTAGCAAGATGAAATTGTTGAAGGCTTCACAAAAAGAAAAGAGAAGTGAGTAGATGAAAATGAAAAATCCTGACAACTTTGAAAGCTAAGGAGTATACGTTCTCAAGAAGAAGGAGAAGAGGATCTACTATAGAGAATGAGAAGAATACAAATACCAGCAGTTGAGGTTGGGTAGAAGTTGTAAAAGGAAGTTTCATAGTGAGTGTGGGTAGAATTTCTAAGAGAAAGAGTTGATAAGGATACCAAGAGGAGAAATCGGTACTCTGACAAGTGGAATACTTGTTACAAATATGGAGAAGGCTTGTTGCATCTCACGTGTGGACAAGGAGAGTTCACAAAAGAAGGAAAAAAATGGCTATTGATAGTCATGTTAAGGGTTCGGAGAGGAGAAGTCATAATTAGATGAAATGGAATTCCAAATGAGTTGTCATAAATAAGATGAGTGATGAGGAATTTGAGAAGGAGATGGCCAGGTTAAGAGTAGAACTCAATCATTTGAAGCAGTTTCTATAGGAAAACCAAGAAGACCAGAAATATGGTTGGAAAATGAAGTGGAAGAAGGTGAGAGACTCAAAGGAAGAACTCAGAAGGAAGAACTCAAAGAAACTGAGTATGAGACGATTATTTTTGAAAAACGTTTTTTCCTTGATGTGAAAGTAGCCATAAATGTAGAGATGGAATTTATAGACAACCGGATGGAGTATGGGATTAATTTTGATCAGTATGAAAATGAGGCAGTTCAGGCATTAGATGAAGAGCCTTATGTTTTTTAATTTGACACTTTGTGTATGATTGTAGGATTGTCAGGTGATGATCATCACTTAAGTGATTTGCTTATGTAGGTTGATGAATAAATAAGACTTATAGAATAAATGAATGAGATGGAGAAATTTTGTGAGCATGTGTTTATTGGCTTTGAAGATGATGAATTTAATAGGGAAATTGTTATGAAAAAGGAAATTGAAGGAAAGCATACATTAATTTGTATTTTAGAGGAGGATGAAGCAATATCATCTCATGGAAATTATTCAAGTGAAGAAGATGGAATAATAGCAGAAGGTGGATAATTACTTCATGAATAAATGTTTGAGGAGATTTCAATACTAATTGAAAGTCTCATGTCAAAGGAAAAAACACAAATGAAGATGAGATATAACTTTTGGAGGAGTGGCTGGCAAAATATCCAAGTGATGGATATTGCATGGAGGACAGAGGTACAATTCAAGGTGATTTTGTTGAATTTTATGAGGAGCTTAATTTCTTGGAGGAGAGGATAGGAAGCTAAAGACTACATATTCGACGTGGAAAATTAGAGTTAGAGGAAATTGTGTTAAAAAATAATGAGAAGAGGACTACAAAATGTGATCAGTGAATTGATAAGATATCTATAGATCTTATGGAAAAGAAGGATGTGAAAAAACTTGAGGATAGTGATAAAATTGAGGTTCATCCAAGGGAAGAGGTTGATAAATTGATTAATGAATTGTGGATGTCGATGAGGAATACATTTAGGAGAAGGTACAAAAGGCAGAGGAAGATAGACAACAAGAAAGTGTAATTGAATGAATAAAATTGTATCAACAAGGAAAATGGGCAGAAACAACACAAAGTGTGGAAGCCTAAAGAACTAAAGACAACAAAGAAACAATAAAGTAGAAAAGCATATAGGTATCTAAAAACTAAATTTTGAGATCCAGGAGGATTTTCATTAGCATATGGAAGCACATGGTCATGATACCATGATTTTTTTTTCACCTTGGGAGTATGATGCAGGAGCATCTGACCTCTAAGTCAAAATACATTTTGATTGGACTTAGGGGTGTTTCATTTTTAATGGAGTTGGTGTAATTGTTTAATTATTTTTATTTTTATGTTTTAAGAAAAATTAGAGAGAATTTTTTAATATTGTAATAAGATCTACTTCTAAGGAGAGATCTCGAGAATTCTGAGTGAGTTATAGATATTTTAGAGATAGTTAGATCTATTAGAGAATAGGTGGATTTAGAGGATCCTAGAATAGGGGTTTGTTGAGGATTTTGTGGATTTGAACTAATTATAGTTCATAATCCTCCTTCTTATAATTATATAAACTGAATCTAAATGTATGAAGTAGAGGAATAAGGAGTGTTAAAGAGAGAGTCGAGAGGATTGATAGAGTTGAGGCCAAGTAAGCTCATAAGGCAAGAAGGGCCAATTATATTGTAAATAAGGCTAGAGGGTTAAAAGGCTTCATATCTAATGATTATGTACAAAATATGTGAGTATTAATGAAATTATTCACACTTCCTAAGTGTGAAAAGACTATATGAATCCTTTATCTCTATGTGAAATTGGAACCTTCTATATGATATTGTTTCTAGTGTAAGTGAGTGTGTTATAGGAATACTCAAAGCTCGGGAGGAAGAACGTCTAATGTAGACAAGTCCAAGAGTTCCTTTGTAGTGGAAGAAGTCCTTAATTTATCATTGATCAACATAATGGATCAACAATCTAATTTAATCAGAGTCACTCAACTGAGCAATCAAAGAAAGTGCAACAAAAACATGGTGATTGTAATGGACAGAAGAAGAACCATAGTAGGAACAATGTAAACATAAGGGTTGAGGATAGGAAAGGGCCAATGTTAGAGAATTATATATTACAGAGCAATGGAACACATAAAATATTGCAGAAATATAAACACAAAAAATGCTTAAAACAAGAGAGACACAGATATACATGGTTCACCCATTTTGGGTTACATCCACAGAGAAACAACCATTCCTTCTTTCTATATTATCTATCAAACTGAAGAGATACAACCTACAATAGGTCCGTTGTAATTCCCTCTTTGCTCTCAGTCTCCTCTCTCTTCCTCACTCAAAATACAGATATACATAGATGCATTACAATTCCCTCAAATATAGCGAGGAGTTTCCTTATAGGGAAAAAAACCCAAATTAAACATAACTTCTACCATCAGATCTCCACCTAATGAATAGCCCTGATTGACTACGAAATTACAACATTTTACAAGGCAATTTTATATCTATTCTTAGCTTCGGGGGCACTGCCCCCGATCCCCCCACTAGGGGGGGCTCCCAAAGGTCATAGCCACCCCCCTGGACCCCCCTTGTAGCGAATATTTTACAGGTAGTGTTGCCACCCCATTACGAATTGGGGTCCAATGCGGCGATACCTTTGAATACAGAAGATAATCAGGCTCCACACCCAACAATCTCCCACTTGGATACTGATTATAGCAACTCCACCGTTGCTTCATTTGCTGGACAATGACTCCACTTTGGACCTGGTTGTTTCTCATCTTCTTCGTCATACTTGAAGACCAACTGAAACTGAGCAAATACTCAATTTCTCCCTAATTACAACTTTTGTTAACATATCTGCAGGATTCTGGCTAGTGTGTATCTTTTCGAGCTTGAACTGTCCATCTTCCAACGCTGACCATATGAAATGGTACTTGAGCTGTATATGTTTAGTCTTGGAATGAAATGCAGAGTTCTTTGCAAGATGTATGGCACTCTAGCTGTCACTGTATAGCTTGCCCAACTCCTGCTTCTTACCCAATTCATCCAGAAACCTTTGTAACCAAATCATTTCTTTACTAGCCTTTGTAGCAGCAACATACTCTGCTTCTATTGATGAGAGTGCAACAACACTTTGTAGTTTTGAGACCCAATTGACACTGTTCCACCTACAATAAACACATACCCTATTGTGTTTCTCCTATTATCTCTATCACCTGCCATATTTGCATCAACATATCCATGTAGAGCAATGTTTGAACCACAAAAGCATAATGCTTGATTTGTGGTACCTCTCAAATACCTGAGAATCCACTTCACCATCTAATTTTCTTTTCCTGTATTGTTCATGTACCTTCTTACAACTCCCACTGCATGTGCAATATCAGGCCTTGTGCAGACCATTGCATACATTAAGCTTCCAACTACTGATGCATATGGAACTTTAGACATATGAGCCATTTCTTCCTGAGTCTTGGGACACTCCTCCTTACTTAATTTGAAATGGCTAGCCAAAGGTATACTAACTGGTTTTGCATTCTGCATATTAAACCTTTTCAACACCTTTTCAATGTACTCACTTTGAGACAATGTTAATTTGTGATTCTTCCTGTCTCTAGTTATTCTCATACCAAGGATTTGTTTTGCAGCACCCAAACCCTTCATTGCAAATGAGTTTGCCAATTTTATTTTGAGTGCATTTATTTCCTACATGTTAGAACCTGCAACAAGAATGTCATCTACATGCAATAACAATATAATATAGCTGCCATCATTTTTCCTTTTGAGGTAAACACAATGATCAAAGTGACATCTAGTATAACCTTGTTCAGACATAAACTTGTCAAATTTTAGATACCACTGCCTTGGAGCCTGTTTTAAGCCATACAAGCTCTTCTTCAACCTGCACACTAGTTTATCCTTCCCTTTTACCTCATATCCTTGTGGTTGTTGCATATATATCTCTTCCTCCAAATCCCCATGGAGAAAGGTTGTCTTTACATCTAATTGCTCAAGATGCAAATATTCAGCTGCTATTAGACTTAAACTAGTTCTGATTGAAGTCATTTTAACATTAGGAGAAAATATCTCATCAAAGTCTATACCCTTTTTCTGTGCAAACCCTTTCACCACAAGTCTAGCTTTAGACCTTTTTATACCTCCATCTTCTTCCTTCAACTTGTAAACCCATTTATTCTGCAATGTTGTTTTACTTGCATGTAACCTGACTAAGTCCCAAGTTTGGTTATGTTCTAAGAAGTCCATCTCTTCTTCCATGGATTTCTCCCATTTCTTCCTGGTTTCTACCTGCACTGCTTCTTCATAACATTCTGGTTCACCAGAATCAGTCAACAATACATAATATAATGAAGGAGAGTATTTTTCAGGGGGTATACTTATCCTGGTAGATCTTCCAACACCACTTTTAGGTGTTTGAGGTGCTTGTTTCTGTTGTGGTTCTTATTCTGGCTGTTTATCATTATGATTTTCAGGCACCATCACTTTTCCTGTGATCTCGTCAAGCACTATGTATTCTTTGTTTTCTTTTTCCTGTTTCTTTTCCTGCAGCTGATCCTTATACAAAATATTTTCATTGAATATGACATGTCTGCTCCTAATGATTTTGTGTTTTTCATAATCATAAAAGCGATAACCAAAATCATTAACACCATATCCAATAAAGGTACATTTCTTTGATTTTGCCTCAAGCTTTGTTCTATTTTCTTTATTAATATGGACAAAGGCTTCACAACCAAAAGTCTTTAAAAAAGAGTAGTTTACCTTTTTACCTGTCCATGCCTCCTCTGGAATACCACCATCCAAGGAACTTGAAGGCCCCCTGTTTATTAGATAAACAACAATATCTATGACATCTGCCAAAAATTTTAAAGGCAATCCTGCATGCAATCTCATGCACGTTGCATGCTCCATGATTGTCCAGTTCATCCTTTCTAACACACCATTTTCTTGTGGTGTTCCTGGAATTATCTTCTCTCTACGAATTCCATTATTTGAATAGTACCTATCAAACTCTTTGCTGCAATATTCACCTCCATTGTCTAATCTGAGACCCTTCAACCTTTTTCTTGTCTCATTTTCAACCAAAGATTTCCATTTCTAGAAAGTATCAAATACATTAGATTTATTTCAAATACAATAAATCCAGGTTTTTCTGGTTGCATCATCAATAAAAGTAACATAATAATGAGAGCCACCAAGAGATGATACCTAAGAAGATCCCCATACATCTGTATGCACAAGCTCTAATTTTTCGCTCTTCTGTTCTCCATAAACACAATTCTCACAGAATTTTAAATCAACATGCTTCAAACCTAGCAACAAATTTCTTGAGTTAAGAATTTGCGTCCCCTTCTCACTCATGTGCCTGAGCCTATGATTCCACAATGTCGTATCTTCTCTTGTAGAGGTTAAAGCATTAACAAAATTAGAAATACCATTGCATAAATACAATGTACCAACCTTTCCTCATTTGCTATTACCAGGGATCCTTTGGTGACCTTCCATGTTTTATCTGTGCAAGTAGTTACGCAACCTTCACCTCCCAAATACCCTGTTGAAATCAGATTTTTCTTCATATCTGGAACATGCCTTATCTCCTTCAATATCCAATGATTTCCATTTTTTTGTTTTATGAAAATTGTGCCCATTCCAATGATTTTACAGGGTTTATCATCACCCAATCGAACCTGTCCAAAATCTCCTTGAACATAATCATAAAAATGTTTCCTATCAAGTGTGGCATGGAATGAGGCCCCTGAATCTACCACCTAGGCATCAATAATATTTTCTAATGAAAGAATCAAATCATCTTGCAACACAACACCTGTTACATTCGCTTCATGAGTATTTTCTTGTTGCGCGTCTCCTTCTTTTCCTTTTCGAGACTTGCAATCTTTCTTCAGGTCTCCCTTCTTCCCACATTTCCAGCACACTATCCCAAATCTGGACTTAGATCTGCCTTTTCTTGACTTACTGCGATATCCAGGGCTCTTTCCTCTTTCCATTTTTCTTCCCCTAGTCTCTGCAGTCAAAGCATTACCTGATGTCTCACCAGAGCTTTTCCGTCGCATTTCCTCACTAAGGATTGCACCGACAACATCATCAAATTTTAAAGTACTAGATCCAGAGACAGAGTTACTAATGGCCATAACTAAACCATTCCAACTTTCAGGCAATGAGCATAGAAATAACAGAGCCCCAACTTCATCATCAAAAGTTACCCCTACAGAACTTAATTGACTCATAACTATATTAAACTCATTTAAATGATAAACAACATATCCACCTTTTGACATCTTCATATTAAATAAAAGCTTCATAAGAAATACCTTATTTCAGGCCGAGGGTTTTTCATATAGTTTGGCCAATGTCGACATCAAATGCTCTGTTGTCATTTCCTTTGAAATATTAAATGCTACCGACGTTGCTAGGCACAACCGTATTGTTCCAAGTTCTTTTCTGTCGAGAATATCCCATTATGTCTGTCATACTCGTCGGCTTCTTTGTCTTTCCGCTCAACGGTTGGTATAGATCTCTCTGGTACAAATAATCTTCCATTTGCATCTTCCACAGCTGGTAGTTTTGGTCATTAAATTTTTCGACCCTAAACCTACCATCTTCTGCCATTGCTCCCACTCGAACCAGGAACCCTCCTCTCCTGTGAGTTTATTAGCCTAAAAGACCTTCGGCTCTGATACCAGTTGTTAGAGAATTATATATTACAGAGCAATGGAACACATAAAATATTGCATAAACATAAACATAGAAAATTCATAAAACAAGACAGACACAGATATACATGGTTCACCCAGTTTGGGCTATGTCCACAGAGAAACAATCAGTCCTTCTTTTTATATTATCTAGCAAATTGAAGAGATACAACCTACAATAGATCCACTGTAATTCAATCTTCACTCTCAATCTCCTCTCTCTTCCTCACTCAGAATACAGATATACATAGATTCAATACAATTCCCTCATATATAGCGAGGGGTTTCCTTCTAGGGCAAAAAACCCTAAATTAAACATAACTTCTACTGTCAGATCTTTGCCTAATGAATAGCCCAGATTGACTACGAAATTACAACATTTTACAAGGAAATTTTACATCTATTCTTAGCTTCAGGGGCGTTGTCCCCGATCCCCTTGCCAAGGGGGGCTCCTAAAGGTCGCAACCCCCCCCCTGGACCCCCCCTGTAGCAAATATTTTATGGGTGGCGTTGCCGCCCCATTACGAACTAGGGTCCAATGCGGCGATACCTTTGAATACAGAAGATAATCAGGCTCCACACCCAACAGCCAATACTTAAATTTATTTAAATCTGTAGAATCCATTAAACAATCAAGCTTATAGTAATGAAGGAGAGTTCAAATAGTTAATAGTAATAGTTACATCTCTCGGAGTCTGTTACCCAATAAATTTGAGAAGTGTGCAACAAAAGGAGCACTCGGGGTGACTAAGCACTAGGCTTACTCGGATTTTAACCAATAGGAAATTCATCAAGGTGACATGACTTACAAAGTGTCAAAATATTTTTAGAAAATGGAGACAAGAATTTTCTCATTCCCTAGGTTTCGTCTCCCTGAGGTTAAGTTTTTCACATCATTTAATAGTTTCATGATGATGTCAATGAGAATGATGTGGGGACTTGGTGATGCAGAAAGGGTCGAGGTGAGCTTGAGCTGATGTATTAGAGTGGGAAGTTTAAACAATCAATTAATAAAAGAGCAGGATGATGTGTCTTGGAAGGTCAACACAATGAAGAGGTCAAAGGTTCGGGGTGCTAATTGACAGAGGTCGAACTAAATTGATAATGGAAAATTTCTTTGTTACCTAGAATCTGTCTCCTGGAAGTCAAGTGTTTACGCACATTGTTGGAAGGAGTGGGATGATGGGGAGTAGGTGGATGTGGAAACCAACCAATAAGGAGAGTGTTGAGATGACATATAAAAGTTATAAGATAAAAGAGAAGGGATGAATTTCAAGAGATAATGTCGTATTTGATTTGAATTGAGAAGCATTGAAAGTTGGGTAGCTAAGCATGCGTAAGACATAGGGCATGAGGCGTGGTTGCAAAGTATTGTTCCGAAATTGTGAAGGAGCCAAGTTAAAGAGAAGGGCTTAAGGAGGATTGGACCTATGCTCATATAGAGTTTTGGCTATGGTGATTCTCCCCAAAATTGGGTTGTGCAAGCATATACAAGCTTGGATCCAGTGGCTATTATTTATAAAGGGGCTTGTATTTTTCCCTTGACATTTATATTGTAAGTTTGGCCTATACACTTGTTCAAAGGATGAGGCTACGGTGGTTCTGCTTATAGCTTGGGATGCACATGTTTTTATATATATGGAGAGCTCTTTAATCTGGTGGTTTTATAAAGGGTGTTTAGTATAACCTTGTGGATCCTCCCACTCGAATTTGAAAATAGGTAGGTTTGGCAATAAAAAGGGGATTTATTTATTGGGTTGAAATTGCATATAAGCACCTGTCATATTAAAAAAATTTGGAGTGTTTATTAGATCCTAGCCAAGACCGCATCAATTGTAGTTAGATATGACACGTAGGGGAAGGAATAATTTTTGCATAGAAAAGGAATTGTATGGAAAAAAGAAGAAAAATAGGAGAAGTGTGGCCTCATGTTGTATGCTAAAAATAAATAAAGTAAATGGTATGTTGACTGTTATCACCTAGATTGACCTCAGGCTGAAGGGAGGCAATGCCAGGGTAACCACAAACCAAGCTTAGCCAAGTAGCTAGTCCTACTAGGCCGGGAGAGGGCTCTCTCTGTAAGAATCTCAGTCAAGATGACTGGATCAGGTAAAGGATTTTAGGCTAGGTATAGTAGCTCAAAAGTTTTGATTGGATTTTGTAGAGGTTTTGCCGGATCAGGAGGAGCTGGGAAATTTAGGTCTGGGAAATTAGGTCAGAAATGTAGGGTGTTCTATGGGGCAAGGTAGGCATAGGCTTTAGCACTCTAGGGCTTGATGAGGTGAGATTTCTAAGACTAGTGAGAAGCTAATAAGGGCATGTGAGAATCATGGATCCTTCCTAGACTACAGAAAACATGAAACGGTGAATGTTTTCCTAAGGCAGAGCACTGATGCAATGAATTCTACCTATCAGATTTGAAAACATTCAACTAGAAGCAATGAAATGACTGATGGAATACATAAAACATATAAACATATAATCATAGAAGAAGAAACTGTACTAGAAATCCATACCACAGGGATCCCATCAAAATAGCTGCAATTCTTATTAATCTCTTGCCAAACTGCTTACAAGGTGTACAATCAAGCTCTGAGCATCCAACTAAGTCCAACTTGTATAATCACTGAGAAACTACATGATAAAGGCCTCAAAACAACTAATCCTAGCCTCAGGGGTCAAATCTATGAGAGGAGGAGCAGTTGCACAAAAGGCTGAACTGATAGCTAGAGACTAGGGTGGTCAAACTGACTCATCCCTAATATGAAGCAAACTGATTCATTACATGCCACTTAGGCCATTCATCTGATGTATCTACCCTAGGTAAAAAAAACACACTTTAATTACATCATCATTATGAATTACATCAATAAAAACTCAAAATACCATAGGTGAAAAGTATTTTCTGAGAGAAACAGTGAAAAATTTGGTTGCCTGTCAAGTGCGCAGTGCCAGTGTCAAACACGCAACCCTTGAAGGAAGTGCACAACTCCATTTTCAAACCCACTTTTGACTACCTTCCCGATGTCCAAATTGAGCCTAGGGTATCTTATTGGAAATCTTATCCTATCTAGTTTCCAGATCTATCTTTAGTTTTCAAAATAAACTTGATTTGATGCTCCAAAAATGGATTCTCCCAAGACTGGTCAAATGCGTAAAGCCTAGCTCAAAAGATAAGAAGAGACATGATTTTTAGGTGGTTTTTTGCCTTTTCCACCTAGTAATTTTGCCTTTCAGACCTAGAAACATGGTTTTCTTGATTGTAAATGATGTTTTGAATCCAATGGTGGTGTCCATTCCTCCAAAAAGTGCCTCAAAAAAGTGTGTAGCACCCTAGGCACTGCGCGTTTGACCAATGGATTGATATAGAAATTGTCTGAAGATAACAAGAAATGCCCAAATAAAAAACTGAGTTCAGGGTCTTCAAAAATGGTTGAAATAGCTAATGCTAAAGGTGCCTAAGCATGGAGAGAAGCCTCCACCAATAGGTCAAGCTTGTCCTTCTCCTTTTGATGAGTTAAGGCCTCAATTTTTGCCTAAGCCCTTTTGAGCTTGGCTCTAGCAATTTTGTTTCTCATGGCATAATATTTGGCCATTCTTCTTTGAATCTCTATATCTCTATTAGCCTTAGATAACAGGTCTTCAAGATGAGTGTTATCCCTCTCAAGCCAATATTCCCGGTTCTCATTCATCATTATGCGAAATTGTTCATTTAAGGTGAGTTGGTTGGCAAGTTGAGCTTCTTTTTCTCTTTCAAGCTCCAAAGCTCGTTTTAGGCCTCTAGTCCTAGGCCTCCTCCTGGGAATATCTTCCTCCATGGGCTCACCATAGTCACCATAGGAATCCTCAAGTTGGACTTTAATCTTTTCAGCTTCCCTTTTAGCTTTGATGAGCCGAACTTCCATAAGCTCATGCTTAGTCTCCAATTGCCTATTTTCCCGTTCATAATAAGATATGATGTATTTTTCTCTTTGTAGATTTACCTGCTACTCACCTATCAATGCTTATTGATCTTTGAAGATCATTCCAGTGTTTTCCTTTTCATCTTCCTCATCTAAGTCCACTAGGTCAAAATCTTTCTCAGTTTCATGGGGGTCTTCTTCGTATTCTTGCATTTCTGTTTCAACCATTTTTTCCTTTCCTTTCTATAACTGCTTTGTTGATGAAGAGAGCAAAGCCCCTCCCACAATATATGGGGAAAACACTTGTCTATTTCCTCTCTGATAGGTGTGCACCACAGTATCTAAAATAGCCCTTCCTGGCTTGCTGCTTTGACCCTGATCACTTTGTTCTTTGTCACTATCCTCTTTCCTGTCAGATGAAAGAATATGTCTATGGAATGGTGATAATGGGGGTGATAGTGGATGAGATGAATAGTGCATAGGATGAGATGGAGGAATGGAGGTATGATAAAGGCAAATAACTTTTTCTTTCACTTCTGTACCTAGGTTTGATGTATGGTTCATAAAAATGTGCTTCTATTTCACCCTGCTTGAACCATTTTTTCCCAACTTCTGGAATCCTGGTGGCAGCTGATATGATGGCAACAGAAAATATGAAGGTTATGCCTGCAAGGGTGACTTGGTTGTCTTGTATTTTCGTTATAAAAATTATAGTCAACTCAGGGTGGTACTGGACTGCTTGGAACTGCTCACAAAACTCAAAACACCCTAACCATTTGAAGGATGTCACTGTCATAGGAGAAGCTAGGAGCTCTTTGAGATCTGTGGGCTCAAACCTGTGAATTTTACCTCCTTTATGTGGTCTTCTCTGCTCTGTGTTTCCATATTTTTCTGATCCCTCTTCTTCACTATGTGGACTATATCTTTCATCAGCCATGGTGTTTTTGTTATGAAACGCTAAGTAAATGGTAGGGGAATGCAAGTGTTTAGGAAGGAAAAAGGAGAAGGGAAAGGTAGATTGGGAGTTTGATAGGTGTAGGGATAGGGGTCTCTGAAAGGGGAGATAGGTTATAAATTAGGTAATCTTGGGAAATGGGAATATTGCTTGCAAAATCAGGGTTTAGGAGAAAAACTAGGGTTTTGAATGTAAGACTAACACCAATTTTGATTTCATTCTTCAGTCATTTGGGAAAGAAATTTGAGGAGAGGGAAAATGATGTTTAGAAGAATACACTTACTTTTTTTAAGGCTGAAGAGGTATAAGGACCTTTGAATAACGAATATGGGAAAAACTGGCCAAACACGCAATGCCTAGAGGAAGTGCGCAGCGCTAGGTAAACGCGCAGCTCTTGAAGCGAGTGCGTGGTGCCACTTCAAGACAACATTTGAATGCCTCCTTAGTTTCCCAATTAGGTGTGGGATAGATCGTTGGAAATCTTGTCGAGTATACTTTCCAGAACATCTTGAATTTTTCAATTTGGAGTTCATTTTCCCTGTCAAAAGCTCAATATCCCAAGACTGGTCAAAATGTGTAGAATGAGGCTGCCAAAATGCAGAGTGATGTTGCAGTCAACATTTGAAGGTCTTCCTTAACTCCAAATTGAGCTCATGATAGATCATTAGAAATATTTTTGTGTATAGTTATCATTTGAATCATCAATAAAGTCATTTGGTCATTCCAAATAGGAGAAATATTGATTTTCCTAAAGTCACTCCAGAAGGGCAGCAACTCTCCTGAGGCAAATGATGTTTTGGACATTTCTCCCAAACCATGACACCTGTGTGAAAAATGAAGGAGTTTTTTCTTATTGTTTCTATGATGGACAAAAACCTCCCTCACTTTTGTCAAACTCATCTTTTCTTGCTCAGAAACATCATTTGAATAAAACCTATCCCGATGTGTGGAACAGGGGATTTGTAGAAATGAAGGGAAATGAAGGGGATGAGGGGCTTCTAATTTCTTGAGAAAATTTTTGGAAGTAGGGAGGGATGTTAGGAAGTAGGGGAAAGTGGAATTTAAAATATTTATTGAGGGGAAGGAGTCCAAAAGGGAAAAACACAGACCTAACCTAGAAAAGTGTCAAATTGTAGCAATAGGCTAGGGTTTGTAGGAAAATGATGAATTTCAGGGGTATCAGTGACGGAAAGTGTTTAAAAAGGTATTTTAAGGGTAGGGGAAGGTGTATGAGCATTAGGATACAAGTTTTGTTGATGATTTGACCATCCAAGGAAAATTACCTTCAAAACCCTAGGAGAGGGAAATGAGCTTTACCTAAGTACAACTGAAGCACGAACAAGGTGTAAAATGACCCATTAGAACCTGAAATGATGATGAAAACTCTTTGAATGATGGTACACTCAGCCGAATGGTGACTTGGACCAATACTTGGAAAATTTAGGAAGGAGAGAAAACAATCCTAGACCTAATACCTAGTGACCAAATTTTACTTGAAGACTCACTGAAATGACAAAATTTGACTTTGACACCCTAAGACCACTTTGTAAGAGCATGTTTGATCGCTGGTGAAAGGTTGCAAATACTGACTCTAACATTGGCTCCAATGGAGATGGTAGCTCCTTGGAGTTGCCAAGAACACTGTAGACCAAGTAGCCTTATCCATTGGGCATAGAGTAAAACAAAAACTCAATCTGAAATACATGACTAAATACTGATGACTCAAAGACGCAAACTAACTCAGACACTAACTGAACCATGCTTAATTCTATGAGCTTATTAATCACACCCTACTCTAAGTGATCCATTCCTCACCTGATCAAGTGAAATGAAACAACCAATGCAACCAAGTAAGCATTCTGGCTGCTATTTGAATTCTTCGCAAGTGCTTGCTTATGAAAAAGAAGAGAGAACTACTAAAAGGCAACTCCCATGAAAAATTGTAAACAAATCCAAATTTTCCCAGATTAAATTATATGGATGCTCTATCTGACTCCAAAAATACTGCATAAGGATCTTGAAATTCATGTGCACTGGGACTTAGCTCATCCAATGGATTACTGTGCTTCTCCTCATACCATGAATGCAAACTTTCATCTGAGCTTTGTGACGAGACTCCTGCTAAAATGATAAATAAACCGGCTGCCGGATCAAGTTTGTATCAAAACCTTTTTCAAGCTCAAAGTTAGCTAATGGAGAAGGACTTTGACTGCAGACATCATCCAACACATAAGCTATTGGATCATGAAAAACTTTAAAATACTGTTGCAACCCATTTTCTATTGGTTACAATGAGATTGAATGATTTTCTGCAAGCTTCTCATTTGAAGATATACTATGCAAAATTCCCTTCAAAAACTGAAATGATTCAAAACATAATGGTATAGAATCATCTTGCATCATTTGATCATATATTCTAGCTTCCAAGTCTTCATCTACAACTTGACATTCAATGGCATTTGGGGGCTGCAAATCTAGATATGGGAAGTCTTGAACAAGGATTTCATTGCCCTCTAGATGGTCAAGATCAAGACTTATCGATTGTTGATTTCTGATTGCACAAAAGTTGTCTCTGATGAACTGAAACAAAGTAAAACAACAAGGCAAAGATCCTTTTTCTTACTTCACAATTTTCTGCACTTTTCTCCTCACTTCCATAGCTAATATGCAACAGTTGATCACTGTATTTGAGTTGCTGAAAGTGAAATTCTTCCTTCCACAAACCAGCTATTGATTTGTTTGCAAGACTAGCTTCTGTTTGGAGAACATAATCATCATCATACTGATCAAACTTCGGAAAATCATCAGTATAAGACACATCATCAAGCATACATTTCAGATCAACAGATCTCCCTTCTCCAAGATGATCTATAAAATGATCATTATCAGATCTATGACAACTGGGATAAGAAAGGAAATGTTTTGGATCAACCACTTGTCTTTCCTCAAACAACGAGCCATGGTCTTGAACATCATACTCATTCCTTGTGGTGATCTTTTGCATCATCTCTTCCACTGCACTTACCAAAATTTCAAGCTTTACCTCTAAAGGTGCTGATTCCTCTGGATCTATGTTCTTCCTCTCTTCTTCCTTCAACTTTGCCCTTCTGATCAATAGATTAGTCTCTACATCTACTGCACTATTCTGCATCTCTTCAAGTGTTGCAAGGTTCCTTTCCCTCACTTGAAACTCCATTTTTGGATCAAATACATCCAGGTAGTGCAAGAGAGCGGATCTAGGAGGAGGTATTATATTAGTAGGCATCGAACAATAAACTTGGTTAAATCTAGCAAAAAGTTGTTGTACTGTCTCCCCTGGCTGCCTTTTCAGCTGGTTATACTCTTCTAGAATCAAGAAAGGGTTTTGTCTGACCACGCATTTGTCGAGGAAAACTTTGACGAACTGCTGGAAATCTGATATGCTCGCATCAGGCAGGGTTTTGAACCAACTCTTGACTTTGCCTTACAAAAAAAGAGCAAAAGGCCTAATACTGACATCCTCTTCATCAAATTCAAAAAGGTCAAGAAAAGACTCAAAGTTCAGTACATGTCTCTCAACAGTGACGTTGTCACATTCACCATCAAATATTGGTAGATATAGGTAATGGTTTTTAGGGAAAGCATGGGATATAGGAGGTAAAATCAGAGGCTTGTACTCTATCTGGAATTTTACAAGGTATAGGAATATATACAAAAGCTGTAGAATCGGTCTTGATCTCTTGAGGCTCATCAGTTTGGAGACGGTCATCATAAGATTCAGAAGAAGGGCCTTGATCAAGATCAAAGGCATGCGAATATTTTGTATTCACAATCTTCAAAGGGAAAGAATCAAATGAAAGTCTAAGATCTTTTCTCAAATATAGTATACTTTGTAAAGCTTTCTTGACATTCTCGGTAAAAGAGAAGAAATAATTTATAACAAAGAACATAATGTCTTGGATGAAATTCCAAATTGAATACCCGATCTTTCCATATTGTCCTTTCATTTTTCTGTTGGCCAGGTTCATCCTCCAGTGGAGTCCTTGAATCTGATCTCAAAACTAATTTAAAGTCGCCAGGTGAATGATTTTAGTCTTCTAGTGTCTGATCATTGTCCACCATCAAAAATCAGATCTAAACTTGATACACTTTACTAAGGAACATAAAACTACGTTCCCCAGTATGGTCACCACTATGTTATCACGTAGATTAACCTCAGGCTGAAGGGAGGCAATGCCAGGGTAACCAGAAACCAAGCTTAGCCAAGTAGCTGGCCTTACTAGGCTAGGAGAGGGCTCTCTCCGTAAGGATCTCAGTCAAGATGACTGGATCAGGTAAAGGATTTTAGGCTAGGTATAGTAGCTCAAAATTTTTGATTGGATTTTGTAGAGGTTTTGCTGGATCAGGAGGAGCTGGGAAATTTAGGTATGGGAAATTAGGTCAGAAATGCAGGGTGTTCTATGGGGCAAGGTAGGCATAGGATTTAGCACTTTAGGGCTTGATGAGGTGAGATGTTTAAGATTGGTGAGAAGCTGAGAAGGGCATGTGACAATCATGGATCCTTCCTGGACTGCAGAAAACATGAAATGATGAATGGTTTCCCAAGGCAGAGCACTGATGCAATGAATTCTTCCTATCAAACTTGAAAACATTCAACTAGAATCAATGAAATGATTGATGGCATACATAAAACATATAAACATATAATCACAGAAGAAGAAACTGTACTAGAACTCCATACCATAGGGATCCCATAAAAATAGCTGCATTTCTTATTAATCTCCTGCCAAACTACTTACAAAGGTGTACAATCAAGCTCTAAGCATCCAACTGAGTCCAACTTGTATAATAATTGAGAAACTACATGATATAGGCCTCAGAACAACTAATCCTAGCCTCAGGGGTTGAATACATGAGAGGAGGACCAGTTTCATAGAAGGCTGAACAGATAGTTAGAGACTAGGGTTGTCAAACTAACTCATCCCCAATATGAAGCAAACTGATTCATTACATGCCACTTAAGCCATTCATCTGATGTATCTACCCTAGTGTTATAGACATTTTTGTGCACTGCAATCCCAATCAGAGATGTCCATAAACCAAGGGCTCCTAAGTCCCTAAAAGTGTTGTTCCATACCCTAAAAGAACAAGGTCAACTGATTACATCATCTCCCAGAAATTCTCCATGAAAAACTGCTCAAAACTGGTCAAAACTGGACCATCTCACCTGCTCCATGGTCAAAGTGCGATGCATCCCACCTAATGCAAATGGGAGGTGCGATGCATACTAAAAAGCCCTTCTATGGGGTGCGATGGGGATAGTGGACAAATGGCAGAGGCATTTTGCGAGGTGGATGATCATGGAATTTTCCAGAAACTTCTCCTATGACACTTGCCTCTCTGAATTCACTCAGGGATGAGTAAGAGATCATCAATCTCCAAGTGGAATCAAGAGCTATCAGAGAGAGGACACTAATCAGAATCCCAGAAGCTGACTCACCCCCTGCAATCATCTATATATGGATCCCTCATCCCAAAGATCCAGAGGCTAGAATTTTGTATCTTGTAAGGAAGTGTTGTTGGTTTCTTGTTCGAATATCATAGTGTTGGGTGATCTACGCTTTTCATGAGGTGAAAGAAGGGCTTTCATGCTGGAGGGTGACGCTGGGTCAGAACAATTGGTTGTAATCCTCTTTGCTATTCTTGATTATTAATAAAGCTATTCAAGTTTTCCTCCACATTCTTGTATGTTTGATGATATATGCATTTGTGTGGTCAATATACATCTAGTCCTATATTGTTTATGATTGTAGATCTCTGTTCTTCAATAGTATTATGCTGCTTTGATCCCACAGGTGCTCTTTGAAGCTGGGTAGATGAAGGAGAAGCGGCAAGGATCTGTCAGAAAGGAGAGGAATCAAGCAAGGAACCAAGCGCAAGACTGAGGTTGGTGTCCTTCATTCCACTCTTATCTACTTCTCATAAACGAAAACGAAAGTGTTTTTAGTTTTTTTGTTTCTAAGATAGCTACCAGTCTTAGTGGGACTAGTAGATCCGAGTGGACACTAGATTTCCCGATAACAAAATGGTGACTCCGCTAGGGAGCGAATAGATTGTTTGTTTGTCTATATTTTTTTATTTTATAAACTTACAGATGGAGCCTGAAGTCAAGCCAGCTAGCCTTCGAACTGCATTTGCTATGCAAGTGCAAAGTAGATCAATGCTGCTTCAGTCTATCTCCGAGTTTTGTTTATAAACTGAACAATTGATTTACAAACCTTCTAATTGCCCTAGTGGTGGCTCTAGTAACCTCATTAGATCAACCCTTGTGATTCTATTTACTGTATATCATTTGCTTGACCTAAATCCGTGAACTGAGCTGCAAATTGTGACCAAGAGCCAAGTAAAGTCTTGTCCTGGTACCATTGCACCCTCTCTTGAAGGAAACTAGGATGCATCGCACCTCCTGTGTGTAGTAGGTGGGATGCATCCTTGTTTCCCTGTGTTACAGGTGCGATGATCAGAAAAGGCTAATTTTGCCTCCAGGTCTTGGTTTTTCTTCACTCTTTTAAGCTCTATTCTGGAGTTTTGTTGTCTGTGATCAGTATACCACTGTGGAAACCCCCTTCCTTTCCATCATTCCACCTCCATTGTGCAAAGAACTATGAATGTTTTTATGTATTTTCCGCCATTTCCAGTTCTCTTTTACAAAGCAGTAGCATAGTCGAACTATTGTCTTTTGATTCGAAAGTGTCGCAAGTGTCGTTTTCAGTCAAAGAAAAGAATTCTATTATTCTTGATGGTCGATTATACAGTTACTCTTATAGTTGATTTGAATTAGTAGTTTTTCAAGTGTCAAAAGTAGTTTTTAATTCAAAATAGTAAAGTGTCGTCATTATCTTCTTTTCGTTTTTGAAGAGAAATTTGTTAGTCATGTCGCTTTGAAAAGATAATTAAGATTTGTACTTAGCATTCTTCTTGTCATTCACACATTAAGAAAGCTGAAAACAAATACATGCATGTGAATTTGCATTTAGACTGCTTGTTGGTTTGATTTAGGACAGTGCATCTAGTGTGTGCTCTCTGCTCTATGTTGAAAGAATACCGTCTCTCTTTCTTTAGTAGCTAGGATTTTCATTGCAAAAAGAAGACTAAACGATTGTTTATCATCTTAGATTGAATTTTAGGAATTGTACATCTACATCACACGGTGAACCTGAAAGGAAAATTTCTTAAGAAAGATCAACTGTAAAATAACTTTAATGAACCTAAAAACACTTTGGAACCTAACGCAAAACATCTAGAAGTCTAGGCTAGAGACGTATTCCAGCGTCGTAAAGCCTGGTAACTGTTGCTTTCACTGTTGGTTGGGTGATTCCTCCTCTTTAAGACGACAAGTGCCAGTATGAACTTGTGCTCCCACGTACCGTTAAGTATATATTGGGAGACCACAATAGGCTATATCCTTTATCCATAGGAAGCCGTGTCTACTGCCCTATCAATCGCAATGCACTGAACACAGCATTCGAGAAGATTGACTGTTGTACCGTAAAAATTATTCTGCAGTTTTGCGATTGGTTTGGTAATTCCTCTGTCTAGATTTCTAGAGTAGTCTCTTTTGTTCCTTTTCAAACTCCTTAAAGGAAAAGGTCCATCTGAGCACTTGTCACTTCAGGCTCATTAAAAATCGAAGGCGACTAGAGTCATCTTTTGTTTTTTCTTGACTCTTAAAAATTGAAAAAACAAGTTGTGTCAAAGTGTCTAAAATTTATTTTAATCAGAATAATATCACCATTCCCGCGTTGGTCTTAGGTTGAGGAAAATGGAGTCCACCAACCAAGGAATTCCCCTTGGAGGAAATCCTAGTCCTTTCTCCTCTTGGGGAGATGTTGGTGCACCTCATATGGCCACATTGTCACTTCCAGGATTGACGATTAGCTTTCCCATATGGCTCTTCTCGACCTCCGTCGTTCAGAACACCGTAATTCCTGAACAATCAAGTCAGCAACTAGATGATACTAAAGTTACCCCCCAACCTTCTACTTCATCCAATTTTCCCTCTCCTCCTTCCTCTTCCCTTGATAAAGCCAGTAAGGCCCAAAACCAAGTAACTAAGAAGAAGAAGGAGAAGAAGAAGAAAGAGAAGAAGAAGAAGGAGCCAAAGACGAAAGGGAGCAACCATGCATCGTTTAGCAAAAATCCACACACTGCACTGTCCAGGCCTAAATCGCCATGTGTCATTTGCAAAGGAGACCACTACCACTGAGATTGTCCCTGCATCCCTCGGATCTTAAGGGACTGGTCTCCTCGTTTGCACAACCCAGTGTCATCAACCTCTGAGGACCATGTTGAAAGTACACCATCAACTAGTGAAAGCGAAGCACCTGGAAAAAAAGGAAAATGTAAATTTCCTTGTAGACTGTGTGAAGGCAATCGTGCCCTCCACCGTTGTCCCTTCCTGGACGAAGCTAAAAGATTTTTGGATGACCGTCCGATTTCACCGTTACGGCTTCCTCCTGGATATAAGAAACTCTTGCCAAGTCCATCACTGGTTGAAAATCTGACTGACACGCCATTGTGTTCGGTCAAAGCATCTGTCATTGAATATAAACCCGCTGAACCCTCACCAGACCAAAGTCAAAAGGTTGAGGCGGCAGTTGACCCGGTCTTGTCTTCGGAAGGTCCATCTTCAGATGACACAATCACCGAAGAGAATGAGAATGAAACCATCCAAATTCTTTTCGTAAACACAGACTCCGATGAACATGAGGGCAGTCTAACCATTCCTTTACCAGAGGAAGGAAGTTCGTCAGAGTCATATCCAACCGTCTATTCGGTCCCACCTCAAGCAACCTAGTTGTTTCCTTCGATTGGAACCTACTAGGCAGACCCCATTTACTGGCTAGTGTGCCATTCCAAATCATTACACAAATATACAGAATGTTCATGGCTGGTACCATCGTAGATGAAGGCGCTTCTGTGAGTATCCTTTCCTCAACTGGTTGGAAAGCGATTAGTTCGCCATCGCTTCTGCCTGAGATGAGAAATCTGACAGGCTTTGACAAAGGAACTAGTGGACCATTAGGGATCCTTCCCAATGTGTTGATAACATTGAGAAGGAAAATCGTTCACATGAACATAATGGTAGTCCAAGGACCTCTGGATTATAATCTACTCCTTGGGCGTGACTATATTTATTGCATGGGAGCCATTGTCTCCTCACTCTTTAGAGTAATGTGTTTTCCACATGAAGGCAGAGTGGTCAAGCTCGTAGACTAGCTGTCGTTTCCCATCTCACACATAGAAAATAGTCAAATACCATCCCTAAATGGTCTTTTCATGTAAGGAATGTCTCATCAATCTCCAGTCCGTCCACCTGATGAGCGCGAGTGATTCGGGAGAACATGACTGAAACCCAAGGGGCATGCACCCTGGTTTGTTTCAGCAAGAAAACCTTGGGTATAGGGTAGGTTTCTGCGGAGGATATATGACTAGTTTGACACACCTGTCCGTTTAGAAAAATGGGATTAGACTGGAATAAGATTCCCTCATCAAATTTATGTGAGTGGAGGCAACTGCGCCACTCGCCTTTGTCTATTTCGATAGACATCGCCAAGGAAGCATTTTGTCTGCAACGCGGATGGAGAGCTTTCATATGGTAACCTGGGAATTTTTTGCTATACCTAGGGGCATGCAAACCATTTGGCATGCAAGCGAAGAGTGACCATTTATTTTCTTAGTTTGTAGTTTCTCAACCCTTTAAAATCGTAGGATTGGTCATTCCTAACTTGCATAAAGAAAGGATCCAGGGCAAAGCTTTGAAAGGTGCAAGCTCCATAAAAAATGGCATCTTAGATGAGACATCCTTATTATATGACTAGAACGAGCAGTTTTTATGTAGAGTTCAAGCTCGTTAAAAATTAAACATAAGCAATGAGCAAACGTTCCCCCAGAGTTTAAGCTCATTAAAAAATGAACCAATTTCTAGTAAATAACCGTTGTGAATACATTATCATCAGCTTTTGAGCCTTGGTCGTGTTCTCTTCATCACCTCCGCTCTGTTTTAGCCGATCATTCACCTCCATTTGATTGTTTACCCCTTTTGAGGAACAACTGCTAAGAGTGATCCTGTTAGCCATCCTTGTGACACTGCCGTGACTGGAAAATTCCAAACCTTACCTGGAATCAACTGCTACTCGAAATTATCACTCATTCCTCAAAAAACGAGTCTCCTTTTAAGCTCTTTTCAACTGACTCATAAAATATGAAAATATTGCCGAGCAATTGGCCCCTCCAGCTCGTTAAAGTGACCGAAAGTGCTATCCCTCCTCTAGATTTTAATCTTTTTGGAACTGAGGGATTATTACACAAAAAGATCGAGCGCTTGTCTTGTTCGGCTCGTTAAAATTAATGAAAATTCATCCGTTTTGTATTATTTATACTTTTTCGAACTTAAGGGATTATATGATGAAAAAGGATTATTGGAGTTTCCTTTACGTCCCTTTCAAACTCTCTAAAATTGAAAAGGACCGAGTTATCTTTGTCGTTAAACTCGTTAAAACCGAATAGCGACAAACTTGTCCATACAGACAAGAACGAGTTTCACTATCGCTAGGCTCGTTAAAATATAGCAACGGGTTTGCCCGAAGGGAAAATTATAGAACAAGCATATGTTATCCTCCTCAAGTTTGCCAAAAATAAAGAGGTACTGGTTAGCAATGACTGGGGAAAAATTGGGAAGAAAACTTGAAGAAACTTTATTGGTAGCAAGTTTCTCTTGAACATGACACTTTCACTCCGCATCCGAGTCGAGTTGGGTTGTTCCGTTCACTGGTCATATCACCATTGGTCCATCACACCATCCACATTTGGGGTTAATGCTACCAATCCATCATGTCAGTGTCGCCGATATGTTCAAGAGAAGTCGCTCAGAGAATTCACCTGTCTCATCCACTGCAATACATTCACGCTTCATTCTTTCATGACCGCCACCCTGAACCCTATATCATCAGATTGTTTTCACCTCCAAAATCATTTACTCCAATCCGTGTCGTAGATGTGGGATTCATGAAGGCCCTCCTACGATGGGTCGCTTCTTGTCGACATCAGCTCATTATCCAAGAAGTTGACTTAGGAACAACCCCTTCAGTACTTTGAAGCTTGCATGCCTCAGTGGCAAGTTTCTCACTTCCGGTGACAGGTTTACATCAATGGCCTTCGACCGCAAGATTTTGCATGGTGTTCGACGCCAAGTCCATTATTCACACCATGCAAATTGTACTGTAGTACCTTGAGGGTCATCATCATTATCGGTGATTCCTCTCGCACCTGTTCACAACTTACATCATTGGCTGGTAATCAGGCGATGTCTTTCCATGTTTGACTCCAGAGCATCTTTCACATGGATTGACTTGTACTCCGAGTGAAGATTGAACGAGTTTGAAGACCCCGGATCTAGTTTCATCCATCCAGGCTGCGATATATTCAGGAAAATAAAGACATCAAATGTACATTGCTACTGCACAGATGATCATCCAAATCAAAGGATGATGACTCTATTAGAATCATCAGTCTCCCGCACAGACAGTTGTCTGTCTTATGTACATGAAAATGAATTTATAAAGCTGAGCATGGGAATGCCCGCCTCAGCTAGATCATGAAAAATATTTTGAAGATAATGTATTGTATTGTATCTTACTACAGGTCGCCTTCCAGCTCGAAAAAACTTCAGATCCTCATGATAAAGCATTTCACCCGACATCAAAAGATTAACGACCTCATGCTTTAGGGGGCAACTGTTATAGACATTTTTGGGCACTGCAATCCCAATCAGACATGTCCATAAACCAAGTGCTCCTAAGTCCCTAAAAGTGTTGTTCCATACCCTAAAAGAACAAGGTCAGCTAATTACATCATCTCCCAGAAGTTCTCCATGAAAAACTACTAAGAACTGGTCAAAACTGGACCATCTCACTTGCTCCATGGTCAAAGTGTGATGCATCCCACCTAATGCACATGGGAGGTGCGATGCATACTAAAAATCCCTTCTATGGGGTGTGATGGGCAAGAGTGGACAAATGGCAGAGGAATTTTGTGAGGTGGATGATCATGGAATCTTCCAGAAACTTCTCCTTTGACACTTGCCTCTCTGAATTCGCCCAAGGATGAGTAAGAGATCATCAATCTCCAAGTGGAATCAATAACTATCAGAGAGAGGACACTAATCAGAATCTCAGAAGTTAACTCACTCCCCTGCAATCATCTATATATGGATCCCTCATCCCAAAGATCCAGAGGCTAGAATTTTGTATCTTGTAAGGAAGTGTTGTTGGTTTCTTGTTGGAATATCATAGTTTTGGGTGATCTAAGCTTTTCATGAGGTGAAAGAAGGGCTTTCATGCTGGAGGGTGATGCTGGGTCAGAACAATTGATTGTAATCTTCTTTTCTATTCTTGATTATTAATAAAGCTATTCAAGTTTTCCTCCACATTCTTGTATGTTTGATGATATATGCATTTGTGTGGTCAATATACATTTGGTCCTATATTGTTTATGATTGTAGATCTCTGTTCTTCGATAGTATTATGTTGCTTTGATCCCATAGGTGCTCTTTGAAGCTGGGTAGATGAAGGAGAAGCGGCAAGGATCTGTCAGAAAGGAGAGGAATCAAGCAAGGAACCAAGTGCAAGACTGAGGTTGGTGTCCTTCATTCCACTCTTTTCTACTTCTCATAAAGGAAAACGAAAGTGGTTTTAGTTTGTTTGTTTCTAAGATAGCTACCAGTCTTAGTGGGACTAGCAGATCCGAGTGGACACTAGATTTCCTGATAACACCTAGGTAACAAAAACACACTTTAATTACATAATCATTATGAATTACACCAGTCAAAACTCAAAATTCCACAGGTGAAAATTATTTTCTGAGAGAAACAGTGAAAAAATTGGTTGTCTGTCAAGTGCGCAGCGCCAGTGTCAAATGCGTAGCGCCTGAAGGAAGTGCGCACTGCCATATTCAAACCCACTTTTGGCTACCTTCCTTATGTCCAAATTGAGTGCAGGATAGCTCGTTGGAAATATTATCCTATCTATCTTCTAGATATATATTTAGTTTTCAAAATGAACTTTTTTTGTCCCTCCAAATATGGATTCTCCCAAGGCTGGTCAAACGCGCAGTGCCTGGCTCAAAAAATAGGCAGAGACATGATTTTTAGGTGGTTTTTTTCCTTTTCCACCTAGTAATTTTGCCTTTCAGACCTGGAAACATGGTTTTATTGACTTTAAATGATGTTTTGAATCCAATGGTGGTGGCCATTCCTCCAAAAAGTGCCTCAAAAAAGTGCGTATCGCCCTAGGTGCTACGCATTTGACCAATGGACTGATATAAAAATTGTCTGAAGATAACATGAAATGCCCAAAGTAAAAATTGAGTTCAGGGTCTTCAAAAATGGCTGAAATAGCTGATGCTAAATGTTTCTAAGAATGGAGAGAAGCCTCCACCAATGGGTCGAGCTTGTCCTTCTCCTTATGATGAGTTAAGGCCTCAATTTTTACCTGAGCCCTTTTGAGCTTGGCTCTAGCAATTTTATTTCTGATGGAATAATATTTGGCCATTCTTCTTTGAATCTCCGTATCTCTATTAGCCTTAGCTAACAGGTCTTCAAGATGAGTGTTAGCCCTCTCAAGCCAATATTCTCGGTTCTCATTCATCATTATGCCAAATTGTTCATTTAAGGTTAGTTGGTTGGCAAGTTGAGCTTCTTTTTCTCTTTCATGCGCCAAAGCTCGTTATAGGCCTCTAGTCCTAGGCCTCCTCCTGGGAATATCTTCCTCCATGGGCTCACCATAGTCACCATAGGCTTCCTCAAGTTGGACTTTAATCTTTTTAGCTTCCCTTTTAGCTTTGATGAGCTAAACTTCCATAATCTCATGCTTGGTCTCCATTTGCCTATTTTCCTGTTCATAATAAGATATGATGTATTTTTCTCTTTGTAGATTTAACTGCAACTCACCTATCAATGCTTCTTTCTCTTTGAAGATCATTCTGGTGTTTTCCTTTTCATCTTCCTCATCTAAGTCCACTAGATCAAAATCTTGCTCAGTTTCATGGAGGTCTTCTTCTTGTTCTTGCATATCTGTTTCAACCATTTTTCCTTTCCTTTCTGTACCTGCTTTGTTGATGAAGAGAGAAAGGCCCCTCCCACAATATGTGGGGCAAATAATTACCTATTTCCTCTCTGATAGGTGTGCACCACAGTATCTAAACTAGCCCTTCCTGGCTTGCTGCTTTGACCTTGATCACTTTGTTCTTTGTCACTGTCCTCTTTCCTGTCAGATGAAAGAATAGGTCTATGGAATGGTGATAATGGGGGTGATGATGGATGAGATGAATAGTGCATGGGATGAGATGGAGGAATGGAGGTATGATAAAGGTAAATAACCTTTTCTTTCACTTCTATACCTAGGTTTGATGTATGGTTCATAAAAATGTGCTTCTATTTCACCTTGCTTGAACCATTTTTCCCCAACTTCTGGAATCCCGGTGGCAGCTAATATGATGGCAGCAGACAATGTCAAGGTTATGCCTCCAAGGGTGACTTGGTTATCTTTTATTTTGTTTATAAAAATCATATTCAACTTAGTGTGGCACTGGACTTCTTGGACCTGCTCAAAAAACTCAAAACACCCTAACAATTTGAAGGATGTCACTGTCATAGGAGAAGCTAGGAGCTCTTTGAGATCTGTGGGCTCAAACCTGTGAATTTTCCCTCCTTTATGTGGTCTTCTCTGCTCTGTGTTTCCCTCTCTATCTGATCCCTCTTCTTCACTGTGTGGACTATATCTTTCATCAGCCATGGTGTCTTTGTTATGAAACCCTAAGTAAATGGTAGGGGAATGCAAGTGTTTAGGAAGGAAAAAGGAGAAGGGAAAGGTAGATGGGGAGTTTGATAGGTGTAGGGATAGGGGTCTATGAAAGGGGATATAGGGTATTAATTAGGTAATGTTGGGAAATAGGAAGCTTTCCTACAAAATTAGGGTTTAGGAGAAAAACTAGGGTTTTGAATGTAAGACTAACACCAATTTTGATTTCATTCTTCAGTCATTTGGGAAGAAACATTGAGGAGAGGGAAAATGATGTTTCGAAGAAGAAATTTACTTGTTTTAAGGTTGAGGAGGTATAAGGACCTCTGAAGAATGAATATGGGCAAAACTGGCCAAATGCGTAGTGCCCAGAGTAAGTGCACAGCGCCTGAAGGGAGTGCGTAGTGCCTGAAGGGAGTGTGCAACGCCAGGTAAACACGCAACGCGTGAAGCAAGTCTGAAACGCCACTTCATGACAAATTTTGACTACCTTCCTGGTGTCCAAATTAGGCATGGGATAGCTCATTGGGATGCTTGTTGAGTCCAATTTTTAGAACATCTTGAATTTTTCAATTTGGAGTTCATTTTCCCTGTCAAAAGCTCAATCTCCCAAGACTGGTCAAAATGTGCAGAATGAGGTTGCCAAAATGAAGAGTGATGTTGCAGTCAACTTTTGAAGGTGTTCCTCAACTTCAAATTGAGTTCATGATAGCTCATTGGAATGATTTCTGTGTCTAGTTATCATTTGACTCATCAAGAAAGTTATTTGGTCACTCCAGCTATGAGAAATATTGATTTTCCCAAAGTCATGCCAGAAGGGTAGCAACTCTCCTGAGGCAAATGATGTTTTGGAAATTTCTCCCAAACCATGAGACCTGTGTTAAAACGGAAGGAGGTTTTTCTTCTTGTGTCTATGATGGACAAAAACCTCCCACTTTTGTCAAAATCATATTTTCGTGGTCAGAAACATCAATTGAATAAAACCTATCCTGATGTGTGGAACATGGGATTTGTGGAAATGAAGGGAAATGAAGGGGATGAGGCGCTTCTAATTTCTTGAGAAAATTTTTGGAAGTAGGGAGGGATGTTAGGAATTAGGGGAAAGTGTAATTTAAAAGATTGAGTGAGGGGAAGGGGTCCAAAAGGGAAAAACACAGGCCTAACCTAGAAAAGTGTCAAATTGTAGCAATAGGCTAGGGTTTGTGGGAAAATGATGAATTTAAGGATATGAATGATGAAAAGTTTTTAAGAAGGTATTTTAAGGGTAGGGGAAGGTGTATGAGCATGAGGATACAAGTTTTGTTGATGATTTGACCATCCAAGGAAAGTTACCTTCAAAACCCTAGGAGAGGGAAATGAGCCTTACCTAAGTACAACTGAAGCACAAACAAGGTGTAAAATGACCCATTAGAACTTGAAATGATGTTGACAACTCTTTGAATGATGGTACACTCAGCTGAATGGTGACGTGGACCAATACTTGGAAAATTTAGGAAGGAGAGAAAAAAATCCTAGACCTAATACCTAGTGACCAAATTTTACTTGAAGACTCACTGAAATGACAAAATTTGGCTTTGACACCCTAAGACCACTTTGTAAGAGCATGTTTGATCGCTGGTGAAAGGTTGCAAAGACTGAATCTAACATTGACAATTATTATTCAAGACATATGACTATTTAGGACATATGACAAGATACCATAGTAAGTTCAACAAACTTAAAAAGGTAGAATGAGGTTAAGTAATCATGGAAACAATGAATCTGCAAAAACTATTGGGAAAGGTACAATGAACATTGATAATAGAAGAACTAAGGCTCCAAATGTTTTATATGTGGAAGGATTGAAACATAGTCTCTTGAGCAGTAGTCAAATGTTTTATCAAGGGTATGATCTCACATTTAATTCCAAGATATGTGAAAACATAAGTTTCAATACGAGAAAACTAATAGCAAGAGTTAACAAGACTGAAGGTAACGTATACACTCTTGATGGACTTGAAATTGAGAGGTGATGAATTATAAGCATTGATGAAATTTAGACATGGCATAGAAGACTAAGACATATTAGTTTTTATAATTTGGTAAAATTTACAATAACATAGGCCATTACAGACATGCCTAAAATATCAAATACTCACAATGCCATATGTAAAGCATGTTAGTTTGGATAACAAATTAGAGTCTTTATAACCACCCCTCCCACATTTACCTAGTTTCACCAATCTGCCAGGGAAAACATGAGATAAGAGTTACTATGATATGACCCAACCTCCTAGATCCACTTAAGGAAGTGGGTCCTACAAACTGACCACGTACTAACATCCTATAGGGGCTACAGGTCACTCAAAGGCTAAACAACCACCCCAGGTGACCAAATCCTGATATGAAACCCTTTTTTCTCTATCTAGGGCCCACAACCACACCCACAACAAGGCATGCATGTGGTTATAGGCCTCTAATAACATGCACAACACTGCATCCATGCAGTTATAATCCAATATTTCCAGTTTTAAGCATGCAGTCCCAGGATCAGTGCCACCTTTTCAAGCGTGCCTCCAGACCACTACCCAGAATTGCTTGAGACTTTCCAGAATCATATTTAACATGGAAAAAAAATCTCAAAATTTATCTCAACTCAAAAAATTGACCTAGATTTCCTAGGAAATAACATACATTTCTTCAAACACATGGAAAACATGTAAGCTAAAGGTCATGAATGCATATTTGATCATAAAGGTCCGAGATTCATCTGAGAATCATCAAGAAGGCTATATGTCCTCTCCACATAGCTACAACAACACTTTTTAGTCCATACATTCATTAACCAACTAACAACTAAAACATTCATGAAAAGAGCCATAGAAGATACACATCATATGAATAACATATATCCATAAAATAACCAGCATATAAACCATGGCATCCCAACCATAATATCATAAACAAATCACCAATAAATATACATGAATCACAATAGAATAATATATCCTATTAACATATAAAATTGCAAACCAAGTCAAGGAATTCCACGTACCAACTAATCATAGATTGGTGTGAGGTCCCACCTTACCAATCATCAATCAGGGAAAATTTTAATGATGGAAAAATATCTTGAATTTTAAAAACATTGGTGAATCTCACTAGTCCCTAATATGCAAAAAATAAAATTTTTATTGATATATTTGTAAAAAATTTCAAATTTATAATGATTTTATATATAGTCTTTATATAATGTTGGCGATTTTTAAGGTAAAATAATTTTATATTGTAAAATTTGGGCAAATCTGTTGGGATGGGGTCCCCAGGGGTAGAATTGAAATAACTTAGTCATTTTTGTAAAGAATTATGTAAAAGATATAAAGTATCCATGAAATGTGGATGCGGAGTGCGAAAATAGATAGAAGTCAAAGGGGTTTTAGCCCCTTGTTTTGGTCGGTTTTGAAAACTCTCCCACGAGCTAGGGGCCATGGTATTGTATTAGAAAAGCTATAAATAGTTGAGTCATAGCAAGTCTTAGAAGTAACTTTAGATAGAGAATTGCGTACAATTAAGAGTTTTGTTGTCTTGGGCAAGTGCTAAGGCAGGAAGGCTTTGCTTCCTGCACTTAGGTAGAGAAGGGAAGGCTCATGCAGTTGAGTGAGCAAGGGGCCTAGGTAGAGTCTGCAGCTGAGTGCGGACCCCTACAGCGGTGTGCGCAGGGTAGAAGAGTCTGTAATCAGTGAATTGAAGATCAATAAAGACAACTTTTTGAAGAATTATTGAGTATTTCCATTGAATCTATTTATGTTATATGTTGTCGATTAATGATATGTTTTCTGAATTATTGAATGAATGTTGCGTGAATTCACTGAATTTGTCTTAATAATATATGAAATGAATGGTTATCCACTTCTGCAAAGTTATAAGCTATTTCTCTTATGTTTTCTGATGAATCAAGTAGATCTACATGACACCCGTCTACGTTTGCTTGCTGATGTGCGAAAGTAGGTAAATCAATTGTTTTAGGTCCGCAAGGACTAATCGTAGGCCTTCGCGAAGGTCTGGAGGCATATTTAACTTAGTTACATTAAAGAGCCCTAGAATTCTATTGATCTACATGGAAGAAAATACAAGGCGCTGATAGACATCACACTAGTATCTGGATGCAAAAACTTAGTTCTTGCATCCCCCAATACTTCTTCGGGTGAGACTGCAACCTGCGCTACGCGGGTTGTTTTTGAAAGGGACAACAGTGTAGAGTTTTGTTGGTTGGCGCAAATAACTCTAAATCTGGGTCAAGACCCCCTAAGCCAACAAATGGTTTCATTTCCAGGACCAGGATCTTCTTAAATAGATGTGTGATGTCGCATCATTGGAATCTAACTAAGAAATAAATTGAAGAGTGGTCAGATAAGAAGATTCACGAGTTTGCGACTCAAGAAAAAAGGAATCCATGTTTGTCGAAGGAGGATTGGATGAATAAGTATCTGCACAGACGTACACAAAATCTTATTTTGTACTTTCCCAATTGAACTATATGAGTGGTTAGCTAAATTGACAGACAACCAAGGAAGGTGGAAGCTCGATAGTCCTATAGTGTGGAATCCATAATTGATACAATGATTAGAGGCATCTGAAAACAAGATCACGCCGGAAGTTGATCATTGGATTAATCAGATTCTAGGAGGATTTGTTAGTTAATTTGCATTTGATACCTCAGTTAGCTATAACGAGGTGGAGCGAAGATTCTTCAAAGGACCATGAGGTAAGTATTTAAGGTCATTGAATACTTGGATTAAAATTCTGTTATGTGAAAATAGGGTAATTCCATTACCTTAATGTTCAGAGCTACGCGAATTGGCAGACTCTTTAGAAATCACGGATCAAGTTCAGAGTATAGTCCATTGATTGAACCTCCTTCAAGTGACGATGAAGGGGTGGTGCTAACTACACCACAAAGTGATGTTCAATTGATAACTTAGTGTATTCCAAGAACATATCATCCATCCACCCCACCTCTGCCTCTGCCTCCACCGCATACACCTTCACCTACACCTCTACCTCCACCTCCACCTCCACCATTCATCATGGAAAACACAATGAAGATATTGATCTTCAAGGGAATAGGAAGTGAAGATCCAGAGAAATTTTTGTTTTTTGCAAACATTGTATGGACAATGCAACAAATCACTGATGATAATATAAAAAAGGTGCAGTTGGTTACTACCTTACAAGATCGCGCGTTGACCTTGTACATTAAGTATTGCACTGATAATCCTCAAGCATCGTTAGCAGAGACTCAGACAACATTGAACAAAGAATTTAGTAAGCCTAAATCTGAGGCATAGTCAGTTATTGAATTTAAGGAGATCCTAATGAGAGTCGATGATACACCTTGGGACTTTGATCAGAGGTTGAAGTGACAAATCAGATAGGCTAACATGCAAATCTCAGATAGCCAACATCGTGACTAGTTTATCGCATCACTTTTTCTGCATTTAAGAATCCCTTTGTCACAACAAAAGATAACACAAGAAGAAGATTTGGAGATCGTGATGAGGCTACACGCGTCACCCATTTAGGATATGAACCTAGGAGTACAATAGATTCACTCTTAGTTGGTGAGCCTTCATCTAGAATTACATAGTTTAAAGAAAGAAAAGGAGACTAAGCCAAAAGTACGCACAGAGGTTGGTGCTTGAAGTGCAAGGGCCATGGGCACGAAAAAGAACATTGTCCAATATACGCAAACTATCTTATGGGGGGAGGGATAGCCCCCCTGGCCAGAAGCCCCAGCCGGGCCGAGACTATGAGTTGTGCTATGGTGCGCCATTTGTCAAATCATTGGGCAACATGCGATGGATAACTGCCGCTTACTTCAGAAGTTCGTTCAGACACCCTAGCAGATGTTTTGCAATTTCTGTAAATATGTGGTCCGTGATGAGCACCATTATTGAAGTTATGAGCTAATGGTGGAAAGAACCCCTACTTACCATATACAAGAAAAAACTCAGCCTCCAGATCAAGGTGTAGGAGGAGCGCGCGGGGGTTTTCAAGGCTGAGGATGAGGATGAGGACCTGTAGAGGTTGTGGTTAGATTATCTGCTACAACTGTGGACAGGCGGGGCACTTCGCATGAGACTGCCAAAATCCTACACACCCTTCGTGTCAATACTATAGGAAATTTGACCATGCCATATAATAATGTCTGGTGCTAATAGCTAAAATGTAGCCTCAGTAGCCTATGCATAATTTACAAATTATGAGGGTTGAGCCCCGTGAAGAGGATTAGAGCATTAATATTGTACTAAGAAGTGGTATGACGACTGACGCAGATAAGGGTAAGCAACCTAAAGAAGAAGGATGGGTCTGCAAAGCTCCGAAGAAAGAAACTGCCTTTGACCTTAATCGTGCTAAGGAAACATTCATGGAGGAAAAAAAGAGCTTCGTTGAGGCATCCACCTCAGGAAACCAGGACAAGACACTAGAAACCAGTACAACACAAGAGGTTGATCCTTCCGTACTTACTATATTTTTGGAGACCTGTATGAAGTTACTACATGACAGGAAGGCTGTGGAAGGATTGAAAGACTTAATGGACAAGTGCACCAATAAGGAAAAGGATCCTTTAGAGCAGCACACGGTTAGAAAGATTGGTAAGCATAAGGCATGAACAGAATGTGAGATATGGCTAACAGCGTAGATAGGCGATTATGAAATGGACCAGGTCATTTTGGATATGGGGTCTAATACGAATGTTCTACCAAAACAAAAATGGGAAAGGATGGGGAGACTTGCATTGTTGTGGTCTCTGATTCAGCTCATAATGGCGAATCAATAAAAAATCATCCCCATGGGATGATTATATGGAGTAATGGTCAATGTTGAAGGTACAAGTGCATTAGCGAACTTTGAAGTTATAAAAATTGTTGATGACAGTAATCACTACCCCGCACTCTTGGGAATCGACTGGGCTATTGATATGAATGGGATCATTAATTTGAAGAAGAGGACAATATCATTTGAAAGGAAGTCGCTAGGGGTTATAGTGCCACTGGATCCTGCGGAAGGGGCGTGCTACACTGAACCAGTCCATAATTACGTATAAAGTGACGATGATTTGGATCAAATCTACGAGATAATAGTCCGAGATCAGGATTGGATCAATCCAACGGCCAATGGACGGATTGCATGGGACCGAGAGAGTTCCTAAACTTCTGACTTGGATGAAGAATTAGAGCATTGGAAAAACCACTTACTTGAAGTATCAACATTGCGATGCAATATGATAATGAAGTCACTGCGCCGCATTTCATCGGAGATAAGAAAGTTACCTTATTATGATGGTTTGACCGGCGTAGATATGTTTCTAGATGAATTTGAGTGTGAAGTCCATGAAGACCACTGTTTTCAAGCATTGGAGTTGGCGCTGGATGCTACGCCCGCACGATTGTGGGGTACACATAAGGATATTTTTGCTGGATGGAGAGATTATAAACGAATGATGAAGTTACGATTTGGGCATGCTAATACAAGAATGCATGAGAAGTATAATGGAAGGGATGATCCGGGCGATCACCTGGAAAAGTGGACTAAGGCATGGGGGATGGAACCACAACTAGAATGGGTACATATATTTTGTCATACCTTGGATACAATCCCTATGAAATGGTACCTCGAAATAAAACTCCGCCACGACATCGCGGAATGGGATGCATTGAAGGAAGGATTCTTATTCACTTTTAGCTTTGAGGACAAGTTTGTAAGCATCGATGAAGCGCTTCAAGAAATTAAAGAGGTTATCTTCATAACACCGAAGGAACCTATGGAATGGACCCAACCAGATTGGAGCAACTAGTTGCGCCACGCATTGGAATGCTCTAATGTGATCGCTAAAGAGGAGGAAGAAGATCGGAGGAATATCAATATTCCTGAGACAGAAGGGCATCGCGAAGTAGAGGGACTGCAAGTAGAGAACCCTGACATCCCTGCACCTTTGAAAACAAGTAAACCAAACATTGGCACTGAAGAAGAACCAAAATTTGTGAAGATTAGAGACTATTAGGACGATGCTATAGTAGACAAAGTTGCTGAATTGCTTTGCGAATACCAGGATCTCTTCCCCACTAAGTTTTCAGATTTAAAGGGCATGCTTGGTGATTTGGGCGTTATGAGGATCACATTGAAGCCAGATGTGAAACCTGTTAAATAGAGGCCTTATTGTCTTAATCCTAAGTATAAGGAGAAGATTGGCAAAGATCTGGATAAAATGCCGGAGGCAAGCATTATCGAACCTGTTGAAGAGTCCAATTGGGTGAGCCCGATGGTAGTCCAAGAGGAGAAACAAAAGGGAAAAATAAGACTCTGCGTAGATCTGTGCAAGTTGAATGATGTGTGCGTTCATGATCCATTTGTGACGCCATTTACAAATGAAGTGTTAGACAATGTCGGAGGGCAAGAGGCCTATTCCTTTATCGATGGGTTTTCTGGTTATCATCATATTAAGATTTCCAGAGAGGATAGAATCAAAACCACCTTCGCAATAGAGTGGGGGTGCTTTTAGTACATTGTTAGGTCGTTTGGATTGAAGAACATGTCTGCAATATTCTCCCATGTAATCATAGAAAAGTTCAAAGAATTCATTCATAAGTTTTTGGAAGTATACTTCGATGACTGAACTGTGTTTGGCTTGGTGAAGTGCCATGTAACAATTCTGCGCCTTATGTTGCATACATGTCGAAGATACCAGATAGCACTGAATTTGAAAAAATGTATATTATGTGTTTCTTTTGGGATGTTGCTACGTCATGCTGTGTGTAAGAAAGGATTGATGGTGGACCCTGCAAAGATTGTGGTGATTGTAAACTTAGAGGCCCCTAGGAACATCAAGTAGTTGCGCAAGACGCTAGGACACATGGGATACTATAGAAATTTCCTTAAAGCTTATGCTCAAATTACTGCGCCCATGGAAAAATTGATAAAGAAGGACGTGACATTCTATTGGGATGAAGAATTTCAGCGCAAATTGGATGTGGTAAAGGAAAAGATGGTGACTGCACCAACTGGAAAAAAGTAATTTCATGTACATGTGGATGCTTCTTGCATTGCGCTGGGTGCAGTACTGATACAATCAAGTGAAGGAGAATTGGACCATCCTATAGCCTTCGCAAGTAGGAATTTATCAAAGGCCGAGAAAAATTTTTCAACAACTGAGCGCCAGGGGTTGGCCATGGTCTACACGCTACAAAAAACTAGGCATTATCTCTTAGGAGGGCATTTCAAGATGTATACAAATCATTCTACCTTAAAGTACCTCGTCAACAAGCCTGTGTTGGAGGGGGAGATTTTTAGGTGGTTGTTATTATTTCAGGAGTACGATTTTGAAGTAATTATGAAGCTGAGGAGTTTGAATGTTGGACCTGACCATTTGTTGAGGATTGAAATGGGAGAAGAACCCAATAATTTGGAGGAAGGGTAGCCCGATGCGCAGCTCTTTGCGATACATGTAGCTGATGACCATTTTGATGAAATTATTCACTTCTTAACTACAGGAATGATGCCTAAAGGATATACAAATTAGCAGAAGAAGAAACTAGTAGTTCGAGCAACTGATTTTTCGGTCATTATGGGACATTTGTGCAAAACATGGAAGATGAAATATTGCGGAGACATGTACCAAAATTTGAGCGTGATAGTATTCTCATTGAAGCTCATGGAGGATCTGCGGGAGGCCATTATGTGTGGAAACCAACTACACAAAATATTTTTGCGCATAGGACTATGGTGGCCAACATTGCACAAGGATTCCAAAGCATACTATAAGGCATGCGATGCATGTCAAAGGATTGGTGGATTGTCGTGAAGGGACAAACTACCGCTCCATCCTCAGGTATATTTACAGGCATTTGAGAAGTGGGCAATTGATTTAATTGGGCCAATTCAACCACCTGGAAAGAAAACTAGCGCGTGCTACATTATCATTATGACAGAAAATTTAACGAGATGGGCAGAAGCACAACCAGTAAAGGATTGTATAGGGGTTACAAAAGAAAAATTATTGTTTGAATATGTCTTAACATGGTTCGGATTCCTGAAAGTATTGGTGAGTGATAGGGGAATGAACTTTCTAAATGAAATGATTAGCGCGTTGACAGATGAATTCCAGGTCTACCATCAGAAGAGTACACCATATCACCCGAAGGAAAATGGGATAGTCGAAGCTTTTAACAAAATTTTGGAGAATGCATTGAAAAAATCTCTAATGCATAGCGGAATGATTGGGATGTGCACATAATTGCAATACTATGGACCTATCAGATAACCTGTAAGAAGTTGACAGGGAAAACGTCGTTCAGGTTAGTCTATGGGATCGAAGCAGTGATGCCTATGGAGTACATTGTGCCTAGTCTGTGCATAGCAGCTTTAACGAATATGGTGGATTGTGAGTCCTTGGAGGAATGTCTCACGCAACTAATGGAATTAGAGGAAGATCGTTTCCTAGTAGGATTCCACCAACAAGTGCAGAAGGAACACAAAAAAGAATGGTATGATCGCCATATCAAGATTCGTACATTCAAGGTAAATGATTTGGTGTTGTTATATGATAACAAGTTCTGGGAAAGTTTCAAATGCACTAGTTCGGGCCGTATGTCATCAAAGAGACTACAAATGGTGGTGCAGTTTAGCTCATGAAGCTGAATGGGGAACCCTTACATGGAAAAGTAAACGAAAGTAGCTTGAAGCTATACATAGGGGATCCTGCCCCTACGCGATGACTATATGGCAACAGGACAATCTCAGTAATCTAGGCAGTTGCAAGGGATTGCGGGACTATAAACTAAGCTGCCCGACTAGGGAAAAGCTTAATTTGGAGGCTACGTGCCTGGTGACAGATCTACGCCAGGTGGAACTACATTGCCTAAGCTACATTGTGGAGGATGGTACCGTGCAGGTGGGTCCAGAGGTAACTGTTGAGGTTATTATTCATGATTTTATGACCAAACAATGGTTAAGGGGAGTGGGTAGGTGATTTTTATGGCAAAAATATTTGTAGATCTGCCGCTAAAGCAACATTTATTATCAGAATTTGGGGGGAGCGATCAGATTTGAATTAAAATCTCCCTACAAATTATGCATGTTGGTCCAACAGAAAACACTTTGCATTCTGAGAGTTATTGGTGCATTTTACTATCTGAAGCATATGAATCACGATTTCTGGGAAGAATTTGTGACACGCCCCTCATTTTCAAACTATTCTGCAGTATCCCAAGAGTGTTTCATTGAGAAGATGACCGATACTAACCCTGTTGAAGCCCTAAGTTCAGAAGCAGTTGTGTGTAACGTGCCAAGACCCAAAGTCACTAGTATGGAAGCCATGCCCATTGTGCCTATGGTGCCAAGGTCGACTAGGCCAAAGCAAACTCCCGTAAAATAAAAATAACCGCCCACAAGGGAAAAGCACTCCACCGTGAAGGAAAAATAGACGAAAACAGTACCTGTAAGAATGTCAACAAGGAAAAATCCAGAGGTGCAGCCAAAGGAGCCGAAAGGTAAACAACCAAAAGGAGTGGTGAATTTAGAAGAAGAGGTGTACCAAGGTGTCGAAGAAGTTAATGTCGAGGGAATCTAGCCTATTTCTAGGCTCCGAGAGCACATCCCTCCACAAAAGGGAAAGACCAAAGAGATCAAGGATCCAGATTCTAGAAAAGTTGGAGTATCCACTCCCCTTCTACCTGAACAAGTCACATTTGAAGGACCTAAGATCGCGCGCCTCCCAGTATTGAAAATGGAGGACTGGGACCTCGTTGATCATGATAAATTTATGCATATGGAAACCCATAAGTACGCGATGAAGATATACTATGTTGCGGTAGGGGTTACAAAGTTGGAACCCATGAACTAGGTCCATGGCATTGAGCATTCGGGGTTGCTGAACATGCTTTTAGTACCGCACTATCACCGCTCACCTATCAATATGGTATCTGTGTGCCAGCTCCTCGTGCTAGTGCACGATGGGATTTCGTGGCTGGGGCAGCCTATTCTAATAATCGATATGTTTACCCAAAGGATAAGGAAGTTTCCTTACAAAGGAGTGGACCCTGCCAAGGAGTTTGGAGGGAAAATCAGGGAAAAGGAGCTCACTGATAAGATGAAGGAGTATGGTCTTATGAAAAAGTCGCACGGATACTCAATTTTGTCAATTCAAGACCATGTAGTCTAGTTTGTTGCCTAGATCCTCACAGGAAAGGTCATACATAAGTGTTGCGGGGACGAAGTTATGACATCGGTTGTGTCACTTGTTGCACAATGCACAAAGGGTGTGCAGTATAATTGGTCGAAGTATCTCTGCCAGGAGTTCCTCGCGAAATACAAAGAAGCCCAAGATGAAATCAAGACTTTTCACCATGCTTGGATTCTGCTGTCTATTATATTAGTTGCATGGAGGTTACTCGAGGAGAGACAATTTCCTCTGCACAAGGAAGATTTTCCTAAGGCCGCGAGGTTTGCCTCACTCTAGGCCACAAAGGATGCATCACGAATCACGGAAACAAATATTTTCTAAGTCCTGATGGATATGGACCTTCACATGGTGGTTAACCAAAGGCCAAGGTTGTCCCCAACCTTGTTCGAATAGTTGATAGCCTACACAGAGTTCAAGGTTGACTTTCACAATGTCTTAATCTGTGCGTAGAATGACCCCGAGGGAACTTTACATCTATTGATTTACTTAGTGAAAGAGATGGATGTATAGGAAGTTGTTGGGTATTGGCCACCAGAGTGACGCTAACCTACAATGCTGGATGTAGGAACCAACAAAGGTGCAAAATGTTCTGTTTCACAGAAGCGAAAGGAAGCTGCTCAGAAATCTGTGTGCACATTGACCAAACAAAATGAGAAGGAAGTCGCAAAGACAGTCACAGAGAAAGCGCATATGGAGAAAGAGCGCGCTACCAAAGAGCAAGCAGAGAAATAAATGAAGAATGTCGAGGATATTGGGAAGCTTTCTTCCCACCACACTGATGAACAGGAAATATCCACGCAGGGAGGAGGCGGCAGTGAGGAGCAGAGCACTTCTTTCATCCTGAAAAGGCATGAGTAGGAGTAGACGGGTTGTTGGGTGTGGAGCCTAATTATCTTCTTTATTCAAAGGTATCACCGCATTGGACCCCAGTTTGTAATGTGGCATAAACGTCACCTGTAATATGTGCGCTGCAAGAGGGGTACGCGGGGGGGGGGGGGGGGGGGGTGACAACCACGATCTTTAGGAGCGCCCTCCCAGCGGGGGATCGAGGATAGCACCCCTGAAGCTAAAAATAGATGTAAAATTTCCTTGTAAAATGTTGTAATTTCATAGTCAATCTGGGTCGTTCATTAAACGGGTATCTGACAGTAGAAGTTATGTTTAATTTAGGGTTTTTTGCCCAAGAAGGAAACCCCTCGCTATATATGAGGGAATTGTATTGAATCTATGTAGATCTGTATTTTGAGTGAGGAAGAGAAAGGATATTGAGAGCGAGAGGGAATTACAACGAATCTGTTGTAGGTTTTATCTCTTCATTTTGCTAGATAATATAAAAGGAAGGACTGGTTGTTTCTCCATGGACGTAGCCCAAATTAGGTGAACCACATATATCTGTGTCTCTCTTGTTTTTATGCGTATTCTGTGATTATATTTCTGCAATATATTTTATGTGTTCCATTGCTCTGTAATATAAATTTTATAACGTGGGTGGACAACAAAAAAATCACAAGTCTGATAAATAGACACATCTTGATCCCAAGGTACTTACGGAAGGCGATATTGATGATATCAGTGACAAGATAAGGGACACAATGATGAAGTTGCTACAATAGTTTGAGAAATACTACATAAAGATGTTGGGGAGTGTCTAGAAGGATTTGCTTGAACTGTAGATCCAGGGAAACAAGATTTAGGAGCAGGTGAGTAGAGCGCAAGTGTGTTTGAAATAGGGAAGTGGCACAGTAGCAAAGATTGAATGGACTTGAATATCAGAGTCATTTATTTGCCAGAGGGATCAGTCCGCGTTGAATCAGGTGAGGATCATGTTGTGCTTAGCACAATGAAGGATATGGGACTCAATCTTACCACGCTTCCGCTCCAGACCCTTCATACGCTACATGAGGGGGTCTCAGACAAGTTTAATATCAAAGAACAATGTGCACTCACCATTGTCAATGAGTTTAAAGTCAATAATGAGCAACTCTTCACAGAAAAAACTTAGGCGTTGAAGGAACGTGAGGAATTGCAGACACAACACCAGAACTTGGTAACAACAATTGAGTAGGAATGCAAGTCCGTGCCTAAGCTGAATATTCCAGAGGATGCAAAGGCCTCAACCAAAGTAAGGAAATTAGTTGCTACAGTACATGCTTCAAAGGAGAAAGTCGATAAGGTGACTTTCGATTTTTGGATACAAATAGCTGAGCTACAGTTGAAATTGCAACTAACCACAACACCAGAATTTCAAGAACAAAGTGGCACAACTATAAAAGAGTCCATGGGTCAACTAGATGTCATAGTTCAGGGTTGTGACCCACTATTCACTCAGGAAATGGGCCTATTGGATACACTATAGGAGGATCCTACGCTGCAACAGTTGTACATAGAGATCCACGAAGCACAGCAACAATATGATGAGATCAGTATGATGATAAAGACATTGGCGCCAGTCTAGTGCTTTGTGCACTTGCAAGAAGGCAAGGCAAAGTTGATACACATCCAGGAGTTGCAAAAAAAGTAGGCCTTGCTAAGAGACTAGCTTTAGCCTTGGATAAAGGAAGCCAACCAACTTTCACATAACATTCATGAGAAGTTCAAGGCCATGCAGCAAACCCATAGGACTATGCAACTTGTAGTAGAGGGGCCAACCACAAAGAAACTGGTCCAGGAGGTACAAAAAGTAGCATAACAGAGCACCGCGGAGTTTTAGGGATTGACAAAGGCGTTCAACAAACTCCGCCAGAAAGTGGAACAACCAGCTGAGTGACTCGGGGGTGAGTCACAATATTTGTGTTGGGGGCCTGTTGGGATGGGGTCCCTAGGGGTATAATTGAATTAACTTAGTCATTTTTGTAAAGAATTTTGTAAAACATGTAAAGTCTCCATGAAATGTGGATGCGGAGCGCACATATAGATATGAGTCAAAGGGGTTTTAGCCCCTTGTTTTTGTCGGTTTTTAAGACTCACCCATGAGTCGGGGCCCATGGTATTGTATTAGAAAAGCTATAAATAGTTGAGTCATAGTGAGTCCTAGAAGTAAATTTAGATAGAGAATTTGGTACATTAAAGAGTTTTGTTGCCTTGGGCAAGTGCTAAGGCAGGAAGGCTTTGCTTCCTGCGCTTAGGTAGAGAAGGGAAGGCTCCTGTAGTTGAGTGCGTAAGAGGCCTGAGTAGAGTCTGCAGCTGAGTGCGCAGACCCCTGCAGCTGTGTGACCAAGGTAGAAGAGTATATAATAAGTGAATTGAAGAGCAATAATGACAACCTTTTGAACAATTACTGAGTATTTTCATTGAATCTATTTATGTTATATGTTGTTGATTAATGATATTTTTTTTGAATTATTGAATGAATGTTGCGCAAATTCACTAAATTTGTCTTAATAATATATGAAATGAATGGTTATCCACTTTCGCGAAGTTAGAAGCTATTTGTCTTATATTTTCTGATGAATCAAGTAGATCTACGTGAAACCCGATATAGGTTTGCTTGTTGATGTGCGAAAGTAGGTAAATACTTTTTAGGTCCGCAAGGACTGATCATAGGCCTTCGCGAAGGTCTGGAGGAAGCTTTAACTTAGTTATAGTAAAGATCCCTAGAATTCTATAGATCTATGTGGAAGCAAATCCAAGGCGCTGAAAGACATCACACTAGTCTCTAGATTCAGAAACATGGTTCTTGCACCCCACAATAGTGCTTTTAGTGATACTGCAGCCTACATTATGTGGGTTGTTTACGAAAGGGCCAAAAATATAGGGTTTTGTTGGTTGGTGCTATTATCTCTGCTATAAGCTGCAGCATTTGAAGGTCAAATCAAGGTCTGATGGTTGGTTTGGTGCCAAAAAGATGCTTGGAGCATTTTTTCTCTTCCTCCCTTCTTCCCCACATTCTCCTCATATTCTCCTCATATTCTCTCAACTCCTGCTTAATCCCTTAAAACCTATTAGCCTTGCTTTACCCCGAAAATCAATATAAAGTCTTGTTCCCTTATAACTCCCACTGCCTCCATTTCTTCTTTCCCCTGTATTCGTTTTATTCTCTCATAATCCCTTCATTTCTATTTATCCCTTTAAAACCTGTATAAACCCGTTTGTTTTAAACTCCCGGGCGTTTACACCATGAACCCGCACTATTATTAACCCTCTGTTGATCTTTGAACCTTGACCGTCCGATATTTTCCTGCAAGATCTAACGGTGTCCGCAGCCTTTTCCCATGCGTTAAACTTTGTGTACCTTCCTCACCATCTGATCATCCAACACCAGATTGATGGCAGTCGCTTCCCCCGATCGCGTGACCTACGCACGCGATAGCCAGTGGGGAAGTGGTTTTGGGTGGCCACGTGTCTTAATTTGATTGTATCACACCCCACGATACGGAAACCGCCATCGCACCAAAAGAGGTGCGGGGAATACAGCCCGCCCATGAAACTGCCATCCTGTACGATTCTCCCGCCCGTTAACGTGTGCATATCTTCCATTTGTGATCACTGTTGGATCTGCCGCGTCCAGATCCGATGGCCCTCGTTGTCTCGATCCCGTTGACCTCCGATACCCCACGTAACTCGATCTCCACCATTGATTTTATTGATCCAACGGCCCATATTCATTCACCCGCTATTGCTCCCGATAGCTCCTCCCGATGGATCTCCGCCGTTGATCTATGGATCTAATGGCTAATGTTTGTTCTCCTTCTGTGCCCACTTCTGCCATTATGTTCTTGTGCCTCTGACTTGTGTTATTCACCCGAAGGATGAAGGCAACGATCTGCTACCCTTTACCTGCACAATAAATCCTCAACAACTGCAATTAATCAACAGAATGGCCGAAGGACAAGCAGGTGACTTCGAGTAGTGAAGAACATTTATCAGGCATGGAGTTTGATCCATCATTCATTCCAGCTGCCAGAGAAGGACATCAGACAATCTAAACAGGCCGATTTGTCCATTAAAGCTCTGAGAATTGCAGCAGAGGCCCATTTCATATTGTAAATGTGGTTGGTGATCATTTATTGACACCTCCACGCTTAGTAGTAGAAATATTTTGTAAACCAACCTCTATATATATCCAGAAGATAGAATGTAATAAGGGGAGGAGTGTTGGATGAATTTCATTCTGTTGTAAGCTTCAACTTCTGGAGACTATAACTACTTTGTAACCTGCAGCTTCTGGTCTTCATTTCCAACTAATACATGCTTATTTTGTTGTCAATTGCTCATTTTTTACTTCTTCTATGTTCCAAGCTGTGCTTGTATGCATTTGTTCATGTGTTGCTGATGTTTAGCATCAGAGGGGTTGTCATCCCACCTCTGTGTTAAAATCTAGTTAGTTTCATTGAAATTGTATGCAGGTTTCTGTTGTTTTTATGCTAGAGAGCTATCATCCTATCTATGCATTAGAAGATAGATTTGCAGACCTCTTTACTGGTTGCAGCTGGCCATCACAGGGTCTTGTGCATCTGCTGGTGTGATCAGTGTTCTCCATCATCCCATTTTCTCTAAAACTGTGAATAATTGATGGTTAAAAGCCTTGTAGTCTGGGGGTGTTCACCCATGTCTGGGGTTAAGCATAGTAGAACTGGTTACTTGCTTGAATATGCAGCATGTGTTTCATTCATCCACCATTTTTCCAACATTTTTGTTGAGTTTGTAATGTTCCCGAGCATCACTGATATACAACCTAGGTGAGTTTCTTGGGGTGATAACATTAGTTGGCACCATTTTCGGGGAGAGGAGAATCGAAGCTCAGCTTCCCTGGGAGAACAACACAACTTCAAGCTTTGATGACAAATAAGGTTTGAGCACAGTTTCTGGTTGTAATCATCTGTCTGGCGACTCCGCTGGTGGAAGACCATATTTTTGCGACTCCACATTGTAGTTCTGGAGCAGTTGGTGAGGCATGCTCGAAGAAATTTTCAGAAACCATCAGCTGAACCAGTGCCTGATCCTGAGAAGACCGTTAAGCAGAAGAAAATATTACAGAAAGGAGCATCAGGATCAGGTAAGCCTTGAAATTTTTATGTATCTCTGCTAGTGTAGAAATACCTTCAGAGATTCATACAGCTCCTTTGTTATTCATTTCCCTTTCGGACCTCAGTTGAAAGAAGCACCATGCTGTCCATCATATATTTCTGTCTCCATTATCCTTTTCATTGATTCATTTCACTCAGTCCACCAGTATCCTTTTTGTATACCTCAGTCATGGTAGGCCAACAAGACCTCACAAAGATAGAATGAATAGTTGCTACTAGGTATGGACCCTTAGTCTTGCCTACCCCTTTGAGTGCCATGCCTGCAGGTGATTATCAAGAATTCATGCCAAAGTTTACTGGTGTAGAAGGATTATCAGCAGAAGAGCATTTAGAAGCCTTTTATAACTATGTTGATAACCTGGATATCAATGAAGAGGATGTTTGGATGAGGGTTTTTGTTCAAAGCCTAGATGGGGAAGCTAGAAAATGGTTTAGAAATTTACCCCCTGGGTCTATTGCAGACATTGATGCTCTAGATGATGTGTTCTTAAAGCACTGGGGGAATTACAAAGATCTGCGCTTTTATCATGATGAATTTGGGAACTTGCAGAGAGAAGATGGCGAGCTACTGTCTGATTTCAACATTAGATTCAATCATATGTACAACAGAATGCCAGCCAAAATAAGACCTACCCCTGCTTCTTCCATTCTCACATACGCTAATGCCTTCGATTCTCAATTCTGCCTGCTGTTAAGAGAACGAAGATGTTCTTCTTTGGCTGATATGCAAAATGCAGCCTTTGAAATAGAAGCAAACATCATCGCTGCAGAAATTCTCGAAGGTGATGATGAAAACAGAAGGCAGGGAGGAGAATCCTCATCATCCTATGATTCTGAAATTGATGAGTTGGCTAGGATGATTGAATTTTTAGCCTCTGAAGTTTCCAAGTTAGAAGCTGAGCAGTATTTTGATGAAGTAGGAGCTCATTGTTCCATTTCTCTTCCAACTCCAACTCCACATAGAGGAACACATGAGCATGTGCAGATTTTGTAGAGAAACAGGGATACAAATGAAGATAAAGGGGTGAGGCCCCTTTTACAGAATATAGTCATGGAAGAAGAGCTGTTTGAAGAGGAGAAGGTCCATGGTTTGGAAGATTTCCCCTTCTTAACTAGGGCTACTTATGAAAAAGCATTATCAAAAGGCACTGCTCAACAGTTTGTTGTAGCTGCAGAACAACAAGTTGAATAGCAATGCCAACCAGCAGCTGATCCCTTTTTCCTCCAAGAATCCATGCCCGATGCTAGCACATCTTCACATGGCTATGTAGATTTGCCAGTTTTTCAGCCCGCTTTTGTCCCCAGTCCAGTGATTAAAAAGGGAGAGGACAGCTCCCCATCATCTTTTGTTTCTCTGTCTGATCAAGTAACAATCCCTTAAAGTTGCCCCTTGAACATTGAGGCAGAACGAAATTCAATGATTAAGGTTGAGACTAATCAACTCAGTTTTGATATCCTGAAATTTGCTCAGATGGCTTCCACACAGAATGAAAGGGAAGCTTTACAGATGACAGAGGAAGAAAATGTACAATCATGGGACTCCTCCTTGGATGAGGATTGTTCAAAGAAAGATTCAAGAGCAGATGAGGTCTCTGTGTCTTCCACACATGAAAACATTGTTACACCATTCATATTTATTGTGTAGGCCATAGAAGACAAAAATAGGTACACAGCAGCCATGATTATTCAGTAGGTGTACAAGTGCTCCCATGAAAAACATCCAAGGAGGAAAATACACAGAGGGAAGTGAAGGTTGATCCATATCTGCCTTTCAAGCTCAAATGTTCTAAACTCTTTGAGGTATAGGATAAAATAAATCATGTCTTGCTAATCTATGATGAACCAGAGGACAGGCAGCAATTTTGATGGCCCAGCAGATGGGCAGTTTTGAATTTTTGAGTTTTCAGGCCATAATGGTTGTAAACAGTTTCTTGTTCAATTTTAGTATTGGCTTAGTTTGACTCCATGCCCAATGGATACTAGGCAATGTTTTCAAAGCTAAGTTTTGTATGAAGGCATTGGTCTGCAGGTTCTTGAGACCCCACAGGGAGGATCTCATCCCCAGAAGGAGCCAATGTTAGCTATGCTATAAGCTGTAGCATTTGAAGGTCAAATCAAGGTCTGATGGTTGGTTTGGTGCCGAAAAGATGCTTGGAGCATTTTTTCTCTACCTTCCTTCTTCCTGACATTCTCCTCATATTCTCTCAACTCCTGCTTAATCCCTTAAAACCTGTTAGCCTTGCTTTACCCCGAAAATCAATATAAAGTCTCATTCCCTTATAACTCCTGCTTCCTCCATTTCTTCTCTCCCCTGTATTCATTTTATTCTCTCATAATCCCTTCATTTCTGTTTATCCCTTTAAAACCCATATAAACCCATTTGTTTTAAACTCCCGGGCATTTACACCATGAACCTGTGCTATTATTAACCCTCTGTTGTTCTTTGAACCTTGACCATCCGATCTTTTCCCGCAAGATCTAACGGTGTCTGCAGCCTTTTCCCGCATGTTAAACTTTGTGTACCTTCTCACCATCCGACCGTCCATCTCCAGATCGACAGCAATCGCTTCCCCCGATCGTGTGACCTGTGCACGCGATAGCCATTGGGGAAGTGGTTTTGGGCAGCCACGTGTCTTAATCTGATTGTATCGCGCCCCGCAATATGGAAACCACCGTCGCACCAAAAGCGGTGCGGGGAATACCGCCCGCCCACAAAACCGCCGTCCTATACGATTCTCCCGCCCGTTAACATGTGCGTATCTTTCATTTGCGATCACCGTTGGATCTGTCACATCCAGATCCGATGACCCTTGTTGTCACGATCCCATTGACCTCCAATACCCCACATAACTCGATCTTTTTTGTTGATTTTATTGATCCAACGACCCATATTCATTCACCCGCTATTGCTCCTGATATCTCCTCCCGATGGATCTCCGCCATTGATCTGTGGATCTAACAACTAATGTTTGTTCTCCTTCCGTGCCCGCTTCTGCCATTCTGTTCTTGTGCCTCTGACCTGTGTTATTCACCCGAAGGATGAAGGCGATGATCTGCTACCCTGTACCTGCACAATAAATCCTCAGCAATTGCAATTAATCAACAGAATGGCCGAAGGAAAAGCAGGTGACTTCGAGTAGTGAAGAACATTTATCAGGTATGGAGTTTGATCCATCATTCATTCCAGCTGCCAGAGAAGGACATCAGACAATCTAAACAGGCCAATTTGTCCATTAAAGCTCTGAGAATTGCAGCAGAGGCCCATTTCATATTGTAAATGTGGTTGGTGATCATTTATTGACACCTCCACGCTTAGTAGCAGAGATATTTTGTAAACCAACCTCTATATATATCCAGAAGATAGAATGTAATAAGGGGAGGAGTGTTGGATGAATGTCATTTTGTTGCAAGCTTCAACTTCGGGAGACTATAACTACTTTGTAACCTGTAGCTTCTAGTCTTCATTTCCAACTAATACAAGCTTCTTTTGCTATCAATTGTTCATTTTTCACTTCTTCTATGTTCTAGGTTGTTCTTGTATGCATTTGTTCATGTGCTACTGATGTTTAGCATCAGGGCGCTGTGATCCCACCTCTGTGTTAAAATCTAGTTAGTTTCATTGAAATTGTATGCAAGTTTCTGTTGTTTTAATGCCAGAGAGCTGGCATCCTGTCTGTGCATTAGAAGATAGATTTGCAGACCTCTTTACTGGTTGCAGCTGGCCATCATAGGGTCTTGTGCATCTACTGGTGTGATCAGTGTTCTCCATCATCCCATTTTCTCTAAAGTTGTGAGTAATTGGTGGTTAAAAGCCTTGTAGTCTGGGGGTGTTCACCCATGTCTAGGGTTAAGCATAGTATAAGTGGTTATCTGGCTTGAATATGCAGCATTTGTTTCATTCATCCACCATTTTTCCAACATTTTTGTTGAGTTTGTAATGTTCCCGAGCATCACTGATATACAACCTAGGTGAGTTTCTTGGGGTGATAACAAGCACAACTAAATCTGAACCTGGGTCAGGACCCTCTAAGCCAACAAAATATTTTTTATAAAAAATGGAAATTATCGAATATTTTTTGAGGAAAAAACATGGAAAATTAGCCCACCTGAGAATATTAGCCCCTAAAATTTTCCATGCCATCAATAGTATAGAGAAGTAAAGGTCACATTGAACACTATTACTTAATTGTATTTATTTATTTTTTACTCCTAATATGACTAAATTTTTTATCATGTGATCATGTTTATTCACCTATTTCAATATAATAATATAACATAAGAAGCCAGGTATAACTTTCCCTTAAAACCAATTCCAAAATACATTTCTCCTCACGTTTAAAAGAAGCATGTGTTATTTTCATACTTATACGTGAGCTCTAAGAAGACTAGAAATAAATGCCACCATAATGCCATGTGCGAGCATTATGATAGATCAACCTATTTGATCTCCTATATTATGCTAAATAAGTTCCACTTATTGACTCTTGACATCATAACCACTTATGTATGCCACAAAAACCTAAAATATTATGCTTCTATCACAAAAATCACATACGAGGGTATGAGTATTAACCTACTTGTAACAAGACAATTGAAGGAGGAATATGCCTCTCTTCATTAGTAAATATAGTAAATATTATATGTTTATTGATTCATCAATAAAATTGTCTCAATGTCATTACTTCAACCATTTGATTCCTATAATGAATGTTGCAGCAAGAGCAACCACTGTTACAAATTCAAAAGCATATTATTCTTAAAAAATTTCCAAAAAAGCCAATGGGCTTGCCAAAATTTGGCACTATATTTGTTTGCTACAGTCATTAAATCACAATAAGGAACCCATGAATACATGTGGCTCAAACAACACTTATTATGTTGACTTGCACAAAGTCCTACAAAGTTAGTCACTGTAAAATTGTTTCCAACAACAACCTCCCTCCTTCTTTTGATGAAAGATTTAGATAATAAAAGTAACAACTATCCTATTCTCTATTCTCACTTAAGAAAATTATTAAAATCATTTTCACCTTCAAAAACTAGCTGACATAGGAAGCAAAATCCATTAAATAATCTATTCATGAATTTCTAGTACATAAAATCTACAGTAAGTAAGACATTTACTCTAACAATTTATATGCACAAAAGCTATAGCCATTGAGGCCTTTTGACAAACACTTTACAAGCATGCAATATAAAATCTACAACCATTGAGGCCTTTTGACAAACAATTTGCAAGCATGCAATCTACAACCATTGGGGCCCTTTGACAAACACTTTGCAAGCATGCAATCTACAACCATTGAGGTCTATTGACAAACACTTTTCAAGCATGCAATCTAAGATTCTTGCTCAACCTATTTAACTCATAAAATTAATAAATTAGGACTTCAAACGTTGGCATTTTAAAATAGGGACTAATTCATCTTAATCCTTCACACAAAACTTGACAACAAACACACACAATTGGTAGCAGAAATTTGCAAAATCGCCTAGATTTACGATCTGGGTTTTGGAAGGTATTTTCTTAGAATTAAATGGGGGGTTACAAGTCCTTTTGGCATGGATAACCTCTGATTTTGGGTTGAATCACATTCAATACACCTAGGGATGAAATAATTTAAAACAACAAAAATTTAGATCCATAATGTCTCATTTACCACTTTTGTCAAACACATGGAATGCAAAATTTCATCTATAGCTCTACACAAGGAAAGACAACCCAAAATTATGCTACTAAGAGTTTTTCATTGAATTTATACAATCCACCATATGAGTTATTGAAACATTTTTCAACCCACAAGCTACTTCCTTTGACATAATTTGACAAGCTTATTGCAGCCACTGCTACAATTTGACAAACACATGGCATCCCTAAATGCTACATCCATTAAGGTTTTCTGTCAAAATTCTAACAGTACTATACCAAAAAAATGAATAAAAAAACATTGAATTATTAATAATAATGAGACATAAACCATAACTGAAAATGACCTCAAACATACCTCGAGCCTTTGATCTTCCAAACCATATTTTAGCTGCCATTATTTTTTTATTTTCTTTTAACAGATGATTTGGTAATTCCTCCATGTATATTTTGGGTACATGTCCATTTTATTACTTCTATTGTAAGCTACAAGTTAGCACTTATTCATGCATAAATATATAAATTGATAGCATTACGCATCCATGGATTTGTCAAACACTTTACAAACATACCCTGAAACCCTTTCTAAAATGCATCTAATTATGTATTTCAATTAAAACAACATAAAACCATAAGTCATGAAACTCTTACCCAACCTCCTTTTTAATTCTTCATTATAATTATTGTTAGCAATATTTGGCTTTTCTTCCTTAGTTTGATACAATACCAAGGTGAATACAATAAACTACACCAACAATTTTTCCAACATGAAGTATAAGCATTCATACATATTGACTACTCTTAGCCTTCATTCTCAACTTAGCCAATAAGCTTGTAGATAACATAAGCTTAAACCAAAGTTACATGCTCACCAAAAAAAAAAAAATCTGTAGTTCTTAATACTAATATTATACTAAAATTTCAAGGAAATTAAATATATATACTTGATGTGATATTCAATTTCAACTACTCAAATCATGCTCCATCCTTGATTCCTTAACCAACTTATTTGAACCATCCGGTTTTCCACCCAACCATATCTAGGAAGAAATTCTCCCCTTGGAACCCCCAAGTTGTATAAGATCACAAGTAGTTACAAAATGTAGCAGTAGAGAGATATACAAGGAATGTTGAAGAAGATAAGTTTCATTTCCTCTCAATACCACTCATGTTCAACTCCATTGGATAGAGCTACCTAATAATTTAGATTACTATTTTGCTACTCTCTAGGTCTCTCCCTCTCACAATATTCTTCAAATATTTCCAACTCTTGGTATCACAATTCACCTCTCCCTCCCCCAAGTGAGAAGACATGAGACACATATATAGGAGGAGCAACAAATTATTGTCATAAAGGAGAATTAATATGCATGCCTTGAGAAAAATTAACATATTCCATTTAGACGAGTGTAACTCATGCCATTAAGGAGAGGTATGCATGCCTTAGTTAAGGAGAGTGTAACAAATGCATTAAAGAGAGTGTAAGAGGAATCTTTTATGACATGCTTTTAATGAGTATAAGAGGAATATGCCATGTCTTTAATGAGTGTGTAAGAGGGAGTGTAATGTATCATTAAGAAAGAGAGTTATGTAGAGCCATGAGAGTAATCAAGGAGAGAGATGTGAAGTGATTGAGGTGATGAAGGTGACTTGTAATTCCTTTTAGTAATAATATCATAATGTCACAAAAGAATAATAATATTAATAAGAATAATAATAATGATTATTAAGTTAAGATTGAACTATTAGGATTGATTAGTGATAATTTACGTTATTTTCCTTTGACTATACATGATTACCAATTGATGCAAGGTGATTTACTATTTTTGGAAAGTCATACTTGAGATGCTAGACATGACTTTCTATTTTTAGAAAGTCACTCCAGAATTGTCGGAAATGATATTTTATTAAGGAAATTCATCCTCGATCTGCCCATGGGTGGTATTTATTTTTCCGGAGAATAGGGATTCCACATCCCTATCACATGCATCTTTGTGCCTTAGTAGATTGAGGACTTCGTGCCCTTATCTACTATAAGGATCCAAGATTCCACATCTCGATATTTTAAATATTTAGAACTCCACATCGTAATCCTTTTATTATAGATCAAAGAATCCACATCTTTATCTTTCATGGATATAGGAATTCGTGCCCTAAGTTCCATGGCTTCTCATATACTCTTCTTTGAAACTTCACGCTTCACCTTAAGGTACTGATTGTGAGCTCATACCCATTTGATGGTTCATTGGTAAGGTCTTCTTCCAAGACCAAGAATTGTGCATGACTTCCACAAACATTTTGCTTTGAAGAAATGACTTCCACGGTCATTTAATTTAAACATCCTTGTTTGCAAATAACCTCGTGCCCTGCCACATCCTACTCAGTACAAGATTAAGTATATATAATCATACAAATAATGTATCATGACTTCCACATGACTTCCACAATCATTTATAATTTTAGCATCCATGTTTGCAAATAACTTGTCCCTCTACCACATCTTGTTTAGTACAAGATTAAGCATATATAACCATACAAATCATATATCATCCATATACCATAATTAACCATATGTTTCACATAACCATGATCATCCATGGATCTATATGTATCAATCTGGTATCACCATCCATGTCATACACCTATGTCCAAACTAGGACACTGAAAGAGAAAACATCGATAATATGCACTTAACGAAAATCAGTCTTACCAAAATCAATCTTTATCATAAGCACAAAGAAACCGTGTGACCTAAACTAGGTCTATATCATACAAGCATATACATCATTCTGACATGCATAATATTTATATCACTGCATCAAAATCACCCTCTCCAAGTGTCATCAAAGTTATCTCACTAAGAAGGGACACTAGACACTCCCCCTCTTGGGCTAAACTTGGCTCGAAGTTTTCCTACCATTATAAAATACTTAGTTCTTTTTTATTCTCCTATCAATAAGGTGTTATCCTTATGTATATGTATTTGATATCTTTTTCTTCATGCCAATTTATAGTTTAATGTTTGATAAATTTAAAGAAACTGCATGAAAACCAAAACATATGATTCTTAGTCAAGTAGAAAATATATCCATGCCATGTTAGACATGTTTTGATATAAAATTCCAAATATTTATACATCAAAACCAGCCATACAATTTAGAGTACCATATCAAAAATACTATTTTATGTAATTGATATGACATCTACTTAAGTTATCTATAATAATTTGATATTTTACATGTTTTTCTTTCTCATAGTGTACAAGAATCCTACATGTGACATCTTCTTGGTTCTATAATATGTTGAGCTTGCTAGGCTATAAATAGCTCACACATGGGTTGTATAAACAACAATGATATTTCATCCCATCTCACAATCAAATTTTCATACAAGAAACATCAAATCATCCACATAAAATTTCCAGTGAAACTATGCAACAAAACATGATTTAATATATAAAACCCACTCTTACATCCCACTTGATATGTGTCTTCTCAGGCCAAGTTTCCCCTCTTCATTCCATAAGATATCCCCATAATCAAAACCTTTAGGATCTACCTAAAATTTTTACTAAATGTTTTTTAAACTAATAAGCTAAGGTTCCAAACAGTCCTCATTGACCCACTTTTGTATTATAGACCATTCCTTGAGTTCCCATAATTTTCATTATTATTCACTTCTCTTACTTGAGAATCAATTATGAATGATTTTTTTACAAATCTTCATTCCAAAGGAAAATTAATGATATCTTTTCGAACGCAACTTGTAATCAAGAACAAATTTCATAATTATGCAAACATGATTGTTGGAAAAAATACCGAGAGGGGGGGAGAATCAGTATTTACAAATCAATAACTTTTTACATTTCATATTCAGATTTCTATACGCGGATTTACTAAATCGAACCTATGTGTGCACACGACTTTCTTAAGCCAATTACCGTATATCTAGTGAACTTATAATTCAGTTAATCCATCATATGTTTATCTTTAGCTTGTCATTAGTAATTTATTAACCATTAGATAAGCATTAACCATGTGATGTAATAAATAAACCATCACACATAAGAAACACACATGAACGCCAAGATTTAAGGTGGAAACCCAATGCGGGAGAAAACCACCTGCTGATGTTGTCTCTGTCTTCTTTTCAATATAAAGAATAATTTGTTTACAATCGTGTACCAGTGCAGAATCATACCAGTACGCAGGCACCCACCGACAGAAGGCTACAACCTTATCTCATTCTCCAGCTTCTACTGGAAGGGAGCTCTAACCCCCTGATCTAATCACTAGCTATTACTGGCAGGAAGCTTCGACTTCCTCACTGAAGGCTCCAACCCTCAGTATCCTCCATAGAACATGTTTCATAAACTTTCAGACTAGATACTCCTGGTACACAACAATACAATATGTAGGCCACATTTCATCAAATTTTCATACTAGACCCATCAATACATTGAAGCTCAAAAACAACCACCACTATAATACATCTATCAAATACAACTACATCAACTAATCACTAAAACCCAATCATCAATCTTTGATATAATTGAACCCCAATCATCACTTTCTGAATCAACCATTCATTGAAAATTCTGACACAATTGAATCAAACAATCACTAAACCTCTGACACAATTGAATCAAACAATTACTGAACCTCTGACACAATTGAATCAACCATTCACTCAAAACCCAATCAACAGATAATCAAAATTCAACCAATCAACTGGAACGGTCAACTCACTATAACTAGAATATAGATCTGAATCCGGAGCATTGTATCAACAACCAGAACCAACTGTAACCCCAAAAATCATATGTCGGATTGTATACGCTACTTCAACGAAGCCAACCTACATATATACGCTACTTCCTTTAACCCAACCTGCATATACCTCTAAAGATACTGAATCATAAAACCTCTGAACCACAAACTGTACCAATCAGTGACATTCTGAAGATCTACTATCATTTTACATAGTTCTAAATAGATAGTGGCAGAGATCATCCTTCTAACTCAATCAATCAATCAACTAGAATTAATCTCCTTCTACAATTAGTTTTACTTTTAGATCCAAAGAAGACATCATTGACAAACAACAATAAAACAATATCACTGATCAGATAGATTAGTCATCTCTGAACAACAAACATTTCTTCTGCATACGCTACTTGGAAGAGCCGAACCGGCATGTATACACACCTTCACCAAGGTGAAAAAACATATATATCTGCAAATAATAACTTATAACTTCGTAGCTATTCCAAACTTCATACATACCCAGATCATAACATTTAAAGGGTAAAACATTTGTTAGCACTCATATCTAGCCTATCCATTATCAGATGACATAATGATAAGTCATTTCAGGTCTTATGATCTTGATCCATCATTATATCTCATCCATCATCAAACACTCAAGTGCGTACTTAGTTTAGATCAAGAAAAGCATCAAAAACCCATAACATGCGTATTTTCTTTTGATCTAACTCTTCATAATATATTCATTACTTTCACTTATTCACACTTTGATCTTCCCCTCCTTATATACGTAGAGCCTTTTCAATACCTCGAACCAAAACAACACTTAGAACCTGTGGTATTCTTAGACGGGATCAATTAACATTATTCTACTCAATATTGTGGGCTAATATCATGGTATGGACCCTTGGTATTCTTTAACCTTAATTTTCCTTAATTTTCCATCCCAAACGCACTTTTCCTCTTGTGAAAGTGCATGCATATGTATTAGCTCTTTTTGTTATGTGAACCTGCTTGCATACGCTACTTGGACTAGGTGAACCCACGTATACAACTTAATATACCATAAAACATTATTTTTCCTCAATTGCTTGATTTCGATCTGTAGTCCTTTGTTTCAAAATCCTGCTCTTCTATGCCAATACTTTTTTACCTCTGAATAAACCTATTATAATGTGATTTTCCATTGTACATCACTTTTGAATTGATTCAACACAACTGCCATGCATTCTATCACAACTGATCTATCCTGTAGATTCATCTAGTTACCATATACAAGTGAGTTTCCATCAAGGACAACACATGCATCATAATGCCAAAAATTTCCCCCTTTGGACTTGATGGCAACTACTTTGGTGTTTGGTCACCACAACCTGTAAATAACATCAAGACAAGCACCAAGCTTTTCAGAACATCAATATACTCTCCAAACACTAATCTACTCTCCCCCTTTGACATCAAGGGCAAAGGGCTGACCAATGTTAAATGAATATTTCCATATTTGAACTAATGAATATGTACACTGATCATGCTCCCCTAGGCACATGCTGACTTCTGTAATCAAACTCCCCCTTAGTACATGCTTAGATGCACTATACTATCCATGCTCCCCATGAGCACATGCAGACTCTGTAGAAATATTTTTGAAAAAATAACATGACTCTATAACTCAACTATGTGAGCATGACCTTCCTATCGCCAATGACTTATACATACATTAATCACCCAACTAAGTGGAGATACACCAAATGACTCAACCACTCAACCAAGTGGGATTACATATTTGACATGATCTAAAAAGTCCATACATGACTAAATGTAACAATTATTACATCATAGGTCTTTACATGACCTTTACATCAAATGATGTACATGACATTTATAACAAATACCAAAGACGTAAACAAGATCGTGATAATTATCAACAATCATCATACACCATATATGATCTACACCATCAACATCTGTTAGCAGCATCAAGAATAACAACCTGTATATGTCCTTCACCAGTTTGCAAGTTATGTCAATGTAGATTTAATATCATCAACCTGTGACTAAGTATGCTACATATAGATTTCAACTCATCCTCTTGACCTTATCAAGATCAATCTTGCTCCGTTTCCTTAGTAGAAAAAGCCTTAACATAGCCTTCCATGAATCAACTAAGCATATGTCATATCTCCAAACAGTAATGCAAAACCATTCACATATATACATGTGAAACCACCATAGTCATCATCCATGGCCATAACATCATCATAAGAACTGCATGATCTTTCCACAAGAACCCGCAATATATCAACCATATATCATCACTAGGGATTTTTCTAACATCCCACATCTGATAAGCATCAATCATGATAATAAACATATGTGAATATCAAACCTATCATCATAAAGTAAGAAGTCATCATCATTATGTGACTAAGTAAGCCATGTCTCCAAATAAGCATGTCTTCAAAAAGCTATGTCTTCATGAAATCTACAATAACACCATTCTCTTGGACAACCAACAATATTTACCAATATGCAACTTAAGTAATCATCCATGTATCCAACATGATGTGTATCTAGCTTCTCATCAATGTGAAAAGCAAACCAGGAGCTCATAGTCATTTTGTCAAACTTTCTTGATACCATTAAGAGCAACAATCCTCAACCAATATGCCATGTGAGAGCCAAGAACTATAGGAATCCTTATTCAATCATCAAATAATGAAGTTGTGTACTCAAGCTTTGTTCTTCTCCTTGAACTTATGAAGATAACCATGTAAGAAACATACCATATGTACTATATGGATCATCAAAAGAGTCATCCACAATCATCCATAAATCCAATCTAAATAACGACTATGTGGCTCAATCAATATAAGTATCATCTGATATTTATTATATGCAACCCATGACTACAACATAGCATTATGTATCATTTAAACACTTAAACAACATAAGCATCCTCACCATTTATAAGAATCATTATGTACCAAAAAATTCTAAACATAATGCCAACAATTCATCACTAGAAGCATAGCATATTCTCCCCCTGAAATTGTGCCAACTGTTCATTGTCAGATCTGATTATTGCATATGTCAGTAAGAATCATCAAGGCATGATCATCAACAAAGCACTTCTAAATAGCATCCATAATTTGTAATCATCAATCCTCAAGACATAAAGACAATCGATAATTGCCTGAACCATATCAGACCCTTTTTCTGAGTTTGTCCCACTTCTTTTTCATCAAACTAACATATACGCGACCGTGTAGCCTCTAACTAATGTATATATGCGATTTGTCTTCATACTATCAGCGTATGAGAATTGGAACCCTGAAATTTTGTACTTTTAGTTCCTTCTGAGTCTGTTCTGACTGTACTTGGTCCTAGAAATTTTTCTGAAGGATCAGTTCCAAGAATATCATTACCATGATGGTTCTTCATCAAAGACTCCATTTTTCTCTTGTCTCCAGTCATGTGATGAGAAAATCCACTATCATCTTTGTCTTCAAATGAGTAGAGAGAAAGATCACAGCTTATTTGATCTTCCTTTTCTTGATTCTTGGTGGATTCATATTTTTCAGATTTTCTGATATAAAATTGCTTACCATATTGTCTACGATGATCCATAGACTTATCCCTGCATTCTTTTTCTATATGCCCAAACTTGCTACAAGAATAACATCTTATATGTTTCATATTCCTTCTAAAGCAATCAATGGATTTTTGACCAAACATATTGCAAGAAAAACAATGTCCCTTAAAGTCCCTGGAAGTTGATGATCTTTCTGTCTGACAGTTATTAGCTTGAACCATTCTACTTCTACATCTGGATGCAACATGTCCAAAATTATGACATATAAAACATTCAACATTATTCATTAGAGGAAATAATTAATTAACACTTCCATAGTTAGGAGTAAATGATTTTATTTGAAGACTTTATTTCCTTGGTTGTTGATGGGGTCGGCCTCTTATCTCCTTGTTGAGAATTTCAGATTTTACATTAGAATTCCTTTCTTCAGTTTGTGAGCTAGATTCGCCTTAACAGTTTCATGAAAACCAAGACCAGATTAGATGGTAGGAGAGATTTGACTACTAAGAATATTATCCAAAATCTTAGTACTATCTTGAAATCGTAAAAGTTTATCCTTTTCTTCTAATTTACCTTTTAGGATATTTACCTCAACCTGGTATTTCTCTTCCTTTTCAAGATACTGCTTCTTCATGATTTCTTCAACTTTTCTTCCTTCTTCCACTTGTTGCCTTAATTTTAGAACCTCATTTTCTTGTTCTTCAAATTCTTGAAGTAGTTGTTCATTTTTCTTTTTTGAATTTTTAAGATCTTATTTTAGAGAGACAACCATAGTTTCAAGACCTTCACAGTAACTGGTTCTTTTTATAAGTTCCTTGGTTGTTGTATCCTTTTCATTTACTTCATTTCTCAATGATGTCACTTCATCCTGCAGCCTTTGACTTTGATCTTCCTTTTCTTTGTACTACTTCTTTATTTTGTTTCCTTCCTCCAACTGAGTTTTTAACTTGGTAATCTCTTCTTTGTAAGTACACTCCCTTTTTTCAAATAGATCTTGTTGATCTCTAATTTTTTCTGTGAGCCTTATAACTTATGCCTCTATATTTTTTTCACTTTCACCCATAACAACAAATTCAGTTGTTTCACTATCACTTTCATTATCATCAATATTGCATGAACAGAGAAATGTATCATCAGAAGACCAAAACTTTGAACCTGATAATACTTTTTCTTGTTCATCTTCAATATGAAGTGATTCTAAATCTAAATACTTACCTCCACCTAATAGCCAATTGTCTCTCCTGTTGTCACTGTTCCTTTGAGATGTCTTCTTCTTCTTAGGTTCTTTCTTCTTTTGCTTCTTTCCCATTGTTACGACGGATCTCCTTCAAGCGATCAAGCTTCTGCCAAAGGACCCTCTCTGATACCAATTGTTGGGAAAATTGCTGAGAGATGTGGTGAACCAGTATTTACAAATCAATAACTTTTTACATTTCATATTCAGATTTCTATACGTGACTTTACTGAATCAAACATGCATGTGCACACGACTATTCTTAAGCTAATTAGTGTATATCCAGTGAACTTATAATTCAATTAATCCATCATATGTTTATCTTCAGCTAGTGAATTAGTACTTTATTAACCATTAGATAAAAATGATGTAATAAATAAACCATCACACATAAGAAACACACAGGAACACCAATATTTAAGGTGGAAACCCAATGAGGGAGAAAAACCACCTGTTATTGTTGTCTCTGTCTTCTTTTTAATATAAAGAATAATTTGTTTACAATCTTGTACTAGTGCAGACTCCTACCAGTATGTAGGCACCCACTTATATAAGGCTACAACCTTCTCTCATTCTCCAAATTCTGCTGGAAGGGAGCTCCAACCCCTTGATCTAATAACCAATTGCTATTGGCATGAAGCTTTGACTTCCTCATTGAAGGCTCCAAACCTCAGTATCCTCCAAGGACCATGTTTCATAAATTTTCAGACTGGATATTCTTGGTACACAACAATACAATAAGTCGGCCACGTTTCATCAAATTTTCATACTGGACCCATCAGTACATTGAAGCTCAAAAAAAGTCACCACTGTAATACATCTATCAAATACAACAGCATCAACCAATCACTAAAACCCAGTCATCAATCTTTGATATAACTAAACCCCAATCATCACTTTCTGAATCAACCATTCATTGAAACTTCTAACACAACTGAATCAAAAAATCACTGAACCTCTGACACAATTGAATCAAAAAATTACTAAAACTCTGACACAACTGAATCAATCATTCACTCAAAACCCAATCAACTGATACTTAATCAAAATTCAACCAATCAACTAGAACCGTTAGCTCACTATAACCAGAATACAAATCTGAATCCAGAACACTATATAAATAACGAGAACCAACTGCAACCTCAAAAATCATATGTCAGATTGTATACGCTACTTCAATGAATCCAACCTTCAAGTATACGCTACTTCCTTTAACCCAACCCATGTATACCTCTAAAGATACTGAATCATAAAACCTCTAAACCACAAAATATACCAATCAATGACATTATGAAGATCTACTATCAATCTACAAAGTTCTAAACATATAGCAGCATATATCATCCTTCTAACTCAATCAATCAATCAACCAGACTCAATCTCCTTCTACAATCAGTTTTACTTTCAGATCCAAAGAAGACATCATTGACAAGCATCAGTAAAATAGTAGCACTGATCAAATAGATCAATCATCTTTGAACAACAAACTTTTCTTCTGCATACACTACTTCGAAGAGTTGAATCGACGTGTATACACGCCTTCACGAAGGCAAGACAATGTATATATCTGCAAATAATAACTTATACACCTATTCCAGACTTCAGACATATCCAGATCATAAAATTTAAAGGGTAAAACATTTTTTATCACTAAGATCTAGCCAATCCATTATTAGATCACATAATGATAAGTCATTTAAGGTATTATGATCCTGATCCATCATTAGATCTCATTCTTCATCAAACACTCAGGTGCATACTTAGTTCAGATCAAGCAAAGCATCAGAAACCCATAACATGCATATTTTCTTTTGATGTAACTTTTCATACGATATTCATTAATTGCACTTCTTAACACTTTGATCTTCACCTCCTTATATACTTGGAGCCTTTTTCAATACCTCGAACCAAAACAACACTTAGAACTTGTGGTATTCTTAGACGGGATCAAGTAACCATTATTCCACTCAATATTATGGGCTAATACCATGGTATGGACCCTTGGTATTCTTTAACCTTAATTTTCCATCCCATACACGCTTTTCCTCTTGTGAAAGTGTGTGCATACGTATATGATCTTTTTGTTATGTGAACCCACTTGTATATGCTACTTGGACTAGGTGAACCCATGTATACAACTTAATATACCTTAAAACATTCTTTTTCCTCAATTTCTTGATTTTGATCTATAGTCCTTTGTTCCATCATCTTGTTCTTATATGTCATTACTCAGTTACCTCTAAATAGACATATTATTGTGTGATTTTCCATCGTACATCACTTCTGAACTAATTCAACACAACTTCCATGCATTTTGTCACATCCTATTTATACCTTTATCAATTAGTCCACTCATCAAATAGGTTGTCATTAGGTACAACTCATCAAGTAGGTTGCTTATCAAGGACAACAGTAATAAAATTTCCCTGTATCAATCCTTTGGCCATTATTTTGTTCCATTATTCTGTCACATCTAATTTGTCCTGTAGATTCATCTAGTTACCATATACAAGTGAGTTTCCATCAAGTAAAACACATGGATCATAATGCCAACAATCATATCTATATTATTGAATCTATCTTGATAACTGTAAGTCAACCTGTTTTCCAACTATAAAATAGCTCATGATTTCTATTCAATAACTATTCAATTCATTTGGTTTCAGGTATTGTTCCTTACTACTAATACATACACAAAGAAAAGCTATGAAAACCATACATTTCTAAATCTATGAAGAAACTTGTTGAATTTAAATATGACTTAGACTATCACGAGGGAATTTCTAGCCTAAAGCTAAGTCCTTTTTTAAGGAGAATTATCACCCTCTCAAAAGATTACAACCTTTTGTAGGACTAATAACTACTCATACAACTATACATCAAAGAACAAATTACTAAATCCAAAAATATCTTCCATTCCACATACACTACAATCATCTTAGGTTTCTAAATCATGAAACAATTCCAATGCATCAAAATGTGATCTCACTCTCCTTGAATTTCTCCCTCAAAAAATATCACAGGCACATATTCTTGTGAAACAAAGAACTAAAATAATATTTTCATTAATCACATACCTTTTTCTTCTAATTTCAAATAAAACAAAGTTCTCACCATAGAACATGTTTATCTTCTAAACAATTATTCTCTTAACAATTTACAAGTTAATCAAATCTCAAGAAAGAAATTCATCAAGTTCATAAACAATATGAATTTTGACTCGATCGCCTAAATAACAATAGTTTAGAGCTTTTCATGAGTTCAATCATCATAATTTGTCTATTTAATTAGTTTAAATGGAATAAAACCCATATGCAATTGATAAAATTATCAAGGAGACTATTATGGCTTTCCTAGACCTAATTTGTCTTAAGCCAATAAAAAAGACATTTCATCAACTTATCGCAATAATTTTTTTCTACATTTCAAGTGATCAAGGTGGATATTGGTGGCCACTCACCTATTCCATGTGGACCCCCACCATTGTTTCTTTTATTTTTTTAGTTTCCTTAATTGTAGCACAGTTTACTATTTTTGGCAGTTTTTCAGGTCCTGAACTTCCGGAGCCATTTTGAGGCCCTAAACGACGTTTTTTTTGGCAATATTCCTCCAAGTGATTTCTTGGATATAACATTTTCAGTTGTATTCCTCAGAGTTATCTTTCCAATGAGGTATCATGTGTGTCAAATAGAGATAATATGACCAAGTTATGACCTTGGGAAGTTGGCTGCCCAACTAACCCCAATGTGGCCCATAAACTCTTGCTATTACATCTCCTCGGGTTAGGGTTTTGGTTGTTTAGGGTTTTCTCTTATTATTCAATAATAAAAAGGCCCTTGAGCCTCATTGCACCTTAGTTCATAGGCATGTAGCCGCCACATCTCTTCTCAGAGATAAGCTACCATCCCCCGAGCTAGTCTCATTTGCATTCTCATTGTAAGCATATTTCCTTATTTGATATTAATGAAAGATAGTGTTATTTCTATTCCACCTCTGTATTAATGGTTATATATGTAATTGGTTGTATTCATGTTTAAATTTGGATCATCAAGAAATTGAAAATCAATTTAATTCTACTTAAATCCAACACATACAAAAGAATTGCAATACTAGAGGGCAGATACCTAGTTCACACTTGACTCCATGTATCAAAATCAGTTATTCAAAACATTCTAAACCACATAATGGTGTTCACTATACCAATCTTAGTATCTTCATTTGTAATAATAATAAAATTTTGGATTCAAATATCAAGAAAAATCCTGTAATGAATCTCTATCCATTTAACTTTAACTACACATAATCAGTCCTCCTTAATCATGTCTATGAGATTCCATTAAAATAGTTTGTCCATTCTAACCAGAAGAATTACTTAGCTCATAGATATATGTTAGTATGGATACCACATCCATATCTTACCTCATTACTTAGCTCATAGATAAATGTTAATATGGATTCCACACCCATACATTAGCTTATAGATATATGCTAGTATGGATTCCACACCCATACATAACCTTCAAGCGTTCCTTGAAATGAATTCCACAACCATTTTAAGCCTCTTTTTTGTTAGGAAGTGATGAGCCCCAAAAATGGACAATTATTTGGGCTCATTCAACCTCCTAATTTGACTTAATCCACCATTCTCATTAGTTTATTGCATGTTTTTTATTATATTTATGTTAATAGAGTGAATTTGGTTAGTCATTATGCCAACAAGTCTAATGGGTGCTTTGTGTAGCCTTTTTGGTCAACTTGGAGACAAAATTGAAGGTCTTAATGAGCACTTGGCAGCCAAATTCGTGGGAGAACAAGCTAGAGGATTTGTAGGAAGGTGTCCCCCTCATTTATGGGCCCTTACCTCGAATTCTCCACCATCAGCTCAGAGTTCAAGGGCCACCGAATCAATCAGCACAAGGGCAGCCAAGCAAGTCAAGTAGGACTGCTGTTAACTCCAAGTTTTGGGCAGCCGAGTCCCTAAAGTTTAGGAGGACTGTTGGGTCCTCAAATTGTATAAATAAGAAGGCTTAGGGCCTCATTTGGGTTAGCCAGTGTAGCCAGTGGATGTTAGCTAGTTAGCCAATAGATAGTAGCTAGTAGTTAGTCATTTCATAGCCTTGTTGTAGTCATTTTGTAATTCGATTTGTATGCAATAGATTAGATTTGCTTTCAGCTCATTCTCAAGCTCTCCTTGTGGACAATTTTGATGTAACTCTTCATTCTTGATTAATAAAGATGAATTCAGCTTTGCACCAGCTCTAAATCTCTCTTGGGAGGCTATAGCTCTTGGGGTTGGGCCCATCTCAAGCGCCCAGTACCTCCCCTGTTTATCTTTATGTGTGTTTGCTGCGTTCTTAAAATAAAATCTGCTCTTTAGATCTTGCTTTGTTATTTTGGTTGTTTTTGTTGGTTAAAGTAGCTTTTTATGTTTGGGAATCGATTGGTAGGAGTTTGTCATGCATTTAGATCTTTCAGAATGTTCTTGCTCACGTGATGTACATGGTTCTCTTTCCAAACGAGGCTGCTGTTTATTCATTTCATTGACAGTTAGATTAAGTTAGCTAGGACTTAGTTTGTTTGCAAGAATTCATTGATTCGGTTGAATGTGCATTGTGCAGGGCATCTCTATCACTCACTCACATGGTCAAGCTTCATCAAAGCCATTTGATTCATCCCATATCTAGGCTTCTCGCTTCACACCCATCCTCTTGCCCACGTAACCCTACCTTCTTCTCCATTGTTGTCTCAACTACCTTAAAGCCAAATCAGCCTTCCACATATCATCTCACCACTCCATCCATCAGTTCCTGGGTCACTTCAGACCCCCATCCTACCTCCATAACCATCCATGCATCTTCCATCAATCACCCATCCTCAAAAATCCCATTTCGAAACATCCTGTAGAAGAATTACAAAACTTCCTGCAGAAACCCCTGCAGACTTCCTGTAGAAGTTCATAAACACGGTTGCATGGCATCCAGACTTTGTGAAACTCTTGGAAAGAATGTTAGGGATCCCTTAGACCCTCTCTGTACCTTCCTGACCTCTTCCATGCATTTCTCCTCCTTGATCCACCTCTGCACAGTGAAAAGCCAGTTAAAAGCACATGCATGATAATTCTAATAACTTAATAAAAAATACAAAAAGATGTTTTCTTCAGATAGTGATAACTTAGATACATGAATTTTACATTCCTAGAAGTAATGGCATCTCTTTTCGTAGTTTGCATTCTCTCCTTTGCATCAGTAGGACTAGCTGGTAGAATTAGGGTTTGCTAGGGTTTGCGTTTCTTTTTGGCTTTCAGTTTCTTTTCGCAATTAGATTAGCTTCTTTCGAGTTAGCTTTCATCCATAAATTAAAAAGCTTCTTCTAAGAGCTCATAGAAGTTGGCTTAAGCTCCTAGCGGACTTGTGCCAGCTGACCAAGTGATAGCTGCGGCAAGAGCTAGTACTTGTGCATACAGCACTGTCGCTTCCAAGTTTGTTACGAACTACCGGGTTGATAAAATTAAAGAAGGGAGTTCCAGGAGTTTTAGCATTATTGCTACAATATTGGGGCCCACCATCTTTTTGGCGCCGTTGCCGGGGAAGCGTCAGAGTATTGGTGATTGTCGCTTTTCTTCTATTTTCCACTACAATCTTTTGCTAAGTAGTTTATTTCATTTCCATTATGCAATTTCGTTTATGCAAAAGTAGATTAACATTTCCCGCTTTCATAGATTAGCATTTCAATTCCGCAATTTCATTTCTGCAAGCGTAGATTAGCATTTCAATTCCGCAACCGTAGACTAGCATTTCATTCCTGCAATTTCATTTGAGCAAAATAGATTAGTCATTTCCTGCTTTCATTTCAATTCCGCATTTTCATTTTAGCAAGATAGTTAGTTGCAGTTCAATCTATTTCAGTTTTGCAAGTAGAAGTAGAAAAAAGGCAAAAATCAACCAAAAAGATTTCATTTCATGCCTTGTAGGAGTAGAGATAAGTTAGAAAAATGATTGCACAACACCCCCCTTTGCTTCACACAGCCAATATTCTCTCTTCTTCGATGGCTGTGACTAAGAAGAACCCCTGGGTGGACATCAAGACATATTTAAAGAACCTCTAGGGAAGAAGAAGAAGAAACCATTCCTCCGGAGCAAATGGCTACAAGCAGAAATGTTGGGAGCAACATCTTGTCCAAAGATGAATTTGAAAATCAGATCAAAGATTTCAAGAGTGATATGAGGCAGTTTCTTGCCATGCAACTGGATACCTTGCGGATCCAACAGAAGCAAGAGGAGGCCAAGAGGGCTTTGGTCATTTTTTGTCCTAGGTGCACTAGAAAGCATCCTAGGAACGAATGTCCCATGCACTCTCTAGAAGTGTGTTTCATCTGTGAAGAATACCATCCTACGAATCAGTGCCCTTCCTTCTTAAAGTTGCATATCAAAGAGTTAAAGGAGCCACTGAATCACTCTATTATATGAACCAAAGGAGGCCACATGGACCCATACCCTACCAACATGGAATGCAAGGTACATCCCAGACCTATTATGACCCCTATCAAACCACTTTCATGCCTTCTTGGGGTCCCCCTGCTCACCCTTCATGGTTCACACCTCCTCCTTGTTCCTTCACAGATCCATATTACGCCCAACCAGCTGCTCATTCATTTCACTCTTATGCTCAGCCACAGCCTCAGTGGAATGCACCTTATCAGGAGTGGAGGCCCCAGTACAACTTTCATCCCACTCATTTTCCTCCACCACCTGCTCATCCACAACCATCACCTCCTCCTCCACCAAGGCAACCCCAAATGCCTACCCAACCACAATGCCATCCATCTCCATCTCGATTTCACACCTCCACTCAACTACCCGAGCCACCATTTCCAAAACCATACAATGGAGCAGCTCAACCCAATTGCAAAGCTGAGGCACAACATATCCAAATGACTCCTCTTGAGCTCAATGATCTTCACCATAGCTCAGGAAAAGCATTCCAAAAAAGAGATCATCTTGAAAGCATTGAAGGATCACATCCAGCAAAAGAAGATTCAAAAGAGGAGATCAAAGAACCATGGGCTACACTTGATGAAGAGAATAGATCAGAATCAAAGATCGAGAGAGTTTCCTCATGGTTACCATCAAATCTTCCATGTATTCAAGAGAAAGATCAGCAAAAGGAGGAAGATGAGAAAGTCATGATAGAAAGTGACATGAAGAATGATCCAGATCAGCAAAAGGACCAAGGATATCAAAGCTATATTGAGACATGGTTCCAGACAGTCACTAAGTTGCAACAGTACTCTCTTCCTCAGCTATGTTTGATCCCTTCAAGGTCAGATCATTTGGTCTCTGAGATATGGATACCTATCCAAGCATGCATTTCGAGCCTCCACATCATTTTGTCTCTAATCTCGATGTGCACATGGCTCCATTGGAAGTTTTCTTATACTTGAGAACGATTTTGTTTTTCAAGTAGGGTAGGGTAGAAAAAAAAAAGAAAAAAAAGGAAAAAAAAGAAAAAGAAAAAAAAAATGAAAAAAGAGGAAAATAGAAATCTAAGGTGAAAACCTCCTCGGAGGCGCCTTAGATTGGCTCATTGATTGAAAACCTCCATGAGGCGGTCAATGGGTTGGAAAAAAAAGAGAAAATAAAAGGGAATAAGATCCCTGGGTGAAAACCTTCCTTGGAGGCGCCCAGGGCAGGCAATTAGGGTGAAAACCTCCATGAGGCGCCCTAGTTGTTTTTCAAAAAAAAAAGAGAGAAAAAGAAAAGAAAAATAAAACTAATCCCCATTGGCTAATTGCAGGTTGCAAGAAGGACGTTTCATGACAGGAGGAGCACTCAAATCAAGGTCAAAGGAATTTTCTTGTGCCTTCTACAGGAAGCTCTGTATTTCTACAGGAAACATCCTGTAGAACCTTTGGACGAACCAAATTCAAGTCTAAAATGGAATCTGATGGTGGGAATCTGTTGATTAGGCCTACAAGCACTTGTGTGTCCATCCCTTGCCTTTCTCCATCATTCTTTCCACCTCATTGTACTTCTCATTGTGCTTCTACAGGAACTTCCTGTAGAAATTGTGGGAAACTAGACATGGATTTCAAAAAGTGGTTTGGCGAACATGGTAGCTTCCTCAAGGGTTCAGAAGCCCTCATGCAATCTTCCAACTCCTCCTCCATCATCTCCATACCTGCATCATAGCCCAAGCTCAGTTTTCCCTTCCATGCAAACACTTGCAAAATGCCTTGAAGAAAAAACACATGGAACAAAATTTGTTTTTGCCATAACTTGAAAACCATGCATCCATTTGACAAACCGTTTTATGGGGAATTGTAAAAGGGTGATGACAACATGCCTGAGCAGTTTCATGCCGTTCCAGTGCACGGTTTCCAAGAAATCAGCCTCCATCACCATCATCCATTTTTTCATTTTCTCCATATCCGTGCATCCGTTTCAAAACCTGTTTCATGGGGATATGCATGTGAGTGATGGTAACCTACCCAAGCAGTTTCAGCTGATTCTGATGCACGGTTTCCGAGAAATCGAGCTCTAAAATCTTCAGCCATTTTCCATTTTTCTCGAAATCCGTGCATCCATTGATCACGATTTTGCTATGGGAGATTCATAATGATGATAGGAACATGCTCACCGAGTTTCATATCAATCCGATTTACCATTTGAGAGCAATGGCGAAAACAAGTTCTGGTTTTGTGACCATGCAGCAGCAACAGCTTGAAGGTGCAGATCTGAACGTGGAAACAATTGCATGCAGCTCAGATCCGGCCAGAGGACACCTGCATAAGGAAAAGCAATAAAAAATCATCAGCCAAGCCCTCATGCAATCAAAGGATCCAAGCATGCAGCAGCAGAATCAAAGCATGCAGCAGCAAAAAGCTTCACAAGCAACCGTTTGACTTCAGGTACGTGACTAAACCTTGTTCATCTATTACATGAATCTAGTCTAAGAATTGCATGAATGAATGGAATGGTGAAATTAAGCCACGAATGTAGCAAGACACCCAGTTCTCTAGCACTCACGAGAAAGTCACGCAGCATGCACGGGTCAGTCATGCACGTGAAATTTAAAAAACACAAACAGTGTGGGCAGTCTAACTCCAGTGCAATTGATGGATGAGATTACAGGCAGAGCACACACAGTTAACCACTGCAGTTCATGATAGCATAACAGTTGCATGGGCCAGCACACGTCGTTGCCACCTCACTCCACCAACAATCACGCAGACATCAATGAGTGCTCAGCTGTTAGTCAACTTACACACAACTGGAAGTGTGGATTTTGTTGGTAATTTTTATTAGCACAAGAGCAGCCGCCATCAAGATTGCTACAGAAAGCTCTAATGCCATTGCAGAACTACAGTTTGCAAAAACAAACAAATGAGGGGGCTATGGAGCATATACAGCGGAAGATTGCCAGACCAGTAAATGCAGATCCATCTGCAAAGTTTTGTTCGATAGCAATGGAAAGTTCATCTGGAACATAAGCAAGAGAAGCTAGAGCCGTTGATTTTGCAAAGAAAAATGTGATGGCTATGACTGGTGCAAAGGTTGAGGAAGAACTTTCTGTGAAACAAGGGCCGGTACTTATTTGACTGTTGAAGAAAAGAAGAAATTGAGATCCAGTGTTAAAGTGAATTTTGACTTTCTTTCTAACCATAAAAAGCTGCAGTTTACACTGACTTAGGCATTCAGCCTTCTTCCTCATCACTTGAAAGCAGTAAAAGTCAGATGGATTTGATTAAAGCAGAGAGCCTCCCTGATTTGAGTACTTTATCTATTATTCAGGCAGATTATAATATCATATCAAGTATTAGGTGGTTCTATTCTTTCATTTCTTCATAAAAGTCTCTTTGAAGTATCAGCACAAAAGGATGAACCCGCTAGAAAAGACAGTACAAGCATAAAGAAGCATCCAAAGTAACTGTGAAGGATTTCCACAGAGATGGTGCAAAACATGCCATGAAAGATCAGGCTGATGATAGATGTTAAGAAAGAAGTCAACGTGGATGCTGCAAGGATACCTTGAAACAAGCCAAGTTCGAGCGCTTTGACAGAGAGCGTTCAAAGGAAACGAAAGGGAAATGAACAGAAAGCTTGTCAAAATCTAATTTTAAGAAAAGAAAAAAATGCCTCTGAGCAAAGACTGCGTTTCAAATATTGTTGATACACAGCTTTTTCAAGACCAAACTGCAGGAGTATTATGTCGGTTTACAGTATCCACAGACCCCGATTTACAACTCAAAGCTGCTGGAGCTGATGTTTTATCAATTCTTGTAAGGGTTCTTCAATCTGATACTCCTTTAGCAAAGTGCAGGGCAGCCATTTCACTTGAGCAATTTTCAAAGAATTCAGGAAATTTGAGCCCACCAGTCAAGAAAAAGCAAGGTTTTTTATGTTTCTCACCTTCTTCTGTTAGGCGGTGTAGAGTTCATAGAGGTGTCTGTTCAGATTAGAACTTCTTTCTGTCTTGTTGAGGCAGAGAAACCAGTTAAAGGCCTGGAAACACTTTTTCCCATCCAGCTTTGGCATGCAATATCTATTCTCGGGCAGTTCATTGTACTTGTGTGCTTTTATAATACATTAGACTTGCCATTTGTGTTGGATTCGTTAGATTTCAGGCAGCACAGTTCAAGGAGAAAGCACCCTCAGCCAAGCAGGCTAAGACAGTGCCCACTGTTTCTACAGGAAGCCAGCGAACTGTTTCTACAGGAAGTTTGAAAAGAGGGAAGCCAAAGGAGAAATCGGCCGAGATGTTAGCCAAAGAAGCCACCAGGGCCATCAAAGATGAGGAGAGAGATTGGTTGCTCAGAGGATGAGCAACACTTTCAGTAGGGGGGTGATGATGAGCCCCAAAAATGGACAATTATTTGGGCTCATTCAACCTCCTAGTGTGACTTAATCCACCATTCTCATTAGTTTATTGCATGTTTTTGATTATATTTATGTTAATAGAGTGAATTTGGTTAGTCATTATGCCAACAAGTCTAATGGGTGCTTTGTGTAGCCTTTTTGGTCAACTTGGAGACAAAATTGAAGGTCTTAATGAGCACTTGGCAGCCAAATTCGTGGGAGAACAAGCTAGAGGATTTGTAGGAAGGTGTCCCCCTCATTTATGGGCCCTTACCTCGAATTCTCCACCATCAGCTCGGAGTTCAAGGGCCACCGAATCAATCAGCACAAGGGCAGCCAAGCAAGTCAAGTAGGACTGCTGTTAACTCCAAGTTTTGGGCAGCCGAGTCCCTAAAGTTTAGGAGGACTGTTGGGTCCTCAAATTGTATAAATAAGAAGGCTTAGGGCCTCATTTGGGTTACCAGTGTAGCCAGTGGATGTTAGCTAGTTAGCCAGTAGATAGTAGCTAGTAGTTAGTCATTTCATAGCCTTGTTGTAGTCATTTTGTAATTCGATTTGTATGCAATAGATTAGCTTTGCGTTCAGCTCATTCTCAAGCTCTCCTTGTGGACAGTTTTGATGTAACTCTTCATTCTTGATTAATAAAGATGAATTCAGCTTTGCACCAGCTCTAAATCTCTCTTGGGAGGCTGTAGCTCTTGGGGTTGGGCCCATCTCAAGCGCCCAGTACCTCCCCTTTTTATCTTTATGTGTGTTTGCTGCATTCTTAAAATAAAATCTGCTCTTTAGATCTTGCTTTGTTATTTTGGTTGTTTTTGTTGGTTAAAGTAGCTTTTTATGTTTGGGAATCGATTGGTAGGAGTTTGTCATGCATTTAGATCTTTCGGAATGTTCTTGCTCACGTGATGTACATGGTTCTCTTTCCAAACGAGGCTGTTGTTTATTCATTTCATTGACAGTTAGATTAAGTTAGCTAAGACTTAGTTTGTTTGCAAGAATTCATTGATTCGGTTGAATGTGCATTGTGCAAGGCATCTCTATCACTCACTCACATGGTCAAGCTTCATCAGAGCCATCTGATTCATCCCATATCTAGGTTTCTCGCTTCACACCCATCCTCTTGCCCACGTAACCCTACCTTCTTCTCCATTGTTGTCTGTTATAGACATTTTTGTGCCTTGCATCATTGAGCATGAAAAGTCAATAATCAAGGGATCCAAAGTCCCTAAACATGTTGTTCCTACCCCTAGAGGAACAAGGCCAGCAAACTACAGCACTTAACAAAAGTTCTCCACCTGAAAACACTCAAAAAACAAGGCAATTCTAGATCATGTCAACTGCTCCATTGAGCATCTGCGCTGAATGTCAACTGCTCCACTGTCTACCTGCGTTGAATGTCAACTGCAAAGAAGGCTACCTGCGCTGAGCGAGTTTGGACAAGTGGCAGAGTCATTTCTCAAGGTGTCAATGCCCAGGAAGCTTCCAAAATGACACTTGGATCAGGGAATTCGACTGGTGATGAGTAAGAGGTTCCAAATCTCCAAGTGGAAGCAAGAACCTCCAAGTGGACTCAAGAACTAAAGTGGGAGAGGACACTAGTCAGTCTCAGACCAGTCTCAAGCTGACTCATCCTCTCTCCAATATCCCTATATATAGATCTCTCCTACATGAGATCAAGGGGGTTGGAATTTGGTATTTGCAAAGAATTGTTGTTGGTTTGTGGCTAGAAACATTGGGTGTGTTATGCTTTGAAGGGAGCTGAAGAAGGAATTCCATTCTGCTGGGAAGGAGATGCTGGTTTGGAGCCCTATGGGTTGTATCTCTTCCTGAACCCTGTTACTTTCAATAAAGCTATATTGATTCTTTCCTATATGCTGGTGTATTTTGTGTGATTGCATTAGTATATTTGATTTACTTCTAATCCTGAATCATTTATGAATATGTATATTTTCCTTTGTATTGTGTTCTTCTCTTGTTGCGAGTAGCTGTTCTCTTGTCATAGGTAGCTGTTCTCTTGTGATCTTGTGGGATTCAAGTAGTTGTTCTCTTGATCAAGCGAGGAAGAAAGTAGATGTGGACACACAAAGAGAAGAGGATCTAGTTCAAGGGACAACTGGAAGACAACGATAAGTCTACCGATCTCCTCTCTTTCATATTTCATAAAGGAAGAAATCATGATAGCTGTATTCGTTTGTTGCTAAGGCGCTGTCACACCTTAGGTGGATAGAATCGTCCTGAATAGGCATTTTTCCCCACAACAAATTGGCGACTCCACTGGGGAAGATCTTGTTTATTCATTTCATTTGTGTTTCCGTCATTTGTTTACTTCATAGACTTGACAGCAACTCTTGAATTGCATCTTTCCCGGATGCAAAGTAAAAGTTGCTGCTTTGATCCAGTATGTTGGACTTGTCTATGATTTAAACTAGATCCACAAATGATTTGATTGATCCTTGTGATAGTCTTTAGTACCCTATCAAAGCATCCCTCTGTTTATACCTTGCTTGTGTTTCTGATTTGGCCTGAAACAGTTGATTTTTGAGCATTTTGTGACCCAGAAACCAAGGGAAACGAGAGTTTCTCTCTTCAGCGCAGGCACTGTGAAGGCAATTTGCATTTCAACGCAGGTCCCGAAGGGGCTACCTGCGCTGAATGTCAAACTGACAGTGTTGGACCTGCGCTGAACCAGTGTGGCCTTGTGCAGCTGGGGTTCTTTGTCCTTTTTTGCCCTGTTTTGATCTCTGTTTTTTGCAGCCTTTAACCAGCATAGGTGCTAGTCTAATAACCCTTTTCTTTGCCTGAATTCAGCCCCATTTTTGTACAAAAAGATTGTGAATGTTTTTATGTGTTTGTGGCATCATTTACAGTCTTCCTTTGCATGAGTAAAGTAGTCTTTCTGTAGCCTTTGATTCAGATCTGATTGAGAGTGATCTTAGAAGAGAGTTCATTGGTTGTTTGTTCAGATTGATTATAGTTTTACTTTTGCTTATTGGTTTGAATTTGTTCTTTTCAAAGTATCAAAACAAGTCTTTATTTCGAAAATCGCAAAGTGATTGTAATCTCTTCTACCCTTGTTGATTTCGAAGAAAGTGAACTTGTTTATTTTGATCATTGTAAAAGCAAATTCAAAGTTGTGCAAAAAGCTTTCTTTGTAGGCATTTATACTAAGAAAGTTGAAAACAAACACATGCATTGTGCATTTTGCATTTGATAAGTTTGCATGTTGGATTTAGGGAAAGTGCATTAGAGTGTGCTGATTGCTCTTTGAGAAAAGATAGTCGCTCTCTTTTCCCTTAGTAGCTAGGATTTTCAAAGTTGAAAGATTGTAAAGCTTGCTTATCATCTTAGACTGCATTTAGGAAGTTGTATCATACATCTCGTGGTGAACCTTGAAAGGCAAACTTTAAAAAGATCAACCTAAAATAAACTGAATGAACCTAACAACGCTTTGTAACATAACGCACAACATAGAGGTCTAGGCTAGAGACGTGTTCCAGCGTCGTTAAACATTGTGACTGTCGATCTCGAAGAAGGTGGGTGATTCCTCCTGAGAGTCGGTGGCGCTAATACGGATTGTGCTCCCACGTACCGTCGCGTATATATTGGGAGACCCCTATAGGCATATATCTTTTATCCTTAGGAAACCGTGTCGGCCGCCCTACTGATCGCAATGCAGTGAACACAGCATTCACGAAGATCGACCACCCGTACCGTAAAAAGTATTATGTGGTTTTGCGAAAAGTTTGGCACACCCTCTGCCTAGATCTCCAGAGCAGTTTCTTTTGGCCTTTTTCAGACTCTATAACAGAAAAAGTCCATCCGAGCATTTGTCACTTCGGGCTCGTTAAAACATCGAAGGAGACTAGAGTCATCTTTAGCTTTTTCTCGACTCTTTAAAACTGAAAAAGCAAGTTGTGTCTAAAAGCGTCGTTAACAATTTATTTTAAACAGAACAATCACCCTTTAATCCTGCGTTGATCTTTAGGTTGAAAAGATGGAGCACACCAACCAAGGAGTTCCCTTGGGTGGAAATCCTAGTCCCTTCTCCTCTTGGGGAGATGTTGGTGCGCCCCACATGGCCACATTGTCGCTTCCAGGACTGACAATTGGCCTACCAGTTTGGCTCTTTTCGACCAATGTCGTTCAGAATACCACCACTCCTGAACAGTCGAGTCAACAGTTAGATCAAACAAGAGTTGCCTCCCAGCCTTCCACTTCATCTTCTTCCCCTCCTTCCTCTTCGCTTGACGGAACTGGTCGATCAAAAAATCGGGTTCCTAAGGAGAAGAAGGAGAAGAAGAAGAAAGAAAAGAAGAAGAAGGAGCCTAAGGCGACTGGGGGCAAACAAGTGTCATCTAACAAAAATCCACACACCGCACTCGTAAGGCCTAAATCGCCATGCGTCATATGCAGGGGAGACCACTTCCATAGAGATTTTCCCTGTATCCCACGGATACTAAGAGACTGGTCCCCCCGTTTGCACAATTCGAGAGCATCGACCTCTGATAGCCATGTCGATTGCTCACCGTCAACTAGTGGAAGTGAAGCTCCAGGACAGAATGGGAGAGTTAAATTTCCCTGTAGACTGTGTGAAGGCGATCACGCAATCCACCGTTGTCCCTTCTTAGACGAGGCAAAAAGAGTTCTGGAAGATCGCCCGATTTTACGAGCGAATCTTCCTCCTGGATATCAAAGACTCCTGCCAAGTCCCTCACTAGTTGAGAATCCGGCTGAGCCACTTAGATGGTCAGCCGAAGCACCTGTCATTGAAGAAGAACCATCTGGATCCATGCCTAACGAAAGTCAAAAGGTTGATACGGCAGTTGACCCGATTTTGCCTTCAGAGGCTCCACCTTCAAATGACACCATCACAGAGGAGAATACAGAAGACACCGTCCAAGTTCTCTTCATTAGCACTGACTCTGATGATCAAGGGGGCAATGCCACCATTCCTTTGTCGCAGGAAGGAAGTTCATCAGAGCGCTATCCGGCCGTATATTCGGTCCCACCACCAAGCAACCTGGTTGTATCCTTTGATTGGAACCAACTAGGCAGACCCCGGTTGCCAGCCAGTGTGCCATTCAGAATTATTTGTCAAATATACAGAATGGTAATGGCTGGAACTATCATTGATGAGGGGGCATCTGTGAGTATCCTTTCCTCTATTGCTTGGAAAGCGCTTGGTTCGCCGGCGCTTTTACCTGAGATGAGAAATCTATCAGGTTTTGATAAAGGAACCAGTCGACCTTTAGGGATCCTCCCCAATGTGCCTATAACATTGAAAGGGAAGACCGTTCAAATGAACGTGATGGTCGTTCAAGGACCCTTGGATTATAACCTACTCCTTGGATGAGACTATATATATTGCATGGGAGCTGTAGTCTCCTCACTCTTTAGAGTAATGTGTTTTCCGCATGAAGAAAGAATGGTCAAGCTCGTGGACCAACTTTCGTTTCCCGGATCACACATCGCAAATAGTCATGTGCCATCCCTAAATGGTCTATTCATGCAAGAAGTGTCTCAACCCACGGTCCGTCCTCCTGATGAGCGCGAGTAATCTGGGAGGATATGACTGGAACCCAGGGGGCATGCATCCTGGCCTGCTTCGACAGGGAAACTTTGGGTATAGGGTAGGTTTCCGCGGGAGAATATGACTAGTCCGTACCCCGTCCGTGGATGGAAGAGGGGTTGTTCTAGAATAAGATTCTTTTGCCAAAGTTACGTGTTTGGCACCAGTCATTCACCCTTGTCTATTTCGGTAGACATTGCCGAGGAAGTGTTTTGTTTGAAAGATTAACGAGACAATCTTTGGGTAACCTGAAAGAGGTAAGCCTCTCTCGATTAAAACAAATGTTTTGGCGGAGGGTAAGTATAGGTAACCTTGAAACTCTGTTTTATACCTGGAGGCATGCAAACCTTTTGGAGTGCAAGCAAGGGGCGACTATTTATTTTTTAAATTTTTAGGTCCTCCCTTTAAACCTTTAGGTCTAACCCTTTAAACTCGTAGGATTAGCCGTTTCCGAACTTGCATAAAGAAAGGATGGGGAGCAAAGCTTAGTGAGATGAAGCTCCATAAAAAATAGAATCTTGATGAGACACTCTTATCAAAAGACTGGGTAATCGAGCAGTTTTAGCATAAAGTTCATGCTCGTTAAAAAATAAACGCAAGATCCGAGCAGTTTTAACGCGGTCTTCATGCTCATTAAAAAATAAATATAAGCAGTGAGCAATGTTTCCTCCAGAGTTTAAGCTCATTTTTAAATAAAAAATGAACCTATCCCGGTAAATAACCGCTGTGATCGTAAATTTATCAGCCATAAAAGCCTTGGTCGTGTTTGCACCTGCCACCTCCACTTTCATTTGGCCGATCGTTCACCTCCATATGATTGTTTACCCATTTTGAGGAACAGCTGCGAAGAGTGATTTCACCTAGCCATCCTTGTGACACTGCCGTGATTGGAAAATTCCAACCTGTACCTGGAATCAGTTGCTATCCCTGTTTATCACTCGTTCCTCAAAAGACGAGTCTTCTTTAAGCTCTTTTCAACTGACTCGTAAAATATGAAAAGATTGCCGAGTTTTGGCCTTCCAGCTCATTAAAGGACCGGAAGAGCTATCCCTCCTCTAGATTTTAATCTTTTTGGACCTGAGGGATTATTGCACAAAAAGGTCGAGCACTTGTTTTATTCAGCTCGTTAAAGTTATCGAAAATTCATCCCTTCTGTATTGTTTTATACTTTTTCGGACTTAAGGGATTAGATGACGAAAAAGGAATTTTGGAGTTAACTTTATGTACCTTTTCAGACTCTCTAAAAATGAAAAGGACCGAGTTATCCTTGTCTTTATACTCGTTAAAATTATTAAATAGCGACAAACTTGTCTTTAGACGAGAACGAGTTTCACTATCGCTAGGCTCGTTAAAACATAGCGATAGGCTTGCCCGAAGGGTAGGTTATAGAACAAGCATATGTTATCCTCCTCAAGCTTGACAAAAATAAAGAGGTACTGGTCAGCAATGACTGGGGAAAAATTGGGAAAAATCAAGAAAACTTTGATGGTAGCAGGTCGCTCTTGAACATGACACTTTTCCTCCGTATCACATTCGGGTTGGGTTGTTTCATTCACCGGTCACATCACCATGGTCTTGCCATACCATCCATATTTGGGGTAATGCTACCGATCCATCGCATCAGTGTCGCCATATGTTCAAGAGAAGTCGTTAAGAAAGAGTCAACCGGGTCCCATCCATTGCCATACATTATCCTTCATCCGTTCATGACCGCCACCCTGAATCATATGTCACAGATTGTTTTCACCTCCATTAAAATCATTAGCTCCGTTCCGTGTCACTGATGTGGGATTCATTAAGGCCCTCCTTTGACGGATCGCTCCTTGTCGACATCAGCTCATTATCCAAGGAGTTGATCTAGGAACAACCCCTCCAGTACTTTGAAGCTTGCATGCCTCAATGGCAAGTTTCTCACTTCCGGCGACAGGTATACATCAATGACCTTCGACCAGAAGATTTTGCGTGGTGTTCAACGCCAAGTCCTTTATTCACACCACGTGAATTGTACTGCAGTTCCTTGAGGGTCATTATCATTATCGGTGATTCCTCTTGCGCTTGTTAACGGTTTACATCATTGACCGGTAATCAAGCGATGTCTTTCCATGTTCGACTTCAGTGCAATTCTCACCGACTTGTACTTAGAGTGAAGATCGAACGAGTTTGAAGACCCCGGATCTAGTTTCATCCATCCGGGCTGCGATATATATTCAGGAAAGATAAAGACATTTGACATGTACATCATTGCAGCAGATGATCATCCTACTCAAAGGATGATAATTTCACCAAAATTATCAGTCTACCATCAGACGATCGTCTGTTCCATGTACAAAAATGAATTTATAAAACTGAGCATGGGAATGCCCGCCTCAGCTAGATCATGAAAGCAGTATGAATCATAATGTATTGTATTGTATTTTACTACAGGTCTCCTCCCAACAGATGGATGAACTTCGGACCCTCCTGGATAAAGCATTTCACCCGATAAACGGCCTCATACTTTAGGGGGCAACTGTTATAGACATTTTTGTGCCTTGCATCACTGAGCATGAAAAGTCAATAATCAAGGGATCCAAAGTCCCTAAACATGTTGTTCCTACCCCTAGAGGAACAAGGCCAGCAAACCACAACACTTAACAAAATTTATCCACCTGAAAACACTCAAAAAACAAGGCAATTCTAGATCATGTCAACTGCTCCACTGAGCATCTGCACTGAATGTCAACTGCTCCACTGTCTACCTGCGTTGAATGTCAACTGCAAAGAAGGCTACCTGCGCTGAGCGAGTTTGGACAAGTGGCAGAGTCATTTCTCAAGGTGTCAATGCCCAGGAAGCTTCCAAAATGACACTTGGATCAGGGAATTCGACTGGTGATGAGTAAGAGGTTCCAAATATCCAAGTGGAAGCAAAAACCTCCAAGTGGACTCAAGAACTAAAGTGGGAGAGGACACTAGTCAGTCTCAGACCAGTCTCAAGCTGACTCATCCTCTCTCCAATATCCCTATATATAGATCTCTCCTACATGAGATCAAGGGGGTTGGAATTTGGTATTTGCAAAGAATTGTTGTTGGTTTGTGGCTAGAAACATTGGGTGTGTTATGCTTTGAAGGGAGCTGAAGAAGGAATTCCATTCTGCTGGGAAGGAGATGCTGGGTTGGAGCCCTATGGGTTGTATCTCTTCCTGAACCCTGTTACTTTCAATAAAGCTATCTTGATTCTTTCCTATATGCTGGTGTATTTTGTGTGATTGCATTAGTATATTTGATTTACTTCTAATCCTGAATCATTTATGAATATGTATATTTGCCTTTGTATTGTGTTCTTCTCTTGTTGCGAGTAGCTGTTCTCTTGTCACAGGTAGCTGTTCTCTTGTGATCTCGTGGGATTCAAGTAGTTGTTCTCTTGATCAAGCGAGGAAGCAAGTAGCTGTGGACACACAAAGAGAAGAGGATCTAGTTCGAGGGACAACCGGAAGACAACGGTAAGTCTACCGATCTCCTCTCTTTCATATTTCATAAAGGAAGAAATCATGATAGCTGTATTCGTTTGTTGCTAAGGCGCTGTCACACCTTAGGTGGATAGAATCGTCCTGAATAGGCATTTTTCCCCACAACATTGTCTCAACTACCTTAAAGCCAAATCAGCCTTCCACATATCATCTCACCACTCCATCCATCAGTTCCTGGGTCACTTCAGACCCCCATCCTACCTCCATAACCATCCATGCATCTTCCATCAATCACCCATCCTCAAAAATCCCATTTCGAAACATCCTGTAGAAGAATTACAGAAATTCCTGTAGAAACCCCTGCAGACTTCCTGTAGAAGTTCATAAACACGGTTGCATGGCATCCAGACTTTGTTAAACTCTCAGAAAGAATGTTAGGGATCCCTTATACCCTCTCTATACCTTCCTGACCTCTTCCATGCATTTCTCCTCCTTGATCCACCTCTGCACAGTGAAAAGCCAGTTAAAAGCACATGCATGATAATTCTAATAACTTAATCAAAAATACAAAAAGATGTTTTCTTCAGATAGTGATAACTTAGATACATGCATTTTACCTTCCTAGAAGTAATGGCATCTCTTTTCGTAGTTTGCATTCTCTCCTTTGCATCAGTAGGACTAGCTGGTAGAATTAGGGTTTGCTAGGGTTTGCGTTTCTTTTTGGCTTTCAGTTTCTTTTCGCAATTAGATTAGCTTCTTTCGAGTTAGCTTTCATCCATCAATTAAAAAGCTTCTTCTAAGAGCTCATAGAAGTTGGCTTAAGCTCCTAGCGGACTTGTGCCAGCTAACCAAGTGACAGCTGCGGCAAGAGCTAGTACTTGTGCATACAGCACCGTCGCTTCCAAGTTTGTTACGAACTACCGGGTTGATAAAATTAAAGAAGGGAGTTCCAGGAGTTGTAGCATTATTGCTACAATACTGGGGCCCACCAGGAAGGTTGTACAACAACCTAGTATTTGAGTAATTTAAAGTTATTTGATGCATAATTTCAACACAAACTATACAAAATCATGTCAAAGAAATTATAGGGATTCCATTCTTACACGTTAAGAATGTATTCCCAAATCATATTTTAACACATCAAATCAATGCACATACATTACTCTTGAATCTACATTCACAATTAAAAGTGACATCCTTCAAGGTAACTTTTGTTAAGTTTCCATTACTGTAGATAATAAAAGAGTCAAAATTAACATTATGAACTCAATCATCACGTTAATTGAATCTCAACCTTACACTTGTTACACATTCCCAAAGCATACACACCAAGGTCATCATATTATATTCCATATTAGGCCTTAATGTTTTTGGTAGATACAATTTCAGCTAGTAAAGATGGCTAGTAAGCCCATATCACATTGAAAATGATGCATTAAGCATATATGCAACCATGCATGCACTCCATATATCTCACTCACCCATTAACAATCAAGCTATTCAAACCCTTAGGTTTAACTCAAACTTCTCAATCACATCCTTTCCCAGCATGTCTGTAAGTCCTTTAACATATTTCGAATAATTTGTCTAAAAAAACTATTAAAGAATATAAGAAATAATTATTTTTCTTTCATGAGTTTCTAAATGACATAAGATGAATATCCCCTATGCAACTAGTATGCTCCCAAGTCAATATACACAACAATTCAACATGCATGCAAAAACAACATTCATACATTATTAACCTATAAGAAAGCATGTTGCTCCACTATGCCCTAGTGTTGTAGTCCGCTCTAATACCATATGTAAGGTCCCACCTTACCAATCATCAATAATATAGAGAAGTAAAGGTCACATTGAACACTATTACTCAATCTTTTTACCTTTTTTTTTACTCATAATATGACTAACTTAGTTATCATGTGATCATATTCCTTCATCAATTTCAATATAAGAATATAGATAAGAAGTCAAGGATAAATTTCCTTTAAAATAATTCAAAAACACATTTCTCCTCAAGCTTAAAAGAAGCATGTTCTCTTTTCATACTTATATGTGAGCTCTTAGTAAGACTGGAAATAAATGCCACCATAATTCCATGTGCGAGCATTAAGCTAGATCACCCTATTTGATCTCCTAGATTATGCTAAATAAGTTCCACTTATTGACTATTGACATCATAACCACAAAATTATGCCACAAGAACCTAAAATATTATGCTTCTATTACAAAAATGACATATAAGGGTATGGGTATTAACCTACTTGTAACAAGATAATTGAAGGAGGTATATGCCTCTCTTCATCAGTAAATCTAATAAATATGATATGTTTATCGATTCATCAATAAAAATTTCTCAATAGCATTGCTTCAATCACGAGACTCATTTAATGAATGTTATAACAAGAGAAGCCATTGTTACAAATTCAAAAGCATAACAGAACTTATTATGCTCACTTGCACAAAATCCTATAGAATTAGTCACTATAAAATTGTTTCCAACAACGACCCCTCCCCCACCCCCCATGGCCCCCCCCCACCCCCCATGCCCCCCCCCCCCCCCCCCCCCCCCCCCCCCCCCCCATGGCCCCCCCCCTCGGCGCCTTTTTTTAATGAAAGATTTAGATAATAAAAGTAACAACTATCCTATTTTCTATTCACACTTAAGAAAATTATTAAATTTAAGAAAATTATTAAATTCATTTTCACATTCACAAATTTATAGACATAGGAAGTTCATCCATTAAATAATATATTCATAAATTTATAGTACATAAGAGCTATAGTAAGTAAGAAATTTACTCTAACACTTTATATGCACAAAAGCTACATCCATTGGTGCCTTTTGACAAGAAATTTGCAAGCATGCAATCTACAAGCTACAACCATTGAGACCTTTTGACAAACACTTTGCAAGCATGTAATATAAGATTCTTACTCAACCTATTTAACTCGTAAAAGTAATAAATTAAGACTTCAAATGCTAGCATATTAAAACAAGGACTAATTCATGTTAATCCTTCACCAAAAACTTGATGATAGACACACCCAGTTGGGAATGAAAATTTGCAAAATTGCCCAGATTTACGATCTGGTATATGAAAAGTGTTTTTTTGAAAGAAAATGCGGGGTTACAAGTTCATTTGGCACATATATCCCTTGATGTTTGGATGAATTACAACCAATACCCTGAAGGATGTAATTCTTTAAAACAACAAAAATTTGGATCCAAAATGTCTCATTTACCACTTTTTGTCAAACACATGGAATCCAAACTTTTATCTACAACTCTACATGAGGAAAGCTAACCCATAATTATGCTACTAATAATTTTTCATTGAATTTATACATTTCTAAATCCACCATATGAGTTCTTGAAACATTTTAGAACCTGCAAGATACTTATTTTGACATAATTTGACAAACTTATTGCAGCCATTGCTACAATTTGAAAAACACACAACAACCCTGAATGTTACAACCATTAAAGCTTTTTGTCAAAATTCTAATTGTACTATACCAAAAAATTGAATCACAAAACATTGAATTATTAATAAGAATGAGACAAAAGCCATAACTAAAAACTACCTCAAACATACCTCAAGCCTTTGATATTCCAAACCATATTTTAGTGTTATTACTTTTGCATTTTCTTTGAAGTGATGATTTATTAATTCCTCCATGTATATTTTGGGTACATGTCCATTTTCTTACTTCTATTGTAAGCTGCAAGTTAGCACTTATTCATGCATGAATATATAAATTGACAACATTGCTCATTCAGGGATTTTGCCAAACACTTTGTAAACATACCCTAAAGCTTGTTCTAAAATCCATCTAATTACGTATTTCGATTAAAACAACACAAAAGCATAAGTCATGAAACTCTTACCCGACCTCCTTTGCAATTCTTCATTATTATTATTGTTATCAATATTTGGATTTTCTTCCTCAATTTTCTACAATAACACGGTTAGTGCAAGAAAATACACCAATAATATTTCCAACTTGAAGTATAAACATCCACACATATAGAATACTCTTATAGTTCATTATGAAATTAGCCAATAAGCTTCTAGAGGACATAAGCTTAAACCAATGTTACATGCTCACAAAAAATTAAAATTTCTACAATTCTTTATGCTAATATTATATACCTAATGCAATATTCAATTTAAATTGCTGAAATCATGCTCCATCCCTGATTCCTTAACTTTGAACCATCCGGTTTTCCTCCCAACCATACCCAAGAAGAACTTCTCTCGTTGAAACCCCCAAGTTGTATAATCTCACAAGAAGTAACAAAATATAGCAGTAGAAAGATATTCAAGGCAAGTTGAGGAAGATAAGTTTCACTTCCTGTCAATACCCCTCATGTTAAACTTCAATGGGTATAGATACTTAGTTATTTATATTAGCTTTTGGCTACTCTCCATATCTCTCCCTATCACAATATTCTTCAAATCTCTCCAACACTTGGTATCACATTGCACCTCTCCCTCCCCTAGGTGAGAAGACATGAGACACATATAGGAGAAGCAACAAATTATTTTCATAAAGGAGGAGTAATATGCATGCCTTAGTTAAGGAGAGTGTAACATATGCATTAAAGAGAGTGTAAGAACAATATTTTATGACATTAATTTAATGAGTGTAAGAGGAATATGCCATGTCTTTGATGAGTGTGTAAGAGAGAGTGTAACGTATCATTAAGAAAGAGAGTTATGTATAGCCATGAGAGTCATCAAGGAGAGAGGTGTGAAGTGATTGAGGTGATGAAGGTGATTTGTGATTCCTTTTAATAATAATATCATAGTTTCATAAAATATAATCATAATTTTAATAATATTGATGATTAAGTCAAGATTGAACTATTAGGATTGATTAATGATAAGTTAAGTGTTTTTCCTTTGACTCTACTTGATTACCAATTGATGCAAGTTAATTTACTATTTTTGGAAAGTCATGCATGAGATGCTAGGCATGAATTTCTATTTTTAGAAAGTCAGTCTAGAATTGTCAGAAATGAGATTTTATTAAGGAAATTCATCCCTAAGCTACCCATGAGTGGTAATTCTCTTTCAGAGAGTAGGGATTCCACATCCCTATTCCATGCATCTTCCTACCTTAGAAGATCGAGGACTTTGGACCCTAATCTACTCCAAGGATCAGAGATTCCACATCTTGATCTTTTAAATATTTAGGACATCATGCCCTAATAATTTTATTATATATCTAAGACTCCATGTCTTTGTCTTTCATGGATTTAGTACTCTACACCCTAATTTCCATTGCTTCTCATATACTCTTCTTTGAAACTTCGTGCATCACCTTAAGGTATTGATTGTGAGATGATACCCAATTGATGATTCGTTGGTAAGGTCTTGTTCCAAGACCAAGAATTGTGCATGAATTCCATATTCATTTTTGTTTTGAAGAAATGAATTCCATAGTCATTTATTATTTGAACATCATTGTTTGCAAATAACCATGTCCCCTAGAACATCTTGCTCAGTACAAGATTAAGTATATATAATCATACAAATCATGTATCATGACTTCCACAGTAATTTATAATTTGAACATCCTTGTTTGCAGATAACCAGCCCCCCTACCACATCCTGCTCATTAGAAGATTAAGCATATATAATCATACAAATAATGTATCATCCATAAATCATAATTAACCATATATTCCACATAACCATGATAATCATTGGATCTTTGTGTTTCAATCCTGTATCACCATCCATGTCATACAACTATGTCCAAACTAGGATACCAAAAGAGAAAACATCAATAATATGCACTAAACCAAAATCAATCTTTAGCAAAATCAGTCTTTATCATAAGCATGTAGAAACCATGTGACCTAAAAAAGGTCTATAGCATACAAGCATATACATAAGCCTGACATGCATAATCTTTATATCACTGCATCAAAATCACCCTCTCCAAGTGTCATCAAAGTTATCTCACCAAGAAGGGACACTACAATTGGGTTGAACCAAATCTCTCTTTCAACCAATCACCCCTACACCATATTCCAAGCATGAATGTGGATCTCAAGGAATAAACCAAGAAAAAACAAACTAAGGCTTCCAGAGGCCAACCTACCTCAACCCTCAAACGTTGATTCCACCTCACAGTTAGACATCATTAACACCAACCATATCAATCTCTACCCAAGTTGTCAAGGGCTCCCAAAACTAGTAACTCAACCCACAACCTTATAGGGCTCCAGAGCATTTTTCCAACCTAGCTCCAGTGACTAGTAGCTAAACCTACCAAGGGCTCCAGAGCATTTGTCCCAACATAGGCTCCAAGCCTAGTAACTCCACCCAAGTTGGTCTAAGGATTCCAAAGCATTTGTTCCAACCCACAACCACAAGGAATTATGATAACCAATTAGAAAAAAATCAAGTGGAAAAGCCTACAACACCATGGCTATCTAGGAAATGGAAAGGCAAGGCTAAAACCATTTTCAATCTAAGAAATACTCCATGCCAATGACACCATATACGAAATACTCACATGCATATACCATGCATCCATAAATTAGCAAGGAAACCACACATGTCACCTATTACATGCAAAGAAATTCAGTTGTAACTGCTGATCCAACTGTTCCCTTATGCTTTCTTTCTTTCCCTTTCCTTATTTATCCAAATCCAATGTATGCCAAAGTTCTCCAAAAATACTCTAAGTGTGTAAGAGTATGGGAGAGTGAAAAAAAAGAACGAGAGTATAAGCTAAAACTGACAAAAGGTCGTGAACTGATCCTCAGAAGCCTTGTTATCATTAAGGCCTCTATTTTCTTCATTTTCCTCACATGAAAATATGTGACCTTTCATATCCCTTTTCTCCTATTTTATTTTATTTCACCAATAAAATGCCAATTATTGCCACTTTGCCTTTTCCAATTCCTTTGCCAATTCTCATAGCCAATTATTAATCACTAGTGATACCCCATCACGATATTTTTCCTAAAATTCAGCTTGGAATACATGTCCCATGACCTTGGCATTATTTTATTTATGTGGAAAATGAACCAGGGGCTGTTACAAACCCCTTCCCCTCGAGGGAACATCACCCTCAAGGTTTAATGACACTTATAAACCAACAAAACATATATTTCCCATGGATCTTTATAACACAACTCGATGCAGCATTTACATCATATCATACTGCTAAAACCATGACCATCATTACATGAACACTATACATCTTATTGGAGCTTTATAACATAACTTGATGCAGTATTTACATACATATGTATATATAGACATAACCAAAACATGACATTAAAACATATATCAAGGAACATTCACTCAACCAATGAATAAAGAAGGATACATAGCCCACATCTGGTCGGACATCTCCCATGTAGCTTCAATGGGCCTAAAGTGCTTCCACTGCACTTTAACTTGCTCGATTGTTCGATTTCGAAGCATGAGCATATTTTCTTGCAAAATCCATGGAGGTTTCAGATGGAATTCTCCTTTTGGCACCACCTGCAATACAGAACATTCAACCACATGATCATCATCCCTCACATATATTTTAAGCAATGAAACATGGAAAACATCATGGAATTTCATTGTCGGAGGTAGTGCAAGTCTATAGGCCTCTAGTCCATTCCTCTCAAGGATCTTGAAAGGCCCACCATATCGAGGTTCCAACTTGGCATATGTTCTAATCCTTGAAGAGATCCTCTTTGGATTGATGCACAAGTACACATATTACCCAACTTGAAACTCCTTAAATGCGATGTGTTGATATACATAACTCTTTTTCATGTCCTGTGCTACCTATATATTATTCTTGATAACCTCCATTTCTTGTTCCATATCTTCCAAAATGTCTGATCCAATCAACACCTTGTTCACTAGATCACTCCAGCTTATAGGAGTATTACAACTCCACCCATTAAGTGCCTCAAACAGACTCATATTCAACGACTTCCGATACTAATTATTTTACACAAACTCTACTAGTTTTAGATACTCTTCCCACTTTCATTGTTGATGAATGACAAACATCCTCAACATGTCCTCAATAATCGTATTGATCCTCTATGTTTGTCCATCTATCTAGGGACGATAGGTTGTACTGAAAGTCAACTCTATACCCAAACTTGCAAACAGATCTTTCCAGAACCTAGAAGTGAACTTGGCATCTCTGTCAAATACAATCTTCTTAGGAATACCATGTAACTTGTAACACCCTCCTCCCACATATACCCAAGTAACCAGCCAACTGGGGTAAATATGTGACAAGAAGTTATTATGATATGATTTGACCTCCTAAGTCACGTTAAGGAAGTGGAACCGAAGGAAACACATAATAAAAACCTTCAATATCAACAATAGGACTCGTAGGAACCATCCCAACCTTTTTGTTAATCGGCCCCTAAGTCCTACTAAGTTTTTAAGCTATTAAAACTCTGGACGCTCCCATGCCATGGGTATGCCAGCATCCAAGAGGCTTTGGATGCTCTTATGACAAGGCATGCCAACATCTAGGGACTATTTTGCTTAGTGTTGTGCCAATGTGCCCAGGATTTGAGCCACTTTTTCAGGCCCAAAGCCTAGGTGACTGCCCAAAATTGAATGACACCTTCAAGAAAGAAATATAACAAGGAAAAAATGAGGCAAATGAAAATACTTGAACAATCGCTTGACTAGACCCCTACTAGCCATGACAGGCATTTCATTAAACATATCAGGGACACTTGTACCCAATAGTTTCCATAGTATTTTTTCCAACCAAGGCTCTAAGGCTAGTAACTCAACCCACAGCTATTTTCGGGCTCCAAAGCATTTGTCCAACCAAGGGTCCGTGACTAGTAACTCAACCCACCAAGGGCTCCAAAGCATTTTTCCAACCAAGGCTCTAGGACTAATAACTCAACCCAAGTTGTTACAGGGCTCCAGAGTGTTTGTCCAACCAAGGATCGAGGAAGTAGTAACTCAAATCAAGCTAAGGAAACATGAGAACCAACTAGAAAACAAAGCAAATGAACCCACAACACCATGGCTATCCAGGAAATGGCAAGGCTAGGAAAATCCACTATCACCTAGGAAATGGCAAGGCTAGGCAAATCCATTATCAATCCAGGAAATCCTCCATTCCAGTGACAGGTCATGACCAATAAACCACATGGATATGCCATGCATGCCAAAACTAGTGAGGAAAACATACATGTAACTCGGTACCTGCAAGAAAAACCCATTGTAGTTGTTGATCCCAATGTACTCTTGCATTTTCCTACTCTTCCTTTTCCTTCTTGCTCCAAAACTCCAAGTATGCGGCACCCTCCAAGACTGCTCCAAGAAAAATCTAAGTGTCCAAGAGTATGAGAGAGAGAGAATAGAGAGAGAGCTCCAAAATTGAACTAACCTAGCTACTATGACCAAACGTTCCCACTTATCCTCAAAATATTTTTTATCATTGAGGCCTCTATTTTCTTATTTTTCCATTATTTTCCTTAATTTTCCTCCTCACATGCAACTTGTGACCTTTCACCTCCCTTTTCTCCTAATTTCCATTATTTTCATAAATAAAATTCCTATTAATTCCTCATGCCTTTCCAAATCCTTTTCCATTTCCTTTTCCAATCTCCTTAGCCATAATAAACTGAATGAACACCCACTAGGGTGTTTTTCCAACCATTCAACTTTGAATACGTGTCCCATGATCATGGTATTATATGCTTTTACATGCATTTTAACTAGGGATGTTACACATGTTGGCATTATGATTCTGGTTTGGCTCTATGGTACAAGTGTTGTACTTGATGGCAACTCACTCAAGTGGCAAAACTCTGTTCAGGCTCCCAAAATGATGAAAATTACGAGGTTCGCAGGTGAATGGTTCAAAAGGTGCGGACCCGCAGGTTCGTCGTCCATGAAGTGCGGTCATACTCGCAGGTTACCCGTTCAGAAAGTGCGGTCCCCCAATTCACTCACTTCAAGGCAGAGAAGTGCGCTCACGTGGGGTTTCTTATGTTTGGCCCGTGGTATTTAGCCCGTCGTTCATGATCCTATGGTTTTGGCCCGTGGTATAGGATCTATTTTAGCCCCGGTTTGGATCCCTTGTATTGATTATTGATGGTTTTGTCCCATGGTGTGAATAAGGACTTGACTATAAATAGGGAAGGAGATCTCTTGGCTGAGATATCTTTGAAAGTTGAATATCTTAAGATCTAAATTTTGGTTATCAGTTTTAAAAGCTAGATCTAAATCAAGGTAAAATTTAAAGGCGAATCTATTGCTAAGTCGTGATCTCTCGGGCGCATGATCAGATTTGTGGATCTGACTGTCTATGGTACATTGGAGGACTGTTAATTTGGCCCTAATCAGAGGTTCGCAGGCGATCTACAGCGCGAGTGCAGGGGTACGCAGTACAGAAGAAGGCTCAGTGCAGGTATACGCAACGCAGCTGAAGGCGCAGTGCAGGGTATGCAGTTCAGAGGAGGGCGCAGTGCGGGTATACGCAGCGCAGCTGAAGGCACAGTGCGGGGTACGCAGTTCAGAAGAGGACGCAGTGCGGGTATACGCAGCGCAGCTGAAGGCACAGTGCGGGGTACGTAGTACAGAAGAAGACAAAGTGTGGGTATACACAACGCAGCTGAAGGTGAAGTGCGGGTATCTGTAGGCTTATTTTTGGTGAAGTTGCGGACCTGTTTTGAAATATTTGTTGGCTACCTGTTTTCTATTTGCTACTGTGTTTTGGGTTTAGGTTACTGGTGTTGATTTTCTATTTACAGCATTCTGAGAAGTTTGGGGTGGCTCATTGGTTTGATTATGTAAGGGGATTGGTTGATTCACATGTACTTGATGTTTATTTGATGTTCTTGGATCCAGTCTGAAAATTAATAAGAAGTGGTCCTTGAAAGAAAAGAAGTAGGGGGTTGTAGCTCCCTTCCAGGAGAGACTGGAAAACGAGAGAGAGTTGTAGCTCTCTACAGGTTGCAGCCTGTGTACTGGTAAAGGACTGCACCAGTACAAAATCATTGTAAAAGGAGTTTCTAATTGAAAGAAGATAGAGACATATTGCAGCAGGTGGTTTTCACCCACATTGGGTTTCCACCTCATATCTGGTGTTCTTTGGTGTGACTATCTGTTTTTCTTGTTTATGCTCATTATTTTATACAATATCTGAAGAATAATTCAAAGTATAAATATATTGAAAAGAATTTGATAATACTGATTCACCCCCCCTCTCAGTATTATTTCCAACAATTGGTATCAGAGCCGATCCTTTTGAAGGAGCTTGATCACTTGAAGGAAGATCTATCATCATGAGCAACTACGAGAGGGAAGCATCAATCAGGCCACCGATTTTTGATGGGACAAACTTCGTGTATTGGAAGGTAAGAGTTACTGCCTATCTTCAATCTTTGGGTACAGAAGTCTGGGACATCGTAGAAACAGGGTATACTTTTCCATCAGATACTCCTACAGATCCAGCTGAGAAGAATAAATATGAAACAAATGCAAAGGCAGTCAATACTCTTCTAGGATGTCTATCTCAATCAGAATTTGTGAAAGTTATGCAGTATAAATCCACAAAAGAAATATGGGACAAGATAGTTCTGAGCTATGAAGGAGATGATCAGGTAAAACGTGAAAAACTTCAAACCCTCAGGATTCAATATGAAAATCTCAAGATGTATAATGATGAAAGTGTGGCTAACTATTTTCTTCATGTGGATGAGATTGTTAATTGTATGAAAATTTTGGGTGAAGAAATAAAAGAGGCTGTTGTGGTTGAAAAAGTTCTAACATCTTTGTCACCTAGGTTTGAATCTAAAGTTTCTGCTATAGAAGAAAAGGAGAATCTACAACATCTTAAAATGTCACAACTACATGGAATTCTAACTGCTTATGAAATGAGGAAAGGAGGGCCATCTGACAGGAGAGAAGCTGCCTTCAAGGCTTCAGGGAAAGGAGAGTACTATGAATCAGGACATGGGTCAGAAGAAGAAGAAGAATCAAATTTTGTCAGAAATCTTCAACGGGGTGCTGGACGGTTCAGAGGTAAGTTACCCTTCAAATGCTTTGCTTGTGGAAGAGTAGGTCACTATGCTGCCAAACGTCCTCATAAGGATAAGATCGACAAGGGAAAGGAACCTATTAGATGGAACAAGAAACAGAATGCAAATAAGAAAAGCTACTACACTCATGAAGACAGTGATGGTCTATCAAATAGTGATGAAGATGAACGAGGTAATGACTATAAACTTTTAATGGCCTTTGAAGATGATGATTACATGGATGCTATAGATGTGGATAGTTTTTATGAAGAGATATCTAGACTCAAGACATGTATAGAAGAAAAGAATGTGGTCATTGATACTCTACAATTTCAAATTGATGAAAAAGAAAAATTTCTTGAAAAGTTAGAATGTGAAATTGTTGGCCTTAGAAAAGAAATTGAGAAAACAAAGGCTATTAATCTTAAGTTTGTCAAAGGATCTGAAACTCTGGATGAGATCATCAATTGTAGAGTTGAGGCTTCTGTGATCCATAACAAGTTTATGATAGATTTTTCGGCAAAAATCACATGAGAAACCATTTGTCGACGCGTTTCGAACCAACCAGTGTGGTTCATCGTCAGGACAAGTTGAAGAACAGATCCAGCTTAGCCTGTTTAAATAGCTAGAGCAGAGACACCAACGGTTACCTGGGCAAAAGGTTGACTTAAGGAGCAAGGTCAAATTTAGTTATATTAGGTAAAAAATAAATAAATAAATATCTAAATATATAAATGATAAATTATAATATAATAATAAAAATATATAAATTTATATATAAAAATATAAATTTAGTTATATTAGGTACAACGTTCTCCGCTAAACAAGACAGGTCTGGGGTATAATGGAGAAACATCTCAAGCATCCACCTCAAAGAGTTATCTTGATGCAGCAAGAAGGAATGAGCAAAAGCACAATGGAGATCACCAGGTAAAGCAGGGATGAATTACATCAAGAACAAACAAAGACTACCAGGTAACCCAGGGGCAATCTGTCTTAAGGGTGAACAAAAGCTACAACCTGCCACAGGTAAAATCTTCTCAAATTGATTCAAGAATGGATGACAATAAGAATTACAATCATTTGGGCGGTAGATTTGATAACCGTAGAAGTTTCTTCAATGGCCAATGTTTCTCTTGCCATAACTTTGGTCACAAAGCAGTTCAATGTGTTGCATATAAAACAATCATGACTACAGAAGCTCAAAAACAAAGAAGTATGACTAGGATTACAAAAAGGACCTATAACAACTTTTTGGCTCTTGAAAATGAAATTGAATGTTCTATTTGTAATAACTTCAGTCATGAATATTCTGAATGCAGGAGCATGTTTCAACAGACAAAGGAACATGCCTCAAGCACCAGAACATGGAGAATAAAGGAACCACAATCAGAAAGATGTGGGATAGCCTTTTATGCAGAGGGACAGGAAAATCTATGGTACATCGACAGTGGATGTTCGAAGCATATGACAGGTGATAAAGAAAAACTTGAATCATATTATGCTTTAGAAAAGGGAAAGAAAGTTTCTTTTGGAAATGATACTCCAACAGCTATAAAAGGAAAAGGCACAGCTCAGTTGAAAGAAAAGGTCAAAGCTGGAAATGTTTTGTATGTTGATGGCTTGAAGCATAACCTTCTGAGTGTCAGTCAGATGTGCGATCAAGGAACCGAGGTAATATTTCGATCAAATGGATGTAGTGTTCGTGATCTTGATACAGGGAAAACAGTGATCAAAGGTAGAAGAACTCCAAATAATATATACATATTTGAAGAAGGACAACAACAATGCTATTTGAGCAAGGATGATGAACATTGGTTATGGCACCGGAGGTTGGGACATCTAAGCTTTTCACAAATAAGCAAGGCATGCAAATATCAGGCATTTCGTGGTCTTCCAGATATCAAAATTCCTGACAACACCATATGCAAATCATGTCAGTTTGGTAAGCAAACCAGAACCAACTTCCCGGAGAAGGAAGGATCAGCCAGCAGGCCTCTTGAACTAGTCCATACAGATGTATGTGGTCCTTTCAAGACAAGGTCACCTCGAGGAGAAGAATACTTGATATTATTCATTGACGATTTCTCCAGGTTTGTTTGGTTAGGACTTTTGAAGCACAAAGATGAAGCATTCAAAAAATTCAAATCCTTCAAAGCCTTGGTTGAAAATGAATCAGGTTACAAAATTAAGTGCCTCAAGTCCGACAAAGGTGGGGAGTTTACCTCAAATGAATTTTTCGATTTCTGTGAAGAACATGGGATAAGAAAGGAATTCTCTACAGCTATAACTCAGCAAAATGGAGTGGTGGAAAGGATGAACAGAACAGTCCAACAAATGGCTCGTGCTATGCTTGATGAGTCTGGAGCCCCCGCAACTTTCTGGGGTGAAGCTGCATATGCTGCGGTTGTTATTATCAACAAAAGAAATGTCCGAGTGAACAACACTCAGACTCCTCATGAGCTTTGGTATGGTGAGACTCCTTTGGTAAAGCATTTCAAAATTTTTGGGAGCAAATGCTATATTAAGAATACTGATGAGCAACTTGGCAAACTTGAACCTAGAGCAGATGAAGGCATTCTTCTTGGTTATTCTCCACACAACAAAGCATATAAGTGCTACAATAAAAGACTTGGAAGAATTGTTGACAACATTGATGTAGTGGTTGATGAAAAAGGGTACATTCCTAGGCAAGTAAATCATGAAAATATCGAAGAAGATGAAGACTACCCTCAAAGACAGAATGATGAAGAAGAAGAACCTCAAGGAGCACCAGAGGAACCGATAAGGATAGAAGAGAAGACTCCATCCAGGTACATTCAGAAGAATCATCCAGAATCTCAGATTTTGGGGCAGAAAGAAGCAGGTGTACAAACAAGAAGAACAATTGCAGAATCTTCAAGCTATTTGGCATTACTCTCCTCCACTGAACCACAAAATGTAAGAGAGGCATGTAAAGATGAATGTTGGGTCAAAGCAATGGATGAAGAACTTGAGCAGATCGAAAAAAATAACACTTGGGAGTTGGTTCCGAGACCAAAGGATAAAAATGTTATAGGGACAAAATGGATCTTCAAGAATAAGTTGAATGAAAATGGGGAAGTAATTAGAAACAAGGCCAGACTTGTTTGTAAAGGGTATGCCTAGCAAGAAGGAATAGATTTTGAAGAAACTTTTCCTCCTGTTGCAAGACTTGAGGCCATCCGAATGTTCCTTGCTCTCTCAAGCTTTCAAAAGTTCAAAGTATTTCAAATGGACGTGAAATCAGCCTTTCTGAATGGAGCCTTAGAAGAAGAAGTATACATTGAGCAGCCAGATGGTTTCATTCTTGGAAATGATCCAAATCTTGTATGCAGACTGAAAAAGGCTCTCTATGGTCTTAAACAAGCTCCAAGGGCTTGGTACTATCGTTTGGAAAAATATCTTCATCAACAAGGTTTTTCAAAAGGATCAGCAGATAGCAATCTTTATATAAAAATTGAAAATGACAAATTGCTAATACTTGTTGTGTATGTAGATGATATTATCTTTGGCAGCAATGAAGAAGCTATGAGTCAAATCTTTGCCTTGGTGATGCAGAAAGAATTCGAAATGTCTTTACTTGGAGAACTGACATATTTTCTTGGATTGCAAATCCAACAAAATGAAGGAGGGATCTTCTTGTCTCAAACCAAGTATCTCAAGCAGATTTTGAAGAAATATGGTATGGAAGATGCAAAACCAGTATGTACACCCATGGTCATAGGATGTAACCTCAGTGCAAATGATGAATCAGCAGTAGTGCATCAACCAACCTACAGATCTATGATTGGAAGTCTACTTTATTTGACAGGTACTCGACCAGACATCATGCATGCAGTGGGAATAGTTGGAAGATTTCAGGAAAATCCAAAGGAAAGTCATCTTCAGGGAGTGAAGAGAATTTTCAAATATCTTCAAGGGACTCAAAACTATGGCTTATGGTATCCTAGAGATACAGATCTCACACTTCATGCTTATACAGATGCAGATTGGGCCGGAAGCGTGGATGACAGGAAGAGCACAAGTGGTGGTGCATTCTTTATGGGTTCTAGATTAGTATCTTGGTCTAGCAAGAAACAAAGTTCAATTGCTTTGTCTACAGCTGAAGCGGAATATGTGGCTGCTGCATCTTGCTGCACTCAACTCCTTTGGATGATGCAGACCTTGCGGGATTTTCAAATCACTTGTACACCACCTATCTCCATCTTATGTGATAATACAAGTGAAATCAACATTTCAAAGAACCCAGTCATGCATTCAAAGACCAAGCACATACCAATCAAGTATCACTTTCTCTGGGAACTAGTGCTTGAAAAAAAGGTCAAGTTGGAGTATGTTCCTTCTAAGGAACAATTTGCTAATATATTCACCAAACCATTGCCCAGGGAGACCTTTGAATACCTCAGGCAAAAGTTGGGGGTTGTTGATGCATCATCTTGTTGTTGACTCTCTTCTGATTGTTGGTTGTACGCAAGGTTCATCTGGAGTATATGTGTACATTTGTTGAGTTGCGGATTGGTCGAAGATCGAATGGCACAGGTTCAGGGGGAGCATATAATGCATAGTTGGCATTATGGAGGAAGTACAGAAGGAATATTGCTGCAATATGTCTCTATCTCTTTCATGGTCATTTATGGTGTTTGGTGGATTATGGTTTTTCTTGAAGAAATTTCTTTCCTTTGCAGATCTGGTTTATAGTCAGGGGGAGCATGTTCTTAAGGGGAGCATAACCCTTTGCCCTTGATGTCAAAGGGGGAGAATGATGTTGAGGATCTTGAGGTTGCCATCAAGTCCAAAGGGGGAGGTTGTTGGCATTATGATTCTGGTTTGGCTCTATGGTACAAGTGTTGTACTTGATGGCAACTCACTCAAGTGGCAAAACTCTGTTCAGGCTCTCAAAATGATGAAAATTATGAGGTTCGCAGGTGAATGGTTCAAAAGGTGCAGACCCACAGGTTCGTCGTCCATGAAGTGCGATCTTACTCGCAGGTTACCCGTTCAGAAAGTGCGGTCCCCCAGTTCACTCACTTCAAGGCAAAGAAGTGTGCTCACGTGGGGTTTCTTATGTTTGGCTCGTGGTATTTAGCCCGTCGTTCATGATCCTATGGTTTTGGACCATGGTATAGGATCTATTTTAGCCTCGGTTTGGATCCCTTGTATTGATTATTGATGGTTTTGTCCCATGATGTGAATAAGGACTTGACTATAAATAGGGAAGGAGATCTCTTGGCTGAGATATCTTTGAAAGTTGAATATATTAAGATCTGAATTTTGGGTTATCAGTTTTAAAAGCTAGATCTAAATCAAGGTAAAATTTAAAGGCGAATCTATTGCTAAGTCGTGATCTCTCGGGCGCATGATCAGATCTGTGGATCTGACTGTCTGTGGTACATTGGAGGACTATTAATTTGGCCCTAATCAGAGGTTCACAGGCGATCTATAGCGTGAGTGCGGAGGTACGCAGTACAGAAGAAGGCTCAGTGCGGGTATACGCAGCGCAGCTGAAGGCGCAGTGCGGGTATACGTAGCGCAGCTGAAGGCACAGTGCGGGGTACGCAGTTCAGAAGAAGGCGCAGTGCGGGTATACGTAGCGCAGCTGAAGGCACAGTGCGGGGTACGCAGTACAGAAGAAGACGAAGTGTGGGTATACGCAGCGCAGCTGAAGGTGAAGTGCGAGTATCTGCAGGCTTATTTTTGGTGAAGTTGCGGACCTGTTTTGAAATATTTGTTGGCTGCCTGTTTTCTATTTGCTGATGTGTTTTTGGTTTAGGTTACTAGTGTTGATTTTCTGTTTACAACATTCTGAGAAGTTTGGGGTGGCTCATTGGTTTGATTGTATAAGGGGATTGGTTGATTCACATGTACTTGATGTTTATTTGATGTTCTTGGATCCAGTCTGAAAATTAATAAGAAGTGGTCCTTGAAAGAAAAGTAGGGGGTTGTAGCTCCCTTCCAGGAGAGACTGGAAAACGAGAGAGAGTTGTAGCTCTCTACAGGTTGCAGCCTGCGTACTGGTAAATGACTGCACCAGTACAAAATCATTGTAAAAGGAGTTTCTAATTGAAAGAAGATAGAGACATATTGCAGCAGGTGGTTTTCACCCACATTGGGTTACCTCATATCTGGTGTTCTTTGGTGTGACTATCTGTTTTTCTTGTTTATGCTCATTATTTTATACAATATCTGAAGAATAATTCAAAGTATAAATATATTGAAAAGAATTTGATAATACTGATTCACCCCCCCTCTCAGTATTATTTCCAACAACACAACCTCATTATCCCCCTGAGGAAGACCTGAGCTACTTCACTAGATGAATTAGTAGACTTCACTAGAATGAAGTGAGCTACCTTAGTCAGCCTGTCAACCACAACCATAATAGATTCATGTTGTCTAGATGTCCTTGGAAAACATGTAATGCATTCCATGGAAATGACCTCCCATTTCCACTCTGGAATAAGAATTGGCTATAGTAATCCACCCAGATGCCTACACTTTGCTTTTACTTGTTAACAATCCAAGTAGCTCACAACAAACTTAGTCACCTCTTTCTTCAAATTCAGAAAATGGTAGAAATTTTTAACCTCTGTTAGTGTATTTTTATATTCCAGGTGGCATGCATACAACTTAAAATGAAATTCCCTCAAGATAATCTTCTTGATTTCATTATTGTCTAGCACATAAATCGTTTCCATAAATCTGACCAAACCATCTTCCATGAGATGATAATCCACATCATGTTCACCTATACCCTACTGTTATAACATATGCTTAGGCTATTGGTACCTATCATCCTATTGACCTTCCTGTAAGATCCACTCCTGCAAATTTTTCCCATATGAACTCATAGCTGTAATGTGATTTACCTGCACTCTTCTGCTAAGAGCATCTGCAACACTATTCTCTTTTCCTTTAATGTACCTAATATCAAAGTTTAAATCACTGGGTGTATCTAACCACCTAGCTTGTCTGCCATTCAGATTAGGTTGTTCAAATAAATACTTCATCCCACTATTGGACCTCAGAATTACTCTCTCTTTGACAACTTTTCTCACTTGTTTCTCTTGTTTTTCCATAGAAGACAGATCCCCATCACTGATAAATGACTTATTTTGTCTCAAGGAAGACATTAAATGATTGACATGTTATACTTTTATGTTTTTTCTATTTGAAATAATTTTTTCCAAATTAGCTACGGAACGTAGCCCATTCTGCAGCTAATCGTGTGTTCTGTAGCCACTTCCATGGTTGAACAGGTTACAGGTGTCAAATGAGGAAACCAGCCACATGGGCATCTCTGGAATGGTCACGACATGGATCCTATCCTAGTCACATATCCCAGATCGACAAAAAAGCCAGCTCAAGACTACAGTCAAAGGTGGAGTCAAACGAGGAAACCTGAAAGCAATAGGACTCTGTGTCCAGTCTTCATGGCTAATTAATAAATCCAACAATTTTGTTGTAGCATTAACTCGAACTAGCCACCGGTGATAACAATTTCATGCAACCATCTTGCTGGCTTAAAGTCACCTGTAGCTGATCAACCATTTATGCAGATCTGTTGTAATACGTGGAGACCACTTGTAGCTAAATTATCTCGAAATATAGTTAGGAATGTTTCTTTAAATATCAGTTGTATAGAACTGAGAAGGAGTTTGAATTTCTATATGTATTAAGCTCAGACTTACAGCTCTATAATTTTGGAACTTATTTTCCTGTTAATAATATGAAGCCATGTTTGACCAAGTGATCATTTGAAAGAGTATCTTCAGCTAGTTAGCAGCTCAACTCAGTCAGTTGCAGAGGGCCCCTGCACTGAAGGAGGTTTTTCTTTTGTTATTTTGTTTACTGTTCAATTTAGTTTCATTATTTACTTTTAGTAGTGTTTGTAGTTTAGGTTGATTTCCTGTAGTTTGTTTCCTTTTAATTCTGTTCAGTAGCATAATGTTAGAATTCAATGGTGTAGTCTTGTTTTTCTTATCTATTTCATAAATGAAACTTGTTTTTTTTTAACATGGTAAGGTGGGAAAGTAACAAGGATGCATTGTTGATTAGTTTACTTACTATTTGTTTCATATGTTATTTATTTCCTAGTTCAGATTGCCAATGAACTATGTGGATAATTCTTTTTTTATCACCATTTCAAGCTGATATCCATCCTAAACTAAATGGTTAAACATTCACTTCACACAAGGATTGAAATCAATTAGTTACTCTTTACATATTTGATTTAGTTCCCTAAACTATAAAGTACAATAAGGTTCTTGTTTGCCATCTCCAGAAAGTTATCTTTCAAAATCGAAGGCTTGGACAACTAAAAGTGCTTTAGTCAATTTCATTCTCTGTAATTATTTCAATTTGCCTTACAGCTTCACCTTTTAATTTTTGACTTAGGATTAAATGACAAGATAGGAAAGATGCTCTGTTTTTCCTTCCTTTAACTTAGATTTTGATTAGTTCACCTTTAGGAAATTTAGACTCAGTTTCTCATAATTTAGACTGTACATCATTAGGAATCAAGGAAACCCCCAAAACAAAGCAATACAAAAATACAAAACAACAAAGTAAGAAGGGTTAACTAGCACATACAATGCACTACACTTCATCAGCTTACAAGCCTCGGATGATAATTTATGCAAAGCAATTTTAGGAAACTAAATTGACTAAACACCCACTATGATCACTCATCAAAATGAACCTCCTACCAAGAAGATAGTGTCTCCACATATTCAATGCATGGATGATTGATGCCAACTCAAGGTCATGAGTCACATAATTTTTCTTGTGTTCATTCAATTTCCATGACTCATAGCATACTACCTATCCTTTTTACATTAGGACTACACCAATTCCTCTCTTGCAAGCATATTTACATGCCATAAACTCTTTATCTGGATCTGCATTCTTCATAATTCAAGCATTTGTAAGAAACTTCTTCAACTTCTCAAAACTAGTTGCACATTCCTCTATCCATTCAAAATTGTTTCCTTTTCTCTGCAATGTTGTAATATAATAGGAAATCCATGAAAAGTTCCTGATGAACCTACTATAATAACCTACTAACCCCATGAATGATATGATCTCGTCCACCTTCCTAGGAGTTTCCCACTCCATGATAGCTCTGATATTTTCTGGATCCACTACTATACTTTCCTTGGAAACAACATGTCCCAAGTAATGAACTTTTGTCTCAAAGAAACTATACTTACTAAGCCTTGCATACAATTGATGCTCTCTTGGCAATCTCAAAATTTCTACCAGATGTTTTGCATGATCTTCCCCATTCTTAGAATATATCAATGTGTCATCAATGAATACAGTATCGCAAAATTGTCTAGATAAGGACACAACATACTATTCTTCAAACACATGAAAGTAGTTGGAGTATTAGTCAAACCAAAAGGAACCACAACAAAATCGTGATGCTCATACCTAGTCCAGAAATAATTCTTGTAGATGTCCTCCTCTTTGATGCGTACCTAATAATATCTTGATCTAAGATCAATCTTTGAGAACATTTTTTCCCCCTTCAACTAATCAAAGTCATCAATCTGTGGCAAAGGGTACCTATTCTTAATCGTCACCTTGTTCGAATTCCTATAATCGATACACAACCTGAGATTACCATCATTCTTCTTCATAAACAACACTTATGCACCCCAAGGCGACACACTTGGCCTAATGTATGCCTTTTCAAGCATTTCCTTTAACTGCAACTTCAGTTCCACTAACTCTGGAGTGCTCATATTGTATGATGCCTTTGATGTTGGTTCTTCTCCTGGAATCAAATCAATAGAAAAATCCACTTCCCTTTGAGGTACTAACTCTTAGATCTTTGTTGGAAATGTTAGAAATTAATTAACAAAGCTATGAAATATATAAAATATTGTGGAAACACAATACAGAAATGCATAAAACAAGAGATACACAAATATACATGTTTCACCCAATTTGGGCTACTTATATGGAGAAACAACCAGACCTTGCTTTTATATTATCTAACAAAATGAAGAGATACAACCTACAACATATCCGATGTAATTTCCTTTTCACTCTCACAAAGTCTCCTCTCTCTTTCTTGCTTAGAATATTAATACACAGTTGAAACACAATTACCTCATATAAACTGAGGGTTTCCTTCTAGGGAAAAAACCCTAAATTAACATAACTTCTAATGTCAAATCATCCACGTAATGAACAAACTAGATTGATTACGAAATTACAATATTTTACAAGGAAATTTTTCATCTATTTTTAGCTTCAGGGGAACTACCCCCAAACTGACAGCGATTAAATGGGAAATTTTTCCACCCAATTAGGAATGGGGGTCCAATTAGGAAGATAATTGGGTACCACACCCAAAAATCTCCCACTTGGAGACTAATTATATTAACTCCATCATTGCTTCACTGTTGGACAATGACTCCACTTGGACCTAGTTGTTTATCTTCTTCACTATCATACGTGAATACCAATTGAAGCTGAGAAAAATCTCAATTTATCACTAGCTACAACCTTTTTTAACATATCTATGAGATTTTGGCTAGTGTGTATCTTTTCCAACTTCAATTTTCCATATTCCAACATTTACCATATGCAATGGTACTTGAGTGGTATATTTTTAGTCTTGGAATGAAATGTTGAGTTCTTCGTAAGATGAATGACACTCTAGTTGTCACTATATAACCTACCCATCTCTTGCTTCTTTCCCAATTCATCCATAAACCTTTGTAACCAAATCATTTCTTTACTAGCCTTTATAGTAGCAAGATACTTTGCTTTCGTTGTCTAAAGTGCAACAATGTCTTGCAACTTTGAAACCCAACTGATAGTTGTTCCACCTACAATAAACACATACCCTGTGGTGCTCCTCTTGTTGTCTCTATCATCTGCCATATCTGCATCAACATATCCCTATAGAGCAATGTTTGAACCACCAAATCATAATGCTTGATTTATGGTACCTCTCAAATACCCGAGAATCCATTTCACTTCCATCCAATACTATTTTCCTAGATTTTTCATAAACCTTCTTACAATTCCCACTGCATGTGCAATATCAGGCCTTCTGCAGAGTATTTCATACATTATCCTTCCAACTATTGATGCATATGGAACTTTATGCATATAATCCATCTCTTCCTGAGTCTTGGGACACATCTCCTTACTTAGTTTGAAATGGCTAGCCAAAGGTCTACTAACTGGTTTTTCATTCTGCATATTAAATATTTCCAACGCCTTTTCTACATACTCACTCTAAAAAAATGTTAATTTATGATATTTCTTGTCCCTAGTTATTCTCATTCCAAGGATTTGTTTTACAGCACCCAAACCCTTCATTGCAAAATAATTTTCCATTTTTCCTTTGAGAAAATTTATTTCCTACATGTTAGACCCTGAAACAATCATCTCATATACATACAATAACAATATAATATAGCTTCCATCATTTCTGTTTTTAAGATAAACACAATGGTCAGAGTGACATCTAGTATAACCTTGTTCAAACATAAACATGTCAAATTTTAGATACCACTGCCTTGGAACTTTGTTTAAGCCATACAAGCTCTTCTTCAATTTTCACATTAACTTCTCCTTTCATTTGACCTCATACCCTTGTGGCTGATGCATAAATATTTCTTCCTCCAAATCGCCATGTATAAAGGTTGTCTTTACATCTAACTACTCAATATTCAAATATTTTGTTGCAACTAGACTTAAAATAGTTCTAATTGAAGTCATTCTAACAACTAAAGAAAAAATTTCACCAAATTCTATACCTTTCTTTTGTGCAAACCCCTTCACCACAAGTCTAGCCTTATACCTCTATTTACCTCCATCTTCTTTCTTCAACCTACAAACCAATTTATTTTGAAATGTTGTTTTACTAGAAAGAAATTGAATAAGTCCCAAGTTTGGTTATGCATCAATGAGTCCATCTCTTCTTCCATGGCTTGCTCCCACTTCTTCCTAATTTCTACCTGCATTGCTTCTTCATATCTTTTTGGTTCACCAGAATCAGTCAAAAATACATAATATAATTAAGGAGAGTATCATTCAAGGGATCTACTTATCTTGGATGATATTCTAACACCACTTTTAGGTTAGGTGTTTGTTGTTGTTGCGGCTGCTAATCATTATGATTTTAAGGTACCTTTACTTTTTATGTGATCTCATCAAGCACTGAGTATTCTTTGTTTTATTTTTATTGTTTCTTTCCCTGAATCTGATCCTTATGCAAGACATTTTCATTAAATATGACATCTTTGCTCCTAATGATTTTGTGATTTTCATAATCATATAAGGGATAATCAAAATCATTTGCATCATATCCAATAAAGGTACATTTCTTTGATTTTTCCTCAAGCTTTGTTATGTTTTCTTTATTGACGTGGACAAAGGCTTAACAACCGAAAGTATTTAACACTAAGTATTTTATCTTTTTAACTATCCATGTGTCCTCTGGAATACTTCCATCCAAGGAATCTGAAGGCCTTATGTTTATAAGATAAACAATAGTATCTAAAACATTGCCCAAAATTGTAAGGGCAATCCTGCATGCAATCTCATGCACCTTGCACATTCCATGATTGTCTTATTCATGCTTTTTGACACACCATTTTGCTGTGGTGTTCCTGGAACTGTCTTCTCTCTGTGAATTACATGCTCTGAACAGTGGTTATCAAACTCTTTACTACATTATTCACCTCCATTGTCTGATCTAAGACACTTCAACTTATTTCATGTCTCATTCTCAACCAAATCTTTCCATTTCTTGTAAGTAGCAAATACATCATATTTATTCTGAATATAATAAATCTAGGATTTCCTAGTCACATCATCAATAAAAATAACATAATATCGAGAGCCACTGAGAGATGATACTTGAGTAAGTCCCCATACGTCTATATGCACACGATCTATTTTTTCACTCTTCTTTTCCTTCCAAACTCTGATAAATATGACTCTCATATGTTTTCCATAGACACAATTTTCATATAAATCCAAATCAACATGCTTCTAAAACCTGGCAATGAATTTCTAGAGTGAAGAATCTGCATCCCCTTCTCACTCATGTGCCCAAGCCTATGATGCCAGAGTGTTGTATCTGCTCTTGTGGAGGTTGAAGCATTAACAAAATTAGAAATCCTATTGCATAAATACAATGTACCAAACTTTTCTCATTTTTCTATTACTAGGGCTCCTTTAGTGACCTTCCAGGTTTTGCATGTAAAAGTAGTTACACAACCTTCACCTCCCACCTTCCCTGTTGAAATCAGATTTTTCTTTAGATTTGGAACATGCCTTACCTCCTTCAATAACCATTGATTTCCATTCTGTTGCTCTATAAAAACCTTACCCATTCCAACGATTTGATAGGGTTTATCATCACCCAGATGAATCTGCCCAAAATCTCCCTGAACATAGTCATGAAAATGTTTCCTATTAGGTGCGGCATGGAATGAGTCCCTTGAATCTACCACCCATGCATAAATAATATTCTCTAATTCTAGAATCAAATCATATTGCAACATATCACCTATCACATTCACTTCATTATTGTTCCCTTGTTTTCCATCTCCTTCTTTTCCCTTCCGAGATTTGCAGTCTTTATTTAGGTGTCCTTTCTTGCCACATTTCCAGCACACTATCCCTAATTTGGATTTGGATCTATATTTTATTGACTTAATTTGATTTCCTGGGCTCCTTCCTCTTTCCATTTTTCTTCACATAGTCTCTGAGGTCAAAGCATTACATGATGTCTCACCAGAGCTTTTCCATCGCATTTCCTCACTAAGGATGGCACCAAGAACATCATCAAACTTTAAAGTACTAGATCTAGAGACAAAATTACTAATAGTCCTAAGTAGGCCATTCCAAATTTTTAGCAATGAGAAAAGAAATAACAGATCCTTAACTTCATCATCAAAATTTACCCCTACAAAGCTTAAATGTTTTGTAACCATGTTAAATTCATTAAATGATCGGCAAAAAATCCACCTTCTAACATATTCATATTAAATAAGCACCATAATAAATACCTTATTTGAGGCTGAGGTTTTTTCATATAGTTTGGTCAATGCCATTATTAAACCTTTTATTATTGTTTCCTTTGAAATGTTGAATTTTACCAATTATGTGAGACACAGTCGTATTGTTCTTACTTCATTTCTATTAACAATATCCCATTCTGCATCTGTCATACTCATTGCATTATTTGATTTTCCACTCAATGTTAGGTACATATCCTTCTGGTACACATAATTTTCCATCTTCATCTTCTAAGGTTATTATTTTTGGCCGTTAAAGTTCTTGACTCTAACCCTACCATCTTCCGCCATTGCTCCCACTCAAACCAAGAACCCTTCTCTCCTGTGAGTTTATCAACCAAATAAACCTTAAACTTTGATACTAGTTGTTAGAAATTAATTAACAGTGAAATTAAATCATAAAATATTGTGGAAACACAAATAAAAAAAATGCATAAAATAAGAGAGACATAGACATACATGGTTCACCCAATTTGGGCCACATTGACAAAGAAATAGCCAGTCCTTCCTTATATATTATCCAACAAAATGTAGAGATCCAACCTACATCAAATTTGTTGTAATTTCCTCTTCACTCTCCAACAATATCCTCTCCCTTTTTCATTCAGAATAATAATAATAAAACACAATACAATTCCCTCATCTAAACTAAGGGTTGCCTTCTAGGGGAAAAACCCTAAATTAACATAACTTCTACTATTAGATCATTCGCCTAATGAACGACCCAAATTGACTACGAAATTAAAATATTTTACAACGTAATTTTTCATCTATTTTTAACTTCGAGGGAACTTCCCCTGAACTGAAGATGATTAAATGGGTGACATTTACACCCCGTTAAGAACAGGGATCCAATTTGGCTGAAATAAAAAAACCTCTGAACAATTAGGAAGATAATCAATATCCACACCCAACAGGAAAGACATCGTGAAACTATTGCAAAACTCGATAACTCTTCAAGACTTTTGCATCATCAACATCCTTCCCTTTGTCACTAGAAATATGAACTACTAAAATACACATCCGTTCTTGCTACTATTCTTTGCCTGCATAGCTATAACCATTCTCACTAACGTAGGCTTCTTCTTACCCTGTCCAACATTCTCAACTGCTTATGTCTCCTGAGTACTATAAATATGTGGTCTGCCACCTTGTTGATATGGGCAATCTCTCCTACGATGATCCTCGCCACAAGTCCAACACTATAAAGGCTTCCTACCATCACCCATGTTCTACTCCTCCATCTGAAATCCATGTCCTCTATCATTTTCGTTGAACTTCTTGTGTATCACAACATTCTCCTTGTCATATGTATCCTAAGGTTTTCCTCTCTTCTTAGCCCATTTTTCTTTATTCTTCTCATTACCTTTCCAATCCTACTTAGACTTAGTCTTGCGCTTCAATTGCTAATAACAATGCTTCAAATATCTTATGGCTTCCTCCAGTGATCTAGGCTCATCAAACTTAATCATATCTTTGAATGTATCAGTGACCCACTGATGAATCTCTGAATCTTTGCTTTCTCCTCCTTAAGATAAGGCACATATCTCAACAACTCCAAGAATTAGCTAGTATACTCCTCATTAGTCATAGATCTCGTCTTCAACTCATAGAACTCCTTTTCCCTTTCATCATAGTGTCTCTCATATAGATACGTCTTCCTCAAAATTCTCTTGAACTCACTCCAATTCAGTTCCTCTTCCTGAATGCCTTTGACATTCTTTACATATTCCCACCAAATGTTTGTTTTTCCTTTAAGACTAATGTAGCTATCCTGGATTTCATATTCTTTGAGTAATCATGAAATATGAAAAACTTATTCATCCAAAAAAACAAATCTTCTGCATCTTGTGACTTCTTCATTTCTCCGTCAAATGTAGGAGTATTTTCTTTGTTGAACTCTTTTGGAAAGTGCTTCTTCTCACTCCTTTTATATAGATGGTAGCAGTGATGACGATGGTGTCTCTTTCAAATAGAATAGAATAGAACCCATTGTCCTTAACCCTCCTGTTAGGTGTATCAAAGAACCTACCATCTCTGATTGTATAATCCTTGTCAAACCAGTATCTTGATTGAGACCTGTTGCGATATGCCCCATTGGTCGTTTCCTCTTATCCATGAATAATCCTAAGCGATCACTGTCTCTACAAATATGGTAGACTTTGAAGGATGATTGCATTAACATCCGCTTGCTTTTCTTATGCCCTAGAAAGTATTTCTTGTGACTGAATGATCTTTACATTATCTTCCTTACAGTTTATGACCTTTGCTTTCAGGTTTCTCATCTACAAAATCAATCTGGATTAGCACAACATATGTACATATAATGAAATCAATGTATCAATCATCTCAACATCAACATCATCAACTTCTACATCATGAAACTACTGCAACAATGACTATCACAATGCATGCATACTGAACACATATACAAATGGCATGCATGCATGAAAAACACCTTCTACCCATCTAGTCCAAGTGTTAAGCTTGGAAGTTCTGATATTAATTTGTAACCACCGCTCCCACATTTACCCAGTTTCACCAGTATACCAAGGAAAACATGAGACAGGAGTTACTATGACATGACCCTACCTCCTAGATCCACTTAAGGAAGTGGAGCCAACAAACTGACCACATACTGACATCCTATATGTGCTACATGTCACTTAGAGGTTGAAAAACCACCCCACGTGACCAAATCCTGAGTTGGAACCATTTTTCTCTACCCTGAGCCCACAACTACACCCACAACAACTCATGCATGTGATTATAAGCTTCCAACCACATGCACAACACTAAATCCATGCAGTTATAGCCCAATTTTTCTAGTTTTGAGCATGGAATCCCGAGATCAGTGCTACATTTTCAGGCATGCCTCCAAACCATTGTATAGAATTTCTTGAGACTTTCCATAATTATATTTAACATGGAAACAAATCTAAACATTCAATCTCAACTCAAAAAATTGACCTAGATTGCCTAGAACATAAAAAAACATTTCTTCAAACACATGGACAACATGTAAGCTATAGGTCATGAATGCATATCTGAACATAAAGGTCTGAAATTCATTTGAGAATCATCGAGAAGGCCCTATGCCCTCTCCAAATAAATGAAAAAACATTTATTAGTCCATACATTCATCAATCAATCAAAAACTAAACCATTCATGACAAGATCCATAGAATATATACATGATATGAACAACATATAACTAGAAAATAACCATCATATAAACCATGTCATCCCATCATAATATCACCCACACATTGCCAATAAATATACATGAACCATAATAGAAGAATAACTCCTATTAACATATGAAATTTCCAACCAAGTTAGGAACTCCACATACCACTCGACCATGGATTAGGATGACCCAAATCTCTCTTTCAGCTAATCACCCCCGCACCATATTTCAAGTGTGAAAGTAGGATCTCGTGGAATAAACCAAGCAAAACTAAACCAGGTCTTCCAGAGGCCAAACCACCTCAACCATGAACTAGTGATTCCACCTCATCATCAAACATCACTAACACCAACCATATCGATCTCTACCCAAGCTGTCTAGGGCTCCATGAACTAGTAACTCAATCCATAGCCTTCCAAGGCTCTAGCTTATTTGTCCAACTTGGCTCTAGGGACTAGTAACTCAACCCACTAAGGGCTCTAGGTTATTTGTCCCAAGCAAGACTCCAGGACTAGTAACTCAATCCAAGTTGTTCCAAGGCTTCCATAATGTTTGTTCCAACCCACAACCATAAGGAATTATGAGAACCAATCAAAAAACAATCAACTAGAAAAACCCACAACACCATGGTTATCTAGGAAATGGAAAGGTAAGGCTAAAACCACTATCAGTCTAGGAAATTCTCCATGTAAATGAAATTATATAACCAAATAATCAAATGCATATACCATGTATCCATAAATCAGCAAGGAAACCACACATGAAACATGTTACCTACAAATCAGTCAAGTTATATTCCGTTATCCAATTGTTCCCTTGCGCTTTCTTATTTTCCCTTGCCTTCTTTCTCCAAATCCAATGTATTCCAAAGTGATTCAAGAATGTTCCAAGAATACTCCAAGTTTTCAAGAGTATGAGAGAGTGAGAGAATAGTGAGAGCTCCAAGAGAAAAAAAATAAAAATGAAGAAAGGTTGTGAACTGATCCTTAGAAGAATTTTTATCATTGAGGCCTCTATTTTCTTCATTTTTCCTTCAATATTCCTCACATGCAAATATGTAACCTTTCATCTCACTTTTCTCCTATTTTCCTTTATTTCGTAAATAAAATGCCACTTTTCCTTTGCCAATTTCCATAGGCATTTATTAATCACTAGTGATACCCCCATCACTATGTTTTTCCCAACATTCACATTGGAAAATGTGTCCCACAACCTTGGTCTTACTTTATTTACATGTAAAATCAACCAGGGGTTATTACAATCTTCTTCTTCAAAAAACTAATATTCAACATCTAGGTCGTTGGAAATCATTCACACTAATATTTGTGGACCAGCCAGAACCCAAACTCTAAAAGGGTAAAGGTGCTTTATGGTATTCATAGATGACTATACAAGAATGAATTGGGTTAATTTTATTTTAAAAAATTCAGAAGCTTATGAAAAATTTAAGGCTTTCAAGGCTTTAGTTAAAAATGAAATATATTTAAAGATCAAATGTATGAGAACATATAGTGGAGGAGAATTCAACTCACATGAATTCAATGAGTTTTCTGAACATCATAGAATCATAAGACATTTCACTACTGCAAGAAATCCATAGAAAAATGGTTTGGCTGAAAGAAATGTTTGAACAGTTCAAGATATGGGAAGATATCTACTCCTTGAAACTCAATTACCAGACTAATTTTGGGGATGAGTAGTAAACATGATTGTCAATATATTGAATAGAGCTCAAATAAGGACAAATAATACCAAAAATCCTTATGAGATATGGAAAGGAATACAGACCATAGTTAAGACACTTCAGAATTTTTGGAAGCTAATGATACATTAAAGTAAATAAATAAAATATATGGAAATTCAAATCCAAAGTTGACGAAGGAATCTTCTTAGGATATGTTTATTGAATAAAAGGACACAATTTTTTGAATGCATTGTGATGAGCCCAAGAAATGGGTAATTATATGGGCTCATTCTGCCTCTTATTTCGACTTAATCCACCATTCTCATTAGTTTATTGCATGTTTTTGAATATATTTATGCTAATAGAGTGAATTGGGTTAGTCATTTTTCCATGTAGTCTAATGTGTGCCTTATGCAGATTTTTTTGTCAATTCTGGACAAAGTCAAGGGATTTATGAGAAAATGGCAGCCAAAACTCGAGGAAAATAGGGAAGAGGACATGTGGGGGGGTTTCTCCTTCATTTATGACCCCTTTCCTTGAATCCTCCATCAGCAACTCGGAGCACAAAGGTCCACATTGATGATTCCAAGGGGCAGCCGAGCAAGTAAAGAAGGGTTGTTGTTTATCTCCAGTTCTAGGAAGTTGAGTTCCTTGATTTTAGGAGGACTGTTAGAGGAATCCATTTGTATAAATAAGGAGGCTTAGAGCCTTAGTAGGTTAGAAAGTTATTAGTATATTTTTACACTTTTGTTCAGCATTGTGTTTAGATCATTTTCGAGTTCCTTTTTAGAACAATTTATGTAATGTGACTACTATTTTTGATAATGAAGATGAACCAGTTTTTGAGCCAACACTGATCTCTTTCAGAGGGCTGAAGCTCTTGGGTTAGGGCCCAACCCAAGCTACCGAGCACTTCCTACTATGTACTTATATGTTTTTTCTTTAGTTCATCAGTTAATTTATGTTGCATAGATTCATTTTACTTTATTAGATTAGGTTGCTTTTGATGGTTAGTATAGTTGTTCTTGTTTCAGTTGCTCAAGTAGGTTACTGCAGTGATAGAAAAAGATTCAAAAAGGCCAATAACAGGCCCTGATCTCCTTTCTCCCTTCCTAGGACTATGATTTGAGGTCAAGGCACTACTGTTGCCACCAAAAACACAATTTTTTCTCTTCCATGCAACTGCTAGTGTGATAACTTGATTTGGAAATATTGATATTGGTTTAGATTCAGTTGCTTAGATCATTTCCTATTATTTTACCATAGATCTCTCTGCATGCTTTTCTGTTCACAGGTTACTGTTCAGCATTTTCTGTTTTTAGGTCAGAAATTAGGTCAAGCTAGAGAAATTTCAGTTTTTAGTCCTTTCTTTGAACAATTTTTGTAAGTAGATGTGTAGATCTCTTGCAGGACACCTCAGCTCACCATACATCCATAAACCAGCCAACACCAGCTCACTTCTCATAGATTTCCCAAGTCATTTGCAACATTTCGCCAAACTGCCCTAATTTCTGTGTTTTTCTCCATAAAGCTGCTTTCTTGCCATTTGAACAAATCCAACCATCACGTTCATTCCTGATCCTCCTTGACAAGTTATAGACACCTAAACACCTTCATCTAGCCTTCCGTTCCCCTTTCCCATCATTTTTCCACCTTCAAAACTCCAAAAATAGCTCTCGGCCTCCTCCTCTTGATCCTCTTGTAGATCCCCTGCAGCCTCCTATAGAAGTTCCTGCGAGTGATTTTTCAAAGTCTGATCGCTATGGTAGTCTTCAGAAGGGTACTAGGGGCTTCTTAGGACCTCTCCACACCTCCTTCACCCTCTGCCAAAGCCAACTCCATCTTTCTTTGCCACCAAACCTCTGCACAATCACAACGAGATAAATCATAGGCATAATAATTCCACATAAAAATACTCGAAAGCACAAAAATATGATTTCTTCTCATTTATTTTAAGAAGTAGCTTGAATAAAATAAATTTACCTTTTTAGTAGTCAATGGCACTCATTTCATTAGTTCCATCTCTTTTCTTGCAAAAGTAGGGTTAATAGGTAAACTAGGGTTTGCCAGGGTTTGTTAGGGTTTGCGTTACATTTCAGTTTTCCTTCTCTTTCTACAAGTAGAATAGTCCCTGTAGGGTTAGCTTTCTTTCATCACAGTTAAAAGCTTCTTTTGAGAACTCATAGAATTTGGCTTGATCTCCTAGCGAATTTGCGCCAGCGGACCAAGTGACAACCTACAGTAAGAGCTAGTAATTGTGCATATAGCACTGTCACTTCCAAGTTTGTTACAAACTACCGGGTTGATAAAAGTAAAGAAGGAATCCCCAGGAGTTGCAGCATTATTTCTGCAATACTGGTGTTCACCACTCTTTTTGGCATCATCGCCGGCGAAGCGTCAGGGTATTTTGTGATTACTGCTTTCTTCTATTTTCTACTACAACATTCTCCTAAGTAGTTTATTTCAACAAAAGTAGAGTAGTTGTTTCATTTCAATTCTACAATTTCAATTCTGCAAACATAGATTAGGCATTTCCTGCTTTCATTTTAATTCTGCAATTTCCATTTCAGCAAACGTAGATTAAGCATTTCCTGCTTTCATTTCAATTCTGTAATTTCCATTTCAGCAAAAGTAGATTAGTCATTTCCTGCTTTGATTTCAATTTTGCAATTTCCATTTCAGCAAAAGTAGATTAATCATTTCTTGCTTTCATTTCAAGTCTGCAATTTCCATTTCAGCAAAAGTAGATTAGTCATTTCCTACTTTCATTTCAATTTTTCAATTTCCATTTCAGCAAGAGTAAATTAGTCATTTCCTGCTTTCATTTCAATTCTGCAATTTCCATTCCAGCAAAGAAGATTAAGCATTTCCTTGCTTTCAATTGAATTCTGCAATTTCATTTCAACAAGTTCATTTCAATAGTTGCAATTTGTTGTTCAATCTATTTTAGTTTTGCAGGTACAAGTAGAAAAAAAAAAAAACAAAAATCACCCAAAAAGATATTTCCTTTCATGCCTCGTAGGAACAGAGACAATTTAGTAAAATTCCTACCTAAAATCCCCACCACATCAAACAGTCACCCCCCTCTCTTCTTTGGTGGCGTGATCCATAAGAACCTATAGGTGAACCTCCAGAGATATACAAAGATCCTATAGCAGAAGAAGAGCAAGAAACCATTCCTCCTGAGACCATGGCTGAAAACAGAAATGTTAGAGGAAATGGGGAAAGAGTACAAGGTACCTTTCCTATCCGGGAGACCAATGGGGACACTAAAATGAAAAACATAAGTCCTTTAGCCTTACCTCACTTCCATGGGTTGACTACCGAATATCCTGATACCTTCTTGTTTGAATTTGTTGTTCTTTGTCGAACCTATGACTGTGCAGAAGATGAGCAGAAGTTGAAACTATTTCCTTCTACCCTCAAGGATGTAGCATTGTGCTGGTTCATGGGGTTACCTGGAAACAACATCACAACTTGGGCTCAGATTCAGCATGCCTTAACAACAAATACTGGGACTACTATAGGTCAAAGATACGAAGGAAGAGATCTTTCGAATGACCATGGGAAGTGATGAATCCTTAGAAGACTATGAAGAGAGGTTTCAGCTCAGTTATAAAAGGGCTAGGTGCACACTTGACCCTGAATCTATGAAGTTGGTCCTGCTCAGAGGAGTCCCTGAAGACCTTCTAGATACCCTCCATTTGCTGGCCGGGGGAGACAACTACCAACTACCTTATGATGACATAAAGACTGTGTTTAGAAACCATTCTAGGGCAGCCAGAAAGAGAGGTAGGGGAAGTCAACCTTTAGCTAATACATCCTCATCCAGTTCATCTCTTAGAAATGAATTTGAGAATTAGCTGGAAGATTTCAAGAGCAAGATGAGGCAAAATCTTGACATGCAAATGGATACCTTGCATATCAAAAGAAAACAAGAGGAAGCAGAGAGGGCTTTGTCCATCGTTTGTCCTAGGTGCACCAGAAGGCATCCTAGGAATGAATGTCCATTGAACTCTATAGAAGTGTGTTAAGTCTGTGAAGAAAACCATTTTACGAATCAGTGCCCTTCATTGCCCAGACTTAAAGTTGCATACCAGGGGGCCGAAGGAGCCACTGAACCACTCTACTTCATGAACCAAAGGAGGCCACATGGGCCCAGACCTTACTAGCAGGGAATGCAAGGGACATCCCTGACCTATTACAACCCTAATCAAGCCACTTCCATGCCTTCTTGGGGACCCCCTTCTCATCCATCCTAGTCCACACCCCCTCCTTGGTCATATCCATCTCAATACCATGCTCAACCAGTTGCTCATTCATTCCACTCTTATGCAATGCCACAACCTCAGTGGAATGCACCTCATCAGGGGTGGAGGCCCTAGTACAACTCTCTTCTGGCTATTTTTCCTCCACCACCTTCTCAACCACAACCCTTGCCTCTTGCTCCACCAAGGCAACCTCAAATACCTTCTCAACTGAACTTGAACCCAAATAAAAGACAGGCCCAACAAGTATATAGTGGGGAAACATCATGCTCGACCTATGTTGTGGAGATTCAAGAGATTAACCTACGATCTGGGAAGGTTCTCCCAGATAAAAAGCCTTACCCTAAGGAGGATGAGGAAGAAAAACAGGAAAGTGAACCAAAAGCCACTCCTCCCTTTCATGAGAGATTAACCAGAACCACACAACCAACCCCAAAAGAAACTGAACTTCTGGGGGAATTAAAATAGTTATGTGTAAAGATACCACTTCTCCTAGCCATAAAGGATGTGCCTATATACAATAAGATGATCAAGGAGAAGTGCTTCAGGCACCCAGACAGGCGTAAGAGAGATGCCCCAACTATCAATGTCATAGGACAACTATCTGACCTGATGTTGGGGCAGGTAATCTGTCTGAAATATCTAGACACTGGAAGTCTTGTAGTCGATGTCCACATCAATGGCACCATAATCCCCCATATCCTGATTGATCCAGGGGCTATCATTAATGTGATGACCAAAGACACTATGCTCAAGCTCCACCTTCAGGGCTCCCTGAGAAAGACCACAACTATACTACAGTTAGCAGATTGCTCCACCATGACACTTGAGGGGATTGTGGAAGATGTAATGGTCTCCATTGATTCTTGGGAGTACCCCACTAATTTCTTGGTTCTCCAGCCAAAGGCGTAGCTCACTGGGTATCCTCTCATCCTGGGAAGGCCCTGGTTGGCTACTACATATGCCTACATCAGTTGTCAAGCTGGGAACATGACAATCAAGAACGGGCATATATCCAAGCAGCTAGTCCTATATCCTCCTGCCCAACCTTTGTTAGAACATGATTTACCTCTCTGGTTGCAGGAGGAAAATGAGGATGAAGTCTATTCCACACCACTGTGTGCAGTAGAAGCTACCATGGGGGGCCCACAAATCGAGGATGATCTTATTGAAAACTTGATTCAGAATCCACCCCCCAGTGTGTTTCCATTATAATATCTGGTGGAAGAAACCCAAGCCAATCCTTTAGTTGATCTCTGTGTGGCTGATCTGACCTCTCTCCGAGTTAAGAATGTGGAATTCGGCCCAGAAAGAACCTTAAAGATCAACTCATCCCTATCCACCTCTCAGGAGAAAGAACTATGTAGCTTATTGAAAAACCACTTGGATGCTTTTTGTTGGAGCTATAAGGAGATGAAGGGAGTGCACCCTTCAGTCTGTACTCATCACATTTACATTAAAGAAGATTGCAAACCAATCAGCAACCTCAAAGGAGGATGAATCTAGCCCTTAAGGACATTGTCAAAGAAGAACTGCAAAAGTTGTTGGATGCAGGATTCATCTACCCCATGTCTGACAATGAATGGGTCTCTCCATTGGTGTTAGTGCCAAAGAAAAATGGGAAGTGGAGAATCTGTGTCGATTATCGGGAACTAAACAAGGCCACCAAGAAGGACCATTTTCCTTTGCCTTTCATAGATCAAGTGTTAGATGGCCTGGCAGGGAAGAAGTTCTTCTCCTTCCTAGATGGGTTTAGTGGGTACAACTAGATCCAAATAAGCCCAAAATACCAAGATAATGCCACTTTCACTTGTCCTTGGGGTACCTTTTCATACCAGGTCCTTCCCTTCGGATTGTGCAATGCTCCCGCCACTTTCCAGAGAGCTGTATTGAGTATATTTGCTGAATTGGTTCATGATTCAGTGGAAATTTATATGGATGACTTTACCCCTTAAGGTTCTAACTTCCAGGAAGCTTTGAATAACCTGGGAAAAGTTTTATACAAGTGCATTGAAATGAACCTGTCCCTTAGTCCTAAAAAATGCGAATTCCTGATGACTGAAGGGATCGTGCTAGGTCATACAATTTCTCAGCAAGGATTACAGGTGGATCCCAACAAAATTGCCAACATCCAAAGGGTCCCACCTCCTCAAAAGGTAAGAGATGTTCGGAATTTCCTAGGCTTAGCAGGGTATTATAGAAGATTCATTAAGGATTTCAGTAAGCTAACCTCTCCATTGTTTGGTATTTTGGGGAAAGATGTTGAGTTCATATGGACTGACAACTAGGCTCTGGATACCTTGAAAATTAAACTGGTGACTGCCCCAATTTTGAGAGGTCGAAACGGGGCCCTACCTTTCCACATTTATACAGATGCCTCGAACAAATTGATAGGAGCAGCCTTAGGGCAAATTGATGAGAAGCTGTCGTATGCCATATATTTTGTAAGTAAAAACTTGTCCAAGGCAGAATTAAACTACACTGTAACTGAAAAGGAGCTCCTAGTTGTATTCCATTCCCTAAATAAGTTCAGACACTACATCACCAGCTATCAAACATTCATACACATTGATCATGCTGCAATTAGGTATTTAATGAACAAACCAGATGTAAATGCTCGTATCATTAGATGGTTGCTTTTATTGCAACAATTTGATTTAACCATTGTTGATAAGTTCGGTAAGGTAAATGTTGTCACTGATTTTCTATCTAGACTAGATCTGCCTGCAGGTGAGGTAGGAATGGTGGATGATCAAATGACAGATGAACACCTATTTTCTATCTCAATATTCTCGCCATGGTTTGCTGATAAAGAAAAGTACTTGGTTTCAGCACAATTCCCGCCACACCTGTCCTCAAAAGAGAAGAGCAATATCATGAGGAAAAGTGTCCCATTCACCTGGATTGGGGGCAATCTCTTCAAACTTGGTCCATATCAGATTTTGAGGAGATGTGTCAAGGAGGAGAAAGTTTTTGACATTCTCCTAACCTGTCATGATGGGCCCTGTGGGGGCCATTTCGCAGCGAAGAGGACTGCCTTCAAAATTCTGCAAGCAGGTTACTATTGGCCCACTCTTCATCAAGATGTAAAGAGATATATCAGCCAATGTGACCAGTGTCAAAGGATGGGGAAACCTACTCCAAGGAATGAGATGCCCACGCAACCTCAAGTGACTTTCAAGCCATTTGAGAAGTGTGGCATGGACTTTGTGGGTCCTGTCAACCCTCCTTCAAAAGAGAAATCTTATATCATTGTGTGCACTAATTATCTGACAAAATGGGCAGAAACAAAGGCAAAAAAGGTAGCAATAGAAGAAAAAGTAGCTGAGTTTTTGAGAGAGAATATCTTCTACAAGTTTTGATATCCAAGAGAATTAGTCACAGATCAAGGGAGCTAGTTTACCTCCAATCTGATTGAAGACATGCTCACACATCACAAAATTAACACAGAACTTCCACCCCTTATCATCCACAAGCAAATGGATAGGTGGAAGTCACTAACAGAGCTTTGGAAGGGATTTTGACCAAGGTTGTGAGCAACAGCAAAAAAGATTGGGCAGATCGATTGGTTGATGTCATCTAGGCCTATAACACCACCTAGAAAACCACCACAGGGTTCACACCCTATGAGCTGGCCTATGGGAAGAAGGCTTTGTTGTCAATAGAATTTAAATATAACACACTAAGGATGGTAGCGCAGCTGGACCTAGATCTCAGCCATGCACAAAAGGAAAGGTTACGTCAGCTAAATGGATTGGATGAATAGATATTGCAGGCCCTTCTCCACTTAGAGGTAGTCCAGCTGCAAAGGAAAATATGGCATGACAGACACCTCAAAGAGAAAAAATTCTAGGAAGGAGATTAGGCGCTGCTGTATAATTCAAGATATAAAGATTTCAAGGGCAAATTGAGGACAAGATGGCTGGGACTCTAAATAGTAGAAAAGTGCAATGAAAATGGTTTAGTTATGATCTGGACCATCGATGAAGAATCCATCCCCATGCTCGTCAATGGGCATAGGTTGAAGATCTACAGGAAGCCCCTCTCCAAGCAAGAATTCATTGAGAATTTGGGTAAAACAATGTTGGTAGTGGAGCAGGTCTCTGCCTCCACTCCACCCACACCCTAAAAAAAAAAAAAGGAAAAAAGAGAATAAAAGATCCCTTAGTGAAAACCTCCCTTTGGAGGCACCTAGGGCAGGAAGTGAGGGTGAAAACCTCCTAGAGGTACCCCAACTATCTCATAAAAAAAAAACAGAGAAAAAAGAAAAAACAGAGACAGAAATTAACTTTTCTTTGAATGCTTTGCAGGTTGCGGGAAGGCCCCAGAAGGAAAAGGGACATGGCCAAGCTGAATACACCTCCAATAGAACATTTCTCCATCGCCATTGTCTTTTCCTAGGCCCTGGTCTCACTTATTTTGGAAATTATGCATCCTACAGGAAGCTCTGTGCATTCTACAGTAGGCTCCTGTAGAAACCACAGAGAGCTCGAAATCAAGTCCAGAAAAGGATCAAAGGGCTAGAAATTTGTCCAAAACACCTGTGGACCTCCTTGCCACCATTCATCCTCTCAACTCTCCATTCCATACCTGCACCACTTCATTTCCACTCGCTTCTTCCTTCCCTACACAAAAAACACAGAAATACTATTTCTTTTGTTTTAAAAAAAAAAGAGAAAAAATGAAGAATAAACCGCAGCATCCTTAACTTATTTCTTACTTGGTGTATGCCAGCTACTTTTCCTTTTCCTTCAGAACATTCCTCAGCTATCTCTTTAGTCCCTATTCAAACCTCAACCAGAAATTTTAGAGGGAGAAGCAGTTATAGGAAATCATGTAGGATTCCTGTAATAGTTGATCCCCTTAAAAATTGAGCTCTAGAGGCAGGGTCAGTGCAACCACAGATGATAAAACACCAGCATGAGGTAGCCAAGCCATGAGTGCCAACAGCAACAGCAATCCATGAATACAGTGCCAAAGTCTGAGCATGCAAAGTACGGTAGTGACTAATAGGTGAGTGATGAAACTCGTTCCTCTGTTGCATGAGTATAATTTAGAAACTACATGAACCATTGAGATGGTCGTGATTAAATGAAATCGGTGGCTAGCTAACTAGCCACCCTCGTCCAGTTCAAACAGAACCCCTCATCCAGTTCAAACAGCACCCTCGTCCAGTTCAAACAAAACCCCTCGTCCACTTCAAATAGTGCCTCGTCCAATTCAAATAGCATTCAGTGGGTGCAATCGGCACGTGTGTTCAGTGAACTCGGCAAGAAAAACTCAAAATAGGTAGTGGTGGCAGCGTATAATGGGAGTGATGGAAGTGATTGCGGGCAGGTGGCATGAAGTATCATAATGGCACTGGAGTAGGGACCAACGGTCTGGATGGGGATAATGTACCCTTCCTACCACCTCACCTCGTCACCACAGAACACACCCGTAAGCTTCCCGTAAGCTTAAGTACGCTGCAGTCGATGCCTTCATCACCTTTGTTTTCATTTGCATCATCGTGCTCTCAACTGTAACAACCTACCTACCACCTTCAGAACCTTGTAACAGTCGCTCTCTGTCAGTTTCAAAACCTTGCTGCTTATCGGGCTCTACAGGAGCATTATTGCACTCTACAAGAGTGAAAACACAGTCTACAGGAGCCTTTCTACATGAAGGCCAGTGAGCGGCTCTGCAAAGGGAAAATTCAGGATTTTATGCTAAATTTGAGCTCAAAAAAAGGTAGGCTCAGAAAAACCACTCTACATTCCATATATCTACAAAAGGTGGTGGGATTTGAAGCAAAGTATTGAGCTGAAAAGAAAGGAAAAAGTGAGAACAAAAGTCTGCCTATGTTTTTAAATATATACAGTCTCTCCATTTTACTCTCTGCACTAAAATTCTGTCTCTTTCTCCTCTGTGGTATTCTCCTGTGTAAAGAAATGATGCAACCATAGGAAATTAAGCTTGTAAAGCAGTGAATTTGCATTGGGTGGTCTGCTTACTTTGTGAAAAGAAAAAACACTATCTTACTCTCTGCTTTTTTTTTAAAGATATTGGTTTCCCCAAACAGCCCAAGAAGTAAATTAAGGTTGAGAATAGAGTTTGTAGGGTAGGAAAGTTTCAATTTGCTTTTGTTAAAAAGAAGAAACATGAAAAACTCTCTCTGGTTCGAGAAAAAACCTCATTTGTTCCTCTATTTCTGGGTTTGAAAATTTGCTGCCTTCCTCCTCACCTGAAACATTCCAGTAGTCTCTAAACATCATGACAGGGGGTTTTATGAGGAAGGAGCCTCTGAATTAAACTAAATTGCATGAACATCCAGAAGTGGTGGCCCTCTTTACCAGGGCAAATTGGATGCCTTTCTTTGAGAAATTTCATGGGTACGATGAGGAGCTTACAGAGGAATTTTTATTGTCTTTAAAACCCCACCAAAAACCCATGCTACAGTCAGTTTTAGGGTCTAACCATAGAACTTACACCATAGTTCATCAACGGAATTACAATTCTTCCACTTGGGCTCCCCTGGAGCAAAGAAGAAAAACCACTAGGTCAAGTTGCTAAGAAGACCTTTTTCCAGCCTGATGAACATCTTGTGGAGGATAAGAATGGGATCAGAAGGACAAGTCTACCTTATCCATGGGGTGAGGTCAGCTATCAAATCATGAAATATATCTCGTGTGAAGGAAGATAAAGCATAGTCTATGGTTATCATTTCAAACTGTTACATGAACTAAGATATGGCATGGACCTACCTGCATCTAGAAAACTCAGTCTTCCATATTTTCTCCTCCAATCCTTAATAGAGTGTAGCACCAAATTGAATGCAGGGGTTCTAAACCAACTAACTCACCATGGGCTCATTAAATTGCTGGTGGAGGATGCCCTCCACACTTACAAAATCTCTAGAGCTTGGGATATTTTCAAGAACATGACTAAAGAAGATGACATAAAAAATCTCACTGATGACCTTAGTCCATCTGGAAGTGAAGAGGAGGAACAAAAAGAGGAAGCTGAGAAGGAAATCCATGAAGAAGAATAGAACATTCAATTGGAAGAAGAAAAAGAAGAAAAACAAAGAGGAAAGGAGAAACATGACACCACCACCATAGATGGACCTAAAGCAGAGAATAAAACAACATCAAAAGTAGAAAAAGGGAAAACCACAGCAGAGAAAAAGAAGAGGACAAGAACTAAAAAGAAGAAGCCCAAGACAGCTTAGAAAAAGACTACCACAGGAAAGGCAGAAACTCAGCAAGCAGAGGAGAAAACAACACCAGAGATAGCAGACACAGGAAAAACAAAAGATGGAAAAGAAGAAACTCAGCAAGAAGAAGTGTCCCCTAAGACAATATCAAGAGAAGAAACAACTGTTCTTGCTACACTTATTGCTCCAGCCAAGCCCAAAGGAAAAAGGAAGAGTCAGTCATCTATGTACTTCAAAGCTTGAAAGAGCACCAGAATCAAGATGGGGAAGCCTTAGCCACCTTCAAAGGAACCCATCATCATTGAGGATGTACCTACTGTAACAAACGAGGAATCTTCCTCCAAAATATCCATCATTTACAAGAGAGGAAGCCCTAAGACCTCTACCTGGAAAGAAAGGATCAAACTAATGGACTCTAAAGCAGTCCTATAGGAGGCACAGACCTCTCTACAGGAGACATTGGCAAAGCTCGAAGAAACTGAGAAACTTGAAAATAACGCAGAAGAACAGACCCAGGAGGAAGATAAGGCAAAAGAGATACCAGAGCCTGGACCTCAACCTAACTTAGGCTCCTACTACAACCTTTTGGAAGGTGGGAAGATCATCCCACAAAAGTTTGCAGTGCCTCTTTTCTTTGAGCTAGAAAAGGAAAGAGTCAAGACCCATACATGGATGCAGATTTCAAAATCAAAAGGGGTAGAAGACATTGGGCACATGGAGAACAAGTTGAGAGAAATGGGCAAAGAATTGAGCATGGTCAGGCATACAGAAAGCATCAGAAGAGCTCAATTAGAGGAAGAAAATGAAATGTTGAAGAAGCAGATACAAGAAAGGGAACCTTAAGGAGGAAAGGAGTTGTCAATCTTAAAAGGACAACAATAGGAAGAGGAACCCCAAACAGACAGTGAGATATTAAAAAGATAGCAATAGGAAGAGGAACCCTAGATAGACAGTGAGACATTGATGAAACAGCAACAGGAAAAAGAATCCCAGGCAGAAAATGAAGTGTTGATTTTGAAAAGGCAGCTACAGGAAAAGGAAGCCCAGTTAGCCTGCATGGCCAGCTGGGTAATGGAGGCATTGCAGTGCAGGCAGCCAGCCAAATCATATGCACTATACCTCAAAGATCAGTGGCTCCAATTTTAGATTAAGAAACTGGCCCAGAGGGACACAATACCTTTTAAAGATTATGGCTAATTCATGCATTTATGTGATCACAGTTCAGTTGAGGATAAAGCAAAGCTAGCAGAATTTTACTTACACAACATGGCACTTACTGACATGAATTTGTGGGATCCAAATGCTGCATTGGGAGACTTGCAGTTGATGGATATGGCATCTTGGATGAGCCATGAAGAGAAAAGGGTAGTGGAAATCCAGAAAATGATGGAAAAAGAGCTGAGTGTGCCCCCGATGATTAGAGCAGAACCAACAAACCCCTTAGCTTTCATCTATGCCCAACAACACCTTGCAACTAATCTTAAAGTTGTCCCATACTATGTTGATAAGCAGGTCCACGCTATTGCTCACTTTGAGGACATGGAGAGATTGTTCAGGGATGATTGCATTCATGCTTGCATGAGAAGGTGGAATACCTTGCCACACAACCTAAGGATTAGGGAGTATCACTCCCAAAACAGGATGAGGGAATCCATGAGAAGAGTGCCCATGTATAAGAACTCAATGCAAAGCTTGAAGGCAAATTGGATTGGCCCTAAATTCAGTCCTCCACTGTTGTTAGGATTGCTGGAAAGAGTAAGAGAGGAGGAAGAACAAAAAAAATGGGAAGAAGTGGATAGGAAGGCAGGTTTCCATGATAAAGAGGAAGACATCACATCAGAGGCTTTGGATGTCAGGGAATCTGTCAGAGCCATCAAGGATGAACAATTAAATTAGTTGCTCAGAGGATGAGCAACCCATTTAGTAGGGGGGTGATGATGAACCCCAGAAATGGGTAATTATCTGGGCTCATTCTGCCTTTTATTTCGACTTAATCCACCATTCTCATTAGTTTATTGCATGTTTTTGAATATATTTATGCTAATAGAGTGAATTGGGTTAGTCATTTTTCCATGTAGTCTAATGTGTGCCTTATGTAGATTTTTTGGTCAATTTTGGACAAAGTCAAGGGATTTATGAGCAAATGGTAGCCAAAACTTGAGGAAAATAGGGAAGAGGACTTATGGTGGGGGGGGGGTGTCTCCTTCATTTATGACCCCTTTCCTCGAATCCTCCATCAGCAACTCGGAGCACAAAGGTCCACATTGATGATTCCAAGGGGCAGCCAAGCAAGTAAAGAAGGACTGTTGTTTATCTCTAGTTCTAGGAAGTCGAGTTCCTTGATTTTAGGAGGACTGTTGGAGGACTCCATTTGTATAAATAAGGAGGAATAGAGCCTCAGTAGGTTAGCCAGTTATTAGTAGATTTTTTCACTTTTGTGCAGCATTGTGCTTAGCTCATTTTCGAGTTCCTTTTTGAGAACAATGTATGTAATGTGACTGCTATTTTTGATAATGAAGATGAACCAGCTTTTGAGCCAGCACTGATCTCTTTCAGAGGGCTAAAGCCCTTGGGTTAGGGCCCAACCCAAGCTACCCAGCACCTCCTACTATGTACTTATATGTTTTTGCTTCAGTTCATGAGTTAATTTATGTTGCATAGATTCATATTACTTTGTTAGATTAGGTTGATTTTGATGGTTCGTATAGTTGTTCTTGTTTCAGTTGCTCAAGTAAGTTATTGCAATAACAAAAAAAGATTCAAAAAGGCCAACAATAGGCTCTCATCTCCTTTCTCCCTTCCTGGGACTATGATTTGAGGTCAAGGCGCTACTTCTGCCACCAAAAACACGGTTTTTGCTCTTCCATGCAACTGCTAGTGTGATAACTTGATTTGGAAAGATTGATATTGGTTCAGATTCAGTTTCTTATATATTTTCCTGTTCTTTTACCATAGATCTCTCTACATGCTTTTCTGTTCACAGGTTACTGTTCAGCATTTTCTGGTTTTAGGTCAGAAATTAGGTCAAGCTAGAGAAATTTCAGTTTTTAGTCCTTTCTTTGAACAGTTTTTGTAAGTAGATGTGCAGATCTCTTTCAAGACACCTCAGCTCACCATACATCCATAAACTAGCCAGCACCAACTCACTTCTCATAGATTTCCCAAGTCATTTGCAACATTTCGCCAAACTGCCCTAATTTCTGCGTTTTTCTCCATAAAGCTGCTTTCTTGCCATTTGAACAAATGCAACCATCACGTTCATTTCTGATCCTCCTTGATAGGTTCTAGACACCTCAACACCTTCATCTAGCTTTCAATTCCCCTTTCCCATCATTTTTCCACCTTCAAAACTCCAAAAATAGCTCTCAGCCTCCTCTTGTAGATCCTCCTGTAGATGCCTTCCAACCACTTGTAGAATTTCCTGTGAGTGATTTTTCGAACTCTGGTCGCTATGGAAGCCTTCAGAAGGGTACTAGGGGCTTCTTAGGACCTCTTCAAACCTCCCTCACCCTTAGTAGTCAATATCACTCATTTCATTAGTTTCCATCTCTTTTCTTGCAAAAGTAGGGTTAATAGGTAAACTAGGGTTTGCTAGGGTTTGTGTTACATTTCAGTTTTCCTTCTCGTTCTGTTAGTAGAATAGTCCCTGTAGTGTTAGTTTTATTTCATCCTAATTAAAAGCTTCTTCTGAGAACTCATAGAAGTTGTCTTGAGCTCCTAGCGAACTTGCGCCAGCTGACCAAGTGACAACCTGCAGTAAGAGCTAGTACTTGTGCATACAGCACCGTTGTTATCAGGAAAACTAGTGTCTATGCAGAGCTGCTAGTCCCACTAAGTTTGGTAGCTACCTTAGAAACAAACAAACTAAAACTACTTTTGTTTTCCTTTATGAGAAATAGATAAGAGGGGAATAAGGAGACCAACCTCTATCTTGAGCTTGGTTCCTTGTTTGATTCCTCTCTCTTCTGGTAGATCTTTGCCACTCGCTTCCTTGTCTACCCAGCTTCAAAGGGCACCTGTAGAATCAAAGCAGCATAACACTATACAAGAACATAGATCTATTATCATAAACAATATAGGACCAGATATATATTGACCACACAAATGCACATAACATCAATCATACAAGAATGTGGAGGAAAACTTGAATAGCTTTATTGATAATCAAGAAAGAGCAAAGAGGATTACAACCAATTGTTCTGACCCAGTATCATCCTCTTAGCAAGAAAGCCCTTCTTCACCTCATGCAAAGCTTAGATCACCCAACACTATGATATTGCACCAAGAAACCAACAGCACTTCCTTACAAGATACAAAATTCCAGCCTCTGGATCTCTGGGATGAGGGATCCACATATAGATGTTTGCAAGGGGGGTGAGTCAGCTTGTGAGAGCTGATTAGTGTCCTCTCTCTGATAGTTCTTGATTCCACTTGGAGATTGATGATCTCTTACTCATCCCTGGGCGAATGTAGAGAGGCAAGTGTCTTAGGAGAAGTTTCTAGAAGATTCCATGATCCTCCACCTTGCAGATTGACCCTGCCATTTGTCCACTCTCGCCCATTGCACCCCATAGAAGGGTTTTCCAAGATGCATCGCACCTCCCGTGAGTATTTAGGTGGGATGCAGCGCACTTTGACCATGGAGCAGGTGAGATGGTCCAGTTTTGACCAGTTCTGAGCAGTTTTTCATGGAGAACTTCTGGGAGAAGATGTAATCAGTTGACCTTGTTCTTTTAGAGGTTGGAACAACACTTATAGGGACTTAAGGGCCCTAGGTTTATGGACATTTATGATTGGGGTTGCAGTGCCCAAAAATGTCTATAACAGTTGCCCCCTAAAGCATGAGGTCGTTAATCTGTTGATGTTGGGTGAAATGCTTTATCATGAGGATCTGAAGTTCTTTCAAGCTGGAAGGTGACTTGTAATAAGATACAATAAAATACATTATATTCATAATATTTTCATGATCTAGCTGAGGCAGGCATTCCCATGCTCAGCTTTATAAATTCATTTTCATATACATAAGACAGACAATCATCTGAGTGTAGACTTATGATTCTGGTGGAGCCATCATCCCATAGATTGGATGATTATCTGTGCAGTAATGATGTACATTTAATGTATTTATTTTCCTAAATATATATTGCAACCCGGATGGATGAAACTAGATCTGGGGTCTTCAATCTTGTTCGATCTTCACTCAAAGTACAAGTCGATCCATGTGAGAGATGTTCTGGAGTCGAACATGGAAAGACATCGCCTGATTACCAGCCAATGATGTAAGTTGTTAACAGGCGCGAGAGGAATCACTGATAATGATGATGACCCTTAAGGTACTACAGTACAATTCATGTGGTGTGAATAAGGGACTTGGCGTCGAAGACCACGTAAAATCTTTCAGTCGAAGGCCATTGATGTAAACCTGTCGCGGGAAGTGAGAAACTTGCCATGGAGGCATGCAAGCTTCAAAGTACTAAAAGGGTTGTTCCTAGATCGACTTCTTGGATAATGAGCTGATGTCGACAAGAAGCGATCTGTCATAGGAGGACCTTAGTGAATCCCACATCAATGACACGGAACAGAGCAAATGATTTTAATGGAGGTGAAAACGATTTGGTGATATAAGGTTCAGGGTGGCGGTCATGAAAGAATGGAGCACAAATGTATTGCAGCAGGTGAGACACAGGCGAATTCTCTGAGAGACTTCTCTTGAACATATCGACGAGACTGACATGATGGATTGGTAGCATTAACCCCAAATATGGATGGTGTGACAGAACCACGGTGATGTGACCATTGAACAGAACAACCCAACCCGACTCGGATGCGGAGTGAAAGTGTCATGTTCAAGAGCGACTTGCTACCAGTAAAGTTTTTTCAAGTTTTCTTCCCAATTTTTCCCCAGTCATTGCTGACCAGTACCTCTTTATTTTTTTCAATCTTGAGGAGGATAACATATGCTTGTTCTATAATTTTCCCTTCAGGCAAACCCATCACTATGTTTTAACGAGCCTAGCGATAGTGAAACTCATTCTTGTCTGTTATGGACAAGTTTGTTGCTATTTGATTTTAACGAGTTTAACGACAAGGATAACTGGGTCCTTTTCAATTTTAGAGAGTCTGAAAAAGGTACGTAAAGAAAACTCCAATGGTCCTTTTTCGTCATATAATCCCTTGAGTCCGAAAAATTATAAAACAATATAAAAGGGATGAATCTTCGGTACTTTTAACGAGCCGAACAAAACAAGCGCTCGATCTTTTTGTGTAATAATCCCTCAAGTCCAAAAAGATTAAAATCTAAAGGCGGGATAGCACTTTCGGTCACTTTAACGAGCTGGAGAGGCCAATGGCTCGGCAATGTTTTCATATTTTACGAGTCAGTTGAAAAGAGCTTAAAGGAGACTCGTTTTTTGAGGAACGAGTGATAAATTCGGGTAGCAGCTGATTCCAGGTAAGGTTTGGAATTTTCCAATCATGGCAGTGTCACAAGGATGGCTAACAGGATCACTCTTCGCAGCTGTTCCTCAAAAGGGGTAAACAATCGAATGGAGGTGAATGATCGGCCAAAACAAAGTGGAGGTGATGATGAGAACACGACCAAGGCTTTAAAAGGCTGATGGTAATACATTCACAATGGTTATTTACCAGAGAAGGGTTCATTTTTTAATGAGCTTAAACTCTGGGGGAACATTTTCTCATTGCTTATGTTTATTTTTTAACGAGCTTAAATTCCGCGTTAAAACTGCTCGATATAATGGTCATTGATTGTCTTGATTTTACCATTGACAACTTTGTTCTTTCAAAGGTTGTACTGCCTGTTCAATTGCTTCATCAAACTAGTTAGAAAAGAACAATATACATTTGAAAAATGAGTTAAAACACTAATATTTTACTTGAATTACGTGAAAATTAATTTAAAAGTGCTTTTGACCCGTCATTTTACCATTTCATTTGAAATTTGGTTTGTTGGAGTTTTGGAGGTGTTTTCCCCCTTGATTTTCACTAGCTGATTCTGGGAGATTCTGTGGACGATTCTTCGCACCGTCTGGACCAGGTACGAGCTAAACCTGAGCTCTTTAATTTCATCCTTTCCATTTTGCATTCTGAGCATGTTTTCTGGTTTTTCTAAGCCTCTGGGGTTTCAAAAACTCGCCCTGGCTCCATCGCACCTCTTCTACATCGAAAGGTACGATGCATGCTGGCTTGGCCATTGGCCAGTCAGCATACATCCCACCTAGAACACTGTTGGGGGTGAGATGGGCGCAAAGAGGGCCATTTATGCACAGTTTTTCATGGAAATTTTTGCCTGTTTCTCACCGAATCAGGACCTTGACTCTTCTCTTGTTTGCTTCAGAGATTCATTGGAGCAAAATGCATGTTACATGGCAAGAACGTGAGCATGAAGAAGAGGACATGCTTGCTTTACATGATCTGGTTACGGTAAATTCACTGTGGAACTGTGGGCTGTTCAAGTTTTTCCGCATCTCTTGCATGAGGTAACAAATCAACCTGTTGCAATATTTTCTTGATGCATGGGATCCTACCACCTAGGTGTTCCAGATTAGGGGCAATTCCATCCCCTTGACTATCGTGGACATCTATTTTTTGACCGGCTTATCGAGGCGGGGTGCCCCTATCTCATTATCAGGTTCGGCCCGTGGGGGTGAATTTGTGAGAGATTACATTCGCAGGTATTATAGAGAGGGATCTCAGCCGAGTAAGGACGGAAAGATCATTATCCGAGATGTCACTGACAGGTCCCTGAGGACCATTCTGTTCACTTTTTCTAGACTGGCTGGTAGTGCGGCTCTTCACGTGGCCAACAGGTCTTATATGCAATACGCCTTGGAATGCCTTGAACCAAAGGTGTTCAAATGGTGTGATGTAGTACTCTCTGTGATGAAATAACAACTAACCAAGGTTAAAAATGGAAGATTGAAGAACTTTGGATATGGTTCTATCTTGACAGCTTTCGCCTTGGAAAAGATCCTGTTGATGCAGCCGCAGTATGTTTCACTTGGTTTACCTCCACCGACTGAGCCACGGATGCAGAGATGGGTCGACCTTATGGCCAGACATGCTGGTCAGTCCCATATTTCTTTCTCTGATACCTATTTCGAGTGGTTCAACCGTCAGGAGATGGTTTTTTCCGAGTATCCATATGCTGGTATGGACTTCCGGGGTGATCCGGATTTGGTACTGCCTGTTGGTGAGCAGTGGGGTGTCATCGGTAAATTCTCTGACAATAACTCTGTTTATCATTTCTCTTTATAATGTTCTTGTACTTTCTTCTATCAGGACTAATCAAAACTCATGTGCTCACGCAGATGTTGGACCAGTTTGACCAGTAGTGCGCCTGAGAGTGCCATCTGCCGCTCCAGCAGGAGAGGGTGCGGGAAGGGCTATCCTTCGCGACCTTGAAGTGGTCGAGACTCTTTCAGCATTGCAGGATCAGGTCGAGGGCCTTACTCTTGGTATTCCGGACATGAGGACCGATGAGCTTCTCCTAAGGCTGTAGCGACATACCACTGGTGCGCCGAGTCGGTGGACTAAGCTTTTACGCATGATTGCACAGGCGGTGACTTGTTATCACCAGCATCATTAGACTAGGGTGCCCCATAGAATTTTGAGTTTTGTGTCATTTGACCAATTTTGTCTTGGTTACAGAACATTATGTGTAAACCATAAATAGTTATATATATATTTTTTATTTTCGGAGTTTTATTTTGGTTAAGTTACATGATCCTGATGCAAATACTGATGAAATGCTTCTTTTTATAAATGTTGCAAATGTCTATCTAACACATAATTTGCCAATGAGTCTGTTAATGTGTTTAAGTTTCTGGAAATATGCTGATATTGAATGAAATCAAATTGTCTTTCCAAAATCTTGACCCTTAGGAACATACGACAGATAGCTGGATTTCAGACGGAGTAGATACCAGTGAGTTGTAGTATGACGAGCTGTGAGTCTAGCCTGACAAAAAGTCGTCTTATGCCAGGTGTGATGGCATCAGAGAGAAATTTTATCAACGTGCTATATTTAGCGATGTTATTTTTTGACCGACCAATACATACCCCTCTGAAACTTACTAACTCGCCACTTGGGTCAAAAATGGCCCAGGCCGCAAAAGATAGGCTCTGCGAACTACGACTCGCTCCGTCAGCATGTCAACAAAAGATTCCAATGGGTCTGACATCTGCAACAAATTTAAAAAGTGGATTACTTGACCAAAACAATTACTCTTAGCGAAAACAAAAATTTAACAAAAGCACATAGGTTACCACACTGAATCATGTGTAGTAACGCTTATGGTACAACCCGTTGCGGGTTTGCACCAGTGGAATCCCGTCATAATCTATTAACTCGTAGGCTCCTTTTGCTAACACTCGCTTAACAATATAGGGGCCCATCCATAAAGACTTGAACTTACCTGCTCCCAATTTATCAGATTCCTGGTCATAAAGTAAGACCAAGTCACCTTCTGAGAAGACACGGGGTTTGACATTCTTGTAGTACTGCGCCTTGACTCGTTTCTTATGGGCTTCGTTAGCCAAAGCGGCATCACGACGGGTTTAAGGTCGACGAAACAAGCCTCCTCTTCTGAAGTTCCGCGGAGAAGGTCGACTGCGAGTTTAAGGGACGAGATTTCACATTGAACTGGTAAGATTGCTTCTAGGCCATACACCAGTTGAAAAGTTGTAAACCTGGTTGCATTTCTTACCGATGTTCGGTATGCCCACAAGGCTGAGTACAGGATTAGGTGCCAACTCCTTTTGTGGACTCCAATCATCCTTTGCAGCATCCGCTTCAAGACTTTGTTGATTGCTTCAACTTGTCCATTGGCCTGCGGGTAATATGGAGTAGAGCTGTCGTGGGACAACAGTAATTTGGCAGCCAATTCAACCATCATGTGATTGTGAAAATGCGATCCATGATCTATGACTATAGCCTTTGGAACGCCGAATCTGGCGACTACATGATTAAAAGAGAAAAGGGCAGCTGTTTCGCCAGTGTTATCTCATGTAGGCATCACCTCGGCCCATTTGGTAAAATAGTCTACGGCGACTATGATATACCCATGCCCCCTGGTCGAGGTGGGGTTACATGTCATGAAATCAATGCCCCATTTGGCGAATGGCCCAACAACAACTATCGGTTGCAGAGGAGCGGGTGGTTTTCTGGTTTTGCTATCGAAAATTTGACATGCATGGCAACTTCTGACTGCGGTTATGCAATCTTTGAACGTTGTTGGCCAGAAGTATCCTGCTCGTAAAAAAATTTGCGCTGTAGCGTAACCAGATTGATGCCCCCCACACGCACCTAAATGGCAAGCATTCAAGACTTTTTCAGCGTCCTCGTGGGTGAGGCACCTCCTCAGAACTGTATCGACACCATGACGGTAGAGTGTATCACCGACGATCATGTAGTCTTTTGATTGGTATCGAATACATTTTTGTTCTGAGCGGGAGGTATTAGACCTATATTTTTGGGTTTGGAGATAGATGATTATATCTCCATACCACGGATTGCTTGAAGATATCAGAAATAATGATTCATCCACGATGGTTTCTTCGGATGTTTCATCGTTGGACGACGATGGGAGATTGCGTAGTAATTCCACGAAAACCAGGGATTTCCTTGATTTGGATTTTATGAATTCCAGATCAAACTCTTGGAGAATTGCTATCCATTTCGAATATTTGCCCCCCAGCAACTGTCGCGATAATATGTAAGTCATGGGGTTGCAATCTGACAAAATGGTAGTTTTTCGAAAGAGGACATAGTGTCGAAATCTCTGTATCGCTTGAATAGCTGTGAGAGCGAACTTTTCAACATAAGAATACTTTCTTTCTGTATCATTTAAGTTTCTACTCAAATAATATATAAGATTTTCAATTCCTTTGTCTTCTTGAACTAAAACCATTGCGATGGTTGTATCCGCTGCAGCCAGATACAGGTTAAAGTCTTTTTTATAATCAGGAGCATACATTAATGATGCTTTCATTAGGGATTCTTTTAAAGCATCAAAGGAAGCTTGTGCGACCTGATCCTAGACGAAGGGTACTCCCTTTTTCAATAGACGTGTATAACCTTTAGCAAGTTCGGCATAATTTGGAATGAACCTCTTCAGAAGTTTTCTTTCCCTTGGAGTTTCTGAATCTGAATCAAATTTGAAGGTGGAGGCAAATTTATTATTACCTAAACCTTACATGGGTCGAGACGAATCCCGTCTTTTGAGACTACAAAGCCAAGCAAACGACCAGAACTGACACAGAACACACATTTGTGTGGATTGAGTCGTAGCTTGTAGTGTCGGCAACGTAGAAATATTGCTCTCAAATGCTGTGGATGATCGGTCCGCTTTCGCGAATGAGCCGGAAGGTCGTCGAGATATGGTTGAACGATGTTTTTGATGTCATGGAAGGCATAATTCATTGCCCTCTAAAATGTTTCCCCTACGTTCTTTAAACCAAAGGGTAATTTGCGATATGCAAATGTGCCCCACGGACAAATAAATGCAGTCTTTGACTGGTCCTGTGGGCAGATATTTATTTGATTATACCCAGAGAATCCATCCATAAATGAAAATATTTCACATCCGGCTCATTCATCAATTATCTGGTCAATAAAGGGTGTAGGGTAGTTGTCTTTCGGACAAGCTTGATTTACATCCCTATAATCGACACACGCTCTAATTGTCCTTGTTTTTTCATCACAGGAACAATGTTCAATACCCAATCGGTTAGAGGAACTGGGTAAATAAAACCAGCATGGAGAAGTTTCTCAACTTCTTCCTTGATGGTAGTGGCTTTCTTGGGGTGCACCTGCCGTAGCCGTTGTCGTACCGGTTTGACATCTGGATACATCTTGATTTCATGTTCAACTATACTCGAGTCAATGCCTGGCATTTCATCATATGACCAAGCAAAGACATATCTGAATTCGCAAAAAAGAGCGTTATATATTTCCAGTTCTGAAGGAGAACAACATTTGCCAACATAAATATTCTCTACAACATCTATTTTTGTCGAGATATTTATGGCTATAGTCTCTTCAATATTGGACAAGTTTCGCTCGGAATCCACCGTGTTTATAGTATTTGATAGGAAATCAAAAACTGAAGGATGATGCAGGTCATCAGGAATATCTTCTTGACGATCCGGAAGATGGGAACGATGGTGGTAATCTTCCCATGGCGCCCCTTCAATTGTCATTGACTGAACAATTCCTTCGTCGATGTAATGCACTTGCAACCAAGGATCTGAAAGGGTGCCATATTCCTTAGACCTATCTATCCAAACGCTCGATGATTGTTGATTTGGGTTTGCCTCCCACACCAAAAACATTGATTGCTACAATATTTCTATTGGGCTTGGAGGCAATACCTGCGAATGATCCATGTTAATATCGTTTTCTGAGATCTTTTGAGTAGAAGATATCATATTGCAGGTTCCTATCGTCGCCACTTCTGCCAGATTGATTGGAGGCGGGAGGGAAAAAGTCCCCATTAATATAGGGTCTTTTAGTAGGCCTACTCCGATATTTTGAAGTGAATGGGGGCTTCCATGGATCATCGGAATGCTTCCCGTAACTTGAGAACTATTGGGGAGAAATGTTTGTTGGTCGACGATTGTAATTCCTCCTTGAAAAGGAAATGCAATCTTTCTAAAGTAGGTCAACACAACCGCAACCATAGCATATATCCATGGTCTTCCCAATAGGATGTTGTAATCGAGGTTTCCGTCGATTACTTCGACATCTATTTCTACTGTTTTCCCCCCTAGTTTGACTTGCAAGTTATTTAGAATACCATACAGGGTATATGTTCATCCATCAAATTCTTTTAATGTCATCGAAGATCGCGATAAGGTTGGAGATCCTAAAGTTTTCTAGCAACTCATCGACATAATACATGTAGATGCCCCCTCATCAATAATTGTTCGATGAACAGTTTTGTTAAGGGCTTTCACCTGAATGAGGAAAGCTAGTTGAGCTAGTAACTGAGGATCGTATCCTTTGTGATTAAAGGACACAAGATTAGAATCCTTTGGGTCTATCCCACCTATAGCTGATAATAAAGCCTGATTTTGGGATGGGCAATTTTGTAGTACTTCAAGTGTCGACATAGCAGATGGCAATTGGGCCAGATCTTCCACTATGTTATAATGTTGTGCTGCTCTGGCATGAGGATTAAATGTCTACTTGTGTACTACTCCCTTTGGCGGTTTTATTGTTAGCTCTGGAATGATGGTTGGCGCAACTTCTGTCGAAGTCGTTGTTGAACTACTAGGTTGATCCTTATCCTTGTTGTTCGACAGCTGTGGATTCCCGTAATCTTTATTCCTTGTCGATATCAAAGCATCATTTTTCTGTTTCAAAACTGACAACATCAACACTTGGGACGGGGAAGCATTTTCACTAGAAATCATATTTTTCCCTGGATTTGGAAAAGGATCAGTCAATACCACCAAGGTTTTTGAATTCTTGAAGAATCTTTTAAGCTGAGCTTTATGGGGACAATCTCTTGTCCAATGATCCTCATCACATATTAAGCGTGGACTTTTTGGTTTTCTATCTCCAGGAGGGTTTGCAGAAGAATTTTCAGGTGAGGATTCCTCCTGTTTCTTCTTCTTCCCTTTGTTTTTCTTCTTGCCTCCTGGTTGCTTGGTTTCTTTGCCTTTGTCAGTCGAGACGGCATTTACTTTTGAGGCGAGAATTTCTTCTTTTGCATTTTGACTGGAAATCTTACGGGTCTTTTTAGATGTAGCCTTGGTCAATTTCGTGTCTGTCGCACCAATCACGCCATCGCCAGCATGAGAGTCATTGTTCGATTTAGGAGGAGGAGGGACAGAAAATTCCGGTCTAGGAGCGTTAGGGATTTTATCGTAGAGCATGCCAAACTGAGTATAAATCAAGTCTAAATATTGTGCACGAGCAATAACCTGCTCTTCAGTGATGACTCCTCCTTTTGCCACATCTTCTGTAATGGAAGGTAATAATGACTTAATAAACCATTCAGCTAAAAGTTGATCAGGAACATACGTTTTTACCATTCTACGACGACGTCGCCACTCATGAATATGATCGGATATGTGAGTGGTCGTTGTTTGCTTGAAATTGGTAAGAAGTTCTGTTCCCATTTCGTACCTTATCGGTAATTGAAAATGGGTTAAAAAGGTTGTGGCTAGGGCACTGAAGTTGTCAAACGAAGCTGTGGGTAACTCGATATACCACTTTGTTGCCGAACCAGTTAATGTCCTCTAAAAAAGGCGAAGCCTAATCGAATCATTGTTTAGGGTGTTTGACAAACACCATGGATGAAAGGTCATCACATGATTCGATGGGTCTTCACCTGGATTTCCATTAAATTTAGGAATATCTAACGGAAGTTTATGCGGAATCGCTGGCCACCAAGGGGTGTAAGAAATTGGATCGTTTGTTAACCGATTTAGATCTGGTAACTCTAAAGTTGCCACGAAGGGTAACTGTTGATTCAGGTTTGGCAAAGCATACCCAGGGTAAGATGGGATTGCCTGATCAGTTGGTCTTTGCATACCGGCATAATGCATTTGATGCTGGTAACTTTGGTAAGGTTGATGGGCATAACTATTGTAGAATGGTTGATTTTGACCGTTTTGAATATATGGCTGCCCACTATTTGCAAATATTTGTTGCTCAGATCCTTGGTATACTTGTTGGAATTGCGGTTGTTGGTATTGCACTATCCATGGTTGCGAAGCCATGTGCTGTTGTCCAATACTGACCATTTGAACAAGATGAGGGGTAATTGTACCTGCTTGGGCCTGTGTCATTCCACTAGTTGGCGATTGTGGTTGAGTCGCAGGGACAAGAGGTTGTTGCATTAAAACCTAAGAAACCTGATGTTGGCATACAATAGGCAACACTTGTACTTGCGACACCGTCACAATAGCTGGCGTAGTTGGTATATTTGACATAGGTAAACATTGTTGCATCGAATATACAACTCTTGGTTGTTGAGGCAGTATTGGCACCCAACCGCTAGATGTAATTCCAGCATAACCTGAATTTTGTTGTGAACTCACGTATGGTTGTCCTCCCGGAGGTGACAATGAAAGGGTATACTGCCCCCCATACGGCAGTAATCCGGTACTCAAAGGAATTGTTTGTCCTTGAGAACCGGACTGCCCAAATTGACACCCTGGAGGATCAATTTGCTGAGACTCAACATAAGAGTTCCCAGATACTATTCCGGATGAACAAACAGGAACGAACCATACTGTCAAAATGGCCCCTAAGTGGGCTCCTTCTAGCGATTGAGAGTTAGTTGGGAAAGATGGTATGCCAGCGAACATTGTTGGAGTGACAGCAGGAAGTTCTGCCATCGCTGTGTCAGATGACACAGTCCTAGATGTCGACGGTTGTTCAGAAATTTCTAGTCTATCCAAAAGATTGCCTAGCGATTCTACAGGAGCTTCCGATAACGGTAGACTAATTTCTGATGAAGAAGGATATAAGGTGATCCCGACTCCAAACTGTGATGGAGTACTAGATGGAGGATCCTCCACAATCTCTTCTATAGCAATCAGACCAGGTGGAAGAGGTAGACCATCAGGTCCATAGAATATTTCTGGTGCCGAAGAAGGTATAGAATCTACAACAACAGATGTTTGGGGAATAACACCTTCTGAATCAGCTGTAGATGGAGTTGGTTCAGTAATACAAGTTTTTACCTTCACACTAGGTTCAATTCTACTGTCCTTTGGTGGCTGCTGAACTTCTTCGGTAAAGGCAGGGATACCAGAAATGTTTGGAGTAACCAGAGTCTCCGATGGTGTTGGAACAGTTGTTCTAACTTTACCAGGGTATTTGGAACCGGTTAAACGAGTTTGCTTTGTCCGTAACAGTTTCGATTCTGGGGACATAGACAGTTGACTCGTAAACCTCAGCGAACGATGGGGTTTCAATTGACTTTCTTCCACGATTGCGGATTACTCGATCAACTAAAAATCAAGGGGAAGTACATGTTTCCGAATTAGATGAATTTTAGACGCTTTGACACAACTTTTTTTTTCAATTTTTAAGAGTCGAGAAAAAACAAAAGATGACTCTAATCGCCTTCGATTTTTAATGAGCCTAAAGTGACAAGTGCTCAGATGGACCTTTTCTTTTAAGGAGTCTGAAAAGGAACGAAAGGGACTGCTCTGGAAATCTACACATAGGGATTACCAAACCAATCACAAAACTGCAGGATAATTTTTATGGTACAGCAGTCAATCTTCCCGAATGCTATGTTCAGTGCATTGCGATCGATAGGGCGGCAGACACGGCTTCCTATGGATAAAGGATAAAGCCTACTGTGGTCTCCCAATATATACTTGATGATACGTGGGAGCACAAGTCCGTACTGGCACTTATCGTCTCAAGGTGGAGGAATCACCCAACCAACAATGAGAACAACAGTTACCAGGCTTAATGACGCCGGAATACGTCTCTAGCCTAGACTTCTAGATGTTGTGCGTTAGGTTACAAAGCGTTTTTAGATTCATTAAATTTATTTTACAGTTGATCTTGCTTAAGAAATTTTCCTTTCAGGTTCACCGCTTGATGTAGATGTACAATTCCTAAAATGCAATCTAAGATGATAAACAGTCGTTTAATCTTCTTTTTGCAATGAAAATCCTAACTACTAAGGAAAGAGAGATGGCATTCTTTCAATATATAGCAGAGAGCACACACTATATGCACTGTCCTAAATCAAACCAACAAACAGTCTAAATGCAAATGCACGTGCATGTATTTTTTTTCAGCCTTCTTAATGTGTGAATGATAAAAAGAAAGCTAAGTGCAAATCTGAATTATTTTTAAAAGCGACGTTACTAACAAGTTTCTTTTCAAGAAAAAAATGAGGACAATGACGACACTTTGCAGTTTGGAAACGAAAACTTGCTTTCGACACTTGAAAAACTACTAATTCAAATCAAATACAAGAGTAACAGTGTAATCGACTATCAAGAACAATCATATTCTCTTCTATGACTGAAAAAGACACTTGTGACAATTTCAAATCAAGAAACGACAGTACGATTACACTACTTCTTCGTAAAAGAGAACTGAAAATGGCTCAAAATACATAAAAACATTTACAGTACTTTGCACAATAGAGGCAGAATAATGGCAAGGAAGGGGGTTTCAACAGAGGTGTACTGACTACAGGCAGTAAAACTCTTGAATAGAGCTGAAAAGAGTGAACACAGAAACCAAATCTAGGAGCAGGAAAGGTCTTGTCTGATCAGCGCACCTGTAACACAGTGAACTGGAGATGCAGTGCACCTACTACACTCGGGAAGTGCGATGCATCTAGAATTCACAGAAGAGACAGTGCGCTGGACCAGGGACGAGACTTTAACTGGGTTCCGAGGTCACAGTTTGCAGCTCAGTTCAGGGATTTAGGCTAAGCAAGTGGTAATCAGTAAATCAATCACGAGGGTAGATCTAAAGAGGTTACTAGAGCCACCACAACGCCCATTAGAGAGCTTGTAAATCAATTGTTCAGTTCATAAACAAAACCCGGAGATAGACTGAAGCAGCATTGATCTACTTTGCACTTGCATAGCAAATGCAGTTCGAGGGCTAGCTAGCTTGACTTTAGGCTCCGTCTGTAAGTTTATAAAGAAAAAAAATGTAGATAAACAAATAATTTATTCACTCCCCAGCAGAGTCGCCATTTTTTATCGAGAAAACTAGTGTCTATGTAGAGTTGTTATTCCCAATAAGGCTGGTAGCTACCTTAGAAACAAACAAACTAAAACTACTTTCGTTTTCCTTTATGAGAAATAGATAAGAGGGGAATAAGGAGACCAACCTCTGTCTTGAGCTTGGTTCCTTGTTTGATTCCTCTCTCTTCTAGTAGATCTTTGCCACTTGCTTCCTTGTCTACCCAACTTCAAAGGGCACCTGTAGAATCAAAGCAGCATAACATTATCCAAGAACATAGATCTATTATCATAAACAATATAGGACCAGATATATATTGACCACACAAATGCACATAACATCAATCATAAAAGAATGTGGAGGAAAACTTGAATAGCTTTATTGATAATCAAGAAAGAGCAAAGAGGATTACAACCAATTGTTCTGACCCAACATCATCCTCTCAGCAAGAAATCCCTTCTTCACCTCATGCAAAGCTTAGATCACCCAACACTATGATATTTCACCAAGAAACCAGCAGCGTTTCCTTACAAGATACAAAATTCCAACCTCTGGATCTCTAGGATGAGGGATCCATATATAGATGTTTGCAAGGGGGGTGAGTCAGCTTTTGAGAGTTGATTAGTGTCCTCTCTCTGATAGTTCTTGATTCCACTTGGAGATTGATGATCTCTTACTCATCCCTGGGCGAATGTAGAGAGGCAAGTGTCACAGGAGAAGTTTCTAGAAGATTCCATGATCCTCCACCTTGCATATTTACCCTGCCATTTGTCCACTCTCGCCCATCGCACCCCATAGAAGGGCTTTCCAAGATGCATCGCACCTCCCGTGAGTATTTAGGTGGGATGCAGTGCACTTTGACCATGGAGCAGGTGAGATGGTCCAATTTTGACCAGTTCTGAGCAGTTTTTCATGGAGAACTTCTGGGAGAAGATGTAATCAGTTGACCTTGTTCTTTTAGAGGTTGGAACAACACTTTTAGGGACTCAAGGGCCCTAGGTTTATGGACATTTATGATTGGGGTTACAGTGCCCAAAAATGTCTATAACAACCGTCGCTTCCAAGTTTGTTACGAACTACTGGGTTGATAAAAGTAAAGAAGGAAGCCCCAGGAGTTGTAGCATTATTGCTACAACACTGTTGCTCACCACATTGGTGTGAAATTAGATGAAGTGCTTCCCCATAATGAAGTGCTACATTGAGATTAACCACAACCATTTGTCTTCCAAGAATCATAATCAAATGAACATGAGGATGAATAGCATGATGAAGGTGAATGGGAAGAAAATGAGCCATTACACATAAAAACTCCATCCAAATATGTTCAAAATAATCATCCAAATAATCACATTTTGGGAGATAAAAATCAAGAGTTCAAACAAGAAGAAAGCTCATTACTGCATCAAACCGAGAGAATGTAACCTTCCTATCATTGATGGAGCCTAAAAGTTTCTCAAATGAGTCAAGGTGAACACTAGGTTAAAGCTATGGATGAAAATTTAAATTAGATTGCGAAAATTGCGACTTGGGAATATGTTCCAAGACCATAAGGGAAAAATGTGATTGGAACCAAATGGGTCTACGGAAACAAACTTAATGAGGATGGATATGTTGTAAGGAACAAGGAAACGCTTGCATGCAAAGGATATGCCTTAGTTGAAGGTGTGGACATAGAAGAAACATTTTCTCTAATAGCCAGACTTGAAGAAATCAAGATGTTTTTTGCATTTTATTATTTTAAAGGGTTCAATGTTGATAAACTAGATGTAAAGTCAAAATTTTTGAATGGGTAACTCAAAGAAGAATTTTATGTTGAGTATCCATAAGGATTTAAAATATCATAAGACAAATATTAGATATCCAGACTAAAGAAATTATTGTATGGCTTGAAACAAACACCTAGGGCATCATATTCCAAATTGGATAAATATCTTCAAAAACAGTGTTTCAAAAGAGGTACATCAAACATCAGTATTTATATTAAGATTGAAAAAGATAACAAGGTGATTATTGTTGTCTATGTATATGCAATTATATTTGATAGTAATGATGATTCTATGAGCATGACTTTTGCAACCAACATGTAGAATGAATTTGAGATGTCTCTGCTAGGGTAATTGTCTTTATTTCTTAGCTTGCACGTTAACCAATAGGAAAAAGGAATTTTCAAATCTTAGACCAAGTACCTTAAGGAAATATTAAAAAAGTTTGGTATGGAAAATTGTGCTTCTGTAAGCACTCCCATGGTTACAATCTGCAAACTCAGCAAGGATGATGAGTCTCGAGAAGTAAACCAAACCATGTACAGGTCTATGATCGACAACCTACTTTACTTAATATCATAAATACCATATTTTATGCAAAAATAGGACTGGTGGATAGATTTCAATCATGTCCAAAGGAGTATCATGTGAGTGTCATTAAAATATATTAAAATATTTGTAGAGCACTCTGGATTATGGCTTATGGTATCCAAGGAGAAAAAACCTTACACTCAAAGCCTTTACAAATGTATATTGGGATGGAAGTATTGATGACAAAAGGAGAAGTAATGGAGGATCCTTCTTTCTAGGAGAATGTTTGGTTTCCTCTCTCAACAAGAAACAAACTTCAAATTCTCTACCCACTGTTGAATCAAGGCATATTTTAGTAGCATCTTGGTTTACTCAAGTTCTATGGATGAAGCAAAATCTCAAGGATCTTCAAGAAATTTGTGATTAGATTGTCCCTATTTTGTGTGACAATATTAGTACTATCAATATCTCAAAAAATAATGTAATTCACTCTAAAATGAAGGACATTCACATCAAGTATCATTTTATTCAAGAACAAGTTGTTGATCAAGTTGTTAGTGTAGAATAGATCACAAGAAATTGTAGATGTTTTTACTGAACAATTACCAAGAGAAAGCTTTGAATATCTTAGTCATAAAATGGGAGTAATTTTTTCGTCATAGTAAGGAATGGATCATTGATCTTGGATAAAGAGTATAGGGTTGTCCTCTAGCCTTGAACAGGAAGAGTATTTTCATGGCAAGAGGAGTTCACAAGAAGAGAGTTTATTCACAAGGGAAGAGCCCATTCAAAAGAAAAACAGGCCCATAGGAAGATATAGGAATTTCTTTGTCCCAATAATAAGTAATAACTAGATAAGAATCAATCTTCATTTGGTCTGTTTGCCACGGATGTCAAAGGGGGAGAGAAAGCAGATATTGAAAGAGAGTAGATTTGGGCTAATTACGACTTAACAAGGGGAGTTCAATCTATTTCCATCAATGACCATCAATGTAAAGTGGTATTTCCATCAATGAAAAAGGGGGAGATTGTTGGATATAGAGTTGTTATTGATGACAACCAATGTCATTGATGTCAAAGGGTATGTCAAAGGAAATAAATTGTTGAGTATAATGATAGTTCGATGCTTTGAAAGATCACACCAATGATGACAAAGTGACTTGAAGACTATTGAGTTTTTTTTTTTGTTAAGTTATAATCTTTAAATGAATCTATATATGGTATGGTTTGATAGTCCTCTCCAACACCTTTCCAATGGTATATCTCACTTGGTAAAACTCATCCAAGATGAGAAGGTATGTCAGTTTGAAAGTGACAGTGGAAAAAGGGAAAAAAACACCAAATTTGTTAACTGTCATGCATCTTCAGATGGGATCCATGTATTTGTGACAAATCAATGGAAAATGGCACGTGGATTTGTGCACTAGTTAATAGGGTTAAATTTTGTGCATATCAAGATGATTTGGACCTTATAGATTTCATGAACAATCAATGGGGCACTAGCTTGTGCAAGGTTTAATCGAAGTCACACCCCCCCATGTCATACGACCTTTGGCACACTGGACTAATGAAAACGTGACACATAGAAAGTGTAGATGGATCTCATATATGTTGGCATTATGATTTCTGGTTTGGCTCTATGGTTCATGTGTTGTACTTGATGGCAACTCATATAGGTGGCAAAGCTCTGATCAGGCTCTCAAAATGATAAAAATTAAGAGGTCTGCATGTGCTTAGTGAAAAGAGTGCGTACCCGTAGGTGCGCCGTGCAGGAAATGCGGTCATACCCACAGGTTACCCGTTCAGAAGGTGCGGTCCCCCAGTTCACTCACTTCAAGGCAGAGAAGCGCGCTCATATGGGGTTTCTTATGTATGGCCCGTGGTATTTAGCCCGTCGTTCATGATCCTATGGTTTTGGCCCGTGGTATAGGATCTAATTTAGCCCGGTTTGGATCCCTTGTTTTGGTTATTTGATGGTTTTGTCCCATGGTGTGAATGAGGGCTTGACTATAAATAGGGAAGGAGATCACTTGGCCAAGGTATCTTTGAAAATTGAAATATCTTAAGATCTGAAATGTTGGGTTATCGGTTTAAAAGCTTGATCTATATAAAAGTGAAGTTGAAAGTGAATCTATGAAGTGTGATCTCTCGGGCGCATGATCAGATCTGGGCATCTGACTATCTATGGCACACTGGTAGACTGCCAATTTGGTCCTAATAAGAGGTTCGCAGGTGATTAACGGTGCAAGTGCGGGGGTACGCATAGCAGAAGAAGGCGCAGTGTGTGGGTACGTAGCACGACAGAAGTCCAGGTGCGGTGGTCCGCAGTGAAGAGAAAGCAGAAGCGCGGAGGTACGTTGTGCGACAGAAGCCGCAGGTGCGAGGACACAGTGAAAGTACGCGACGTGATAGAAGCAGTGACTGCGGAGGCACAGTGAAAGTACACAGCGCGATAGAAGCAGTGGGTGCGGGGGCACAGTATTGGTATGCGGCGCATTTAAAGGCACAGTGTGTGGATACGCAGTGCAGTTCAAGGCTCTGTGCGGGGATACACAGAGGTGCATGAGGTGAAGTACGTAGCAACGCATGCCAGATAAAGAAAAACTGCGGATCTGTATTAAGGCATTTATTTGACTGACCTTTCTCTGTTGATAAGGTGTTCTGGATTTTGTTTACTGTTACTATTGATCTTGTTACTGCAGTTGACAGGGTGATTTACTTGTACTTGATGATCACTTGATGTTTATGGATCCAGTTTGAAAATTTATGAAAAGTGATCCTTGAAAGAAAAGAAGTAGGGGGTTGTAGCTCCCTTCTAGGAGAGACTAGAAAACGAGAGAGAGTTGTAGCTCTCTGCAGGTTGCAGCCTGCGTACTGGTAAAGGACTGCACCAGTACAAAATCATTGTAAAAGGAGTTTCTAATTTGAAAGAAGATAGAGACATATTGCAGCAGGTGGTTTTCACCCACATTGGGTTTCCACCTTATATCTGGTGTTCTTTGGTGTGACTATCTGTTTTTCTTGTTTATGCTCATTATTTTATGGTACTGACATGCAAAAATAATTCAAAGTATAAATAAGGAAGATTTATTAAAAGAACTTAATAATACTGATTCACCCCCCCCTCTCAGTATTATTTCCAGCAATTGGTATCAGAGCAGGTCCTTCAGAGAAGCTTGATCACTTGAAGGAAGATCATTCATCATGATCAACTACGAGAGGGAAGCATCAATCAGGCCACCAATTTTTGATGGGACAAACTTCAATTATTGGAAGGTAAGAGTTACTGCCTATCTTCAATCTCTTGGTACAGAAGTTTGGGATATCATAGATACAGGCTACACATTTCCTTCATCTACTCCTACAGATCCAGCCGAAAAGAAGAAATATGAAACAAATGCTAAAGCAGTCAATACTCTGCTGGGATGCTTATCTCAAACAGAATTCGTGAAGGTTATGCAATATAAATCCGCAAAAGAAATATGGGACAAGATTGTCTTGAGCTACGAAGGAGATGAACATGTAAAGCGTGCTAAACTTCAAACCCTCAGGATTCAGTATGAGAATCTCAGAATGTATAATGATGAAAGTGTGGCTAACTATTTCCTTCGGGTAGACGAGATTGTTAATTGCATGAAAAACTTGGCTGAAGAAATAAAAGAGGCTATTGTGGTTGAAAAAGTTCTAAGATCATTGTCCCCCAAGTTTGAATCTAAAGTGTCTGCAATAGAAGAAAAGGAAAATCTATGAACCCTTACTATGTCTCAGCTACACGGAATTCTAACTGCTTATGAAATGAGAAAGGGAGGTCCATCAGACAGGACAGAAGTTGCTTTCAAGGCTTCAGGCAAAGGAGACTACTATGAAGCAAATCACATGCCAGAAGAAGAAGAAGAATCAAATTTTGTCAGAAATCTTCAACGGGGTACTGGAAGGTTCAGAGGTAAATTACCTTTTAAATGTTTTGCTTGTGGAAGAGTAGGTCATTATGCTGCAAAATGTCCTCATAAGGATAAGATTGACAAAGGAAAGGAACCTGCTAGATGGAGCAAGAAACAGAATGCAAATAAGAAAAGCTACTACACTCATGAAGATAGTGATGGTCTATCAAATAGTGATGAAGATGAACGAGGTAATGACTATAAACTTTTAATGGCATTTGAAGATGATGATTACATGGATGCTATAGATGTGGATAGCTTTCATGAAGAAATTTCTAGACTCAAGACATGTATAGAAGAAAAGAATATGATCATTGATACTCTACAATTTCAAATTGATGAAAAAGAAAAATATCTTGAAAAGTTAGAAGGTGAAATTGTTGGTCTTAGAAAAGAGATTGAGAAAACAAAGGCTATTAATCTTAAGTTTGTCAAAGGATCTGAAACTCTGGATGAGATCATCAATGTACAACGTTCTCCACTAAACAAGACAGGTATGGGGTATAATGGAGAAACTTCTCAACCATCCACCTCAAAGAGTTATCTTGATGCAGCAAGAAGGAATGAGAAAAAGCACAATGGAGATCACCAGGTAAAACAGGGACGAATTACATCAAGAACAAACAAAGACTATCAAGTAAACCAGGGACAATCCGTCTTAAGGATGAACAAAAGCTACAACCAGCCACAGGTAAAATTCTCTCAATTTGCTTCAAGAATGGATGACAATAGAAATTACAATCATTTGGCCGGAAGATTTGATAACCGAAGAAGTTTCTTCAATGGACAATGCTTCTCTTGCCATAACTTTGGTCACAAAGCAGCTCAATGTGTTGCATATAAAACAATCATGACTAGAGAAGCTCAAAAACAAAGAAGTATGACCGGGATTACAAAAAGGACCTATAACAACTTTTCGGCTCTTCAAAATGAAGTTGAATGTTCTATTTGCAATAACTTTGGTCATGAAGATTCTAAATGTAGGAGCAGGTATTAGCAGACAAAGGAACAAGCCTCAAGCACCAAAACATGGCGAATAAAGGAACCACAAACAGAAAGATGTGGGATAGCATTTTATGCAGAGGGACAGGAAAATCTATGGTACATTGACAGTGGATGTTCGAAGCATATGACAGGTGATAAAGAAAAACTTGAATCATATTCTGCTTTAGAAAAGAGAAAGAAAGTTTCTTTTGGAAATGATACTCTTGCAGCTATAAAAGGAAAAGGCACTGCTCAGTTAAAACAAAAGGTCAAAGCTGGAAATGTTTTGTATGTTGATGGATTGAAGCATAATCTTCTGAGTGTCAGCCAGATGTGTGATCAAGGAACCGAGGTGATATTTAGATCAAATGGATGTCTTTCTCATGATCTTGATACAGGTGAAACAGTGATCAAAGGTAAAAGAACTCCAAATAATGTATACATATTTGAAGAAGGACAACAACAATGCTATTTGAGCAAGGATGATGAACACTGGTTATGGCACCGAAGGTTGGGGCATCTAAGCTTTTCACAAATAAGGAAAGCATGCAAATATCAGGCAGTTCGTGGTCTTCCAGATATCAAAATTCCAGACAACACCATATGCAAATCATGTCAGTTTGGAAAGCAAACTAGAACTAACTTTCCGGAGAAGGAAGGATCAGCTAGCATGCCTCTTGAGCTAGTACATACAGATGTATGTGGTCCGTTTAGGAAAAGGACACCTCGAGGAGAAGAATACTTGATATTATTCGTTGACGATTTCTCCAGGTTTGTCTGGTTAGGACTTATGAAGCACAAAGATGAAGCACTCGAAAAATTCAAATCCTTTAAAGCCTTGGTTGAAAATGAATCAGGATACAAAATTAAGTGCCTCAGGTCCGACAGAGGTTGGGAGTTTACCTCAAATGAATTTTTCGATTTCTGTGAAGAACATGGGATAAGAAGAGAATTCTCTACAGCTAGAACTCCTCAGCAAAATGGAGTGGTGGAAAGAATGAACAGAACAGTCCAACAAATGGCTCGTGCTATGCTTGATGAGTCTGGAACTCCCGCAAATTTCTGGGGTGAAGCTGCATATGCTGCGGTTGTTATTCTCAACAAAACAAATGTTCGGGTGAACAGCACTCAAACCCCTCATGAGCTCTGGTATGGTGAGACTCCTTCGGTAAAGCACTTCAAAATCTTTGGGAGCAAATGCTATATTAAGAATACTGATGAGCAACTTGGCAAACTTGAACCTAGAGCAGATGAAGGCATTCTTCTTGGTTATTCTCCACACAGCAAAGCATATAAGTGCTACAATAAAAGACTTGGAAGAATTGTTGACAGCATTGATGTAGTGGTTGATGAGAAGGGATACATTCCTAGGCAAGTAAATCATGAAAATATCGAAGAAGATGAAGACTACCCTCAAAGACAGAATGATGAAGAAGAAGAACCTCAAGAAGAACCAGAGGAGCAGATAAGGATAGAAGAAAAGACTCCATCCAGGCATGTTCAGAAGAATCATCCAGAATCTCAGATTTTGGGGCAGAAAGAAGCAGGTGTACAAACAAGAAGAACAATTGCAGAAGCTTCAAGCTATTTGGCATTACTCTCTTCCACTGAACCACAAAATTTGAAAGAGGCATGCAAAGATGAATGTTGGGTCAAAGCAATGGATGAAGAACTTGAGCAAATCGAAAAGAACAACACTTGGGAGTTGGTTCCTAGACCAAAGGATAAGAATGTTATAGGGACAAAATGGGTCTTCAAAAATAAATTGAATGAAAATGGAGAAGTAATTAGAAACAAGGCCAGACTTGTTTGTAAAGGGTATGCGCAGCAAGAAGGAATAGATTTTGAAGAAACTTTTGCTCCTGTTGCAAGACTTGAGGCCATCTGAATGTTCCTTGCTCTCTCAAGCTTTCAAAACTTCAAAGTATTTCAAATGGACGTGAAATCAGCCTTTCCGAATGGAGACTTGGAAGAAGAAGTATACATTGAGCAGCTAGATGGTTTCATTCTTGGAAATGATCCAAATCTTGTATGCAGATTGAAAAAGGCTCTCTATGGTCTCAAACAAGCTCCAAGGGCTTGGTACTATCGCTTGGACAAATATCTTCATCAACAAGGTTTTTCAAAAGGATCAGCAGATAGCAATCTTTATATAAAAGTTGAAAATGACAAATTGCTAATACGTTTTGTGTATGTAGATGACATTATCTTTGGCAGCAATGAAGAAGCTATGAGTCAAAGCTTTACCTTGGTAATGCAGAAAGAATTCGAAATGTCCTTGCTGGGAGAACTGACATATTTTCTTGGTTTGCAAATCCAACAAAAAGAATGAGGGATCTTTTTGTCTCAAACCAAGTATCTCAAGCAGATTTTGAAGAAATATTGCATGGAAGATGCAAAACTAGTATGTACACCCATGGTCACAGGATGTAGCCTCAGTGAAAATCATGAATCAGCAGCAGTCCATCAACCAACCTACAGATCTATGATTGGAAGTCTACTTTATTTGACAGGTACCTGACCAGACATCATGCATGCAGTAGGAATAGTTGGAAGATTTCAGGAAAATCCAAAGGAAACTCATCTTCAAGCAGTAAAGAGAATATTCAAATATCTTCAAGGAACTCAAAACTATGGCTTATGGTATCCTAGAGATACAGATCTCACACTTCATGCTTATACAGATGCAGATTGGGCCGGAAGCGTGGATGACAGGAAGAGCACAAGTGGTGGTGCATTCTTTATGGGTTCCAGATTAGTATCTTGGTTCAGCAAGAAACAGAGTTCGATTGCCTTGTCTACAGCTGAAGCGGAATATGTTGCTGCTGCATCTTGCTGCACTCAACTCCTTTGGATGATGCAGACCTTGTAGGATTTTCAAATCACTTGTACACCACCTATCTCCATCTTATGTGATAATACAAGTGCAATCAGCATTTCAAAGAACCCAGTCATGCATTCAAAAACCAAGCACATACCAATCAAGTATCCCTTTCTCCGGGAACAAGTGCTTGAAAAAAAGGTCAAGTTGGAGTATGTTCCTTCTAAGGAACAGGTTGCGGATATACTCACCAAACCATTTCCCAGGGAGGCCTTTGAATACCTCAGGCAAAAGCTGGGGGTTGTTGATGCATCATCTTGTTGTTGAATCTCATCTGTTGTTGTATGTGAGGATCATATGGGGTACACATTTGATGGCACAGGTTCAGGGGGAGCATATAATGCATTGTTGGCATTATGGTAGAAGTACAAAAGGAGATCATGGATGCTGATCCAAATATCGCTGCAATATGTCTCTATCTCTTTCATGTTCATTTATGGTGTTTGGTGATCATTCTTTTGCAGATCTGGTCTATAATCAGGGGGAGCATGTTCTCAGGGGGAGTATAACCCTTTGCCCTTGATGTCAAAGGGGGAGAATGACGTGGAGAATCTTGAGGTTGCCATCAAGTCCAAAGGGGGAGATTGTTGGCATTATGATTTTTGGTTTGGCTCTATGGTTCATGTGTTGTACTTGATGGCAACTCATACAGGTGGCAAAGCTATGATCAGGCTCTCAAAATGATAAAAATTAAGAGGTCCACATGTGCTCAGTGAAAAGAGTGCATACCTGTAGGTGCGCCGTGCAGGAAATGTGGTCATACCTGCAGGTTACCCGTTCAGAAGGTGCGGTCCCCCAGTTCACTCACTTCAAGGCAGAGAAGCGCGCTCATATGGGGTTTCTTATGTATGGCCCGTGGTATTTAGCCCGTCGTTCATGATCCTATGGTTTTGGCCCGTGGTATAGGATCTAATTTAGCCCCGGTTTGGATCCCTTGTTTTGGTTATTTGATGGTTTTGTCCCATGGTGTGAATGAGGGCTTGACTATAAATAGGGAAGGAGATCACTTGGCTAAGGTATCTTTGAAAATTGAAATATCTTAAGATCTGAAATATTGGGTTATCGGTTTAAAAGCTTGATCTATATAAAAGTGAAGTTGAAAGTGAATCTATGAAGTGTGATCTCTCGGGCGCATGATCAGATCTGGGCATCTGACTATCTGTGGCACACTGGTGGACTGCCAATTTGGTCCTAATCAGAGGTTCGCAGGTGATTAACGGTGCAAGTGCGGGGGTACGCATAGCAGAAGAAGGCACAGTGCGGGGGTACGCAGCACGACAGAAGTCCAGGTGTGGTGGTCCGCAGTGAAGAGAAAGCAGAAGCGCGGAGGTACGCTGTGCGACAGAAGCCGCAGGTGCGAGGACACAGTGAAAGTACGCGACGTGATAGAAGCAGTGACTGCGGAGGCACAGTGAAAGTACACAGCGCGATAGAAGCAGTGGGTGCGGGGGCACAGTATTGGTACGCGGCGCATTTAAAGGCACAGTGTGTGGATACGCAGTGCAGTTCAAGGCTCTGTGTGGGGATACGCAGAGGTGCATGAGGTGAAGTACGTAGCAACGCATGCCAGATAAAGAAAAACTGCGGATCTGTATTAAGGCATTTATTTGACTGACCTTTCTCTGTTGATAAGGTGTTCTGGATTTTGTTTACTGTTACTATTGATCTTGTTACTGCAGTTGACTGGTTGATTTACTTGTACTTGATGACCACTTCATGTTTATGGATCTAGTTTGAAAATTTATGAAAAGTGATCCTTGAAAGAAAAGAAGTAGGGGGTTGTAGCTCCCTTCTAGGAGAGACTAGAAAACGAGAGAGAGTTGTAGCTCTCTGCAGGTTGCAGCCTGCGTACTGGTAAAGGACTTCACCAGTACAAATCCATTGTAAAAGGAGTTTCTAATTTGAAAGAAGATAGAGACATATTGCAGCAGGTGGTTTTCACCCACATTGGGTTTCCACCTTATATCTGGTGTTCTTTGGTGTGACTATCTGTTTTTCTTGTTTATGCTCATTATTTTATGGTACTGACATGCAAAAATAATTCAAAGTATAAATAAGGAAGATTTATTAAAAGAACTTAATAATACTGATTCACCCCCCCTCTCAGTATTATTTCCAACAATATATAGATGTCAATTGGACCCCCTTAATGTAGGTAATGAGTGAGTGGCACTCTGGCATGGATACACAATGGCATGTGGTAGCACAAGATTAACTCAAGGATGATGATGTGGACATAATGACATGGCATTACAATGATGATGTGGCAGCACGACAAGGTGCCACATGGTATGTTGAATTAGTGATTTTGGTTGGATAATAGAGCCAAATTTGGGTGACACATGGCACCACTCAGAGATTGTCATGTGGCATTGGTGACATCAAACTAGTGTTAGCATAAGTTTGAATGTGGAGCCCTAGGACCAGGCCACATAGTGTGGTCACATGAGCTTCTATAAGTCGGCTTAGGACTCAAAATAATGTTGCCTCTAATACGATCATGGGGCACTCACTCACACACACACACACGCACACACGTGTGTGTGTGTGTGTTGTGCAGTGACAATATGAGAAAGTAATGTATCGTTGTATTATGAAATAGATAGCTCTGTGAACAAGCCTGAAGAAATTTTTGGTTATGAAATAGTGTTAAGCCCATAAATACTCTAGATTTGGAATAATATTTTGTCAATATTGATGGCGTATTGATTCATGGTTCAACCCAAAGGATATTGGTTGGTCTATAGTGAAGCTTAATAGATGGTTTGTAGCAAAGCTCGGTGGCGCATTGATTTTGTTTAGCCCAAAGGCATATTGGTCAATCTATAAGTATCACTCAATGATATATTGATTTGGTTAAGCTCGAAGTCATTTTGGTTGGTATATAGTGTATCTCAATGGCGTATTCATTTGGTGGTTCATGGTTCAACCTGAAGCCATATTGGTTGGTATGTAGCGTAGCTTGATGGCATATTGATTTAGTGGTTCATGGTTCAACCTGAAGGCATATTGGTTGTTATGTAGCTAAGTTTGATGGCATATTGATTTGGTTCATGGTTTAGCTCCAAGGGAAATTGATTTTTCTATAGCTAAGGTTGATGGCATATTGATTTGGTTCATCATTCGATCATGGTTTAGAACACATGTTTTGTCTCTATGGTCTAGCCTGAAGGAATATAGGTTTTGTCATTAGTTCAAGTGTAGTCTGACACACACACATATATAATGTGTGGGTATAGTTCTATGTTTAGCCTGAAGGCACACCCTTTTGACTTGGCCATAGTTTCGGTCATAGTATGGATACATGCTTGTTTATTTCCAAAAACACCATTGTCGAGTTAGTATTATTCCCCATAGTGTGACGAGAGGTCACTAGTTCGAGTTTGTTTGGGTCTGTTAAAAATTGATTTTTTCCCTCAAGAGTGCATTATGTCAAAAGTTTTGAAATACCTTAGAAATTAATTTTTTAGAATGTGATCTCGAAAGGTTCAATTTGTAGAAAATGGACTGAAAATGTGCAATTTGTAGAATGATTAATTTTTATAATGTTTTGTGGGTTAATTTGACAACAATTTATTTTTGAAAGAGGGAAATGGCTTGAAATTTATTGTGATCTATATGGGGGATATGAAAATTCATGAAGTTTTTAAAGGCAAGAGGATGTATTTCTTTCATTATTGTCAAAATTTTATGGCCTATATAAGCAAGTTTAATATTGATACAAGAAAAGAAGAATGTATTATTGTTGATGTTTGAACAATTGTTTGAAGTTTTGTTGATATGATCATATTTGGAATATGTGTAATGTATTGAGCACGGGGATCTAGTTTGAAAGATCGTAAAAATTGGTCCACTATAGTTTCGAGAAGGAGGTGAGTGCCTCCATCGAGGTTGGAGCCTACTACGAGTCATAGCTTGCATATTTTTGAGGATGGCTCCTTAATCAGGTTGTATCTTGCAATAATTTGGTTCCTACAAATCTATTTTGGGGGTTGGTGCATCCAACAGGTTCATTCCTGCAATCTAACGTAACCAAAGATTGGAGAAAATAAAAATATGTGTGGTTTTCTCCTGCAAGGGTTTCCACACACATCTAGTGTTTTCATGTGTTAATGTGATGATGATGCATAATGATGCTCTGTCCCGTTTTTAGTTATGATCAATTTGCAAAACTATCTAATTTGGTATAACTGGCTACTACATTGATTCAACCCCCCTCTCAGTGTGACCAGTATTTTAACAAATCACCCATGCCAAGCACTAACTACTTGATCCTCCATTAGAGATGCACATTGGTTAAAAAATTTGGTGTTTGAATGAAATTCCTCCTCCCACATTTACCCAAATTCACAAGTTTGCAAGGGTAAACATGAGATGAGAGTTATTACGTGAGACCTGATTTCCAAGATGCACTTATGGAAGGTGGGGTCCACATGTCCATAACTGACAGCAAATAACTAGTGACACATGATCACATTTTTATCATCCGAACTTGAGCCAACACTATTCTTTTTCAGTTTCATTTCCTTAAATTTAACATAACTTTCTATTTTTGGCAATTTTCAGGGTTCTAAACTTCTAAAGTTGTTTTTAGGGCCTAAACGATATATTCAGGGAAAATTGAGAGACAAAAAAGTGCCAAAATTTGTTTCACAATTTATTTTTTTCGTCTCCTTGTGGAGATATTTGAAACGAGGTATTCTAACAGTCAAACGGAGATCATATGCCAAAGTTACGACCCCGGAAGTTGGAGGTCTGAATTACTCACTTATAAAAACATTTTGTGCACATGGTACCTGTAGGTTATAAATACATATATGTTTAATAATTCAACAAGCCCACTATAGAATCATCAAGAAGGCCATATTCCCTCTCCACATAGTTGCAACAACACTTATTAGTCCATACATTCATCAACCGAGCAATAGCTAAACAATTCATGACAAGAGCCATAGAAGATACACATCATATAACTAGCATATAACCAAAAAATAAGCAGAATTGAGATCATGGAAGCTTAGCCACAATATCACTAACATAATCACTACAAATGCTCATAGATCACAATAAGGAAATATCCCATATTAACATATGAAATTATCAACTAAGTCAAGGACTTCCACGTACCACCTGACCATATATTAGGTTGAACAGAATCTCTCTTTCAACCAATCACCTATGCGCCATATTCCAAGCATGAATGTGGGATGGGATCTCAAGGAGTAAACCAAACAAAACCAAACCAGGGATTCTAGAGGCCAAACTACCTCAACCCTCAACCAATGATTCCACCTCATGCTCATAGATCACTAACAATAACCAGATCAGTCTCTACCCAACAACCCAAAGAAATTGGAGGTCTGAATTACTCATTTATACAAACACTTTGTGTGCATGGTACCTATAGGTTATAAATACATATATGTTTAATAATTCAACAAGTTCACCAGAGAATCATCAAGAAGGCCATATGCCCTCTCCACATAGTTGCAACAACACTTATTAGTCCATACATTCATCAACTGACCAATATCTAAACAATTCATGACAAGATCCATAGAAGATACACATCATATAACTAGAATATAACCAAAAAATAATCAGCATGGAGATCATGGAAACTCAGCCACAATATCACCAATATAATCACTACAAATTCTCATAGATCACAATAAGGAAATGTATCATATTAACATATGAAAATATCAACCAAGTTAGGGACTTCCATGTACCACCCGACCATATATTAGGTTGAACTAAATCTCTCTTTCAACCAAACACCCATGCGCCATATTCCAATCATGAATGTTGGATAGGATCTTAAGGAATAAACAAAAAAAAACCAAACTAGGGATTCTAGAGGCCAAACCACCTCAAACCTCAACTATTGATTCCACCTCACGCTCATACATCACTAACACTAACCAGATCGGTCTCTACCCAATGACCCCGGGAAGTTGGAGGTCTGAATTACTCATTTATACAAACACTTTGTGCGCATGGTACCTGTAGGTTATAAATACATATATGTTTAATAATTCAACAAGCCCACCAAATAATCATCAAGAAGGCCATGTGCCCTCAACACATAGTTGTAATGACACATATTAGTCCATATATTCATCAACCTGTCAATGGCTAAACAATTCATGACGAGATCCATAGAAGGTACATATCATATAACTAGCATATAACCAAAAAATAATCAGCATGGAGATCATGGAAACTCAGCCACAATATCACCAACATAACCACTACAAATGCTGATAGATCACAATAAGGAAATGTCTTATATTAACATATTAAAATATCAACCAAGTCAGGGACTTCCACATACCACCTGACCATATATTATATTGAACCAAATCTCTCTTTCAACCAATCACCCATGCACCATATTCTAAGCATGAATGTGGGATGGGATCTCAAGGAATAAACCAAACAAAACCAAACCAGGGATTCTAGAGGCCAAACCACCTCAACCCTCAACCAGTGATTCCACCTCACACTCATACATCACTAATACTAACCAGATCAGTCTCTACCCAATGACCCCGGGAAGTTGGAGGTCTGAATTACTCATTTATACAAATAGTTTGTGCTCATGGTACCTATATATATATATATATATATATATATATATATATATATATATATATATATATATATATATATATATATATATATATATATATATATATATATATATATATATATATATATATATATATATATATATATATATGTATATATATATATATATATATGTATGTATAATAATTCAACAAGCTCACCAAAGAATCATCAAGAAGGCCATATGCCCTCTCCACATAGTTGCAACAACACTTATTATTCCATACATTCATCAACTGATCAATAGCTAAACAATTCATGACAAGAGCCATAAAAGATACACATCATATAACTAGCATATAACCAAAAAATAATCAGCATGGAGATCATGGAAACTCAACCACAATATCACTAACATAATCACTACAAATGCTCGTATATCACAATAAGGAAATATCCCATATTAACATATGAAAATATCAAACAATTCAAGGACTTCCACATGCCACTTGACCATATAATAGGTTGAACCAAATCCTCTTTTCAACCAATCACCCATGCGCCATATTCCAAGCATGAATGTGGGATGGGATCTCAAGGAATAAACCAAACAAAACCAAACCAAGGATTCTAGAGGCCAAACAACCTCAACCCTCAACCAATGATTCCACCTCACACTCATACATCACTAACACTAACTAGATCGGTCTCTACCCAATGACCCAAGGAAGTTGGAGTACCAAATTACTCATTTATACAAACACTTTGTGCACATGGTACCTGTAGGTTATAAATACACATATGTTTAATAATTCAACAAGCTCACCAGAGAATCATCAAAAAGGCCATATTCCCTCTCCACATAGTTGAAACAACACTTATTAGTCCATACATTCATCAATCGATCAATAGCTAAACAATTCATGACAAGATCCACAAAATATACACATATAACTAGCATATAACCAAAACATAATCAGCATGGAGGTCATGGAAACTCAACCACAATATCACCAACATAATCACTACAAATGTTCATAGCTCAAAATAAGGAAATGTCTCATATTAACATATGAAAATATCAACCAATTCAGGGACTTCCATGTACCTCCCGACCATATATTAGGTTGAACCAAATCTATCTTTCAACCAATCACCCATGTGCCATATTCCAAGCATGAATGTGGGATTGGATCTCAAGGAATAAATCAAACAAAACCAAACTAGGGGTTCTAGAGGCCAAACCGCTGTTGAGCCCCAGAAATGAGTAATTATATGGGCTCATTCAACCTCCTAATTCAACTTAATCCACCATTCTCATTAGTTTATTGCATGTTTTTTATTATATTTATGCTAATAGAGTGAATTGGGTTAGTCATTATGCCAACAAGTCTAATGTGTGCTTTATGCAGATTTTTGGTCAATTTTGAGACAAAATCAAAGGTTTAAATGAGCACTTGGCAGCCAAATTCGTGCAGAGAATTTGTAGGAAGGTGTCCCCTTCATTTGTGAGCCCTTACCTCAAATTCTCCATCACAAACTCAGAGCACAAGGGGCATCCAAGCAAGTCAAGTAGGACTGTTGTTAACTGCAAGTTTTGGCAGTCGAGTCCCTAAAGTTTAGGAGGATTGTTGGGGTCCTCAATTTGTATAAATAAGAAGGATTAGGGCCTCATTCTAGTTAGTCATTTTTTAGGCAGATGTTAGTCAATTTTTAGTCAGATGGTAATCAGATGTTAGTTCGATTTTAGTCAATAGGTTAGCTCTGCATTTTAGCACATTTTCGAGCTTTTCTTGTAGATAGTTTTTGGGATGTAACTATTATTTCTTGATCAATAAAGATGGATCTAGCTTTGCACCAGCTCTAATATTTCTTAGGAGGTTGTAGCTCTTGGGGTTGGGCCCAATTCAAGTGCCCAATACCTCCTTTGTGTACTTTTATGTGTCTTTGATGCATTCATAGAATAATTTCTGATATTTAGATTAAAATCTTGCTTTGTTACTTAGGTTGTTTTTTATGATTAAAGTCGTTTTTCATGCTTCAGGTTGATTTGATAGTTTGGTAAGGAAGAGATCTTCAGAAAATGCCATCAAGCAACCCTTGATCTCACCTCTCCCTCCTTGGGACCATGAGCTGAGACCAAGGCATCCTTGCTGCCACAAAAACATTGTTTTTGCTTCTTCATGCAATCGCTAGTGTTAGATTCTTAGTTGCAAAAGTTGGTACCAGTTGTGATTACATGCTTAGATCCATCCTTGCTTGGTTTTCATAGTTTTCTTACATGATTTTCTACCAATAAACTTATTTCCATCATGATTTCTAGTAATTAGGTCAAATTAGGTTAAAGTAGCAAGATCTTTGGTTTTCTTAGTCTTTGTTTGATCAGTTTGGAAAATAATGTGCAGAGCACCTGTAATACCTCCTTACCTACCCTTACCCCATCAATGCAACTTGCTTCATCCTCTAACTCAAATTCTTCCCTTTCATTTGCCACATTTTATCACTTTGCCCTAGTTCCTACATTCTTGCATAGCATTGCTTCCCCTATCTTCGAACCAACCCAATCGCCTTAACCACTCTTCATCCTCAATCCCCAAGTCCTAGACCTCCTCACACACTTATCTCACCTCCATACCTACTTCTTCACCTTTCTTCCACCATCAACCCTTCAAAATTCCCTTTCAGAACATCCTGTAGAAACATCTTGTAGAAGCTACAATACATCTTGTAGAACCCCTGCAAACTTCCTGTAGAAGCTCACGAAAGCGGTTCCTTGAGATCCAAATAGTGTGAAACTCTCTAGAAGGGTGCTAGGGACCCCTTAGGCCCTCTTCTTACCTTCCCAACCTCATGCAAGCACCTACTCCATTTCCTTTCGCCTTTGCACAGTCAAAAATAGTAAAACACATGCATAATAATTCTGCAAAATTACTCAAAAATGCAAAAAGATGTTTTTTCCATATTTCACTTCAAAAGTAGCTTAGTCACATGTATTTTACCTTTCTATAATCAATGGCATCCCTTTCTGTAGCTTTCATCCTTTTTCTTGCATCAGTAGGGTTAGTTGGTAAAACTAGGGTTTGCTAGGGTTTGCATTTCCTTTCATCTTTTAGTTTCTTTCTGCAAGTAGATTAGCCTCCTTTGAGTTAGCTTTCATCCATCAGTTAAAAGCTTATTCTAAGAGCCCATAGAAGTTGGCTTAAGCTCTTAGCAGACTTGTGCCAGCTGATCAAGTGACAGTTGCGGCAAGAGCTAGTACTTGTGCATATAGCACCGTCGCTTCCAAGTTGGTTACGAACTACCGGGTTGATAAAAGTAAAGAAGGGAGTCCCAGGAGTTGCAGCATTATTGTTGCAATACTGGGGCCCACCAACCACCTCAAACCTCAACCAGCGATTCCACCTCATTCTCATACATGACTAACATTAACTAGATCAATCTCTACCCAAGTTGTCTAGGGCTCTAGGAATTAGTAATGCAACCCACAACTTTCCAGGGCTTGAGAGCTTTTTTTCAACCTGTCTCTAGGGACAAGTAACTCAATCGGCCAAGGGCTACAGAGTGTTTTTCCCAACCTAGGATCCATGACTAGTAACTCAACCCATGTTGTTCCAAGGCTTCGAGAGTGTTTGTTCCAACCCAATGCCATAAGGAATTATGAGCACTGTCACACGGAATGAGTCGATCTTGTGGACAAGATAGACCTTCCTAGAATCTAATGATATCTAGTGACAAGGAAGCCAATAAAAAATTATCCTTCTCTAAATATGCATTTATAAACAAAGGTAAAAAAGTGTTTAGGCCTACCTTGGGTCCAATGCGAGTTTGTGGAATCCTCGCTCCTTTGATCCAAATGAGCTCCCTTGTTGCGAATCTGCAAACACAAACAAGAAAAAAAATTAAATAGCACCTGAAAAGCCAATATCATAAAGCATACTTAACATGTTGATCAAGGAATTCATGAAACAAATGACATAAGACAATTTGTTGAGAAAAATGAATCTGATTGTATTAATTCAAATCAAAGAAGAACTTTACAACCTTTGCCTTGATGTTGTACAAGCTCCTCCCAGGGTCCAACAAGAAGTCTCCTCTACTTTGACAAGTTTCACTCTCTTCCCAATGAAGCCAGAAAGGTATGTGATCTCTCCTCTCAAGCTCAACTAGGGAGTCTCAATTCCACCAGCATTTACCCTCAAAAATGTTCAACTTCTAACCTCCCTAGCAACCAGCCCAATGCATTAATTTACAGTGCAATGGAGGGAAGTTACTAGGTCCTCCTTCAAAGGGATAGCTCCTCTCATCAAGGGATTAGCTCCTTCTCTTTTGGAATGCATGAACTACCTAAGAGCGACCAATCCACATCAAAATTCCTTCTAGAATCATCTAGAATTATCCCAAAGTGAGTTTTTTAGAATAAACTTGCACCTTTTTTACTTTCACAGGGGTCTGCACCCACTCCTTTAGGGACAGAGCGGGCAGGTCCGCAGTTTTTGTGAACAGGGGGTGCGGGACCGTAGGCAACAGTGAGAGAAAGTGCGGAACCAGAGCTTTGTTTATTTTCAATGTCTTTCTCCCATTTTCAAAGCTTGGCTTGAAGAGCTGAGGTCTGAGACTTGCTTAGGAGGACAGTACAAGTGATGATAGACCGATATTGACTGCAAATAATCATGGTGATGATATTTTTGTGTAATAGATTGCCCCCTAAAGTGCGAAGCCTGTAGTATATGAGGATTTCATTTATCATTTAGGAAGAGTGAAGCACTTTACCATTTCGAGGATCATCTTGTGGAGAGCCCGGGCGGAACCTGTAAAAGACATTCAATGAAAAATATATATGAGATCATATCATCGCTGAGGTTGGCATTCCCATTCTCAGATCAAAACTGACTTAGAAAACTAACTACTGCTCCGATATAGGAATGATCTTGTAATACATCACAAGTATAGACACATGTAGACACAGTATGGACACATCCATCTGTTTATGAATAGTCCACAATATAGTGAATACAAAATTCCTCGTAGCCTAGATTGCGGAAACTAGATCCAGGGTCTTCATTTCTACTTCCCGAAACAGTACGATTCTATCCATGCGAATGAATGTGTTGAAGTCGAACATGGTAGAAACCACTTGATTACCAGTCAATGATGTAAATTGTTAACAAGTGTGAGAGAAACCACCAGTGATGTCAATGGCTCTCAAAGTACCCAGTACAATCCATGAGATGTGAATAGATGTGTTGATGTCGAACATGTCATGGAATCCTTTGATCGAAGGTCAATGATGCAACCTGTCATCAAAGGCGAGAAACCTACCATTGGGGCATGCAGATCCCAAGGTACTGATGATATCTAGATCATCTTTATAGATAATGAGCTAAAGTCGTTAGAAAGCGATCTGTCGTAGGCGAGCCCACAACACGAAATCATAGATCAAGTTGAAGAAATTTAGTTGCAAGGATTAACTCAGGGATGGTCAAGATGGATGATAGATATTTTGCAAATGAATGGCGTTATTGGCATTGACCTCTTGAACACATAACGACACACCAGATGGTTTGGTGACAATTGACCCAAAGTTAATACCCAAAAACCAGCTGAAGACTTTCAATGTGGTTTGATAAACTGTTAGGCAAAGGATTTCCCAACCCAGGTGAACAAAAGTGTCGTGTTCAAGAGTGGTTACAAAGTATGACAAACAGACTCATTTTCCTCTCTTTTCCCCCACCATTTCTGGTAAGTACCTCTTTATTTTTGACAAGCTTGAGGAGGATAACATTTGGTTGATTATAAGCTCATCCTTCAGATGAGTCCAACTTAGTTTAAATTCGAACCCTAATAAGGAGTGGTTCGTTCCTATTTGTAATTGAACAGGTCCTTTACTGTTAAATTTTAACGAGTCCAGTATAGGAGAAACTCGGCGTTTTTCAATTTTAGAGAGTCTGAAAAAACTTAAGAAGACTCCAGGGTTGACCTTTTTCGTAAATTGGTGTCTCCAAGCCCGAAAAAGTATAAAATAGTACTTGAGAGAACCACTTGATCTTTACGACCAAGGAGTACTTTTCGTAATTAGTGCCCCTGATACGAAAAAGTAAAAAAGTGATCAAAGACACGTCGTTTTATAACCAATATCGAATTTGAAACGACAAAAATCTGGCAATCTTTTCATGTTTTTATGGTCAGAAAAGAGTTGTAAGTGGACTGTCTTTTTAGTTCCGTTTTAATGAGTTTAAAAAGAAAAACTCAACGATATTTTCATGTTTTAGGAGTCAGAAAAGAGCTTAAAGGTGACTCTAAATGTTGTTTCCATCGAAAATGATCGATTTTGCCTGAACAATCCATTATCCTGAACAAAAATGCAAACATTACTCATACCTATTTGAAATGGATAAAAATGCTGTAAAAGTTACCTTTCTAAAGTGAAACATAAACAAATTTAAAATTCATTTATTCAAAAAACTTATAAAAATGACTTTCGTCAATTCATTTTTATTGTTTAATATTTGGGTGAGAAAATAGTGCTTTTGTTCAGAAACTTCCCGTGAAGATTGCGGAAAATCCATCCGTCGGAATCGAACCGTCTCCTCCAGGTAATCCACATCATCAGACTCTTCAATTTCAACTGTTTCAATTTTTGTTTTAGGGTTTTATTTAATTTTTTTAGATGGTTTTTAGGCTAGAAACCCGCCAGTGGGGGCCCACAGGCATAAAACTGGCAGCCCGCGGACCCCGAATTTTTCTCAATGGGAAAAATTCAGGGGTCCACACCTTCCATGAAGGCAAGATACAGACCCACGCACTGTCTCTAGTAGAGAGGGTGCGGTCCCCGTAGCAAGGGTTTTTAACCCAAAAATTCTCAAAATTGACCCAAACAATTTAATTTTTTGCATTCTAATTTGCCTTTTTGTTGGATGTAGAGTGTACATCATGCTTGATTGGCGAGAACGGGAGCATGAGGATGTAGATCTTGCCGCGTTAAATCACCAACCTTCGATCAATGCATTGAAGGCATGCGGCTTGTACAAATTCTGGGCCATACCTAGCATGAGGGCCCAAGTGGACTTCTTGCAGTGGCTGGTAGACAGGTGGAGCATACAGGACCAGTGTTTCTTCATTGGTGGCCACCAGCTCAAAATTGAGCAGGCAGACATATACTTTTTTACTGGTTTGCCTAAGAGAGGCGAAGACTTGACTCTATTCGGAACTAGGCCAGGTGGCCAGTCTGTCGATAGCCTCCGGATAGAGTTCTGCAACAACCAGGCTCGAGACAAAGGGATAGACATTAAAACCATATCCCGTCCTAAACTCATGGTGATCGTGTTTACTGTTACCAGACATTGCGGGAGTTTCGCACTACATATTGCCACCGGATCCCAGATGCGGATGGCAGTTGACTGCTTTCGAGGCACCATCTTCAACTGGTGCGATGTTGTGTTGGCTAATCTAAAAGGCCAACTGACCAGAGCCAAGAACAGACAACTGAAGACCTTTGGTTATGGGGCTTTGGTTGTGAGCTTTGGTCTGGAGAGGGTCCCAATGTTGGTCCCACAGCACCTTACTATTGGAGCTGGGTTTCCTCGAGAGCCCAAACTAATGCGATGGGTTGTAGTTATGGCCCGTCATCCTGATGAGGGCACAGAGGTCGTTCGATTCAAACCTGAGTATTTCCATTGGTTGGAAAACCAGGTTTTTTCTATTTAGGACTTCCCTTACGCTGGGGTAGATTTTCGCAGCGACCCAGACATGGATCTTCCACCAAGAGAGCAATGGGATGACTCAGGTAAAATCATTTTCAACATTTTCCTATTTTAATTTTTTTTTGTTTTTATGTCATCCCAAAACTGATAGTAAAAGTTTCAATGAAGATATGGGTCCACAGCGATTAGTCGCTCTCCGGCCTTACGAGAGGAAACAACCAGCTGCAGCGGTGCCAGCCCCACAGGATGAATCAGCAGAGACTGTAGCCGAGTTGGAGAGTCATCTAGAGCACTTGACAGGGGACATTCTAGAGACCGACATAGATGACATTCCTCGTTGACTACAGCGCTATGTGATTGGGGTCCCAGGACCTTTCAGGAGGTTCCTTTGTAAGGTGGCCCGTACAGTGGTTTCTTATCGACAGCATCACCAGTGATAAGATGATCGCCTATTGTAGACACATATGACATTTTTGCTTTTTGTACTTATCATTTTTGCCGATCATAAGATTTTTTTCAACCTATGATCGAGGACGATGTATATTTTGACACACTCCTATATATATCACTATTACCGGCTTATCTTGTAAATCATGTTATGGAATGCTTTTAAATTTACATGTATGATTATTGCAAATGTCTACTTAACATTCGAGAAGCAATTGCATCTGCTAATGTATTTGAAGATCTTGGAATATGTTGATATTCAATATAATCAAATTCACGTTCCAAGAGACACACTCTCAAAAATAATCTCAATAACACTGGATTTCTAATGGCATACACTCTATTAAGCTATAATACAACGAGTTTAGAATCTAGCCTCACTATCAAACTCCGAATCCCAAATGAAATAGATTCAGATAATAACTCAATCACTGCACTATACTCGGCAATGTTGTTCGTTGTTTGACCGAGGCTTACCCCATGCATAGATACCAATTCATCAGAGGGCGAATAGATAACCCAAGCTGCGGAAGAAATTTTCCGTGTATTATGACAAGCACCATCAGCGAAACCAATGTATGTTTGGAGAGGCATCGACATCTGCAATATCAAGAGTAAAACCAAGATAAGCAGGAATAATGACGAAAAACACTCTCTAAACTAAGCACACTTTTTAAACTAAAACACACCAGCTAGAAAGAAAACTATCCTAACTAAAAATCTCCATACCCATTCTTTAATCATAATACCTCTTCAGGTAAAGACCATTTCTGGGTTTACCTAAAGAGTCCCCGTCAAAGTCTACCAATTCATAGGCCCCTTTTGCTAGCTTTCGCTTGACAACATAGGGACCATGCCACATAGGAACGAATTTTCCAGTGCCTAATTTATCATTAACTTGATCGTACAATAAGACTAGATCTCCTTCCGAAAAATTTCGAGGGGTCACATTTCGATCATACTGAGCTTTAATACGTTTTGCGTGAGTTTCAATCACCAATGTAGCATCACGTCGATTCTCATCTAATTGAGCCAAGTATAGCAAACGTTTTTCCTCTTCGGAAGTGGCTGGAAGTAACTCGATGGCCATTTGCAATGACAGGATTTTGCATTCAATGGGTAACACAGCTTCCAGACCATAAACTAGTTGGAAAGGAGTGAACCGTGTTGATGTTTTTACTGAGGTTTGATACGCCCAAAGCGCTGAAAATAGCATTTTATGGCAATTCGACTGATGAATCCCAATGATTCGTTGGATCATGATGTTGGAGATCAGATGCACAGCAAAAATTAAACAAAAATATACAGCTGATATGTCAAGCACATAAGACACAAGAATTTAACGTGGTTCACCCAACCAATCTGGGCTACGTCCACACAACATAGGCATTGGCAATTTATTAATCAAACAGGAGATTACAAAATGAAACCCTCACAAAACTCTCACCCTCATGGAAAACAATCCGAATGGTTGTCTGTTATATAGCAAAGAGAATCTAACAACCTCATTAACTCACTCACATCAAATATAGGAGGCATTAATCATCTCCCAACAACCTGGAGCTAATCTAGGAACTGAATTTCTATTGTTGTCACCTACAGAGATTTTTTGCCTATTTTACTCCAAACAGAAAATCTCAACAATCTCCACCTTGACAACAATTAACCTGATGCCCTGTTATTATTATTTTATTTTTTCTGCAAGCCAAGAGAAGCCAAACACCAGCGTAGCTTCTCTAACAAAACTGGTTTCGTGAACATGTCTGCACAATTCTCCTTTGTATGCACCTTTTCAAGAGAGACTCCCCTTTCAGTGATAACCTGTCTTACAAAATGGTACTTGATCGGTATATGCTTTGATTTACTATGATAGGCCGGATTCTTAGCCAAATGTATTGCACTTTGACTATCACAAAATAACTTGATGTTGTCCTGCAACCTACCAAATTCACCAAACAAACCTTTCAACCAAATCGCTTCTTTGAAAGCATGAGAAGCAGCAATGTATTTTGCTTCAGTAGTGGACAAAGCAACAATGTTCTGTAGCTTTGACATCCAACTTATAACTCCACCTGCAAGAGTAAAGACATACCCTGAAGTTGACCTTCTCTTATCCAAATCACCTGTAAAATCGGAATCAACATATCCGCAAACAAATTCACTACTCTTATTGTAAGTGATACAATAACTACTTGTGCCTCTCAGATACCGAAGCACCCATTTCACTGCTGACCAGTGTTCTTTACCCGGATTTGCCATGTACCTGCTGACAACCCCAACTGCATGTGAAATATCTGGTCGAGTACAAACCATCGCATACATTAAACACCCTACTACATTTGCATATGGAATTCGAGACATATAAACCTTTTCTTCATCTGTATTAGGACATAAACTCGAAGAAAGCTTAAAATGGGAAGCTAAAGGGACTGAAACAGGCTTCACATTATTCATACCAAACCTCAAAAGTATTTTCTCAATATACTTTTGTTGTGATAGCCATAGCTTACCATTGCTCTTGTCTCTGAAAATCTCCATGCCCAAAATCTGTCTTGCTGCTCCTAGATCTTTTATATCAAATGTCCTTACCATCTGAGCCTTCAACCTGTTGATTTCTTCTATGCTTTTGCTTGCTAAAAGCATATCGTCAACATACAATACCAAGATAATGAATATGCCATTATTCAACTATTTAAAATAAACACAATGATCATATTCACTTCTAACATATTTCTGACTCAACATGAAAGAATCAAACTTCTTATACCACTGCTGAGGCGACTGCTTCAGGCCATATAATGACTTCTTGAGCCTGCAGACAAATTTCTCATTGCGATGGTGAACAAACCCTTCCGGTTGTTCCATATATATTTCCTCATCTAAGTCACCATGTAGAAATGCAGTCTTAACATCTAACTGCTGCAACTCTAAATCAAGCAAAGCCACTAATGCTAACACAATTCTAATTGAAACAATTTTAACCACTGGTGAAAAAATCTCATGAAAGTCAATACCGGCTTTCTGAGAAAACCCTTTTGCAACCAGCCGTGCTTTGTACCTGTCTTTCGTATCATTCACACCCCGTTTCAGCTTGAAAACCCATTTACACCCCACAGTTTTCCTGCCTTTCGGAAGCTCAACCAGATCCCATGTACCATTCTTACTTAAGGCCATCATTTCGTCCTTCATGGCTGCTTTCCACTTGTCACTATTTGAACCTTCTACAGCTTCCTGATAACACAAAGGTTCATCATCATTAGCGGTCAAAGCAACTGAAGTAACATGATCATCATACCTTCTCAGAGGGCGTTTGATCCTTGTAGACCTCCTTAAGAATGTTTCTGGTGCTTCCACAATTGGATGTCTATCATCTGTAGGAACTTCTTCATGATCTCCATCTGAGACCTATTCATGACCTCCATCTGAACCCTGTTCATAATCTGATTCTGAAACCTGTTCATGACTAGAATCTGAACTATGGTCGTTATGACTATCATTAGAAATGTTGTCAAACTGAATGTGCTGGAAATCAAATACATCATCTTGTTTCAATCTACTATCTACATCTAACTGTACAAGAGAGGATTCATTAAACTTTACATCTCTGTTGATGATGATTTTGTGGGTAGTAGGATCCCACAATCTATATCCCTTTGTTCCATCACCATACCCAACAAAGATATACCTTTTAGACTTTGGATCTAATTTAGTTCGCTGATGTTTAGTCACTAGAGCATATGCTTCACAACCAATCACTCTGAGTTTAGAATAGTCACAAGGGTGTCCTTTCCATACCTCTTGCGGAACCTTGCAGCCTATCGCTGTTGATGGAGATCGGTTTATCACATAACAAGTTGTTGCCACTGCTTCCATCCACAACTCCTTTTGCAACCCGGCGTTACTCAGCATACACCTTGCTCTCTCTAGAAGAGTCCTGGTCTTATGTCTCTCGATCCCTGCATCCGTGCAATAGCTGTCAAACTCCTTGGAAGTAAACTCACCACCATTGTCAGTTCTTAAACATTTTATAGTTCTACCAGTGTTGTTTTCTACCAATGCTCTAAACTGCTTGAAAACTGTAAAAACATCAGACTTCCTTTTCAACATGTAGACCCACACTTTTCTAGAAAAGTCATCAATAAACGATACAAAATATGACGAGCCACCATATGACGCTGTAGGGGTTGGACCCCAAACATCTGAATGGATATAATCAAGTATTCCTTTACTAGTATGTTTGCCTGTTTTAAATTTTTGTTTACTTTGTTTTCCAAACAAGCAATGTTTACAGAAATCTAACTTTCCAGATCTTAGATTAGGAAGTAACTTGCGATCATCCAAAATTTTCAACCCTCGTTCGCTCATATGGCCCAACCTTTGATGCCATAGGCGAATGGAACTACTGTCCTGTGCAGACACCGACACATGATCTGACCCAATTCTACCTTCTAATTGAAAAAGATTTCCTACCTTCTTAGCCTTCATCACTAGTAAAATACCTTTATAGATTTTCATAACTCCACCTTGAATTACAGTTTTATATCCATTCGTAGCCAGTGCTCCTAATGAAATTAGATTTTTTCTTAGATCTGGTACATGTCTCACATCAGTTAACAATTTGGTTGTGCCATCTAACATTTGCAGTTGTATACTTCCTATTCCAACAATACTGCAAGTGACATCATTACCCATGTACACGACTCCATCATCAACTGATCTATATGTCTTAAACCAATCTTTATGAATACACATGGGGTTAGATGCCCCGGAATCTAACAACCAATGTTGATCATGTTTTGAAACATTAACAGACAATACCTCATCACTCATACGTGAACCAGATACTGAACCTGTATCTGTGGTGTTGGCTTCCTTCTTTTCTGTCGAAGAGCCTTCTTTAGCAGCCTGCTTTCGCTTTTAGCAATCCTTTTTCAAATGTCCAGCCTTGCCACAATGCCAGCACTTCACCTTTGTCTTCTTTCCTTTGGACTTTGAACGAGAGTCGCTATGCTTTCCCCCGGAGTGTCTCTCTCTTGAGCGACCTCTGGCCATCATTACCTCTGATGTAGAGGTGTCTGCATTCGACCTCTTCCTCGTCTCCGCAGACAACAAGGCTCCAACAACATCGTCAAACTCAAGAATGTCTGTTGTACTAAAGCTTATGGAAGTAACAAAGTGATCCCAGGATTCGGGCAATGAACACAATAGAGTTATTTCCTTATCCTCTGAATCAAATTTCACATCTAGACTGTCTAATTGCACCAGTAAGGTATTAAAAACATTCAGGTGATCAATAATCGAGGTACCTTCTTTCATCCGCAAACCGTAAAGATGTCGTTTCAGGAGAATCCGATTTGTCAAGGATTTCGTCATATACAGCTTCTCCAACTTCGTCCACAAACCAGTTGCAGTCTTCTCTGACACGATGTTAAATAAAACATCATCAGCCAAACACAACCGAATTCCGCTCAAGGCTCTTCCATCCAATTCATTCCACTCATCATCTGTCATGGGGGAAGGCAGTTTGGACCTGCCCAACAATGCCTTTGCAACGCCCTGTTGTACCAGCAGATCATGCATCTTTACCTTCTAGATCTCAAAATTATTTTTGCCATTAAATTTCTCGATTTCGAATCGGGCACTTTGAGTTTTCGCCATTTGTATCAATCAAAAAACAATAATCTCCAAAAAAACAAACCAATGTTTCAATACCAGCAATTAGCAAAACCAACTGCCTATGCCTTTCTGTCTTTGCCTTTAAATATAAAAAAAACAATATTCTGCTGTGTGAATCACAATGTACCAATTCTGCAATTTATAACAAATATATATCTCACCGCACACCATAAAAAAAAAAAGTTCGAATCACCAATGGAAGGATTGATCCGCTCCACCAAAAAACTACTCCACCATATGCGTTCACCCACTTCAATATTAATCCACCATTTAACATATGTTTACACTTTCCATTACGTTAACATGGTTTGTAACATATTTGTAACATATGGTTTGTAACATGGTGTATAACATATGCGTTTCAACCTTTTTTTTAACATATATATGTTATATAATTTAAAAAAAAACTGCCCTTTAAAACTTCCACAAGCTCCACGCAGCAACGTTTTTGAACATATATATGTTATATGATTTAAATATCACCACCCATGACACAGTTATAATAGCACCAGCAATACGCACCAACCATAGCAATATGCACCAACCATGACATAACAATACGCACTAACCCATGACATAGTTATAACAGCAATACGCACCAACCAATGTCACAGCTCCAGCAATTAGGTAATACGCAGACTCTCCACGCACCAGCAGTCAAAAAACATACAGCATGTAAACGCTCCAACACGTCATACACAGGTTACTTTACCTCCAGCGCAGGTATATCAGCGCTCCGGCAACCAAATGTTATATCAGCGCTCCAGCACAGTCATATTTAAAGCTCGTTACCAGGTTTGATCATAATTGTCTTGAACCGGCGCTGCGTTATCAGACTCGGCAATCCACCAGCAGACTCGGCAATTCACACGTAGTTGGACAGCAGTCCACCACGCACAGCAATCCACATGCAGGTAATCTCAGCACGTCCAGCTCGCAGACTCCAGGACGCCACGCACAGCAACCAACAGCACCTCCAACATGCTCTGATACCACTTGTTGGAGATCAGATGCACAGCAAAAATTAAACAAAAATATACAGCTGATATGTCAAGCACATAAGACACAAGAATTTAACGTGGTTCACCCAACCAATCTGGGCTACGTCCACACAACATAGGCATCGGCAATTTATTAATCAAATAGGAGATTACAAAATGAAACCCTCACAAAACTCTCACCCTCATGGCAAACAATCCGAATGGTTGTCTCTTATATAGCAAAGAGAATCTAACAACCTCATTAACTCACTCACATCAAATATAGGAGGCATTAATCATCTCCCAACAACCTGGAGCTAATCTAGGAACTGAATTTCTATTGTTGTCACCTACAGAGATTTTTTGCCTATTTTACTCCAAACAGAAAATCTCAACACATGATGACTAAAACTTTGTTGATGGATTCAACCAGACCATTAGCTTGTGGATAATAAGGAGTTGAACTATCGTGACGCAAGCCAAGCTAGCCTGTAAGTTCGGTCATCATAATGTTTCGAAAATGACACCCATGATCAGTGATAATTGCTTGTGGAACACCAAACCTAGCAATTATATGATTGAACATGAAAATTGCAGCTGTTTTTCCTTCTGCCTCAAATGTAGGCATCGCCTCGGCCCACTTGGTAAAATAATCTACCACAAGGATGATATACTCATTCCCCCCAGCTGAGTGAGGATTACATGTAATAAAATTGATAGCCCATTTGGCAAAAGGACCAACGGCAATTATAGGGTGGAGAGGAGCAGGTGGAGCGCGCATCTTTCGATCAAAAATTTGGCAGTTGTGGCATTTTCGGACTGCGTTAATACAATCTTTAAACAAAGACAGCCAGAAGTAGCCGACGCGCAATATCTTTTGGGCTGTGGCATACCCAAACATATGACCGCCACATGCTCCAGAGTGACAGTCATTTAGGACCTTTCAGCTTCCTCGTGAGTTAAACAACGTTGAAAAATAGAGTCCGCCCCACAGCGATAAAGAGTATCTCCAATAATTCTGAATTGTTGGGACTGGAATCATATTTTTCGACGTTATGACCTTGAAATTTTTGGCCGAAAGGATTGAGTTTGGAGATAAACGATGATATCCCCATACCACAGATCTAAAGTGCTGATTAGAAACAAGGATTCATCCGAAATGGGCTCCTCCACCACAGTTTCCATGTCATCACGCGGGAAGTCACACATTAACTCCGCAAAAGCTAAAGATTTCTTAGACTTAGATTTTTCAAATTCCAGGTCGAACTCCTGCAGGATCACAATCCATTTGGAGTACTTGCCCCCTAGAAATTTCTTGGTCAAAATGTAGATCATAGGGTTGCAATTAGAAATTACTGTAGTTTTACCTAGTAAAGTGTAGTGATGAAAACGTTGGACAGCTTGAACAGCTTCCAATGCCAATTTCTCCACATGTGAGTATTTTAGCTCAGTTGGATTTAAAGTTCGACTAAGGTAATATATCACATGTTCAATACCGAATTCATCTTCCTGAACTAAGACCATTCCAATGGGGGAATGAGAGGCGGCGAGATACAAGAAGTAGTCCTGGTTGTAGTTGGGAGGATGCAATAACGATGCATGGGTCAACGCGCGTTTTAGTGCATCAAAATATTTCTTAGCTATCTCATCCCAATAGAATGGAGTATTCTGTTTCAACAACCGGGTAAAACCCTTTGTAACCTCGGCGTAGTTAGGAATGAATCATCATAAAAAGTTGGCTTTCCCTTGCAAACTTTGGAGTTGGCGAAGACTCGAAGGAGGAGGCAATTTGACAATAGCTTCAGCCTTCGAGGGATCGACGCAAATGTCGGCTTTCGAAACAACAAACCCCAGCAATCAACCCGTTTCTATGGAAAAACACACTTGTGTGGATTCAACCTAATCCGATAATGCCTACACCTCATAAAGATTTCTCGTAAATGGATGAGATGATCAGCTCGATGTAATGAATGAGTAGGAAAATCATCGAGATAGGGTTGCACAATGTGCTTGATTTCATGAAACACATAAGACATGGCCCTTTGAAAAGTTTCCCCGGCATTCTTTAGCCCAAAAGGTAATTTTCAATAAGCAAATGTCCCCCATGGACAAATGAAAGCCATTTTTGGTTGATCGGCAGGTAGAATATTGATTTGATTGTATCCGAAAAAACCATCCATGAAGGAGAATATTTCGCTGCCGGCACAATCATCAATGATTTGATCGATATAGGGAGTTGGGTAATTGTCCTTTGGACAGGCTCGATTAATGTCCCTATAATCGATACATATTCTTATTTTTCCTTGCTTTTTGTTAACCGGAACAATATTCGATACCCAATTCGTTAATGGAATCGAATAAATGAAACCTACTTTGAGTAATTTTTCAACTTCTGCTTTAATAGCAGCAACTTTTCTTGGGTGAATCTGACGCAAATGTTTCCGGACGGGTTTAGCGTCCGGGTAAGTCTTGATTTCATGAACAAAAATTGCGGGGTCAATTCCTGGCATTTCCACATATGACCAGGCAAACACGTCGCAGAATTCTTGAAATAGGGCCTTATATATTTGAATTTCATCTTCTGTACACGAGGCACCTATATGAATGTTTTCAACAATTCCAGGCTTAACCAAAATGTCAATAGGAATAGTTCGAGACATGTTTCCCAAATTAAACTCTGAATCAGGATATTTCATTGGATTCTGAGGTTCCTTGGCATATTCAGTCGTAAAAATTGATGAAAAATCATTTTCAAAACGATCATTCTCAGGTAAGAACGAAGATCTATGATGGAGATCTTCCCATGGTAAATCATCTACACATAGGATTTCACGAATTTGCTCATCAGAGTGAACAAATTCGGAAAATTTTGTTGAATCCGAGTTTGATGTGAAAATTGATTCCTCATGGACCACATTCATTAAGTCAATTTTGGTTGAAGATGGGTCGGAAAACGACTGCGTGGCCTGATACGCAATTTCATATGGACTCAAAGGCATAACATCACCAAGTGAGTCTATCTCAGATTCAGAAGGTACGATGCAAGGATCATCATAAACAATGGTGTCTGACGAAATCATATGAATGACTGCAAAATAAGACGATGCGTTGATCGGAGGAAAAGGAAAAGTTCCCAGTAAACCGACATCTTTAACTAGTCCTACTCCAACATCCTTATACGGGATAGTCGTTTTACCGACATGCTGAATGCTTTCAGAAGAGGCTGGGTCGGACGAAAAGTAAGGCAACTGGTCTATTGTTACGATCTTTCCATTATGAGGAAACTTTATAACCTAAAAGACTGATGAAACGACAGCCGCCATAGCATAAGACCAACTACGACCCAAGAGAAGGTTGTAATCTAGAGTGGCATCAACCACCTCCACATCTAGATTAACAGTTTTTCCTTCAACCCCTATAGATAAATCCTATAGAATGCCAAAAGGATGAAACCCACAGCCATCAAAGGCCTTTAGAATCATCAGGGATTGATTTAGTGAAGGAGAACCAAGTGATCTCCAACACTGTATCGACATAATATACGTTTAGGCTCCCTCATCAATCACAGTCCTATGAATAGGCCTGTTTTTTACTATCACTGGGATCTGGAAAGCCATTTGATGAGGTAAGTGCAGTGTACTATTTTCTAGATCGAAAATTATTAGGTTTGAGTCCTGAACGTCAACAGCTCCTATAGCCGACAAAAGTAATTTACGCTGTGTTGTACATGATTGCAGCGCTTCCAAAGCTGACATTGCTGAAGGTGAAACAACTAAATCCTAAACAATGTTATAGTTCTGAGCCACTCTCGCATGTGGATTGAAAGCTGACTTTCGAAGTATACCCTTAGCGGGCGGTTTGATTACTAAGTCTGGATTAGGTTTCTCGATCTGTAGTGGATCGGAACCGGGAGCTGAGGTTGATGGGTTGGTATGAGAAGATTCTGCTTCTTTACCATCAACAAGACTTTTACTACCATAATCATGGGATCGAGTCGCAATCCTAACATGGGACATCATCAGTATGGGTTCTTCATTGGCATTCGAGGAAGAACCTATCATCTTACTGTCTTGACTTGGAAAAGGATCCTTCAAAACAACAGGCATTTGGGAACCTTTGACAATCTTCGCAACCTCTGCACGATGAGGGCAGTCTCTTGTAAAATGCTCTTCGTCACAAATGAGACAAGGATAACGAGGTTTGCATTTCTCATCATTTGATTCCGCTTTTTCTAGTTTCTCTTTTGGATTTTTATCTGTTTTATTTTTCTTCTTCCCTTTCTTCTTACCACCTGGTTTTGATTTGGCTGTAGATGACTCTACAACATGAATATCAGCGGAAATCTCCGCGGAAGAATCTCTTGTCAGGGAATCAGGCAAGGTTATGATAGGAGAAGAATTCTTGGAAGACTTCTTCTTACTTTTGGTGTTAACCGTACCAATCATACCATTAGCGGCATGAGACCCTAAAGGAGCTGCAACGATTTGATTTTGCTTAGGAAGATCGGGGATTTTCTCGTGTAACGTACCTGACTGAGTATAAACCAAGTCAAGGTACTGTGCTTGAGCAATTACTTGCTCCTCAGTAACGACTCCAGCCTTAGCTACATCCTCAGTGATCTTTGGAAATAAAGGTTTTACAAACCATTCATCTAAGATCTGATCTGGAATAAAAAACCTCCAATAAACATCGTCGACGTCTCCATTCATGAATGTGATCTGAAATGTAAGTGGACGTTAACTGTTTTAATGAAGTTAGTAATTTTGTGACATTGTCATATCTGACTGGCAACTGAAAATGAGTTAAAAACGAGGTAGCTAACTGACTAAAGTTATAAAAAGAGGCTCGCGGTAACTCAATGTACCACTTGGCCGCAAGACCAATTAGAGTGCATTGGAAAAGCCTTAGACGGATTGAATCATCTGAAATGGAGTTAGACGCACACCAGAGGTGATAAGTCATCACATGGTTCGACGGGTCCTCTCCTGATTTGCCTTCAAACTTAGGAATATCACTAGGAAACTTATTCGGCATTGGCGGCCAAAATGGAAGATAGTTAATGGGATCATTCGTTAAGTACGACAAGTCAGGCAAGTCCAAAGTTGCGATAAACGGTAACTGACGATTAGGGTCCCTAAAACTCTGGGTCATGAGACCAACCCCAAGAGGAGGATATCCAGGATAACTAGGAATAGGAATTGCATTTAGGATATTGTATCCTCTCGGAAAACCAGGATTAACCGGACCGTACTGGGTTTGTTGAGGTTATTGATATGTATACCCAGGGTACGGTTGATACTAATAGACTGGCTGCTGCACAACAAGACCGAATTGGTACTGTCCCTGGTACGGTTGATAAGTAAATTGTGGTTGACTTGTGACAACCTTACTTGAACTAGGTTGTCCTACAGGCATCTAAACCGAAGTTTGAATTGTGGATCTAGACTGAGGTAAAGATGTCTGAGGAGTAGATACAGGAACAGTAGAAACCAGAGCTGTCGATACTCTAGAAGTAGGTAGGGTAGATTGAACAGATGTTGCAGCAGTTGCAGCAACCATTTGAGGCAGAGTACGAGGCGTACTAGGCTCGGGCTGAGAAACTACCGAAGGTACAGAAGTTTGAATAGTAGACTGGACAGGTTGTTGGGGTGAACCAGAAACTAAGGGTTATCCAGTTTGAGATGACAACTGTACATTCGGTTGCAAGACCTGTTGAGTTTGCGATGGATCCCACACTAAGTTCATTCTGGGGTACGGACCCATAATAGGTTCAAAATATTGAGGACCATAACCGGGTTGAGGGTAGGGTTTATAGTTCAAAGGTACATTTCCCGTTCCTTGAACATATGATTGACCGGAGGGTGGTTGGAAACCTTGGTTCGAGTACTGACCTTGGGGTTGATACCCTTGAGGCATGTACTGATACTGGGGTTGACCTTGAGGTACATATTGATACTGGGGTTGAATGTACTGTCTCGTAGGTATGTACTGTCCTTGAGGTTGCCCCCCAGGCGCAAATTGGGTACCTTGAGGTTGCCCCCCAGGCGATAATTGAGGATTTTGAGGCTGCCCCCCAGGCGGTAACTGGCCACCTTGAGGTTGAGGATTAGGAATAGTACCTGACATCATGAGAATATCTTCTACACTCAACGGCTTAGTACCATTGTTTCCAGTTAATAACCCTTGTTCAATGGGTTGAGGAGATGCTCCCGCAAAAGTACCAGAAAGTGACTGATACCCAGAGGGAATAGAAGGACCATCATACAAAAAGGATTCTGGTGATTAAGTAAACATGGACGACTGTCTTGACATATTTACCGGAGGATAATAACCTCTAGGTATTGGGTCATAAGGAATATGAGGTGGTGAAAAACTTGGCCCTGGGTTTTCCAAAAAATTAGTCAATGAAAGATACCAAGCACTGTGTTTGGTCAATTTAGTGTGTTCTAAATTGCTATTTAAAATGTCAATCCGGGATTCGTAAACTGACGAAGTGAAGTGTACTATACGTACAAGATAACCATTTCCTTAGTCTTTTGTCGTTTTTGAGTTTTTTATTTATTTTGTTTTTGGATTTATCTTTCCCTAATGTGTGATGGCGAAAATGAAAGTTAAGTCTAGATAGTGATGGTGATTTCTACAGTGATTTTCCTAAACTTAAAAGTGCTCAAAAAGAAAGCTTTAAAACAACTGTAATGAAATCAATTCTTAAAAGTAATTAAATGTACCAAACAGTGGACTAATGACAATGGCCCAGTATCCTTGCTGTTGAATAAAAAAAAGTAAAAACTGAACTTAAAGCAACTCAAAGCAAAGCAACTAATCACACTACTTCAACTCTTCTGATCCTTTACCCTTCAGCTCAATCTACCTTGTGGGAAGCAATCATGAATAAGTTTAAGCAATATGATAACTAAATTGCAAGAAATTAAATTGCATAAAGGAACTAATCACACTACTTCAACTCTTCTGATCCTTTACCCTTCAGCTCAATCTACCTTATGGGAAGCAATCATGAATAAGTTTAAGCAATATGATAACTAAATTACACTACAATAAGTAATATTCTGATTCCTTACTAATAGAGTCACTTGACTATAGAAAGAAACCATAAACAAATGAGTAGTATGATGTCTAAGTAGCAGAAAAATAAATAAGCAAATCACAACTTGAAAAAGGACAGTGTTGGAATTAAACTTTAGAAAATGGAAATTAACAGGAAGGACAAGATGATCTCATATGTCAATAGTTATCAAAAAAATGAAAATTTTCCCAGGCTGCCTAAGAAAACCTACAGAAAAATATTGATCAGCTGACAGCTATAAGAAAACAGAAGTGAAAATGTAAACAGCAGTGAATTAAAAACATCAAAACAGCATGTTATATACAAGCTAGTAATTATGAAAACAAAAACATAATGAAATCAAATGACAACTATACAGGGCTTTAGTGCACAGGGGCCCTCTGCCACCTCAGCCAGTCAACGAACAGTCACAAGAACGAGCTCAGAAAAGTAGTCTTCTCATGTATTAAAGCAGCAACAAAATATATAAAACAGAGTACAGTGGGGTGATAATAGCAACTGTTCAAAAATTACATCTCATAAAGCTTCTACATAGCGTTCATCAACGCGTTATTTATAATGAAAAAGTGCTAAAGCTAATAACTGAATCCTATGCTATTAACTGCGTTTCCAGAGACACGTAGATCTCCTCAGCCGAGATCTAGCGTAACTGTCATCATGTCTATTAAATCTTCGGAGTGGTAGCAGTTGGATTCAGGTTACGGGGATGATCTCCAGGTGTGCCGATGTCTCCATGGGCTGAGTACTATGCCACGTAAACGTTCACGTGCTCAAAATAGAGACGTGCCACCGCTAAATTCCTTGGTTGGCTTTGCCTTTGACCCTTGTTGACCGTGACCTTCTATGGATGATTTGGCTGATTTGAAGGGACACGTTCCATGTACCCGTCACCTGTAGCTTGCCCATGTGGATCGTTTCTTCATAGGACACCTGTAGCATAGCTTTTAACAAAATAGCTGCAGAATCTTGTGCTGGTTGCAGAAACCTGTGCTGGCTGCGGAAACTGACAAGTTTCCGCAACTGCATGAACAAAAATCTAAACCAAACAACAGTCATAAGCATAGTTAGAAAACCATGTCAGAAGCTCTTTTTAGACTATAATGCAATGATTTAACAGCTTGATGGATGAAGTAAGTGGGAAAAAGAAGGCTGAGATGGTGTATAGGAAGGTGCAGGTTTGAGGCTCAACACACTGCTCCTAAGTGGACTATAAAAAATTGATTGACGCTCCCTAAGTTCAGTAACAGGTTGATTTTCAGGGATAGGGATGCCTACTTCTTCTTCCGGAGTAGCAAGTTCTTCGATAGCTATAAGTCCGGAAGGAAGATTTTGGGTAATTATTCTTTCTACCCTGGGTGAACCAGGACCACTAGAAGTTGGAGAGGTAAACCCCGATGTTGGAGTAGCAGAAAATTCACTTTCAGGTTCAGATATTTCAGGTTCCTCACCTATATCACTAGTAGATGAAAAGCTACTAGTAACTTCGGAAACAGACACTGATTGTGGATTATAATCTGCTACTAAAGCTTGAAAATCAGGATGTACCACCAAAGAAGACTCTCCTTCTTCAGGTGACCCAACTCTACTATCTCTAGGAGTTACGAGGACTCTTAACCCTTCAGGTTGGCTCGGTGAAAAATCAGGAGGTTGGCCCCAAAGTCTACAGGACTTCCTCGGTAATTCAGCCACGATTAAAAAATTTTAACTACTTCACACACAAACAAAGTAAAATCTCAATGAAAACCACCTAAAGCCTCTAAAGAACCAAACAAATTTTGAATCACACGCCTAAAGAATCTAGGAGATCAAACCACACACAAACAATAACTTTCCGTACTGAAAACACTAGTTGGTGATGAAGCCCACGCAGAGTTCAATACAGAAATGGTGGTTGGAACAGTTACCCTGACAAACTGCTTAATGAATAGACTGGCACAAGTTCCTCCACTAAACCGTCTCGAGTGAAGAGAACCCCCCAGAAAATCCAAGTGAGTCTAGCCGACGTCTGCTCCAGGTACAGTGGGATCTTCTCACCACTGTCACCTTAGGAAGAATCCTATAGAATATGGTCACTAAGGTTACCAAAGGAAACAAATATACCTGGGGGAATAGTCTACGATCCGATACGCACGCAAGGGCAGAGTAACAAGCTCAATCCCCTTGAAGGCTCCTTGACATAATCCAAGGTTTACCAACAAGTGACCCCAGGCTCCTCGACAATGGTTAATCCGAGGTTTACCATTTTTAATACGTGAATATCTGGCGTTGTTCCCAATGAGGAAGGATTTATTCCCACACTGGTTTGGACACGATCTCGTGCTTCTCCTTTAAGAGCAGCTTTCCTAGAGTACAGATGCAACAATTGGATTTTTCTTCTGCTGCAAGATACAGCTACTTGTTTGTTTTACTGTCTTGGAGAGTTAATTACTCCCTACTCCAAGACACTAGCCTAAGATATATTGGTGTATCAGAGCCCTAGAAATAAAAATATTACTAGATAGATTTTACTTTAAGTGTTATTTTTATTGGTTTTTGTTTAAGTCAAGAGGTGCGGAGATGAAACTCGTGGTGTGAAGACTCGACTCTAAATCACTAAAAAATGCACTTAAGATGATTAAGCAATCTTTTCCCTTCAATGAACTTCTAGCTAGGAAAGAGTTTGAGAATGCAAATACTTGTAAACACAAATCTTTCTTAACAAACAAATTAAAACAAGAGCTTTTTGTATTTTCCAATGCACTTAAAACGAGACAACTAGTTATTTTCACAAAAATTTCCCTTTTCTTTCAAAACACTCAACCACTACAAAAACAAACTTTTTCCAAAAGAGATTTTTTATTTTTTTTATAAAACACTCAAAATTATGGAAATGACTAATCTTGAGATCTATAAACTATAAAAACCTATTTGAAGTCAAAGCTTACAAGATGTCTTTTTCAAGGATGTTTTACTTAGCTACAAGAAAACTAAGGACTAATTTGCCCAGAATCACAAATCAGTCAAAAAAAACCAATTTTTGTTTTCTTTTCTAAAAATGAAATCCAAACTTTTAACACAAGCTTTTTCAAAGTTTCATAAAGATAAAACACAAGGTGGATTCGTCAACAGAGGTAGATTTTGCAAATGGTCAGACTCATAAGAAGGCTAGTAAAAACCAAGGTGATCTGAGGTTTCTACAGCTTCTAAGCTCATAGCTACTACAAGACCAAAATGAAAACCAAACCCAACAATCAAAACTTCTAGGAATTTCACCTAAAACCCTAACACCAATGGAATTAACCTAAGAAAAGCTTCTAACAAGTTATATGCAGGTCTAGGCAGGGGATAATAACATCTAAACAAAAACTACGCTAACTAACAGAGAAAATCTTAGGTTTTCCAAAATTTTGACAGGGTTCGCAGGTCCACAGTTAACACAGGTGCGGTACCGCTCTGTGCTAAAAGCAAAAGTGCGGATAGGTCCGCACTGTGTCCCAAGCCGAGGGTGCGGTCCTCTCCCAAAGTTATGAAAAACAAAAAAAATCCTAGATCTACTAAATCTACCCAATTCCACACACAACAAGCCAAAAACAGAAACAAAAACACAGTTTCTCAGGTCAAAATAAAAACAAGGAAAAAATCAAGTCCCTAGTGGAGTCGCCATTTGTCACACAGAATGAGTTGATCTTGCGGACAAGATAGACCTTCCTAGAATCTAATGATATCTAGTGACAAGCAAGCCAATCAAAAACTATCTTTCTCTAAATATGCATTTATAAACAAAGGTAAACAAGTGTTTAGGCCTACCTTGGGTCCAATGCAATTTTGTGGAAGCCTCGCTCCTTTGATCCAAATGAGCTCCCTTGTTGTGAATCTGCAAACACAAACAAGCAAACAAATTAAATAGCACCTGAAAAGCCAATATCATAAATCATACTTAACATGATGATCAAGGATTCATGAAACAAATGACATAAGACAATTTGTTGAGAAAAATGAATCTGATTGTATTAATTCAAATCAAAGAAGAACTTTACAACCTCTGCCTTGATGTTGTACAAGCTCCTCCCAGGGTCCAACAAGAAGTCTCCTCTACTTTGACAAGTTTCACTCTCTTCCCAGTGAAGCCAAAAAGGTATGTGATCTCTCCTCTCAAGCTCAACTAGGAAGTCTCAATTCCACCAGCATTTACCCTCAAAAATGTTCATCTTCTAACCTCCCTAGCAACCATCCCAATGCCTTAATTTATAGTGCAATGGAGGGAAGTTACTAGGTCCTCCTTCAAAGGGATAAAGCCCTCCTTCAAAGGGATAGCTCCTCTCATCAAGGGATTAGTTCCTTCTCTTTTGGAATGCATGAACCACCTAAGAGTGACCAATCCACATCAAAACTCCCTCTATAATCATCTATAATTAACCCAAAGTGAGTTTTTTAGAATAAACTTGCACCTTTTTGACTTTCACAGGGGTCTACACCCACTCCTTTAGGGACAGAGTGGGCAGGTCCACAGTTTTTGTGAACAAGGGGTGCGGGACCGTAGGCAACAGTGAGAGAAAGTGCGGAACTAGAGCTTTGTTGATTTTCAATGTCTTTCTCCCATTTTCAAAGCTTGACTTGAAGAGTTGAGGTCTGAGACTTGCTTAGGAGGACAGTACAAGTGATGATAGACCCATACTGACTGCAAATAATCATGGTGACGATATTTTTGTGTAACAAGCACCAACCAAAAAATAATCAAGTGGAAAAACCATATCACCATGGTTATCTAGGAAACGACAAGGAAAGGCTAAAACCACTCTCAATCCATGAAATTCTCCATGCCAATGACAACACATAACCAGAAAATCACATGCATATACCATGCATCCATAAATTAGCAAGGAAAACACACATGCATCATGTTACATGCAAAGAAATCCAGTTGTAGGTCCTGATCCACCTATTCCCTTGCACTTTCCTTCTTTCCTTTGCCTTATTTCTCTAATCCAAGTGAAAACTAGAGTGCTCCAAGTATGCTCCAAGAATGCTCCGATATTTCTCTAACTATGCAAGAGTATGAGAGAATGAGAGAATAGAAGATAGATCCAACACAAGATTGAAAAAATGCTAGCAAGTGATCCTCATAAGCCTTTTATCATTGAGGCCTCTATTTTATTCATTTTCCTTCATTTTTCCTCTCATGCAAATATGTGACCTTTAACCCTCCTTTACTCCTATTTTCCATTATTTTCATAAAAATGCCAATTATTGCCTCTTTTCCTTTGCCAATTTTCATAGCCATTAATTAATCACAAGTGATACCCATCATTATGTTTTTACCAACATTGAGCTTGGAATACATGTCCCATGAACTTAGTCTTATATTTTATTTACATAGAAAATAAACAAGGGGTTATTACAAACCCCTGCCCATTAGGGGAAAATTGTCCTCAGTGTTCAATGACACCTATGACCAACAAACCATGACCAACATGATAATCATACCTATTGGAGCTTTATAACACAACTCATTTTGGAATCTACAACAACATCCCTATACATATACGTATACCAAAAATTCTTTTTCTTGAACCAACAAATAATGAAGGATATAAATCCCACATCTGATAAAGTGCTTCCACTGCACGTTAACCTACTCGATCTCTCGTTTCCAGACCATGAGTTGTTTCCACTACAATATGCATTGTGGTTGTGGCTAGAATTTACCCTCATGTTCCACCTATAATACAAACCGATCAATCACATGATCAACATCCTATACATACTTCTTAATTAATGCAACATGTAATACATCATGGACTTTCACTGTCATAGGCAGTGCAAGTTGGTAGGCCACTGGTCCAATCCTCTCAAGGATCTCGAAAGTCCCACAATATCAAAGTGCCAAATTGACACATGACCCAATCCTCAAGAGGATCCTCTTGGGCTTGATGCACAAGTATACATGTTACCCAACCTGAAACTCCTTAAATTCCCTGTGTTGATCACCATAACTCTTTTTCATGTCTTGTGTTTCCTTTAGATTCCTCTTGATAACATGTATTTCTTTTTCCATCTCTACCAACATATCCAGTCCAACCAATACCATGTTCACTAGATCACTCACTCATAAGAATATTACAACTTTTCCCATAAAGTGCCTCAAATGAACTCATATTCAAGGACTCTTGATACCTGTTATTATAGGAAAACTCAATCAGTGTTATATATTATTCCCACTTCCTCTGTTGATGCATAACATACATCCTCAACATTACCTAAAGAATCATATTGACCCTCTCTATCTATCCATCTATCTATGGATGATAATATGTACTAAAGGCTAGCTATGTCCCCAAACCTACAAACAACTCTTTCCAAAACCTGGAAGTGAACTTGGCATCTCAGTCTGACACAATCTTCCTAGGAATACCATGTAACCTCACTATCTCCCTAGTGAAGGCCTAGGCTACCTCACTAGTTGAATTTGTAGACTTCACTGGAACAAAGTGAGATACCTTGGTCAACCTATCAACCACAACCACAGATGGAATCATGATGTTTGGATGTCCTCAAAAAAACTGTAATGAAGTCCATGGAAATGACCTCCCATTTCCACTATGGAATTGGAATCGGCTACAATAAACCACCTGGATACTTACACTATGCTTTTACCTATTGACAATCCAAACACCTCACAATAAACTCAACCACCTCTTTCTTGAAGTTTGACCAATGGTAGAACTTCTTAACCACTTCCAATGTCTTATGATGTCCTGGGTGAGATGAATATGGATTTGAATGAAAGTCCCGCAAGATAAGCTTCTTGAGCTTTATGTTGTCTGATGCATAGATCATGTCCCTAAATTTGACAAAACCATCTATTGTGATATGATAATATACATCCTATTCACCTGTACCCTGCTATTGTAACATGTTCTTAAGCTAATAGCATTTGTCATCCTTTTTTCTTGCCTACAAGATTCGCTCCTGTAAGGTTGTCCCATATGAACTCACTAATGCAATGTGATTTACCTTCACTCTCATGCTAAGAACATCTACAACCATGTTCTATTTACCCTTAATGTACTTGATCTCGAAGTAAAACTCACTAAGTGTAACCAACCACCTAGCTTGCATGGCATTCATATTAGGTCGTTCAAACAAGTACCTCAGCCCACTATGATCGCTCATTAGAATAAACCATCTTCCCAAAAGATATTGCCTCCATATCGTCAATGCATGAATGATCATTTCCAACTCAAGATCATGAGTATTGGCTTATATGGGCCTGACCCAGGTTCGGAAGACTTACTTAGCCAAACAAATCCCGCAGCTACCGGCCCTTTTGGCAACAGTCCCCGGAGCGCGGACTGAGGTCTCACCCGAGGTAGTAGGGGAGGGTGCTAGAACCAAGTTTCTACACCCTTGGGATGTCTACATGTGGTCTGGAGGTTTCGCGCACCATTTTGCAGCTTTGCGTTGCTCTGTACTCGTGCAAATTCAGACCCAAACTAACCCTTACTTTCTATTAACGCGCTGTTTACATATTTAATCTAATTGATGAAGTATTGTAAATCAAATCTACTTAGAGGGGTCTTTAAGCAAACATTTATTAGATTTATCCAGTTCGCGTACTTAGATTAAACACAGATTCACATGTATTCAAGATGTAAGCATATGCACATAGATCAAATAGTGATATTAACCATTCAAAAAGCTAGATCCGTGACACTTCATATTTAACACAAAATTTACAGGAGAAACTTATCTTTATTTCCACTTTGTCACCAATACATTCAGATCTGCCCTGCGCACTCAGCTACAAGGGTCCACACACACAGCTGCAAACTCTTCCATGCCTCTGCACACACAGCTACAAAGCCTTTATCCACTACCCAGACCCTCAACTCGGACTTACAAATGCTTTCAAACTTCTTCTCCTTAAAAACCCATTACCTTTCAGATCCAAAATCATACCCAAAAAGAACTTCCTTCTTCCCATAGATCCGCACTCTATTTATACTTTCCCATGCTCCGCGGACCAACTTACTTCCTATTATTCTATATTATTTCTTGGGTGGACAAACCTTTGACTCGACCTTTTACATTTTGTGCTCCGCATATTTCAGAGTGTTACAATATTTTTATCCTAATTTCTAGGCTATTAGACCCAAAACTGTTACGCGAGACCTCTGCTACCCAATAGTCCCCCAACACAATCATCATGACTCATCCCGAGTCACTCATCGGTGCAGCGAGATGCACTGCCTTGGCTTCGCAGTTCACCTCCCTCTGAGTGACACTCGTCATCCTACTACTTCCCCCTTATCTCCTACAATGCTTCGTCTAGCTCCTCCTTCGTTGTTTCTACCAATTCTTGCAACCAATAATTCTCATTCTGCTCTGCTCGATTAACACAGAACACCCCCTCATAGGATTTTAGCTCTAGCAGGGAAGCCACGTACGGGACCTCCTTGTACCACCGTAGCTACTTCCGATCTTCATGTCTACTCTTCACACTGTCTGCTGCAGCTTGTGTTGCAATTTTTCAAGACCTTTGCTACTGTCCGCGAAATCCAAATCCTCAAGGTACCTTAGAGACGCCGTATTAATTGCATTGCTACCAGTGGTCTCCGTATTTCCAGCCTTCCACTGTTTTTTTGTAGTTTGCTGGCCTGCCCTCATCTAGGGCGACGGCATCTGGACCAATTCTGCTTCGTGGCTCCCCTTTTCTGGTACATCCCCGACAGTTGATGCTGCACTCTATGGGGTGCCCACATCTGTCAACACCATGTTCCTTAGAGAGTCCTATCTTTCCATCGGCCATATCACCACCTTCGGGCTTACTCCTTGTGCATAGATAATGAACAGCTCCATATTGTTAACCAACATATGTTTTCCAAAAGTGTGTGTCATCTGGTGGATGCTCGTCGGTGATTTATAATCGATTTGAATTTCAAATCTACTGGTTCCTGCCTGTTCTAGCATCCTCGTGTAAAATCTGTGGTAGCTCGTTCCCTATCTGGCTCGTACTCCTTCTCTTAATTGCCCGTCGCTCTCTCCCTGTTGCCATAATGTAGACATCATGTCATGAATAGTGATAGGTACGGTCACCTCTCCTCTCAGCAACACATCAGCGCACTTCTTACCACACAACCGCGATCTTGGTGATGGGCTAAATCGACGTGTATCCTGGCAATCGCGCCTCTTTCCCCCAGACTGCTTTATCATCCGATGCTCTCTTTCAATTAGCTGGAGCGGTGAGACTGTCCCTCGAGCGGTTAGTCAGGCGATCGGCCCGCCCGTGTAGAGTTTTAGGCGACTGCCATTCACTCGGCCTGGGAAGGGGTCTCCATTGATTTAGGCAAGCTGAACCACGCCCCCATCGACAACTTCTTTGACAACATAGGGTCCCAACCAATGCATTCGGAGTTTGCCAAGGAATTCCTCGAACTTAATGTCATATAGAAATACTAGATCATTCTCCTTGAAGGTGCGCACCTTGATATGGTGATCATGCCACGCTTTCTCACGCTATTTCTATACTTGCTAATGGAATCCATCCAAAAACTGTTCATCCTCTAGTAGCTCTAGTTGTACGAGCCTTTCCTCCAAAGTCTCGTGATCTGCCATACCTATTATTGCCGTGATCCGTAGACTAGGCACAATATATTTCATAGGCATAATGGCCTCCTTGCCATAGACTAACCGAAAAGGTGTCTAGACCATCAACTTCTTGCACGTGGTTCGGTATGCCCATAGCATAACAAGGATGCGCAAGTCCTAGTCATTTCGCTACGCATTATAGACCTTGATCAATGCGGTTTCCAAGATTTTGTTGAATTCCTGAACGGTCCCACTCGCTTGTGGGTGGTATGGCATACTTTGTTGGTGATATATCTGGAATTCCTCAATGAGGATATTGATCGTTTCATTCAGGAAATGTGTTCCCCAATCACTCATGATAATTTTGGGACATCGAAACCTTGTCAATATGTTCTCAAACAAAAACTTCGCAGTTGTCGCAGCCATGCAATCCTTAACCGGCTATGCCTCTACCCATCGGGTCAAATATTCTGTCGCGATGATGATATAGTGCACACCCATCTTCCCTCGCGGCTTGATAGGTCCTACGAAGTCAATTTCTCACTTCTCGAATGGTTGTAGCATCATTTGTGGTTGTAGCGGCATTTCATCTCTTTGCGATGGTTTCCCTGTCCGTTAACATACGTCGCAGGCTTGGCAGTATGCTTTCGAATCTTGATGTAGAGTGGGCCACCATAATCCTGCGCGAAGAATCTTCTGGGCTGTGGCATGACCCACATAATGTCTACCAGCAACCCCCCCCCCTGTGCTTTGGCCAGGATCTATCCTCGCTTGAACTCTGGGACATACCGATGTAATATTTTGTCGTTGCCCATTTTATAGAGGTGTCCTGCAATCATGGTGAAGTCTATTGCGCGTATCACTAATTCCTTCTTCTGCTAAACTGAATATCCCTACGGCACTATTCCTGTAGTTAAAAAATGGATTATATTCTCAACATGGCCATCCGCTATGCTCACCACATATAGCTATGCATCCGGGAGTCCGTCCTCTAAATTTGTGGGCTCTTCGCCAGTCTCAATTGGGGACATGTGATCTGGGCCTACGTTTAGACGTCTCGGCTTTATGACGACCTCAAAGTCATATTCCTGGAATAACAGCAACCATCTACAAATGCACCCCCCAACACAGGCTTATTCACTAGGTATTTTAACTCAGAGTGATCGGTATACATCTTAAAGTGGCTTCCGAGCAGATAGTGGCATAATACATTTTCCAGTACCTCAGCTGTAAACGGTGTTGGAAATAGATCGTTAACACAGGTGTCATTGAGCTTCTTGAGATCCACGCAGATGCGAATCTCACCCTTCCATTTCTTCTCCTGCAAAACCATCAGACTTACCCAGTCGGACTCCTCGACTAGTTCAATGATTCTTGCTGGCAGCATCTTGTCGAGTTATTCATAGACCTTTGTTTTATATTTTGGATTCAATCGGTAGGGTTGCTGCTTAACTGGTTTTGTGTTTGGTTTCAATGCTATCTTCATCATTCCCAGGTCGCCTAGGATACATTTTAGCTCTGTGATTTTTGTTGGGAATAAATCCCGATATTCCCGAAGAAATTTGATGACCTTCTCCACTGTAGCATTGTCCCAATAGTCCCCAAGCATTGTATACTTCGGCTCTTCTTCTGTTCCGATATTGACTTGTCTTGTTTTCAATGGCACCGTGATATCTAGATCTTCGATTTTAGGTTCGTGCACCTCACAAATCCCCTCTAATTCTGGAATATTAACGTTTCTCAGATCGTCCTCATCATCTTCTACCTGGACATTATAGCATTCGAGAGCCTGGCTCAACTGTTGCGACCAATCGGGTTGCACAATTTCTTCTGGTTTCAGTGGCGTCTTGAAAATAGCGGCCTTTACCAGCTGTAACGCATCATCCATGGGATTCATCCATTGATCTTCAAAGAGGAATGTCGACAAGAACCCTCCGCGCAAGATATCCCATTTTCCTGTGTCATGCTGGAGCTCGCTTCAGTATACCAGTTTCTAGGAATGACTTCCAGGGTATGATAAAATAAGTGCACCCATTATGGCTGAGGTTCCTCTCCGTAGGCTTTGATCCATCTGGTAAGGTGCATGCGTGGGTCATCATGTCCATCGTATTTCTCCATTATTCATAGTTTTGGCTTCCCAAATCTGATCTTCATCATGTGCCTGCAGCCACGCAAATCTTCGAAAGTCCCTTCATGTGTGCCCACCATTGCACAGGTGTCGCGTGTAATGCCCACTTCAACGCATCAAATTGTTGGTGCTCTAGAACTGCGATTTCAAATTTGTTCAGGAATTCATCTATTATTGTTAGCCCATCATACATTGGCAATTCACAATCTTGGGCCCTTACGCAATACAGATATTTAGTCAGCATATTTCAGTGTAGCGTGGTCACTTCGTTCAACCTATTACACCACTGCTCGTCTTCTTCATCTGAATCGGTGGTGCAAGATTCTACATATCCTCGTGATATTCTTATATCCTCTATTGTCTTGACCCATTCTTTCCTTTGTGCAGCAATTCTGTAGATATCGTTTGATTTTTCGTCACTCTCTTTGTTGTGCACAGGTTCAATATAGCGTGGTCATTCAGCGGGATCTAGCAGAACGACTACGCTAAGCGACTCTGTTTCAAATATCATTGCCCGCTTCTTTAAATTAATAACCCCATTCATGTCGATGGCCTAGTCTATTCCTAACAACGCAAGATAAGGTGTACTCTCATCCATGATTTCAATCACTTCAAAGTCGGTCCGAGTACTTGTGCCACCAATATCTACAGTAATTCCTTGCAACCTTCCCATGGGCAAGACCTTCTGCTGGTTTGCCATCTGCAATTAGATAGGGGACCATTGTAGTGTAGGCTTACCCATGTGCTCTAAATTCTCTTTAGGCAGTACGTTGGCATCTGAGCCCAGATCCAGAATGACATGTTCCATCTCATAATCGATGATCTGTGTTATCAGTCACATTTCCCTCCTAGTCCGCGACGCATGTCTTCCCAACTTTCAAACTACACGAGGTTCATTCCATCCTGTGCATCTATTTATCAATTCCTGTAAACCTTTAATTGCCCTATTGTCACAAAGCAATTTTATACATGTCTCTAAAAAGGTAGTTATCATCAAGGGATCCCTGTCTGGTTCAGGCTGATCCCTACTACCTGGGGTAGAGACCTCCATGAAGCTCTCCCTAGCTTCCAGATATGTCTCCTTACCAACCCCTGCATCTTCCTTACTCATTTTGTTTTCTCCTGTGGCCATGCCACTTCTCAATACCATGTTTACTTTGGGATCCTCCTCGCGAGGTTCGGATCTCATCATTTGCACGTTCTGGGTTGTTGTTGGTTGTGCTGCCCTTTTTTCACGAATCTGTGTGATCATCATAGGGAAATCTATCAACTCATGATCGAATTTCTCACAATAACTACATGGGTTGGTACAATCCCACGCGTAATGTCCTGGACCTCTGCAATTGTAACAGATTAGCTACCCGCGACCCCTTCCTGGCCCCATCCGCCTCGTCCTCGTCCACGTCCTTGGAGCCCACCACGTGCAATCGTCGCGGCTGGATCTTGACCTCGTGCTTTAGTCTGCATTTTGTACGTAGGTGACTGGTCCATTAACAATTGATAACTATGACAGCCTCTTTCCTCATGGCCCACCGATCTGCAAAAGTTGCAAAATAGATATTGGGGGGTCTGGTTGTATTTTGGCAGTAGATGACAGTTATCTGTGTTATGCTTCCCTCCCACTTGATAGATTGTGCACCAGAGCGAGGTTGTCGTGCTTGGCCCTATCTGCACCTCTGGTCGCAATGGTGTTGGTCACCCCATTGCCACATGACTCGCCACGACCGGGTAGTGATCTTTATCATGCCCCTGGCCTCTACACTTTATACACCATACTTCCTCTCACATTGCTGGTTGGGGTGCCAGGTCCTGTTTTAATTTCTTCATTTCCAAACACAAGTTTTGTATCTGCACTTGGATCTGCTAAACTCCCAACCCCGCATCCTGTAACGGAGTCTCATGCAACCTCATCGTTGTCTCCAATGCTTTAGCCTAGGTTGATATCTTTTGTTGTGACAATGCTGCCCTCAGATGTGGTGTCAATAACGTCACAAACCAAGTGCAGTGATGCGCATCTGACAGTGTCATGTTTGCTTCGCGAATGGCACTTTTCAATATTTGATCCAGGTCCCACGGGGTCTCACCAGGCATCATCGCGATCTCCTTGAACCCTATGATAGACTGTGTCTCTGACTTTTGCCGGCTAAATTCTTTCTTCAGTTCAGTCCAGATTTCTATTGTCCCCGCAGTTGGGTGATCGCTTGAGTACTTTATATACTATGTCAGCGCTCGGTCCTGCAACGTGCTTACTAGAGTGGCCTTTCTGATATTATGATCTATAATTCTATGTGTGTCCCATATCGATGTTACCACGAACCAAAATTGTTTTGGATCTTCACTTCCTGCTCCTTTGAACACCGGCAGCTGGTTGCGCTCGTCATTTTCAACCTCAGGTTTTGTACGGTGATGTACTTTGAACCCCTACATTTTATGATCCCTTAGATATTTAACTTGTTCCACCATCAGACACCCCTTAGGCAGATCCCGGTCCCGGCAACAAAACCATTTGTTGGCTTATAGGGGCCTGACCCAGGTTCGGAAGAATTACTTAGCCAAAAAAATCCCGCAGCTACCGGCCCTTTCAGCAATAGTCTGCAGAGCGTGGACTGAGGTCTCACCCGAGGTAGCAGGGGAGGGTGCTCAAACCTGGTTTCTGCACCCTTGGGATGTCTAGATGTGGTCTGGAGGTTTCACGCACTGTTCTGCAGCTTCAGCGCTGCTCTGTACTCGTGCAAATTTGGACCCAAACTAAACATTACTTTCTATTAACACGATGTTTACAGATTTAATCTAATTGATGAAGTATTGTAAATTAGATCTACTTAGAGGGGTCTTTAAGCAAACATTTATCAAATTTATCCAGTTCGCATACTTAGATTAAACACAGATTCACATGTATTCAAGATGTAAGCATATGCGCATAGATCATGTTATCACTTAAGAAACAATTTCTGAATTGTTCACGTCAGTTTTATTGTAAATGTTAGGTGTTAGTCCGGGTTTAATTTTTCCATGTTTGCTTTAGTGTCTAAGTCCTAGGAGTCTTGTTGGTATGTTTAAATAAAGGTCAACACTCCGTTTTCACCCATCACTAGTCTCACATCACACCTAAACTCCATATGTCAATCCTATTTCAGAGTTCTTATGCGCTGCGAAACTGTCTAGGAGTTTTCGTAGCGCAAAAAACCCATTCTAGGAGTTTTCGTAGCGCAAAAACCCAGTCTAGGTGTTTTCGTAGCGCAAAACCCAGATTTTGCACTGGTTGCACTACGAAATCGGGGATTTGTGTTGATCCGTAGCAAATCCCATCCAACTGTCAAATCTATCAAAGTCCATTATTTTTCTACATCATCAGTTGTCATCCCATACTCTTTGCCTATCAAGTCAACCGCTTATCCTCATCATTAGGTTGTTAGGTGTCTTGGTACGCACAGGTTGCAAGTTTCGAAAAGGAGCCAAGTGTTCACAGTCATGATGATGTTTGGGTTCATGCATGGGAAACAAATTGACAGGCTTTCAATTTAAATTCTTTGAAGATCAAGCGAGGCAGCTTTCCTCATCCATTGCAAGCGAGGCAGTGATAGAGATTGAGACGGTGCAGACTTCTTTAATATTCACGTTGCAGGAATTCCATGGAGGGATCTACTGAAAGAAAGGGAAAGGTCTGAATCAAAGAAGGAATACAAGAACAATCCACAGGAGAAACAGTCCGAAGAAGAGTAACCAGCAGCCAGTAAGCTAAAGAGAAGGGCAAGACAGTGGTTACTGAGGCAACCACGGTTTCAAAAGGAAGTCTGAATGATTTACTTCAAGCAATTGACACTGAAGAATATCCTTTGGTTCAAGCAGACTTATTAGAAACAGGTAAAGGTAAAATTAAAAGGTCCAAAACCTCTAAAAAGCTCAAATTTGATGATCAGGTCTCTGAATTTGTTTTTAAGCCAATAAAGTAAAATTTTGATCCTATGCTGTGTTTTTGAAATTACATAGCAGTTTCGTAGCGCGCTACGAAACTGTTCTAGCTGCATATTATCATTCGATGGGCTAATTTTGAGGGACAAAGGAAAGTCTTTCTGGAGCAAGGTACACATGGCATGGAAAAAAATAATCAAATGCATTTTATTGCAATTAAAAGAAACAAAGGGGATAATTGATTTCAAAGATCCTTGTGGAGACCAAAAGCAAAAAAGGAGGAACTTTGTCTCCTTGTCTTTACCAGTCAACTTCTAGAAGAGTTTCTGAGCAGTTAAAAACTCATATCTGAAAAGTGAAAGATTTTTTGATTCCTAAGATACTGAAGTACAAAAACCTCTTCCACTTTCTTCAAATCCATTATGATCTGAGAGAAATGAATGACCAAACTTGCGATACGAAACTGCTGTAGGTGAAGTTTTTCACAAGCATATTTCTCCTGTTTTACACCTATTTTTCAAAGACACATTCTAGGTGGTAGGAACGATGTTTCAAAACACCAAGAGAGGTTTTTGTTCAGCATGGATTGGTTCACAAAAGCCTCCTACATTTTTTCCAAATAAATTTTTTATGAGAAGATATGAGCTCTGTCCCAAGACCTATTTTTCAGCCAGAACAGAGCAAGGAACAATCTCCTAGTTTCTAGGAACAGTAAAAGGATGAGTCATCAAGGGCCAACTGGAGAGTTATGAGCACCATAAAATTCGAATTCATGGAGCTATAGGTCTCAAATAATGCTTTAAATGTTTATATAAGGTTGTTGTAATCATAATAAGGAGTTACACTCCTAGTTGTATTAGGTCTCTAGGACTGCTAGTTAGCTGTCATTTGCATTTAATAGTTGGTTTTAAGTGTCAATAGGTGTCAAGTCAGGTAGAATTCGAATTCCCCTCATGTTGGAGGAGGAATCTAAGTTATGTAAAAATCTCTATATATAGGAGAAAATGAGATGTACAAAGCGTTGAAGATTTTTCAAAGAAACTCTCATATTTAGCTTTGTGCAATACTCTATTTTCAGTAATACAATACTTGGCTTTACTTCTCAGGAATTAGAAAGAATTCAATATTCCATAATGTTTTGTGTTGTCTTCCTCTCATTATCTACAGTGGTATGAATGTGTGATTACTTAGAAATCAATGATTGTGCTCTAACTTCCTTCATACATTTATAAACTGTGTGGCTCTATATTTTCTGATAAATTCTCTATACGTTGAATTCTTATGCCCTGACTTCTATGTAAAGCTAGCATTATTGACAATACTGAAGCATGTTTGACTCCATAAGCCCAATGGATATTTTCTAAATTGTGTTTCAACCTTCTACCATTTTCATTTGTTTCGTAGATTTAGCCATCTTATTCATTATCAAAAATCTTTAATTTTGTGAGAGAGCCCTCTCAGGTTGAGGAGGCTAAGCCTCGGCCTAAATTAGGTTTGAAACAGTTACTCAAGGTCTTCGTGGTCAACAGCCTTCCAGGGCCTAATTTTGAGATAACATTTTGGTGTGTCTGCCGGGAGTGTAAAGATTAATCATTCCCAAAGTCAAGAGGCTGAACTTCTGAAGGTAGCAGGAGCTCAGAAATATTTCGAGGTTGCAAAACTACCTTGGTGACTCCATTGTTGAAGAATTCAAAATTCATAGATTCATGGTGATTCCACTGGAGTTATGGAGAACTCAGATGCTACCATTCTTATTTCAAGGTATGCATGCATAAATTTTTCAGGAATTCATGGTTTTCCAAATCATTTTCCCAAGGATACGTATTTTCTAAGGAATGGTCCAAAATTCAATGGAAAAGATTTGAGTTTAACTTTGAAGCATATATCAGATTTATGTGATTTTACCAAGCTTCTTAGAGTCAAACATGAGGATGTTTGCATCATGTTGTTCTATGATTCATTTCAAGGGAAATGTAAACAGTGGATTGAAAGCTTTCCTGCCAAATCTATTAAGTCATTTGAAGACTTTTGGCTTATGTTTTTGGAGGAATGGATAGATAGATCAGATTTGGTGGCAAACTCTCCTTCAATTCAAGGTTTCAAACAATGGAATGATGATCATATTAATGAAGAAATAGATGAAAATTTTTCTTTATCCTTGTCTTCTTATCTAAAATCATTGGAGTGCAAGACAGAAGATAAGATGAAATTTTTGGATGAAGTTGCTAAGGACATTGAGAAAGACATTGAAGGTTTAAAAGGTCAAATTCAATCATATAGTCTTCATAATCATGATCATTCTTTTCAAAAGCTTTCTATGGCAAAACACAAGGAGAGGGTGCTACTTCCTTTCTCTTTCATGATTGAGGAATAATACACTGTTATTGAAGATCAGTTTGCACAACCAGAGAGTTATGAGAATCATCAAGCTGATTATGTATTCTAGGATCCTATAGCTAGATACATGGAAGAGTGTTACTCTCAAGTGTTTCAGTTTTGCTATGAAGATCGGAGGCAATTCCAGTGGCAGTGGTCATCACAATATCATAGTTTCTCTGAACTCCAATGTAGTCAAAAAACTCAAAAATCAGATAAGACAAATGATTGGCTACATTGGAAATTTCACATTGATTGAGCTGAAAGAAGTTTGAAATTGATAGGATAGGTAGGTAGCAAAATGCAAAATAAGCTCAAGGTTGACTAAGCATTTTTCAATAGATATAGATTTCTGTCTCCTATAGTGATCATCAAGCTTAAGCCCGAGGCGAAGGCCCAAGAAGCTTAAAGGGGATGCTTGTCAAGCAAATTTCCGTTTGTCATAAGAGGATAAAGCACTGGACCTGTGAGTTCTTAGTCTACTACAGGAGCACACTATCCCAAGTGGAGCCACTGTTATCACTTAAGAAACAATTTCTAAATTGTTCACATCAGTTTTATTGTAAAGGTTAGGTGTTAGTCCGGGTTTAATTTTTCCATGTTTGCTTTAGTGTCTAAGTCCTAGGAGTCTTGTTGGTATGTTTAAATAAAGGTCAACACTCCGTTTTCATCCATCACTAGTCTCACATCACACCTAAACTCCATATGTCAATATTATTTCAGAGTTCTTATGCACTACGAAACTTTCTAGAAGTTTTCGTAGCAAAACAAACCCAGTCTAGGAGTTTTTGTAGCGCAAAAACCCAGTCTAGGTGTTTTCATAGCGCAAAACCCAGATTTTGCACTGGCTGTGCTACGAAATCGGGGATTCGTGCTGATCCGTAGCAAATCCCATCCAGCTGTCAAATCTATCAAAATCCATTATTTTTCTACATCATCAGTTGTCAGCCCATACACTTTGCCTATCAATTCAACTTCTTATCCTCATCATTAGGTCGTTAGGTGTCATGGTACGCACAGGTTGCAAGTTTCAAAAAGGAGCCGAGTGTTCACAGTCATGATGATGTTTGGGTTCATGCATGGGAAACAAATTGACAAGCTTTCAATTTAAATTCTTTGAATATCAAGTGAGGCAGCGTTCCTCATCCATTGCAAGCAAGGCAGTGATAGAGATTGAGACGGTGTAGACTTCTTTAATATTCATGTTGCAGGAATTCCATGGAGGGGTCTACCAAAAGAAAGGGAAAGGTCTAAGTCAAAGAAGGAATACAAGAAAAATCCACAAGAGAAACAATCCGAAGAAGAGTAACTAGGAGCCAGTTAGCTAGAGAGAAGGGCAAGACAGTGGTTACTAAGGCAACCACAGTTTCAAAAGGAAGTCTGAATGATTACTTCAAGCAATTGACATTGAAGAATCTCCTTTGGTTCAAGCAGACTTATTAGAAACACGTAAAGGAAAAATTAAAAGGGCCAAAACCTCTAAAAAGCTCGAATTTTATGATCAGGTCTCTGAATTTTTTTTTAAGCCAACATAGTAAAATTTTGATCCTAAGCTATGTTTTTGAAATTACACAGCAGTTTCATAGCACGCTACAAAACTGTTGTAGCTGCATATTATCATTCAATGGGCTAATTTTGAGGGACAAAGGGAAGTATTTTTGGATAAAGGTACACATGGCATGGAAAAAAAAATAATCAAATGCATTTTGTTGCAATTAAAAGAAACAAAGGGGATAATTGATTTCAAAGATCCTTGTGGAGACCAAAAGCAAAAAAGGAGGAACTTTGTCTCCTTGTTTTTACCAGTCAACTTCTAGAAGAGTTTCTGAGCCGTTAGAAACTCATATATGAAAAGTGAAAGAGGTTTTCATTCCCAAGATACTGAAATACAAAAGCCTCTTCTGCTTTCTTCAAATCCATTATGATCTGAGAGAAATGAATGACCAAACTTGCACTACGAAACTGCTGTAGGTGCAGTTTTTCACAAGCATATTTCTCCTGTTTTACACCTGCTTTTCAAAGACACATTCTAGGTGGTAGGAACGATGTTTCAAAACAACAAGAGAGATTTTTTTCAACATGGATTGGTTCACAAAATCCTCCTTCATTTTTTCCAAATACATTTTTTATGAAAAGATATGAGCTCTGTCCCAAGACCTATTTTTCAGCCAAAACAGAGCAAGGAACAGTCTCCTAGTTTCTAGGAACAGTAAATGGATGAGTCATCAAGGACCAGCTGGAGAGTTATGAGCACCATAAAATTCGAATTCATGGAGTTATAGGTGTAAAAGAATGCTTTAAATGTTTAGATAAGGTTGTTGTAATCATAATAAGGAGTTACACTCATAGTTGTATTAGGTCTCTAAGACTACTAGTTAGCTGTCATTTGCATTTAATAGTTGGTTTTAAGTGTCAATAGGTGTCAGGTCATGTAGAATTCAAATTCCCCTCATGCTGGAGGAGGAATATAAGTTATTTAAAAAGCTCTATATATAGGAGAAAATGAGATGTACAAAACGTTGAAGATTTTTCAGAGAAACTATCATATTGAGCTTTGTGTAATACTCTGTTTTCAGTAATACAATACTTGGCTTTACTTCTCAGGAATCAAAAGAAATTCAATGTTCCAGAATGTTTTTTGTTGTCTTCCTCTCATTATCTACAGTGGTATGAATGTGTGATTACTTAGAAATCACTGATTGTGCTCTAACTTCCTTCATACATTTATAAACTGTGTGGCTCTATATTTTCTGATAAATTCTCTATGCGTTGAATTCTTATGCCCTAACTTCTATGTAAAGCTAGCATTATTGACAATACTGAAGCATGTTTGACTCCATAAGCCCAATGGATATTTTCTAAATTTTGTTTCAACCTTCTACCATTTTCATTTGTTTCATAGAGTTAGCCATATTATTCATTATCAAAAATCTTTAATTTTGTGAGAGAGCCCTCTTAGGTTGAGGAGGCTAAGCCTCAGCCTAAAGTGGGTTTGAAACAGTTACTCAAGGTCCTCCTGGTCAGCAGCCTTCCAGGGTCTGATTTTGAGATAACAGATCAAACAATGATATTAACCATTCGAAAAGCTAGATCCGCACCACTTCATATTTAACACAGAATTTACAGGAGAAACTTATCTTTATTTCCACTTTGTCACCAATACATTCAAATCCGCCCTGTGCACTCAGCTGCAGGGGTTCGCACACACAGCTACAGACTCTACTAGGCCTTTGCGTACACAGCTGCAGAGCCTCTATCCACTACCCAAACCCTCGACTCAGACTTACAGATGCTTTCAAACTTCTTCTCCTCAAAACCCATTACCTTTTAGATCCAAAATCATACCCAAAAAGAATTGCCTTCTTCCCATAGAGTCGCACTCTATTTATACCTTCCTATGGTTCACGGACCGACTTTCTTCCTATTATTCTATATTATTTCTTGGGCGGACAACCCTTTGAATCGACCTTTTACATTTCGTGCTCCGCATATTTCGGAGTTCTACAATATTTTTATCCTAATTTCTAAGCTATTAGACCCAAAACTATTATGCAGGACCTCCACTACCCAAAAATGAGTTACATAATTATTCTTGTGCTCATTCATTTTCCTTAACTCATAGCATACCACTTCTCCCTCTTGCATTAGGAATCCACCCAGTCCTCTCTTGCAAGCATTTGTACATACCACAGACTCTTTATCTGGATTTACAATCTTTATAACTGGAGAATTTGTAAGAAATTGCTTCTACTTCTCAAAACTAGCGACGCATTCCTCTATCTGTTAAAATTTCTTTCCTTTTCTCTACAAATACGTGATAGGATAGGAAATCTATGAGAATTTCCTGATGAACCTCTTGTAGTAACCTACTAGTTCCGTAAATGATCTGACCTCATCCACATTTCTAGGAGTTTCCCACTCCATGATAGCTCTGATATTTTCTAGGTCCACTATTATGCCTTCCTTAGAAACCACATGCCCCAAGTAATGAACTTATATCTGAAATAAATTTCACTTACTAAATTTGGCATACAATTGACTCTCTCTTAGCAACCTCAAAATTGTTGCTAAGTATTATCATGCTCTTCCTCATTCTTAGAATATATCAATATGTCATCAATGAACACTATGACAAACTAGTCCAAATAAGGACGCAACACATTATTCATCAAACACATGAAAGTAGCTAGGTCATTAGTCAAACCGAAAGGAACCACAACAAACTCTTAATGCCCATACCTAATCTAGAATGAAGTCTTATAGATTCCCTTTTCTTCGATGTGTACCCAGTGATACCTTGATCTCAAATCAATCTTCAAAAACGTTGTTGCTCCCTTGAACTAGTCAAACAAGTCATAATTTGCAACAAAGGATACCTATTCTTAATCGTCACCTTGTTCAATTGTCTGTAATCAATACACAACCTGAGAATACATTCCTTCTTCTTCACAAACAATATTGGTGAACCCCAAGGCGACACACTTGGCCTAATGTATCCCTTAGCAAACATTTCCTTAAGATGCAACTTCAATTCTACCAACTCTAGAGTGCTCATTTTGTATGGTGCTTTTAATTCCATTGTTTCTCTCAGTATAAACTTAATAGAAAATTTCACTTCCATATGAGGAAGTAAATCAGAGATCTCTACTAGAAATACATCCTGAAACTAATGCAAAACTGAATACCTATTCAGTACTTCTGCATCCTCAACATATTTACCTTTATCACTAGAAATATGAACTAAAAATAATACACATCCTTTCCTTCTACTACGCTTGCCCTGCATCATTGTAACCATTCTCATTGATGTAGGCTTCTTCTTACCCTACAATATTCTCTTCTCTCTTTCATCATCCAAGCACTCAATATCCTTATCACAACAATCTACCTTAGTCCAGTGAATGTATAACCAATCCGTACCCAACAACATATTATATGATCCCAATGGAAGCACATTTAGATGCGTTGATGTAGATATACCGTTCAGATCAAATGCACAAGATCTTACCCAATGATGAACTATTTTCTTTGTACTTTTCACCAACTACACTAAGTTCTAGAGAAAATTTTAAGCATGGAAATTTATTTTAAATTTTATAAATATTAGCGATTCTCACTAGTGTCTAATGTGAAAAATATAAAATGTTTGTTGATATCTTTATAAAAATATCCAAATTTCTAATTATTTTATATGTAGAGTCCATATAATTTTGGTCATTTTTAAGGTAAAATAATTTTATACTGTAAAAATTGGGCAAATAATTTTTAGAAGAAATGGAAATTGGAGAATTTTTTTTTGGAAAAATCATTAAAAACTAGCCCACTTGCAAATATTAGCCCCTAACATTTTCCATGGACTGCCACAAACCAAGACTTTGCATGCGCTTCTTTATTCAAGAAACACTTATCCGCCAGGTTAGGAGTGATATAACTATAGTCAGATCCAGGGTCAATCAAAACATAAACAACTTGATCACAAATCTTACCTTCCATCTCGATAATAGATGTCTAATGATTAGTCTGCCTACTATCAATGTTGCATAAATCTAAGGAATACTCTATCCAACATCCCCAATTGTTTGTGCCTCCTTAACATTGTAAATCTATGGTCTATCACCCTGGTGTTGTGGAAAATCTCTCCTGCAATGATCCTTTCCATAATTCCAACACTCTAAAGGCTTCCTGCCACCACCCTTGTTCTGCTCCTCATACTAAAATCCTTGTCCTTTGTCAACTCCATTAAACTTCTTGTATGGTGTTACATTCTCCTTATCATATATATCCTAAGGTTTTCCTCTATTTTTAGCCCACTTTCCTTTATTATTCTCATTACCTTTACAATCCTACTTGGACTTAGTCTTGTGCTTCAATTAGTCATAATAGTGCTTCAAATTTCTAATGTCTTCCTCTTGCAAACTAGGCTCATCAAGCTCAATCCTATCTTTGAATGATACTAGAAACCCATTGATGAATCTCGGAATACTTTCTTTCTCATCTTTAAGATAGGGAACATATTTCAACAACTTCGAGAATCTACTAGTATACTCCTCATCATTCATCAATCTCGTCTTCAACTCATAGAACTCCTTTTCCCTGTCATCATAGTATCTTTCAGATATATACTTCTTCTTGAAAAGTCTCTTGAACTCACTCCAAGTCAAATCCCATTCCCAAACCTCTTTGACATTCTTCACATCTTCCCACTAAATGTCTGATTTTCCATTAAGACTGAAAGTAGTTATCTTGGCTTTCATATTTTCTAAATAATCATGCAATCTTAAAAACTTATTCATCACAAGAAACCAAGCTTCTGCATCTTGTGACTTCTTCATTTCTCCATCAAATGTAGGAGGATTTTCTTTCTTTCTTTCTCACTCCTACTATACGAATGGTGATGGTGTTGATGATGATGTATCTCTGAACCAAAACTAGAATAGAACCCACGGTCATTTCCCCTCCTGTTAGATGTATCTAAGAAACTACCATCTCTAACTATGTCAAACTTGTATCCTTATTGGTGTTAAAATCAAACTAGGGAAATTCCACTTTTCACAACTCATTTGATGGATATTATGATTGCATTGAATTCCTTTTTTCTAAAGGACCAAAATTTACCTAAATATCATCAAATTTGGACAAGGGAAAGTGTATTTTTGAATTATAAGTCCACATGTGCATATTTGATTAGGTTGACCCTAAAGCAAATTGGACACCCTTGTAAGGTTATAAATACAAGTGACCTCAACCTCATTTGGACATCATCATAAGACATTCTTCTATTCTCTTTCTTATTTTTTTTCTCACACAGGTCTCAGATAGATCCGCAAATCAATGGGTTCACACGAAAGTGAAATTACAGTGTCTGAAGCTCGCATCTCTATTTTAGGGTTTTGGGCCTCAGTTATAGGTATGTCACAAAGAGATATCGACTGTAGTTGCTTGTTGGTTGGCTTATCCATGGGACTGAATCATTTCAATCACTCACATAACATGTCCACCATGTGACCACAAGTTAGGGTTTGTGTTTTTAGTTATCCGAAGTTTTCGCTCTTTGACCGCAGTGTTTGGCAGTTGACCACAAACAGTGATAGTTCATTACATGCTTTATAATCAGGGTTTTGAGTATGAGCATGATTGGGTTCATCTCATGGATATTTTTTAGTTTATTTTTACTAGATAGTTGTATGGATGAAGATATGGATCATTATGCTCTCTTTTTTTGAATCATTCAATGACAATCTAATAAGAAGAAGAATTTGAAAGGGTTTCCCCATAGTGGTTTTTTCCTTGGTCTCCGACCAATCCTGGTGTCTTTATGTGTGAATTATTTTCTTCTATTTTCCCTTTATGTTATGCTACATTGATTATGATGATATTTTTATTTCTACATAGTTGCATATGTTGTTGAATAATGATGTAAATTTGAATAATGTTATGATGTTATGGGGTGATTTTAATGTGTTAATGAAGAAATTAAATTATCAAAGCAAAGAACAATATGGAACTAATAAAAATTAGCAATTGGGGCATGTTACCATATGTTCCATTGGTCCTTTCCTCTTGTTCATGATTAATCCTTCTCTCTGCAAATCTGATAGACTCCGAAGGATGACTACATTAACTTCCACTTGCTTTCTAAATGCTCTGGCAAGTCTTTCCTCTCACTTAATGATCTTGTCATTATTTTCCTTACAACTTCTAATATCTACTTTAAAACTTCTCAATGTATCTACTATGTTAGGAGAGTACTCATCACCATTTTGTTTATCTGATTTGTAGGGAGAATCATGTGAACTGCAGTCCACCATTTTGCTTGTCATATCTAAGCTTCTTCCTGCAAACATACCATGTCAGATAAACCAAATATAAACATGATCAAACATACCTTAGTGAAGTTCAAGGGAGGTTATCTCTTCTGCACAAATAATTCCATATTAGCACAACATATGTATATATAATGAAATCAACATATCAATCGTTCCAACATCAACATCATGACGACACAAAACCACAACAATGACCATCACAATGCATGCATAAAAAACACATAGAAAACTAACATGCATGCATTAAAAACATATTCCACCCATCGAGTCCAAGTGTTTGAACCTGGAAGCTCTGATACCACCTTGTAATGCCTCCTCCCACATTTACCCAAATTCACAAACTCGCCAGGGTAAACATGAGATAAGCGTTACTATGCGAGACTTGATTTCCAATATGAACTTATGGAAGGTGGGGTCCACATGTCCAGAACTGACTGCAAACACCTAGTGACACATGATTACACTATTATCATCCTAACCTGATCCAAAACTATTTCTTTTCAGTTTCATTTCCTTAAATTTAACACAACTTGCTATTTTCGTCAATTTTTCGGGTTCTAAACTTCTGAGATCGTTTTGAGGGTGTAAACGACATTTTCAAGGAAAACAGAGAGACAAGAAAAGTGCCAATCTTTTCTCATCACATTGTTTTCTTGCTCTCCTCATGAAGATCTTCGAAATAAGGTATTATGATAGTAAAACGAAGATCGTATGCTAAAGCTACAACCCCAAGAACTTGGAGTGTTGAATTACTCATTTATACAAACACTTTGTGCACATAGTACCTGTAGGTTATAAATAAATATGTGATTATTAATTCAATAAGCTAACCAGAGAATCATAAAGAATGCCCTATGCCCTCTCCAAATATCTGCAACAACAATTATTAGTCCATACATTCATTAATTGACCAATAGCTAAACAATTCATGACAAGAGCCATAAAAGATACACATCAAATAACCACCATAGATACCATGGAAACTCAGCCACTATATCACAAACATAATCACTACAAATGCTCATTGATCACAATAAGGAAATGTCTCATATTAACATATGAAAATACCAGAAAAGTCAGGGGTTTCCACATACCACCCGACCATTGATTGGGCAAAACTAAATCTCTCTTTCAACCAATCACCCATGCACCATATTCCAAGCATGAAAGTGGGATCTCATGGAATAAGCCAAACTAGGGCTTCCAGACGCCAAATCGCCTAAACCCTCAACTAATGATTCCACCTCATTATCGGACATCACTAACACCAACTAGATTAGTCTCTACCAAATATGTCTAGGGCTCCAGGAACCATTAACTCAACCCACAGCCTCCCAGGGCTCCAAAGAGTTTGTTCAACCTGACTCTAGGGGCTATGATCCAAGTGGATGTTGCTGGCCACCCACCTATCCCACTTGGACCCCCACAACTATCTCTGTCAATTTTTCAGTTTCTGTATTTGTAGCACAATTTACTATTTTTAGCAGTTTTTTGGGTCCTAAACTTCTGGAGCCGTTTTGAGGCCCTGAACGACGTTTTTTGGGAAATCTAGGAGAAACTTGAGTCAATGGACCAATCTTGTTCTTCCCAAAGTTATAGTTCTTGCATAGATCTTTCTAACGAGCTATTGTATGCGTCAAACAGAGATCAAGTGCCAAAGTTACGACCTCATGAAGTTGATGTTCCCAAAACGGGGCCCACAGTTTGGCATTTCATCTTCTAGGGTTAGGTTTTTGGATGTTTAGGGTTTTCCATTGTTTCTTAACAATAAATAGGCCTTCAAGCCTCATTGTAACACAATTGAGAGGCATGTAGCTGCCACATCTCTTCTCAGAGATAAGCTACCATTGTCCTAGCTAGTTTATTTCCATTTCTGTTTGTAAGCATATTTCAGTATTTTACATTAATGAAATGAAGTATTATTTCCACTGCATCTCTATGTTTATGGTTATCTTTGTGATTTGTTTCATTCCTATTTAAATCGGGATCAGTGGTATCAGAGAGGTCTGCTTTTTTTTCTATGTTTTTCTTTTCATGTCCCCAACGAGGTTGGGATATAAGGAGTTAGGGCTTGAACTGGTCGAACCTTGGCAAGACCAGCCTCACAAATCTCGACGGCCTCCCATGGCGGATGAAAAGAAAGACGAGGGGGCAGGATATCCTATCAAAATCTTGCTCAAAGAAGCCCTCGAGCAACAAAGGAATGCGATGATGGACAACTTTGCCCAGATCCTTCAACGACTACCCAGAGGCGACACATCGGCTTCCAAAAGCTACTCTGGAAATGCCACACCCTATAAGGTACAAGTTAATTTTGAAATCCCCATCTTCGAGGGTCAAATAGACATAGATGCCATAGATAAATGGTTAAATCTGAAAGCAGTTTATTTTTCTATTCATGAATTTTCGAGTCGGGAAAAGATTGTTTTCACTCTTCACAAAGCAGCCCCCCACGTCAAGGAATAGTGGGAAACCTACTGTGAGCAGAAGGATGAAAGCACAGGCTCACTATTTTCAGCCGCACCCACTTGGAATTCATTCCGAGATGCCATCAAGGAGTAGTACTACCTTGTCAAAAGCTATCAGGACAAATACATAAAGTTGACCACTCTACGGTAGGGAGGGGACCAAGATGTGCCGGAGTTCACAAAAATTTTTCATACCCTTCACACACAGTTGGGTATCAAGGACTTTGAGCTACATTTGGTACTCAAATACCGTGGTTGCCTACACAGGTACATCCAGGAAGAGATGGAGTTCCTGAACATCTCCTTGCTCGGCACGACGTACCGATACGCTATCAAAATTGAGCAGAAGTTCAAACAAAAGAAGCAAGACTTTGGATCTGCAAATCTGAAGACCAAAGGACAAAGCCAAGGCGGGGTGACCCAAGGCAACCCGTTGAAGCTGCAAGAAAATAAAAACACCACGAAGTCGAAGAAGGCCATAGGAAAGTGGTGTGAGTTCCATAAGAGCCCCACTCACAGCATAAGTGAGTGTCGGACCAAGTAGTCACTGGTGGTCAAGTTGAAGGCTTCAAAATCAGATGCATGTTCCTACCCTGAGTTAGAACCTGACAAGGGGAATGGAAAAGGGGAGAAGATCATTGATGCAGAGCCCAGCTTCATTGTTGCCACCGCCAAAATCCAGAAGAATGAGCCCGAAGATCTAGAGGAGGGGGAGCATATTTTCCACTCATAGATGTGGGTGAAGGGTTCACCGCTGCAATTCATTGTCGATAGTGGCAGCCAAAAGAACCTCATTTCAATAGAGATCGTGAAGTGGTTGGGCCTACCGACTAAACCACACCCACAATCGTACAGTATTGGGTGGCTTCACCAAGGATGAGATCTCTAAGTTCACCAATAGTGTCGCCTTCCCTACAACATCAAACCCTTCACAGATGAGGTATTTTGTGATGTTGCACCTATGGATGTTTGTGATGTACTATTTAGCCAACCATACTTGTGGAGGCGACATGTTGTGTATGAGTCAAGGCCTCGCATTTTTATTATTACTTTGGCTAATTCATTATACAGGATACCAGAGGTAGCCCCACCTACCGCCACCTCTTTTATCTCTGCTAAGAAATGCAGCAAGATCGTCTCCCAAACTAGGAAATTCATTTTTTGTCTGGTTCGCTCCCAATGTAAAGGGAAGATCATCGCCACATCCATGACCCCCGCAAAGGGTTCCTCCATGCAGCAACAACAGTAGAGGGATACAGTCATGAAAGAACAGAGGAACAACTTCTCCTCACCCACAAGTGCACCACACAAGTTTCAGGTGGGCGACAAAGTTTGTTTACATATGCAGAAAGAACGCCTTACAAGAGCCCATTAGAAGCTCAAACCACTCTAACATGGTCCTTACAGCATTACCAAGGCTGTGGAAAACTATACTTTGGAGCATAACATTCCTCCATTCCTTCACTTGCACCAAGTGTTCAATATGGAACGCCCTCAACCATGCTTCCCACCATTACTGGACACATCAGAGATTGCAGAATAGCTCACTAGGGACCAAGCTCAGCAGATGGAGGAACTCAACGCAATGGGGACCATTGCTTCCTAAGGGGGAAGGAATGATCTAGGTGGATGTTGGTGGCCACCCACCTATCCCACTTGGTCCCCCACAATTGTCTCTGTCAGTTTTTCAGTTTCTGTATTTGTAGCACAATTTACTATTTTTAGCATTTTTTCAGGTCATGAACTTCCGGAGCCGTTTTGAGGCCCTAAACAACGTTTTTTAGGAAATCTGGGAGTAACATGGGTCCATGGACTAATGTTGCTCTTCCCAAAGTTATATTTCTTAGATATATCTTTCTAATGAGCTATTGTATGTGTCAAACAGAGATCCGGTGCCAAATTTACGACCCTGGGAAGTTTATGTTCCCAAAACGGGGCTGACAGTTTGGCATTTCATCTTATAGGGTTAGGTTTTTCGATGTTTAGGGTTTCCCATTGTTTCTTAACAATAAATAGGCCTTCGAGCCTCATTTTAACACAGTTGAGAGGCATGTAGCCGCCACATCTCTTCTCAGAGATAAGCTACCATCGCCCTAGCTAGTTTATTTCCATTTTTGTTTGTAAGCATATTTCAGTATTTTACATTAATGAAATGAAGTATTATTTCCACTGCATCTCTATGTTTATGGTTATCTCTATTATTTGTTGCGTCCCTATTTAAATTTGAATCAGTGGTATTAGAGCAGTCTGCTTTTTTTTCTCTGTTTTTCTTTGCATGTCCCCAACGAGGTCGAGATATAAGGAGTTAGGGCTTGAACTGGTCAAACCTTTGCAAGACTAGCCTCGCAAATCCCGACGACCTCCCATGGCAGATGAAAGGAAAGATGAGGGGGTAGGAGATCCTATCAAAACCTTGCTTGAAGAAGCCCTCGAGCAACAAAGGAATGTGATGATGGACAACTTTGCCCAGATCCTTCAGCAGCTACCCAGAGGCGATGCATCAGCTTCCAATAGCTACTCTAGAAACACCACACCCTTTAAGATACAAGTTGATTTTGAAATACCCATCTTCGAGGGTCAGATAAATGCAGATGTCGTAGATAAATGGTTAAATCTACTAGAAGGGTATTTTTTTGTTCATGAATTTTCGAGTCGGAAAAAGATTGTTTTCACTCTTCTCAAAGCAGCTCCCCACGTCAAGGACTAGTGGGAAACCTACTGCGAGCAGAAGGATGAAAGCATGGGCTCACTATTTTCAACAACACCCACTTGGAATTCATTCTGGGATGCCATCAAGGAGCAGTACTACCCTGTCAAAAGCTATGAGGACAAATACATAAAGTGGACCACGCTGCGGTAGGGAAGGGAACAAGATGTGCCAGATTTCACAAACATTTTTCATACCCTTCACACATAGTTGGGTATCAATGACTCTGAGCTACATTTGGTATTCAAATACCGTAGTTGCCTACACAGGTACATCCAGGAAGAGATGGATTTCTTGAACATCTCCTCACTCAGCATGGCATACCAATACGCTATCAAAATCGAGCATAAGTTCAAATAGAAGAAGCAAGACTTTGGATCTGCAAATCCGAAGACCAAAGGACAAAGCCAAGGCAGGGTGACCCAAGGCAACCCGTCGAAGATTCAAGAAAAGAAAAACACCACGAAGTCAAAGAAGGACACAGGAAAGTGGTGTCAGTTCCATAAGAGCCCCACTCACAGCACAAGTGAGTGTCGGACCAAGCAGTCGCTCATGGCCGAGTTGAAGGATTTAGAATCAGATGCATGTCCCGACCCTGAGTCAGAACCTAACAAAGGGAATGGAGAAGGGAAGTAGATGATTGATGTGGAGCCTAGCATCATTGTTGCCACTGCCAAGATCCAGAAGAATGAGCCTGAAGATCCAGAGGAGGGGGAGCGTCTTTTCCACTCACAAATGTGGGTGAAGGGTTTGCCGCTGCAATTCATTGTTGATAGTGGTAGCCAAAAGAACCTCACTTCAGCAGAGTTCATGAAGCGGTTGGGCCTACCGAGTACACCACACCTACAGTCGTACAGTATTGGATGGCTTCACCAAGCACGAGATCTCCAAGTTCGCCAACAATGTTGCCTTCCCTACAACATCAAACCCTTCACATATGAGGTATTGTGTGATGTTGCACCTCTGGATGTTTGTGATGTACTATTTGGCCAGCCATACTTGTGGAGGCGACATGCTGTGTATAAGTCAAGGCCTCACACTATTATTATTACTTTGTGTAATTCATTATACAGGATACCAGAGGTATCCCCACCCACCACCACCTCTTTGATCTCTGCTAAGAAATGCAGCAAGATCGTCTCCCAGACTAGGAATTTCATTTTCTGCCTAGTTCGCTCATAAAGTAAGGGGAAGATCGTCACCACATCCATGACCACCGCGAAGGGTTCCTCTATGCAGTAGGAGCAGCAGAGGGATACAGTCATGAAAGAACACAGGAGAAGTTTCTGCTCACCCACAGGGGCACCACACAAGTTTCAAGTGGGCGACAAAGTTTGGTTACATATGCAGAAAGAACGCCTTACAAGAGCCCATCAGAAGCTCAAACCACCCCAACATGGTCCTTACATCATTACCAAGGTTGTGGAAAACAATGCTTTGGAGCACATCATTCCTCCATTCGTTCGCTTGCACCGAGTGTTCAATATGGAATGCCCTCGACCATGCTTCCCACCATTACTGGACACATCAGAGATTGCAGAACAGCTCACCAGGGACCAAGCTCAACAGATGGAGGACCTCAATGTAATGGGGACCATTGCTTTCTAAGGGGGGAGGAATGATCCAAGTGGATGTTGGTGGCCACCCACCTATCCCACTTGGACCCCCACAATTGTCTCTGTCAGTTTTTCAGTTTCCGTATTTGTAGCACAATTTACTATTTTTAGGAGTTTTTCAGGTCCTAAACTTCCAGAGCCGTTTTGAGGCCCTAAACGATGTTTTTTGGTCCATTAACTAGTGTTTCTCTTCCCAAAGTTATAGTTCTCAGATAGATCTTTCTAACAAGCTATTGTACGTGTCAAATGAAGATCGGGTGCCAAAGTTACGACCTCGGGAAGTTGATGTTCCCAAAACGGGGCCCACAGTTTGGCATTTCATCTTCTAGGGTTAGGTTTTTGGATGTTTAGGGTTTTCCATTGTTTCTCAACAATAAATAGGCCTTCGAGCCTCATTGTAACACAGTTGAGAGGCCTGTAGCCGCCACATCTCTTCTTAGAGATAAGCTACCATCGCCCTAGCTGGTTTATTTCCATTTCTATTTGTAAGCATATTTTAGTATTTTACATTAATGAAATGAAGTATTATTTCCACTGCATCTCTTTGTTTATGGCTATCTATGTGATTTGTTGCATTCCTGTTTAAATCCGGATCAGACTAGTAACTCAACCCACGAAGGGATACAGAGAGTTTGTCCCAACCTAGGCTCTGGGACCAGTAACTCAACCCAAGTTATTCTAGGGCTTCCAGATCATTTGTTCCAACCCACAACCATAACGAATTATGAGCACCAACCATAAAACAATCAAGTGGAAAACCCACAACACCATGGCTATCTAGGAAATGGCAAGGTAAGGCTAAGGCCATTGTTAATCTTGGAAATCCTCCATGTCAATGACAACACATAACCAGAAAATCACATGAATATATCGTGCATCCATAAATTAGTGGGGAAAACACAAATGAAACTTGTTACCTACAAGTAAATCCAATTGTATTTGTTGATCCACATGTTCACTTGCACTTTCCTTTGCCTTCTTTCTCCAATCCAAGTGAAAACTAGAGTGCTCCAAGCATGCTCCAAGAATGCTCCAAGATTTCTCTGTGTGTGCAAGAGTATGAGAGAATGAGAGAATATAAGATATCTCCAACACAAGACTGACAAAAATATATAAAATGATCCTCATAAGAATTTTATGATTGAGTCCTCTATTTTCTTATTTTCCTTCATGTTTCCTCTCACGCACATTTGTGACCTTTCACCTTCCTTTTCTCCTATTTTACATTATTTTCATAAATAAAATACCAATTCTTGCCTATTTTCCTTTGCCAATTTCCATATGCATCAATTAACCACAAATGATACCAATAACTATGTTTTTCCCAACATTTAGCTTGGAATATGTGCCCCATGACCTTGGTCTTATATTTTATTTACATAGAAAATGAACAAGGGGTTGTTACATTTACCCCTTTTACTCCATTATAAACATACTTGACTTCAAATCTACGTTTCTGCTTAACCAGCGAGAGTTTAACCAAGTTTCATATAGCAACAGAAAGCTATTATATGGAAATATCCAACCAAATTATTTGCAAATTTGTTTGATCAAAATAATTCTGAAAAATGCCCATTAAACTTTAGGCTATGATTTCCAGGGTGTCATGTTCAAATTGGCCTTTCTTCTTATTCTAAAGGAGCTTGACCAAGTGTAGTATATCTTTGGAAATATCTCATAGAGAACTATCCAACCATACCTTCTACATACTCATTTTATCATCATAACTTCAACAAATTCTCAATAATATTTCCAAGACATTGTACCTCCTTTGACATCAATGACATGACATTGGTTGTCATCAATGACAAAGTTATGCTCGAAATTTAGTATCAAGTATTGTTGGGAGAGATCTTAGTATCCTTTGAATGATGACAGTATATGCAATCTTCTCTCCAAGTCCTCTCATAGTATTCATGATCTCATCCACCCATATAAAGTAAGCTACATTTTTTTCATCTTCCTTCATCTTTAGGTGTTGGTGAGTTCCAGTATTGCAGCAATAATGCTACAACTCCTGGGACCCCCTTCTTTACTTTTATCAACCCGGTAGTTCGTAACAAACTTGGAAGCGATGGCGTTGTATGCACAAGTACTAGCTCTTGCCGCAGCTGTCACTTGGTCAGCTGGCACAAGTCCGCTAGGGGCTCAAGCAAACTTCTGTGGACTATGAGAAGAAGCTTTTTAACCGATGGATGAAAGCTACTTTAAAGAAGGTTGATCTACTTGCAGAAAGACAGTGAAAAGCTAAAAGAAAACGCAAACCCTAGCAAACCCTAATTCTACCAGCTAACTCTATTGATGCCAAGAAGAGGATGCAAACTACTGAAGGAAATGCCATTGACTTCTAGGAAGGTAAATACATGTACCTAAGCTACTTCTACAGTAACATCTGAAAAAAACATCTTTTTTTGTATTTTTGCATAAGTTGCCAAAGTTATTATGCCTATGATTTGACTGTTTTTGGGTTGTGCAGAGGTGGATATGCAAGAAGAAATGCTTGGGAAAGGTCAAGAAGGTTCAGAGAGGGCCTAAGGGGTCCCTAACACCCTTCCATAGAGTCTCACCAAGTTTGGTTGTCAAGAAACCTCATTCGTGAGCCTCTACAGGAAGTCTGTAGGGGCTCTACAGGATGTCTGCAATTTTCTACAGGATGGCTGGTATTTTCTACAGGATGTTCAGAGATGAGGTTTTTGGTGGATGAATGGAGAGGGAAAGGTGAAGGAGTGAGTGTGGAGGTAGGGTGAGGGTTGGAGACAGTCTAGAACTCAGTGGATGGAGTTGTGGACAGGTGTGGATGGCGGTATTTGGTTCAAAGAAGACTAAAGCAATATTACACACAAAACTAGGGTTATGGGAGCGAATGGCGAACAGGAGGCAACGATTCTAAGAAGAGGGTGGAATGGATGGTGCTAATGGCGAATGAATAGATGAAGGAGTGGTACAGGTACTCTGCAAAGCTCTTTTCCAACTGATCCAACGAAGACCTGTAAATTCAAAATCCTAATTATGATGACCTAAATCTGCTAGCTTCCAATGAAGAGAATGAATATAAGTGTGACCTGCAATGAAACCATGTATTTTAACTCATGCAACTAATCAAATGAAAGTTTGAGATTGCAACCAACTTATACACATGAAACTCAAACACTAGTGATTGCATGGCACGACAAAATTAGTGTTTTTGTGGGCAGCAAAGTTATCCTGATCCCAGCTCCAGATCCTACTGAAGGAGAGGTGAAACTAGAGATGTTTGATGGCCCTTTTCTTGAAGATTTTTCCTCTTAAAAATTCAACAAAATCTGAGCATCCAAAAGTCTATCTGACCATTTACAGTGACCTATTTAATCAGCAAACTTTAACCTACTTAACAGAAATGTTTTTGCAAATGCATAAAGAACAACTAGCAATACATAGAGGAGGCCTTAGCACTTGGGTTGGGCCCAACCCCAAGAGCTACAAGCTCCTATAAAAGACTCAGATCTGATACCAAGTAGAGTTGCTTATCATTATTCAAAAATAACCATCATAAGAAAGTTGTACAGCAGTAGCTACAATAAAACAGTCTGAGCAAAATGGCGGCACTATAGTGCAAAAATAACAATGGTTCCAAAAGTAAAGTACGAAGGTTGAGGCCTTCCTATTTGTACAATACGAGGGTGCTAGCAGCCCTCCTAGATTCAAGGGACTCGGCTGTCCCAATTTCTAGTGAACGGTTACTCCTCCAAAATCTGCTTGGCTGCCTTTAAAACTCAGTTTGGTGGCCTGTGGAGCTCGGTGTTGAGGGTGGAGATTTCGAGGAAGGCCATTTAATGCCAGAGACAACCTCCCTAAGAATCCTCACCTCAAGATTGGTTGTCAGCTGACCCATGATTGCTTGGTTTTGCTCCATAATTTGTCCAAAAATCCTGAAATCACCACGTATTAGTCTCCTAGGTAGAGTGACCACCCTTATTCGTTCAAATAACATAAACATACTAGGAAAACATGCATAATCTATGAAAAATGGAGGATTGAACAAGGATAATTAGGCAAAATGAACCCAATAGGTTACCCAATTTGGGGGCTCATCAGGCGTTCAAACTAATCTTTATAAGTTTGAAGCTTGGCCCTTTTGACTTTTTCATCTTCTTGATACACATTCTTAAGCTTGTCCCATATTTCCTTTGTTGATTCAAAATTCATAACCTTAACAAATTATAATCTTGTCATCCATCAAAGGATGAAATACATAGCCTTGAATTACTTTCCTAGAGTCTTCTTCCAACCACATCTATTGAATTACTGGTTAGTACCTCATATTCATTTAGAACAATTGTCAAACATAAAATCCTTTTTCTTGTAAGAAAACTATCATCCTGATGATTCAAAAGGAATATTTTTTTCCATCAAAAATGACAGATTGTGTTTGGTGTATTCTACTTGCTTTCCTATGAGTCTTATTGTGATTTACCTTCTAGTGGTCAAATTATTTCTGAAGGAACCCACTCTAATTCCAATTGTTGGAATATTCAACAATACTTGGGAGGGTAGGTGGAATCAATATTAACAATTTTTAACTTCAAAAATTTTTAAATGCATCCAGAAATATAAAGAAAAACTCAAAAATGTACAGAGCACAAATATTTTTACGCGAAATCCCAAAGCGGGAGAAAACCATGAAATTCTTTTCTTAATATATATAAAGAGCGCATTTAAATTTATTAGCACAAACTCCATAGTTTATTAGCACCAACTCCCATGTTTATCAACGCCAACTGAAATGAAACGCCAACTTCTTTGTTTATGAACACCAACTCCTTGGTTTATCAAGAGAAACTGAAAGGAAGCACCAAATCCCTTATTTATCATCACCAAAACTTGTACAAGAGTCAATATTAGTCTAACCAATTCTTCCCTCCCAACAATTTCTCCTTTTTCCTTCATAGAAGCACTCGGTTTTGCAAACACAACCTTCTTAGCAACAAAAATTCTCTAAAAAATGACCCTTTAAATCTATCTCCTTATTAGTAGAAATTAGCTTCAACAGGCCCAAAAATAGTATTGAAACTTGGACTTTAATGCACCTAAACTCAACCCTCAAGCAACTTGAACTTGACTTAGAGAACAATGTTAGATCCTCAAAAACAGACCTAAAAATTTCCTTCAAACACACCAGGATTTGGCCCTCAAAATAGGCCTATGTTTGTCCTTATTTGCACCATAATTTTGATCCTAAAACTTAGCCTCAACAGGGACAGTTCATTGTTGTCAAGATAGGTCCGAATGTTGTCCTTCCACACTCGAGTTCAACTCTCTATAAAAATATGAAATCCGACCTTCAAAGGGGACATAATTCGACCATCATGAAAAACTTTGCAATTAGCCTTCTAACCTAGACCAAAGACCCTTAAAAAAATGTTCCAAAAAGAATCCTTCTAAAATAAGCCAAAAACCCTTCAAAAATGTGCCAGAAATCCTTTCCCATAAACTTGTCCAAATTAGCTCCTCTTCACTTCTTGTTCATAAGATATGAACTATAGAACTCAATTTTTTCTTAATTGTTTGAAAAGATATAAACTTGCTTGAGCGAGTTACTTGAAATTCTCTTTCTCACAAGTATTTATAGTGCATTCGAGGCCTATACTGAGCTGACTTGTCCATTGGCCAGGTTGACTTGTCCACCAGACATACTAGCTTGTGCAACTAGCAGAACATATAGTGAATATTCAGAAAACCATTTCTCCTCAACCATGATGAGTTAGAGGGAGTGGAATATACCATTGGAAAGGTGTCATAATAATATCTCCAACCATAAATGTTATGCTTCCATTTGAGGTAGGTATATCAAGTAAAAATTCATTCAAATATATGGTATCCAAATGGGGCATAAAAAAAAAAAAAAAAAAAAAAAAATTGAAATATGTTATTTGAATATATACCTTTCTATTTTATTTGGGAAACCTTTGATATCAATGAAAATTTATTTCAACATTTAATGTTGTTTGTTATCATATTTTTCATGTTTATATGCTCTAATTGCATTTTGTACATTAAGGTCTAAAGTTGTTTATAAAACTAGTTTTTTGGTGACTGTGTAGATATGCTTTAAAGCTAGTTTTGAAACCTCTATTCATAATTTTTCTTTTCTGATTATTTTATAATTATGTTATCTACTTTCTAATAATTCTTTCAATCATTTTTTTTAGTCATATCAGATGATTCTTAGTGTAATTTAAATAACCATCATAAGCCACATATCACTATATTACATCAATATACCATAACAACCATAATCATTCTATATTGCATCAATAAAATATATCTTTTGTTGTAAGTTTATGTGTGTTTACAAGTCTTATTTATCATATATTATTTTTTGTTTTAAGGATCAACCGTATTGGAAAAAGTAACCAAGGCACTGGGAATGTCATTTACCAAATTCCTAGGTGAAGAAGGCCCCAAATTCTTGAGATGTTTTCCATTTAGCCTTGAATTTATCAAACACCATAGTTATGTAATTTTCATCTACTTTTCTTAAAATAGACTAATTTTTTAGGAACATTCTAGCTAAAAGAGATGAGTAGAATCTTATGCGCAACTACCATTTTCACTCTCACAAATGGGGAAGGATGTAGTGCATTCTCAACCTCTTAACTAGTAATGGGTAAAAATCGATTAGGTTAAATAAACGACCACTGAAGTCTCTATTTTCCTCCAATGAAAAGAAATGCCCCAATGCTCTAATCAATCCTTTGGATTGGAAACCACTTTGACCATTTTCATTTCCAAGCATTTGAATGAAAGCCTAATATTTTGAACATGATTGTGTTCAGAACTTTGACTTGTGTAAGAAGTCTCAGTATATTCCCAGTCCAAAGTGTTTAGAAGTCAAGTTAATGTATTTACATTCCAAGCCTATGTGATTAGATTAAAAGTTTTATTTCATGCTTCATTAACTTAGTTCCTAGCTTTGACTTAGAAGTGACAACCAATCTAATCTAACTCGCTACCTACTATAGTGTGCTTTTAGTTTTACAAACATCGTACTGATATGAATATTAATAATGTTGGCTATAATTTGATCCAGGGGAACTCACTCACTCACTCACACACACACATATTTGTATGCGTGTGTGTGTGTCATGTGGTGACAATATGAGCAAGTAATGTATCATTGTATTCTGAGATAGATATCTATATGAATAAGCCTAAAGGAATTTCTAGTTAGGGAAAAATGTTAAGCCCATAGGAACTCTAAATTTGGAATAGTATTTTGTCAAGATCCATGATGTATTGATTCATGGTTCAACCCGAAGGATATGTTGAATGGTGTTGTTATTGATGTCAACATATGTTATTGAACGCTCTTAATATTTTTATGGATTGCATTAGTTGGAAGCTCCAATTGAAGGATGGTTGGAAACACTAGCCTTATAGTTTGTATTCTTTGGACGATGGACATACCCCACACTTTTTCAAAGTTTCTAAAGAAGCAGATCAATGTATTTTCCTTAGAAATCACCCTTGATGGATTCTCCTTATTTATTTGTTTCCAATGTTATGTGGTACACGATGAGAGTCATTGCAATTTGTAAAGTATGTTTGTGTGAAGATGGAAGACCAATTTGTGGTTAAAGACCCCATGGGGTAGTGATGTGGTAGCTTCTCCTTGATAAAGTCAAAAGTTCATATTATAAGGCCACCCACCATGGATTAAAATAATTATTCCTATGGAAAAATATCGCTCATGAATTATCATTTTCAAGTAATCAAGGGTGCATAAGGGTTTTGTGGTTTATAAGTTAATTAAAGTTTCATTCTCAAGAAAACCCCTTAAATGGTTTTCCCTCCACAATTTAAAATTTAAATTAAAGACTTTCCCTCCAATATAGATTTTTATATCCCTCAAGATATCTTGTTAAAACCTATAAAAGGGACTTGAATCTTCCCCTCTAAAGTGGAAATTAAACGATCATTATTCGTGTGCTTATTCTTTGAATGTATTTGACCCTGTTCTGAATAGAAACATCAGACAAGAAGCATCATTGAATGATTGTTTTTGTTAGATGACGATCCACTAAGGTTTTCACTTGCTTCTTCATCTCTGTAGTAGGACAACAAAGGAACCGGGATTGATTCTTTAAAGATTGTTTTGTTGTGTTTGGTTCTATGGCATACCACTCTAGGTTTCTAATTTTGTTTTCCATTTTTGGGATTCAACCCTCCTATGGAATTAAAACTTAAACATAACAAGTCAATTCAATGGTTCAAAAAGCTTCAAGGTGAGTGAATTTCTGAGTGCTTGAAGGACACTTACACCTTGAATGAATATGATGTATATTTTTCCAAGATTCATGACAATCGACCTTACCTTAATACAATATTCTCTACAATCATGATTGAAATTGCAACTCATTTCTCCTGAAGTAGTCTATAACCTTTTCCAACGGGTAGTCATTTCAATCTCTACGTTAATTATTGGTCCAAGATCTTGTGTATTTTTCAAGTCCACAGGCATAACTTTAAGATGATATGAAATGTTGGTCTTTTGTGATATCTGAATATAGATACCTATTCTTGTGGAGAGAATTCGACATGTGATGCATCACGTTGAGGAAGAAAATGTATAAGTCATGATCTAAATGTCCTTGTGCCTATTGTCATAAATTCATAAAAGACAGAAGTACAACTAATGGTTGCATAATTGTGTTGTAGTAACAAGGTCCCTTTTGGAGCTACATTAATTTTTAAGTATATTAGGCAGTCATATGTGAAAAAGTAAGATGTGATATCTCTAGAAAAAGGGTGATCTGAGGCTTGTCTCTCAAAAGTCATTAGGGAAAACCTATACATACATTTGTGAAAGGGATGTATAACTGAATACAAGAGATATATCCTAGATATGTACATAACACTAAAGTGAAGATCCTAAAATCCAAAGATAGAGCAATGTGGCCTCTCATCAACAACTTAACACTATAGGTCTTGAAGTAGTACCCAACATATGTACTTAAGTCATTCAACTTAAGACAATTCCAGAAGTAGTACAAATTTATCACAACACCAATATTAGTGGAATAATATGAGCATCCATTAAACATCACAAGGTATGTATCTTCATTGGCACGTAGCGGTCTTGCCATAAAATCCTTATCTATTTGAACAAGGCAGATGATTTTGTTACTCAATGGTTACAACAATATTGTTGTTGATGCCATAAATAATGAAAGGTTTTTTAGAGTAGAGGTACAGTATATACATATGTAGTTTTTTAGAGAACAAGAAGCCAAGTCTTATTTGAGCATGATCATCAAAAGGGTATGTTGTTCTCTTACATAATTCTGAAGCAAATGTTGTGTATATTTAGTGAATAAAGGTAAATTTTCTTACCAGTGTGGCACTATCTTGCTACAATTAGTCTAGGCATTGTTCATAGTAGTGTTCTTATTGTTATATCCTTGGTGTAGAAAATTGTTGGGTTTCATCATTCTATCAATTAGGTCCATTCATGCTCCATCGACATATACATGACTTATGATAGTTGTACTTGACTATGATATTGGTTGATTCTCGTGGGATAGCAGTTGTAGTTGATAATAATTGATTTGATATATTTCCACTAGTAAGATAACATATGCAAGTGCTTCATATTTATATCTGAGTAGATACAAGACATTTTCTAGTAGGCCTCTATGGGTAGAGCTTGAGAAACTTGCAAGAAGGTCATAGATTTGACCTAAAACATATATGATTGAGCCTCAAAACCAACAACATATGATTGATAATGTTGAAGAATGTAACTAGTTTCAGTCTTCATAATTTTACTTGTCAAAAGAAATTTTATTATTAGATAAAATGACTTATTAAAGCATGGGTTTTATGCATGAGTCAATTTTTTCCAGGTCAAATCCTCCATTGAAGGCTTCTAGGTTTTGTCTTAAGTCATTAGAGTCATTTTCATTTATATTAGACCCTTCTTGGGATTTTCTATCATGTAAAAATAATTATTTTTTAGTAAAAAAGGTTATTTGTCACCTCCACGCCAATTCGGCCCACATTAGGGCAATTGGACCCATAAAAAAGCTTATATAAAGAGAGGCAATTTGACCTATTTGGAGCATTCAATCAACAAGTTCGATCATCAAGGAAGAGAGACAGAAAAGAGATTGAAGTAGTTGGAGAAGGATGAGATTTGATGGGAATACCTAAGTTCAGTTTCTGGGCTATCTATCTCTCACACGTGAAAATTTTCCAGGTAGTTGTTGGGGCCGAAATTTTGTGTCTACTGTAGGTATGAAATAATGTTGTTGGGAGTCAAAGTTCTGTTGTTAGGGGGGCACAATTCTAAACTGAAGTTGTTTTTGGGGAGTTGTGACTCGGATATTTTTTCAGGGACTGTTTATTTAAGGAAAGGGTTGACTTGGTGGTTAGAGGAGGTATTTTTCTAGCTCTAAGAAGTCTGGAAGTGTCTCATATTGATTTGAATCTACTAAAGGAAGATTTTTTGAATGGGTTTTCCCCTTGTAGGGGTTTTTCCCTAGCTGAGTGTGTACATCTTGTGTCTCTTGTTCTTGTGGTATTAATATACATATAATTTGGTAATTGTTTAATGAAAGATAAACTAATTGATAAGTAAAATAATCCAACATAATTCACAAGTAATTATCAAGAAAGAGGAATCAAACCATAATTCCTATAAGCATTTATTTCTCAACATGGTATCAGAGCTAAAGTCGAAGAAGTTTGAAGATCACTTTGTTGGCTTGGAAGAAAAGATTACTCCCTCTATGGAAAGTTACTTTAAGATGGGATTCAATATCATGATAATTGTAGGAAGTTGGATTGGAAGGATCATCTACAACTTATCTAGTAAAGTCAATAGTGAAGGATTCTTGGTTGCACTTATAGGTACTCATGATGATGACAATGCATGGATCATAAATAGTGGAGCATCAAGATATATGATGAGAGAACGTGGAAAACTTCATATTCTATCAAAGGAATCATCATATCATGCAATGGAGCTAGGAGACAACAAAATTATGCAGTCAAGGGTGTTGGATCTACATCACTGAAGCTGGAAACTGGAGCAAAGGTACATCTCAACAATATACTCTATGTCTCAGGTTTGAAAAGGAATTTACTTTCAATTACTTGTTTAGAATATAAAGAAGAGAGGGTTTCCTTTGTAGAAGGTAAAGTTTTGGTTTGGTGAAAGGATTCAAGTATTGAAAAGACAAAAGTTATTGGAGTTTGTCAAGGAAGGCTATATAGATTTATAACACCATCTCCTCAAGCCCTAGTTCATTTGGAGATTAATCCTATTGAAGTATGACATAGAATATATGGGCATATTCATTACCGGATAATACCCTCACTTAATCAAATGGTAAAGGGCATCCCCAACATCAAGGAAGATCATGAAGGAGTACGCAAGGGATGTGCTTTGGGAAATAATACAAGGAAACCTTTTACAAGCAGTTATACAAGGTCTAAAGATGTCTTAAACCTCATTCGTTCTGATGTGTGTGGGCCAATGTATAAAAAAATTCTTGGAGGCCATATTTATTATGTGACCTTCATTGATGATCATTCTAGAATTACATGGCTCTATCTTATCAATACAAAGGATGAAGTATTTGAAAAGTTCAAGGAATTTAGATCTGAATTGGAGACCTTACCCGAAAGAAAGATAAATACTTTGAGATTTGAAAAAGGTGGGGAATACACTTCAAAACAATTAATTCCACAATGTAAAGAAGTAGGTATTAAGAGGGAGCTCATTATTCATTACAACCTCGAGCAGAATAGATTTGCAGAAAGGAAAAATAGAAAAATTGAAGAATGTATACAGACTATGATATTTGATCAAGGTTTACCAAAGTTTCCATGGGAAGAAGAAACAATGACAACTTTGTATATACAAAATATAAGTCCTCATAGAATCCTTGATAATATGACACTGGAAGAAGCATTCACGGGGAAGAAGCCATGTGTAGACCATCTCTGAATCTTTGGGTGTCCTGCATACATTGATCTTCAAAAAGACAAGCAAAAGAAATTGGATTCTACAAGTATAATAGGGATCTTCAAAGGCCTATAGAATCTACATCAAGGAAGGAATAAAAATTGAAGTTAGTAGGGATGTTATATTTGACGAAAAGCATGCCTACAAAAGATTTAAGGATATACTAATCGAATATGATGATGAAGATACACCACCATTTGAAGATGAAGAACATCTTGACAAAAAAATTACAAACCAAGAAGAATGAGAAGAAGGACCAAGTGATCCTATTCAACCTATAATCATTCTTGAAATAAAGAAGAGGCCAAACTGGTTAAAAAAATACACTTGAAGATGTCAAAGGAAATGGAGCTACTAAAGGAACTTTTGGAGAAAGAAAAATACCAAAGAGATATTCAGGTTATGTAACATACATGACAAAATTGATAGAAATTGAACCAACTAATTTTGAAGAAGTTGCTCATAAAGAGGAATGGAAGAAGGAAATGAAAGAAGAATATCAATCCATCATGAAGATTGGAGTCTAGGAATTCATTCCTAGAGCAAGTGACAAATTGGTTGTCACCTCAAAATGGATCTACAAAATAAACATGTTGTTGATGTAAGCATAGAAAAATACAAAGCTAGATTCGTTGCAAGGGGTTTCTCACAAAGGGAAGGTATATACTATGAAGAAACCTTTGCTCTTACTGCTAGGTATACTATTGTAAGATATTTGGTTTCACTAGCTGCTACTATGGGATGGAATATCCATCAAATGGATGTCAAAACAACATTTATAAATGGAGCCATTTATGAAGAAGTATGCATTGACCAACTAGAAGGATTTGTAATAAATAGCAGAGATACACATGCTTGCAGACTTAAGAAAACCCTATATGGATTAAAGTAATATCCTAGGGCATGGTATGCAAGGATGGATGCATATCTCTTAAGAATTGGATTCGTCAATTTATGTGGATGAAAACCTCTACATCAAGGTGGTAAATAATGAACCAAACATTATACAACTATATGTGGATTATTTGTTTATTATAGTGTGGAGCGCAAAATACTAGAATGTAAGAAAATGTTGGCAGCTGAATTTGAAATGAAATATATTAGACTAATGCATTATTACATGGGCTTGGAAGTCTAGTATAAACCCGGTGAGATATATCTGGGTCATTATAAACACATAATCAAGATGCTGCAGAAATTCGGTACCATGGATTCCAAGCTTGTGACTACTCCCATGATCACTAATCTCAAGAAGTTGAGAAGCTCTGACTCTAGTCTCGTTGATCCTACTATCTATCGTAAGTTGGTGGGTTCTCTAATTTACTTGGTAAATACAAGACCTGATATATATTTGATTGTAAATGTTCTAAGTTAATTTTAGCTGGAACCTCATCATGACCATTGGATAGTTTCCAAGCATATCTTGAGATACCTACGTGGCACCATACATAATTTCCTAAAGTATGGTGGAAAGGAAGTCAAGTTATCAGGTTTTACTGATTCCAATTGGGATGGCAATGAAAACGATGGAAGAAGCACTACCGATGGATGTTTTAGTTTGGGATCTGTAATGATTTCATCGATGAGTAGAAAACATGATCTTGTTACATTAAGTAGTGTTGAATTAGAATATTTTTTTGCATGTGAAGTAAAAAAGGAAGGTATTTGGTTAAGAAAACTCTTGTCAAATTTGTTTGGAAAGCATCTGGATCCTACAATGATAAATTGTGATAATCAAAGCAACATCAATATGTTTGAGGACCCCGTATTCCATGCAAGGATAAAGCATATCAAAAAAAAGTACCACTGCATTAGGATTTTGGTACAAGATGGGGTCGTGAAGCTAAAATATATCCCAAAAGATGAACTGGTAGTTGATGTGTTGACGAAATCTCTTCTGAATAAGAAGTTTGAATATTTAAGGAGCATGCTTGGGTTGGTTGATGCTACATATTTAGTTGACAGAGAGAGATGAAGCATCTTATGGAAAAATGATTGGGAGGACATCTGGCCAACCTATGTGTCGATGTCTAGATCCCAAAGAGGGAGGATCGCATTGGTCATGGAGATCTGACCTTGGATACCCACCTAGATCCCTAGGTTGGTGGTAGAGCTTAAAATCCTTATGGTACCTAGAATGGCTAAAGCTCAAGTCCCCTTAGTCCCACTTAGATAGAATACCCTGGTCAAGTATCTAGTCCGCAACATTGAGTGTGCTATAACTCTTTGTAGTTTATTTCATTTTGAAATCTTACATGTACTCTTATATGTATGTAATTATGAATACCTCCGTAGTTAAGAGGGGGAATTGAAGAATGTAACTAGTTTCGGTCCTCATAATTGTACTTGTCAAAGAAATTTTATTATTTAATAAAATGACTTATTAAAGCATGGGTTTCATGTTTGGATCAATGTTTTCTAGGCCAAAGCCTCCATTGAAGGCTTCTAGGTTTTGTTTTGAGTCGCTAGAGTCATTTTCATTTTTATTAGACTCTTCTTGGTCTTTGTATCATGTAAAAATAATTATTTTTGAGTCAAACAGGTTATTTGTCACATCCACACCAACTTAGCCCTATCCCCATGAAGTCAGTCTATAATAGAGAAATTTGACTTAGCAGAAAGGCTATATAAAATTCAACCTATTTGAAAAATTCACTCAGAAAGTTTCGATCTTCAAGGAAGAGAGATAGAAAAGACAGAAAACTTGTTGGAGAAGGACTAAATTTTTTGGGAAGACTTAAGTCGAGTTTCTGGACTATATATCTCTCACACGTGCAAATTTTTTAGGCAATTGCTAGGGGTGAGATTCTATTGTTGGGGGTGAAAGTTTTGTTACTAGGGGGCTAAAATTTTGGACTTAAGTTGTTGCTGGGAAGATGTCACTTGGATATTTTGTTAGGGACATCTATTGAAGGGAAGGGTTAACTTGGTGGTTGGAGGAGGTCTTTGTCTAGGTCTAAGAAGTTTGGAAGTGTCTCATCTTGATTTGAATCTACTAAAGGAAGAGTTTTTTATTGGGTTTTCCCCTTGTAGGTGTTTTTCCCTGAATGAGCGTCTGCATATTGTGTCTCTTGTTCTTGTGGTATTCATATACATATAATTTGGTAATTTCTTGATGAAAGATAAACTAATTAAAAAGAAAAAGAAGCCAACATAATTCACAAGCAATTATCAAGAAAGAGGAATCAAACCCTAATTCCTATAAGCATTGATTTCTCAATAGATACATCCTTTGGCACTGTTGCAACAACATAGTTTTGTGCAACTACTTCATGAGTCTTTTGAAGCATATTCATTCTTGAGCATTGTAGTATTTGTGTCAAGGGAATCAATGGTTGTTATACAATGACATTGACTATTGTAGGTTGCATGAGTACAAGAGTGATTGATACCATTGATGAGTTAGAGGGAGTGACATATACCATTGGAAAAGTATCAGAATAGGATTTCCAACCATATATGTTATGCTTCCATTTGAGCTAGTTAAATGGAGTAAAAATGAATTCAAAGATAGGGTATCCAAATGGGGCATAAAAAAATCCAAATACAATATTTTGAAATATGTTATTTGAATATGTAACTTTATCTTTAATTTTGAAAACCTTTGATATCAATGACAAATTATTTCAACATTTCATGTTGTTTTTTATCATATTTTTGGTGTTTATATGCTATGATTTCATTTTGTACATTAATATCTAAAGTTGTTTATAAAACTAGTTTTTCGGTGACTGCGTAGATATGATTTAAAGCTAGTTTTTAAACCTTTGTTCATAAGTTTTCTTTTATGATTATTTTATAGCTATGTTATCTACTTTCTACTAATTCTTTCAATTTTTTTGTTTTTATTTTTATTTTTTTAGTTATAGCGGGTGATTCTTTATGTAAGTTAACTAGCCATCATAAGCCACACATCACTTTATTACATCAATAAACCATATCAACCATAATCATTCTATATTGTATCAATAAAATATATCTTTCGTTGTAAATTTATGCGTATTTACAAGTCTTATTATCATAAATTAATTTTTATTTGAAGGGTCAATCTGATTAGAAAAAGTAACCAAGGCACCAAGAGCGTCATTTACCAACTTTCTAGGTGAAGGAGGCCCTAACTTTTTGAGAACTTGTCCATTTAGCCTTGAATTTATCAAACACCATAGTTTTGTACTTTTCATCTACTATTTTTCTTAGAATAGACTAATGTTTTGGGAATGTGCTAGCTAAAAGAGATGAGTAGGAGACAATGAGTGACCACCATTTTCACTCTCACAAATGGGGAAGGATGTAGTGCATACTCAACATCTTAACTAGTATTGGGTCAAATTTTATTGGATTGACTAAATGACTATTTTGACTATCGAAGTGTCTATTTGTCTCCAATGGCAAGAAAGGCCTTAGTGCCCTAATTAATGTTATCAGGAAAACTAGTGTCCATTCAGAGCTGCTAGTCCCACTAAGACGAGTAGCTATCTTAGAAACAAACAAAATAAAGTCACTCATGTTTTCCTTTATGAGAGATAAATGAGAAAGAAGCAGAGAGTACCAACCTTAGTCTTTCGCTTGGCTCCTTGCTTGTTTCCTTTCCCCTTTGACAAAACTTCACCACTCTTTCCTTACTTGTCCCGCTTCAAAGAGCACCTGTAGAGTCAAAGCAGCATAATACCATCAAAGCATAGAGATCTATAACCATAAACAATATAGGATCAAAAGTATATTAACCATACAAATTCATATATCAGTACAAGATTCAGAGATACACAAGAATATGGAGGAAAACTCAAATAGCTTTATTGATAGAAGTAGTAGAAGAGAGGATTACAACCCATTGGTCTGACCCAACGCCGTCCTCCCAGCATGAAATCCCTCTTCACCTCATTAAAATCTTAGATCACCCAACAATATAATGTTGCACAGAGAAACCAACAGCACTTCCTTATAAAATACAAAATTCCAGCCTCTGGATCTCTAGGATGAGGGATCCATATATAGATGTTTGCAGGTGGGTGAGTCAGCTTCTGGGATTTTGATTAGTTTCATCTTTCTGATAGTTCTTGGTTCCACTTGGATATTTCATGATCTCTTACTCATCCCTGGGCGAATTCAGAGAGGCAAGTGCCGAATGAGCAGCTTCTAGAATATTCTTTGGGTTTCCACCTAGCAAACTGCTTCTACCATTTGTCTACTCTCGCTCATCGCATCCTACAGAAGTGCTTTCTAGTATGCATCGCACTTTTTGCATGTGGAAAGTGAGATGCATCGTACCCTTAGCACTGAGTAGTCTGTATGGTCCAGTTTTGACCAATTCTTAGCAGTTTTTCAGGGAGAACTTCTGGGAGATTATGTAATCAGTTGACCTTGCTCCTTTTGGTACGAAAGAACACTTTTAGGGACTTAGAAACCCTTGGTTTATGGACATATGTGATTGGGGTTGCAGTGCCCAAATATGTCTATAACAGTTGCCCCCTAAAGCATGAGGTCGTAAATCTTTTTGATGTCGGGTGAAATGCTTTATCATGAGGATCCGAGGTTTTTCGAACTGGAAGGTGACCTGTAATAAGATACAATACAATACATTATCTTCATAATATTTTCATGATCTAGCTGAGGCGGGCATTCCCATGCTCAGCTTTATAAATTCATTTTCATGTTCATAGGACAGACAACCGTCTGTGTGGCAGACTGATGATTCTGGTAGAGCCATCATCCTTTGGCTTGGATGATTATCTATGCAGCAATGATGTACATTTGATGTTTTTATTTTCCTGAATATATCGCAGCCCGGATGGATGAAACTAGATTCGGGGTCTTCAAAACTCGTTCAATATTCGCCTGAAGTACAAGCCGATCCATGTGAAAAGATGTTCTGGCGTTGAACATGGAAAGACATCGCCTGATTACCAACCAATTATGTAAGCTGTTAACAGGAGCGACATGAATCACCAATAATGATAATGACCCTCAAGGTACTGCATTACAATTCACATGGTGTGAATACATGAGTCAATGTCGAACACCACGCAAAATCTTTCGGTCGAAGGCCATTAATGTAAACATGTCGCCGGAAGTGAGAAATTTTCCATTGAGGCATGCAAGCTTCAATGTACTGAAAGGGTTGTTCCTGGGTCGACTTCTTGGATAATGAGCTGATGTCGACAAGAAGTGACCCGTCGTAGGAGGGAATTAATTAATCCCACATCTACAACACAGAACGGAGCAAATGATTTTGTGGAGATGAAAATGATCTGATGATACAAGGTTTAGGGTGGCGGTCATGAAAGAATGAACCGTGAAGGTATTGCAGTGGATGAGACACAAGTTGGGTTGGTGAATTCTCTGAGCGACTTCTCTTGAACATATCGGTGACACTAAAATGGATTGGTAGCGTTAACCCACAAAAATGGATGGTACGGTGGACCAATGGTAATATGACCAGTGAACAGAATAACTCAACCCGACTCAATCATGGTGATGGAGTGATAGTGTCATGTTCAAGAGCGACCTGCTATCAATAAAGTTTCTTCAATTTTTCTTCCCAATTTTTCCCTAGTCATTTCTGACCAGTACCTCTTTATTTTTGTCAAGCTTGAGGAGGATAACATATGCTTGTTCTATAATTTTCCCTTCGGGCAAACCCGTCGCTATGTTTTAATGAGCCTAGCGACAGTGAAACTTACCCTTGCCTACATGGACAAGTTTGTCACTATTGTTTTAACAAGTTTAACGACAAAGATAACTCGGTCCTTTTCATTTTTAGAGAGTCTGAAAAAGGACAGAAAGGAAACTCCAGTATTCCTTTTTCGTAATGTAATCCCTTAAGTCCGAAAAAGTGTAAAATAATACGAAAGGGATGAATTTTCGATAGTTTTAACGAGCCGAACAAGACAAGCGCTCAATCCTTTTGTGTAATGATCCCTTAGGTCCAAAAAGATTAAAATCTAGAGGAGAGATAGCACTTCCGATCGTTTTAACAAGCTAGAGAGGCTAATTGCTTGGCAATCTTTTCATATTTTACGAGTCAGATGAAAAGAGCTTAAAGGAGACTCGTTTTTTGAGGAACAAGTGATGTTTTCAGACAGCAGCTGGTTCCAGGTAAGGTTTGGAACTTTTTCAATCACGGCAATGTAAAGAAGGTGGCTAATAGGATCACTCGTTGCAGATGTTCCTCAAAAGGGGTAAACACTCAAATGGAGGCGTATGATCGGCTAAAAAAGAGTGGAGGTGATGTTAAAAACACGACCAAGGCTCAAAAGCTGATAATAATGCGATCGCAATGGTTATTTACCGGAGGTGGGTTCATTTTTTAATGAGCTTAAACTCTGGTGGAACATATGCTCATTGCTAGGTTTATTTTTTAACGAGCTTGAACTTTGCGTAAAACTGCTCGTGCCAATCGTATAATAAGGATGTCCCATTGATAGGTTCATTTTTTAGGGAGCTTGCCCCATTCGAAACTTTGCTCCGGAGCCTTTTGTTATGCAAGCTAGGAATGACCAATCCTACGATTTTATTGGGTTAAGAACCTACAAACTAAGAAAATAAATGGTCGCTTTTCACTTGCATGCAAAAAGGTTTGCATGCCCCCAGGTATAATGAAGTAGAGTTTCCAGGTTACCATTCAATTTGCAGACAAAACACTTCCATGGCTCTATTGGGAAAGGCATACCTTCTCACGGAGGAATCTTATTCCAGTCTAATCCCATTTTCCAAAACGGACGGGTGTGTCAAACTAGTCATATTCTTATGCGGAAACCTACCTTATAACTGGGGTTTTCCTGCCGAAGCAGACCAGGGCGCATGCCTGCTAGGTTTCAATCACAATCACCGAATCACTTGTGCTCATCAGGTGCAAAAACTGGAGATTAATGAGACATTCCTTGCACAAAAAGACTAGTTAGGGATGGCATTTGACTATTAGTTATGTGTGAGCAGGGAATGAAGCTGGTCTATGAGCTGGACCACTCTGCCTTCATGCGGAAAACAAATCACTCGAAAGAGTGAGGAAACAATAGCTCCCATGCTATAAATGTAGTCACGCCCAAGGAGTAGATTGCAATATAAAGGTCCTTGGACTCCCATTATGCTCAGGTAGACAATTTTCCTTCTCAAAATTATAGGCAAACTTGGAAGGATCCCTAACGGTCAACTGGTTCCTTTGTCGAAGCCTGTCAGATTTCACATCTCAGGCAAAAGCGATGGCGAACCAAGCGCTTTCCAAGCGGTTGAGGAAATGATACTCACAGAAGCCCTTTCATCTATGATAGTACCAACCATGATCATTCTGTAAGCTTGTACTATGATTCGGAATGGTACATTAGATGGTAGACGGCGTCTGCCTAGTAGATTCCAATCGAAGGAAATGACTAGATTGCTTGGATGTGGGACTGAATAAACGACCGGATAAATCTCTGACGAACTTCTTTCCTGCGGCAAAGGAATGGGTAGATTGCCCCCATTTTCATCGGAGTCTGTGTTTACAAAAATAACATGAACGGTGTCGTTCTCATTCTCTTGGGTGACGGTATCATCTGACGGCGGATCCTCTGAAGACAAGATTGGATCGACTGTCGTCTCTACTTGTTGACTTTGGTCCAGGGTGGACTCAGAGGGTTTACCTTCAATGATAGGTGCTTCGACCGACAACAAAGGTGTGTCAGTTGGATTTTCAACTAGTGATGGACTCGGCAAGAGTTTCTTGTATCCAGGAGGAAGCCGTAGCGGTGAAGCAGGACGGTTATCCAAGACTCTTTTAGCTTCGTCTAGGAAGGGACAATGGTGGATGGCATGATCGCCTTCGCACAGTCTACAAGGAATTTTAGATCTTCCTTTTTGTCCAGTGACTTCGTTTTCACTAGTTGATGGTGTACTTTCAACATGATCGTCAAAGGTCGAGGACACCGGATTGTGAAAGTGGGGAGACCAATCCCTTAAGATCCGTGGGATGCAAGGACAATCTCGATGATAGTGGTCCCCTTTGCAAATGACACATGGAGATTTAGGTTTGGATGGTGTAGTGTGTGGATTTTCGCTAGATGATGCTTGGTTGCCCCCTTTCGTCGTTGGCTTCTTCTTCTTCTTCTCCTTCTCTTTCTTCTTCTTCTCAGTTACTTGGTTTTTAGTTTTACCAGCTTCACCAAGCGAAGAGGAAGAAGGAGAGGGAGAAACAAACAAAGTAGAAGGTTGGGGGGTAACTCTAGTATCATCCAATTGCTGATTTGATTGCTCAGGAATCATGGTGCTTTGAACGACAGAGGTCGAGAAGAGCCATACTGGCAGGCCAATTGTCAGTCTTGGAAGGGACAATGTGGCCATATGAGGTGCACCAACATCTCCCCAAGAGGAGAAAGGACTAGGATTTCCCCCAAGGGGAAATCCTTGGTTGGTGGACTCCATTTTCTCAACCTAAGATCAATGAGGAAACAAGGATGTTATTCCAATTAAAATAAATTGTATGACGCTTTGACACAACTTGCTTTTTCAATTTTTAAGAGTCGAGAAAAGGCTAAAGATGACTCTAGTCGCCTTCGATTTTTAATGAGCCTGAAGTGACAAGTGCTCAGATGGACATTTTTGTTTAAGGAGTCTGAAAAGGAACGAAAGAGACTACTCTAGAAATATAGACAGAGGGATTACCAAACCAATCGCAAAACTGCAGAATATTTTTTATGGTATGGCAGTCAATCTTCCCGAATGTTATGTTCAGTGCATTGCGATCGGTAGGGTGGCAGACACGGCTTCCTAAGGATAAAGGATATAGCCTATTGTGGTCTCCCAATATATACTCGACGGTACGTGGGAGCACAAGTCCGTATTGCGACTTGTCGTCTCAAAGAGGAGGAATCACCTAACCTACGATGAAAGCGATAGTTACCAGGCTTTACGACGCCGGAATACATCTCTAGCCTAGACTTCTAAATGTTGTGTGTTAGGTTCCAAAGTGTTTTTATGTTCATTGAATTTATTTTACAGTTGATCTTTCTTAAGAAGTTTGCCTTTAAGGTTCACCGCATGATGTAGATATACAATTCTGAAATATGCAATCTAAGATGATAAACAGTCGTTTACTCTTATTTTTGCAATGAAAATCCTAGCTACTAAGGAAAGAGAAGCGAAATTCTTTCAACATAGAGCAGAGAGAACACACTAGATGCACTGTCCTAAATCAAAATCAACAAGCAGTCTAAATGCAAATGCACATGCATATATTTGTTTTCCGCTTTCTTAATGTGTGAGTGACAAAAAGAATGCTAAATACAAATCTGAACTATCTTTTCTCTCAAAGCGACAGTACTAACAATTTTCTCTTCAAAAGACAAAAGGAAAACGAAGATGACACTTTGTGATTTCAAATTCAAAAAACGAAAGGAAGACCAAGACGATACTTTGCAATTTCAAATTCAAAAGACGAAAGTAAGACTACTTTGCGATTTCGAATTCAAAAAACGAAAGGAAGGCTAAGACGACACTTTGCGATTTCGAATTTAAAAAACGAAATGAAGGCTAAGACGACACTTTCATCTTCAATTTGAAAACTGCTTTTGACACTTGAAATACGATTAATTCAAATCAAATACAAGAGTAACAGTGTAATCGACCATCAAAAAGAGTAGGATTCTTTTCTTTGGCTGAGAAAAACACTTGCGACACTTCCAAATCAAAAGACGACAGTTTGATTAAGCTACTTCTTGTAAAGGAGAACTGTAAATGGCGAAAAATACATAAAAAAATTCACAATTCTTTGTACAATGGAGGCTGAATAATGCAAAGGAAGGGAGTTTCAACAGTGGTATACTGATCACAGACAGCAAAACTACTGAATAAAGATGAAGAGAATGAAGAAAAGACAAAAATATGGAGGCAGAAACAGTCTTATCTGATCATCGCACCTGTAACACAGGGAAACAGGGATGCATCTCACCTACTGCACACGGGAAGTGCGATGCATCCAGACTGTCAAAAGGAGACAGTGCAATGGTCCAAGGACAAGTCTTTAACTTGGTTTTTGTTCACAGTTTGCAACTTAGTTCAGGGATTTAGGCTGAGCTAATGATAGTCAGTAAACACAAAGCATAGGGGCTGATCTAATGAGGTTACTTGAGCTACCACCAGGGCACTTAGGATGTTTGCAAGTCAGTTATTCAGTTTATAAACAAAACCTGGAGATAGACTGAAGCAGCGTTGATCTACTTTGCACTTGCATAGCAAATGCAGTTCGAAGGCTAGCTGGCTTAACTTCAGGCTCCATCTGTAGTTTATAAAGTAAACAAATATAAACAAGCAAACAAGCTATTCGCTCCCCAATGGAGTCGCCATTTTGTTATCAGGAAAACTAGTGTCCATTCAGAGCTGCTAGTCCCACTAAGACAGGTAGCTATCTTAGAAACAAACAAACTAAAGTCACTCATGTTTTCCTTTATGAGAGATAGATGAGAAAGAAGCAGAGAGTACCAACCTCAGTCTTTCGCTTGGCTCCTTGCTTGTTTCCTTTCCCCTTTGACAGAACTTCACCACTCTTTCCTTACTTGTCCCGCTTCAAAGAGCACCTGTAGAGTCAAAGCAGCATAATACCATCAAAGCATAGAGATCTATAACCATAAACAATATAGGATCAGAAGTATATTAACCATACAAATGCATATATCAGTACAAGATTCATAGATACACAAGAATATGGAGGAAAACTCAAATAGCTTTATTGATAGAAGTAGTAGAAGAGAGGATTACAACCCATTGGTCTGACCTAGCGCCATCCTCCCAGAATGAAAGCCCTCTTCACCTCATGAAAGGCTTAGATCACCCAACAATACAATGATGCACAAAGAAACCAACAACACTTCCTTACAAAATACAAAATTCCAGCCTCTCGATCTCTAGGATGAGGGATCCATATATAGATGTTTGTAGGTGGGCGAGTCAGCTTCTATGATTTTGATTAGTGTCATCTCTCTGATAGTTCTTGGTTCCACTTTGAGATTTCATAATCTCTTTCTCATCCCTGTGTGAATTCAGAGAGGCAAGTGTCGAATGAGCAGCTTCTAGAAGATTCTCTAGGTTTCCACCTAGCAAACTGCTTCTGCCATTTGTCTGCTGTCGCTCATCGTACCCTACAGAAGGGCGTTCCAGTATGCATCACACTTTTTTGCATGTGGCAGGTGAGATGCATCGCACCCTTAGCATTGAGCAGTATGTATGGTCCAATTTTGACCAGTTCTGAGTAGTTTTTTAAGGAGAGCTCCTGGGAGATGATGTAATCAGCTAACCTTGCTCCTTTATGATATGAAACAACACTTTTAGGAACTTAGAAGCCCTTGGTTTATGGACACATGTGATTGGGGTTGCAGTGCCCAAATATGTCTATAACAATTAATCCTTTCGATTGAAAACCCCTTTGACCATTTTCATTTCCAAGCATTTGATTGAAAGATTAATATTTTGAACATGATTGTGTTGATAACTTTGACTTGTGTGGGAAGTCTTAGTACATGCCGAATCCAAAGTGTTCGTGAGTCAAGTTGTTGTCTTTACATTCCAAGCCTGTGTGATTAAATTAAAAGTTTTGTTTCATGCTTCATTAACTTAGTTCCTAGCTTTGAATTAGAAGTGACAACCAATCTAATCTAACTCATTACATAGTATAGTGTGCTTTGAAGTTTACAAACATTGGATTGATATGAATACTATGTCGTAGTTTAGTTCTCTAAATTAGCCTGACACATTCCAACCAATCTTGTATTTGATAATGCTATATATTATTGTTCTGTAAAGTTGATTGGGTTGGATTTATATAAGGGGATCATCTTATGGTGTTCAACGAAATATTGTCCTTAGGCTAATGGTGTAGCTAAATCCACCAACAAGAATTCAATTTGCGTCCTTATTTTTTGGCCAATGGAAAGGAAGCCATCCTCACTCAAAAGATATTATTTCATCTCTCCAACTATCTCAAACCTCACGTGGGCATAATTTCTTAATAAACCAAAGAATAATTGATGCCTACTCAAAATAGAAGAAGGGGGAGAGAACGCAAAGAAGAAATTCATTGTTCACCAATAGAGAGGTGGTTTGATAAGAAATATGAAAAATAAAATGAATTCCAAGTCGAATACCTTGTTCTAAAGTGGGGCAAGCCACATGAAGAGAAGGGTAAGCACACTAAATTCCCAAAGTCATGTCGTGTTCCTTACTTTCAGCTAGTTGAAAATCTTGGCCTTGACACATATAGAATGCAAAACCTAGAAGGAAAAGTAGACCCACTTCCCATCAATGGCCAAATTATGAAGAGATGCTTCACTTAGTTTTCCTTTAGGTAGTTATCGTGTACAAAAATAGATTAAATTTTGTTTTGTTTTCAGTTTTGTATCTTAATTTCACTTGTTTTATTTATTTGATTTGAATTTCTCATTTCTTTATTTTCATTAATCATTTCTTTGCTTTGTTAGTTCATTTTCAAAGAAGGTCACTTTTGTTCTTTTTCATGAAATTGGTTGGCATATATTGTAACTACTCTATTTTCTTTATAGTCCATAAGTGCACTTAGTTAGAATCATTGAAATCCATTGTGATCCCAATTGAAATTGGTTGAATCTCCTTTCATTACTCAATCTAATATGTTAGTTGTCAACATAGTGGTGGAACACTACATAAACAACAAATGGCTATGAGAAACATAGGCCTAGTTTTGACCATGCTATTGGTTATCCTCAAGGATACAATCAAATTTGAATTTGTATTGATGAATGTTTCGACACTATCTAGTAGGTCACCATAAGAAATTTTAAAATCCTAAGGAGGAGTATGTAAGCCTTGCTAAACATAAATACATTCATGCACTATAAAAATGTATGCCTTGACATAATGTGCAAACTTGTAATGATATAAACCCTAATTGATGCTTCCTTAGCCATATGAATAGTCTTCATGAGAAGGAGATTGAAAATGAATGGTAATCCATTATGAGACAATGATGTTGGTATGGCATGCATTATAACAAACTACCTTGTAAATGTAAAAAAATGCATAAAGGGAAATAATATATATATATATATGCATGAAAGTAGGGCATGATGAAAAATGCATGCCCTAGGAAGAATAAAAAGATGATTTATGTGGTAATAGGATGTTGAGCTCATGAAATTACATGAAAACGAGGTATTTAGGAAAATGCATGCCTCAAGTTGAAAATGCACGTAGAGTCCATGATATTGCATGTTTGCATAGTAAGGAGGAATACCAACACCTTCTCAATGACAAATGCACACCTTCACTATAAATGCGTATGCCCTTGACATGTTTTGTAGGCTTATGATGGCCTATACCCTAAATGGTTCTTCCTTATCCCACATGTCCTAAACATTAAATTTTTCTTCCTTAGCCCATATGTCTTATTACATTTATGACTTTGAATACTTTAAATGCCACTTGAAGTTGAGTTATATACATATTCACCACTATTACCATATTGTTTTCAGGGTGTTTGAGTAAAACATAAGTGGTGAGGCGTCATGACATTTTGCGATTTTATTGCCTTAAATATTATTGGATGTTAGCTCAATAATTCTTAACTAGGGAAAATATTGAGAGACCTACCATTGCTACAACCTTGATCGTGGTTGCATGATTAATCTTATGAAGGACTAGGCAATTATTATCTAGTTCATAGCCATCTTCTTATTTGGTTTATGTATCTCTTTGTAATGCTTGTTTGAAAATATTAATCTAGTTGCAATGCCTTCTTTCTAGGATGGTGAACTTGCTATGTTCTTCTTAGTTATACTAACTCATAAATGAACTCCTATTCAACAAAAACTATGATGTTGTATATCTTAGTTTTCTTGAGAAGCAAGATGAAAATAAAGTCCTCGCAGAATTATGTTATGGACCCAGTGGAGGACAATTTTTTGGTGAAACAATAACCCATTAAGTATTGAGATCTAGATATTATTGGCCAACGATGTTCAAATAAGTCCATGATTATGTTTGAAAGTGAAAAACATATCAAAAAATTTCTAGTAGGGAGAAAAAACTAGACTTAGACCCATTTCATTTTATAACTATTGAAGAACACTTTGAACAATGGGTTATAGATGTTGTCGATGAGATCTGTTCACATTCCTTTGGACACCATATATATCATGACTGCAATGGACTACTTCACACAATAGACTGAGGGTGTGCAACTAAATAAGGAAAATGAAGAGGTTGTGATTCATTCTCTAGAGAAATAGTTGATTGCTAGGATCAACATCCCAACCAATCTTGTCTTTGATAATGCTATATATTGTTGTTCTGTAAAGTTGATTGGGTTGGATTTAGATAAGGGGATCATCTTATGGTGTTCAACGAACTATTGTCCTTAGGGTAATGGTGTAGCTAAATCCACCAACAAGAATTCAATTTGCGTCCTTATTTTTTGGCCAATGGAAAGGAAGCCTTCCTCACTCAAAAGATATTATTTCCATCTCTCCAACTATCTCAAACCTTACGTGGGCATAATTTCTTAATAAACCAAAGAATAATTGATCCCTACTCAAAATAGAAGAAGGGAGAGAGAAATCAAAGAAGAAATTCATTGTTCACCAATATTAGAGAGGTGGTTTGATAAGAAATATGCAAAATAAAATGAATTCCAAGTCGAATACCTTGTTCTAAAGGGCAGAAAGCCACATGAAGAGAAGGGTAAGCACAATGGCCACATGAAGTTTATGCGAAAGGAGTAAGGGTTAGGAAAATTTCGTTGGCCAAGAGAGTAGAGGTGATAGCGGGAAAGCCAGGGGGAAACCATGGGATGAATGGATTGGATGGCCAAGAGAGTAGAGGTGATAGCGGGAGAGCCAGGGGGAAACCATGGGATGAATGGATTGGATGGCCAAGAGAGTAGAGGTGATAGCGAGAAAGCCAGGGGGAAACCATGGGATGAATGGATTGGAACACGAAACTAGGGAATCCATCACTTTGCTATAAGCTTGTATTGTGGCCTCCCTTTCTTCCTAGATATGGAAAATATAGCTAGGCAATCTTGGGAAATTTTTCAGATGGAAAGGAAGTGTTTCGTAGCTGTTCTCTATTGATGTGATCTAGTTTTCCCTCTTGTTTATTTATGTCAAAAATGTATTACATGTTTTATGAAATATGTAATGGTGTAGTTTTCCCTCTTATTTATTTATGTCGAAAATGTATTACATGTTTCATGAAATCTGTAATGGTTTGAAATTCAGATTCGAAAATTAGAAAGACAAAAAGAGGAAGAAATTAAGATTCGAAAATGATAAGAAAGAAAACGAATTTCAAAGAAATCTGTAATGGTATAGTTTCCCCTCTTGTTTATTTACATTTATATATCAAAAATGTATTACATGTTTTATGAAATCTGTAATGGTTTGAAATTCAGATTCGAAAATTAGAAAGGCAAAAAGAGATAGAAATTAATTAAGATTCGAAAATGAATTTCAAAGAAATCTGTAATGGTATAGTTTCCCCTCTGGTTTATTTACATTTATATATCAAAAATGTATTACATGTTTTATGAAATCTGTAATGGTTTGAAATTCAGATTCGAAAATTAGAAAGGCAAAAAGAGATAGAAATTAATTAAGATTCGAAAATGATAAGAAAGAAAAAGGAGTTTCGAAGAGGTGATGCGTCTGCCGGGAGTCGAACCCGGGTCTATTGCTTGGAAGGCAATTATCCTAACCGTTGGACTACAAACGCTGCACCTGGCAATTAAAAGAAGCGCATCCACACCCTAGCAGGCGTAGAGATGTATTTATATATACCCTAGCAGCAGGCGCAGAGATATATATGCGATTCGCTGGAAAATCGAAGAACCACAGGGTAACAAGCGCAGATATTCGTTGGTGCATTTGCGTGCAACTCCATTTACTAAAATTATAACGCGGAAATGGAAAATCCAATCCAATCCAATCGGAGGAGGGGAGGTCCAACGCGTGCCGTTGCTGTTGAGGTGATGTGGTATTTGGGCAACGGACGGAGGCAGGGCGTGACGTGGACGTTACAATTTCTTCCCACATACATAATGTAAGCTATATACAAGTCATTTATATAGCAGCCCACCATATATTGTATTGTCTCTTCGGAGACATCCGATAAAATTGGAACGATACAGAGAAGATTAGCATGGCCCCTGCGCAAGGATGACACGCACAAATCGAGAAATAGTCCAAATTTTTTTCATCTTTCCGGAAATGGTCCAAATTAAATCTTTCGGCTCGAGAAATGGTCCAAATTTTTTTCATCTTTCCCGCTCGAGAAATGGTCCAAATTTTTTTCATCTTTCCGGCTCGAGCATTTCTTTTTCTTCTGCTTTTTTCCTTTCCCGCATTTCTTTTTCTTCTGCGTTTTCCTTTCCCGCTGGTTCGAAAATGTCTTTTTCCAACCAAAAAATAAAAAACAATTAAAATTGGATTTAAAAACAAAAACTAAAGCAATTTATCGAAAATTAAAAATCAATTAAATGATTTAATAACAAAAAAACCAAAGTAATTTAGAGATAAAGGAAAAAACATCCACTCAAAAAAACAAAAAAGCCATAATTAAAAAAATTATATTAAAAAAATAAATACTTTTTTAACTCAAAAGAGTATTTATATTATATAAATCTGCTCTTAGTTTGTACGCATAACCTTATATTGTGAAGATGAGGATGAAGATGAAGTTCAATGAAATTAATGCTTGTATTTTTTATTATTTTTCATGTTTGTAGATTTTAAAATTGGTAACTTGGTTGTGTTGTTTATAGAGCATGTAGGGATGCTTGGGGTCGTTGGGGTTGTGGTCGAGGTCATGTCTGGTAGTCCTTGTTTTATTTTTCACTCTTTCTCCGACTAGAATTCATGTGATAAAAATCTAATAATACTATCACACTATTCCATATTCTCATATTTGTTTTGTATTTGGAATTTTATTAATAATGGCATAGTATCTGTTTTGTTAGTGAGCTTGCGAGGATAATTTTGTAGTTGCAAAAGACACTAAGGGAAAGCCGTCCCAAATAAGGTACTAAAATCAAGAAACACAATAAGGTCAAGCAATCCAAATAATGTACTAGATCCAACCACTAATGAGATGTATGATCATGAAATGTTTAATTTTATTGGTTAATGACCTATGATGCACTCAATTTAAACAAAAAGTAATTGGTTCGCTGGCCTTATTCAAATATCTATTCAAAAGATATTTAAATTGTTATCATGCCATAACAATGAATTTATGCAACAATTCTATGGTTGTTACATTTCCTTCCCATTGAATGAAGAAAAGAGGATCAAACTGCACGAATTCAAAATTCTACCTAATCAAAGAAATACATAAAATAAAGGAAGACTAACTCATCTACCCATGGATACCTGTTGAAGCACCCATTTAAAGAGAATATGAGAGATTGAAAAGAATAGAAACCAAGAAACCTTCAAATGGCCATGCTTTACAGGGAGATTTTTTTGGAAAACCATCTGGAAAGTGGCTTGTTCATGCTAAATCAACGCATTGATTGTGCAAGTGAAACTTGGACCTAGAAAAGATATGTGTGTGGAACAAACTTACCAACTTAACCAAAACTGTGACATCAAAATGAGAACTCTAGCCCTTAAAACCCAAGTTTTTGTATAAAAAACATGAAAAAGCTCCCCAAAATGCAAAAGCAGTGATGCAACATCACCCTTTTTTTTAGGGTTAAAATTCCTACATTAAAGACCAAATATCATGAAGTGAAATTTTTTTTTTCAAAAAATAGAAAAACAACACATAATTTTAAATTTTTTAATTCAAAAAATTATATATATATATATATATATGAAAAGGCAAATAAAATTAACTTAGATTGAAGAAATAAAATAGAAAACATTTCAGAAGAATGCCAACTATACCAATTACACTTGGGCTGAGACAAGATGCATCTTCCAAAAAATATTTTAAATTGTTAATGTATATGCCAAATGAAGTGCTGAATGAGAGACAACTTTGAATGACTCATATATTTCAATTAATTTAGTATGGTCATCCCTCATTATTCATAAACTCCCAAAATATTTTCTCTTGCAACCTTACCACAATGACTATTGACTCAAAAGGAATTTTTGAGTCTTCTATTCTATTCCAAAAGTAAATCCTAAGAATCTAAAAAAAAAAAAAAAAACAAAAAAACAAAAAATTAAAGCAATTTAGAAAGAATTAAAAAAAAATTAACTTTAAAAGCAATAATTAAAAAATCTATTTTGAATATATATATATATATATATATATATATATATATATAAAAGAAAAACTAAAGTATACATTTAAGATATTAATAATAACAACCATAATAAATCAAAATAAATTTAAAAAATCTAAAACTTATATCTAAAAAAAATCTTGTAAAAAAAGAAACAAATCAAAGAAGATTATCTTCTCATTAAGGCAATGTCGAATATGGAGAATATTTTATAAAATATGTTTATGAAAATAATTGAATTATGTGATTTTAAATCTCTCTCAAAAGGTTTTTGGTGCGAGATGGTTAAAAGGATGAAATATGTTAGACCAATCATTTTATACACAAATAAGTTATATTAAATATAAAATACTAGGATACATTTTATTTGAAACATTATTTTTTTAACCATAATACTTTGGTTGATGGGGAACTAGCTACCTCTCTAGATATATGCAATATCTGTAAACCACATATATTAGAAATTCAAAGTTCAGCCTAGGACTGAGACATCTGGAAACCATCAGAACCGAAGCTGAGATCCTAGACCAACATGACACTTATCCTTCGGGTCATAGGTGTCGCCAAAGACTTGAATCAGGGTGGATGGAATGGAAAACCACTATCTCGATGACTCAAGCTAAGAAGAGAATGGAAGGTGTATTTTTCATTGAGGAAACTTACTTATTTGAAACATTATTTTACAATATGTAAGTGCCCTCAATGAAAAATACACCTTCCATTCTTTGTTTATCTTGGAAGATATTTTACCACGTTGAGGATATATAACAACTAGTGCACCAATACCATGTGTTGATTCATTCACACCATTAAATAAAGTTGTGAAGTTGTGGTGTAGTTGCAAAGTCACATAAATTTACTTGCACCAACTCAAGATGATAAAGATGAACAATAACTAGGACGTGAATTACCTATATAAAATTTTCATGTTTAAAAAGGTATATATACCTTGATGAATCAAAACTAAAGGCTTCAAGTGGCTTATATTGCTCCACAATTAATCATTGATTCGATAATTTGCATCTTTTATTATTACTATACTTTTTTATATTTTGATGGTTTTGGTTTATGTTGGACCTTAATAGATTCAATATCTTCTTGCCATATCCCTTAGCATGAGAATTATCCCTATGATATCTCTTATAGAAAATGTGAACCATGACAAGTTATTTGAAACATACTTAGATATATGGCCTCGTTACATTGCTTATAAGTAGTGATCTTATTACAATGTGCATTGAAAATAGATATGGATCATTATTATGCCACAAAGATGAATTTATATGGAAAGTCTATGGTTATTACACTTCTTACCTATGATTGAAGGAATTGCATCTGTTATCTCAAAATCAGATCCTGATAGGCTGCTGGTCAGGTTGACTCTAAGTAACTATTTCAACCTACTTTAGGCTGAGGCTTAGCCTCCTCAACCTGAGAGGCCTCTCTCTTGATGGATTAATGGCTTAGAAAATTCTTTAAAATGGCTTCAGTTATTTTTTTGTTGTTGTCGTCTTTGGTCCTCTTCAGGGATTTGTTTGTTGGTTCACATTGTGGGGCTTATGCCAGTTTTTTTCTAGGGCTTTTCTAGCTTGTTCTTTGCCACCCATTTTCAGGCTTGTTATTTTGTCTATCAGGCAGCATATGCCCTGTTTCCCGAAGGTTGTCTCTGCCCTATTTCGTTGGAATTGTTCAGTGGTTTTATGATCCATTTTGTAATGGTTTTCACTCATTGGGATTGTATGCATGGTCTCTATGGATTTCATGCTATCCTTTTGGGTTCCTCTAGTTGGCAATTGCCATATTTTGTCTGTATTTTCTGGAATTGTGTCTTCCATATGAAAAATGAAAATATTCCTCCTTTGGTTGAATAAAATTAGGTGTTGTTTTTCTATAGGGAAAAAAGAAAATTATTAAAAAATATTATAAAGGAGGAGAAGAAAATTATACAATATGACTTCATAAGCCCTCTCCAACATCAAAGAAAACCATGTGTAAGAACTAAAACTATAAAAACAATTGGACGAGGCTCAATATATGCCCTTTGGCACTTAACTTCATGATCAAGAGCTATCCATGGTGTAATTGTAATTTGAATAGACCAGATCTAATGGCATGCAATGTTTGAACCAATGGTTCATAGTCATCATTGATACCTTTAATACTACTATCGATAAAATAAGAAAAGGTTCCAATACAATGGTTACAAATCATATTACTATTTTCCACAAGTCACATTTTGATTGATAGTAGGTTGAAATATTACATTTCAATATTTCTCAAACTTTCATTTGATACTGGTTTTGGCTACACTTGATATTGTGTTTTCAGTTCCCTCACATGATTATGTCAACCTTTCCAAAAAAAAAATATAAAAGCGCAAATACCTTCATGTTTTGGTTTACCTATATGATAAGAATATATAGATGTACCTAGTCTATTGCTAGTCACATAGTAGTTTTCCAAGTAAACTTTCCAAAAATTTGTAATCTTTTTAAGCTTTTGATATGTGTTTTATTTGGAAACATTTAGAAGACAAAATGCATCAATTTCACTTTGTTATGGCTTGTATCAATGCATTGAAGTGAGGTCGATAATGATTTTTGATGATCTATATAAAATCAATCAAGATGTTGGAAATTACTAAGTAATTATCTTTGTTATTTATTCTATTATTTCCCCGACATTGAGACAATTGAGTTTGATTGTTTGGATGTAAGAACATACTTCTTTCTGAATATATAAGGCTATTTGGTATTTTGGTTTGTATATCTACAATAAATATCATGATTTATAGGTTTATAAAATTTGTACATCTGAATATACCTTTTTTTGTGCAAATGGAAAGTAAAAACACTTTGATGGGAAAAAAAGACAAAAAATTTGTTGTTGGACAAAGAGGAAAATCATTTAATTTTCCTTCTTAAAAGGTATGCCAATTTATGGAAAATGCACTTCTAGTAGTGGATTTTCTATGATGAGATGGTGGATATATAGGCTATTTAGTAATGCATTCCTTATGATAAGATATATATTCCTTAAGAAGGAATTGCATGCTCAAAATGAAAATTATGTGTTTTTTTTCTTGAAAACAAGGCATGTTGTAAGATGGATGCCATAGAGTGAACAATGCAAGCCTTATGTTAGGTTTGCATGATAACTTCTTGAAATCATAATTATAGCTAAAATTCATATCTTGACATGAATTATGTACATTATGCACATTGTCCTTATGAAATTTCATCTAAACAGGGCATTCAAGAAAACACATGCTCTGTTGAGGAAAATTGCATTCCCTAAAGTGAAAATGCATGTTGAATTAATAGAATGGTTTTTGTGCGTGTTAAGGAAGAATATGCACACCTTGATCAAATTAAATGCATGCTTTCTTTATAAAAATTCATTGATTTGACATAATTGTGTAAATCCTAATTGATTCTTCCTTAGCCGTATGAATGGTCTTCATGGGAAGAAGATTGAAAAAAATCTTGGTATTCATGTTTTGTAGCGTTAAGATGGCATAAAACCTAAATGGTTCTTCCTTAGCCCATATGTATTCTTACATTTATAACTCTAAAATGCTTTAAAAGTTTATTGAAATTTGTTTATACGCATCCACCACTATTCTCATCTTGTTTTCAAGATGCTAGAGTAAAACATAAGTGGTGAGATGACATGGCATTTTTTAAAAAAGAAATTATCTTCCATATTTATTATTAGATTCTAGCTCAACAATTCTTGATTGGGACAAATATTGAGGGGCTTACCAGGACCATAACCTCAATCATGGATGCATGATATCTTAAGAAGGATTTTGGAAGTTATTATCTAGCCCATAATGAGAAATTTACTTCTAATTTGGTTGCCATATCTCTTTGTGAGTTTTGTTTGAAAATATTATTCTAATTGTAATTATTTATTTCCAAGATGGTGAACTTACTGTGATTATTGGTGAGTCTTAAAATTAACATATTTTGACATGATCATTTCCTTATTTCTAATCCATTTTCATATACTAGTAATCTTATATTAGCCCATTTTAATGCTTATATGCAAGTTTTAAGATTTAGGTGCTTCCAACTACATTTCTAACATTTCTAAGTATTTCATTGAATTGTGATTAGCATTAGGGAGAATTATTGTAGTATGTATTTTCTTTTAAATTAATTGTTGACATGTGAACAAGTTGCTATAGGAATGGATCCACAAGCTACGAGGTTGAAGAGATTTGGGTTAATGATGAAAATAATTTGTAGATCAATGTATTGAAAATATAACATGCCATGGAGGAGGAGATATACTACCTCTAATCATGTATCCACTCGGGGAAGATAATGCAACAAATATTTCATGGTTTCAATTATTGGAAGGAGTATTTCAATGTGCCCAAGTCGGTATATATTTATATATTAGTTTCAAGAAAGTTCATGTAAAAAAGAGAGTGTCATCTTTATTTCAAAGGGAGGACTCTTAGAGAACATGGTCCAAATTATTATGACATAAAATTCAAATTTCATGAGGTCTTGCTCCAATTCCAATTGTAGTTTTAGTATGGTGGTGTGTCATTTAGTTTGAGTTATGCTATTGTAGTCTTGATTCAGTGCCCTATTCTTGGAGAAAAATCTCACTCCGTAGAGAAAATAATTGTATATATTGGTAAAGGATTTAATTCCTCGTGTGAGTTTCCCTATCTGTGCACCTTTATTTCCTTTATAGTTAATTTCATTTTTAAGCAAATGCATTTTATTTTTATGCAATGACATTTTCAATTCATAGTTTAGCTTTTACCAAATCTTGCAAACAACAAGAGTTTTGATATGTAGAAAAATGAATTACCTAACCGATGCAAGAAGTTTTTATGGTGATAGCAAGGTTCCCATTAACATGATCTATCTATACATGCACTATCTATGAAGGTGAACATAAAATGGAAATTTTCCCATCCTTACCTGGTCTCAAGGAAATTTACTAAGGAAACTAGCACCAAAGAAGCCTTTGCAAATAGGACCTTCAAGTCTAAATTCATACCATACACCTAAAAATTCTCATCATTTTTCTAGAAACGAACATTTTCTCAAGTTATGAGTCCTCTTATGCCTTGATATACATATGTTCCACAACAATTCCAAAACCATCATTGGAAGTAGGGATGACAAGGACCTCATTATAACAATTTGCTTGCTTTTTCCTATACTTTACCACCAAAAAATTGATATTTTGCATCATTCCAATAGTCATATACTCAAACTTAATAGCCTTGAATAATTACACCACCACAACAATTACAATTATCACAACCACCATTTTCCCAACCTCAATGCCCGACATAACTACTTGCTCAATTGATTTATAACGCTTATAAAAAAATACTATCTTAACAGGTTTTTAAGGTTGAGTTGCCTCCCTTCCCCACATATGTGATCATACCATTTGGGTTGCAAGATATCCAACTGGGGTAAGGGAAGGTTCTCAATAAAAACAAAGACTTTCCAATTATCATTGAAGAAGAATAAAAGGAGGAAAATACTGATGAAAAAAACAATAATAAATAAATAAACAAACTCCTAAAAATGTGGAGACTTCACCATCATCTAGTGCACCTCCCTACCCAGAAAGGATGATCCTAGAAAAGCCTATCGAGTGCCTTGAATTTGACCTAGTTTCAAAATTAAGATATCTTTGCATCCAAGTCCCTTTGTTATAAGCTCTTAAGGACATCTTGATTTATGTTGAAACTATTAGGGATATTTTCCTTACAAAACTATGAAGGAATAAGATAGACTCATAAACCTTTTTTTGTTGTTGCGAAAATCGATGATTTAATGTCAGGATGAGCCTTTATGGAAAAATATATGGATCCAACAACCCAGTTGTTTTGGTACATGTTGGAGGAGCTAGTTGGCTCAACCGACTAGCCCTAAGTTATTTCGACAAATATTCATTGTAATGAAGGCTAACTAATGATAGACTAAGTAACATGTTTGGTAAGATAGTTAGACTAGCATAAATGTCCTGACAAGTCTATATATATTTCTATCTGTATACGATGTAACAGTTCTAGTTCTAGTTCTGGTTCGACCTGTAATAAGATATATATGTGCTCTTCTATTGGTTCTCCATTATTGTGTCTCTTTACATATTTGTATAGTATTATCATGTGTTTACTTGATGTTTGTATACTATGTGCGCTTTTCGCCAGATTACAACATTAATTCCATGGTCGATAGTTATAACTCGAGTCATTGAACATGAGAGCATAAATGTTAAAATTATAAGAGATACAACAATGGTGGGAGGAAAAGATCAATAATTATTTGAATAACTATGCACGTAGAAACAACCTAACAATTTCAGAATCCAAAGCTAATTTCTTTACAGAAGCACATGAACGCTTTATAGAAGGTGACCCAATCGAAATCAAGAAGTACCTCGACCAAATTTCCCATGAAAAAACCTCAGAATGAAAATGATGCTTGACTACTACTCACACTGTTGAACAATGATCAAGAAAAATTACATGAGTGGCTTGGGTCCATTCTTAAATATTATTATGAAGAGAAAGCGGTAGAAGACTGAGCCTCCATAAAACGTATCAAGACCATATTCTGTAGAAATTTTAAATAATAAACACTTATTCACAAAGATTATCCCGATTATACACTATTGCGGAATACATGCATAATACATAACCTCCTCTATGTTGATCATCAATTTAGCAGCATTAAAAACAATGAAACATCAATTGCATGGACACATTAACACAGTATGTAACCCGGGGAAAGCATACAGCTGAAAACCCCACACTATCTGTATATTATAATGATTTATAACATGTAACAATACATAGTACAATACTCCTCACAAGTACTCAGTACTATCTCCACCTGTTACACACAAACTAGCTCAGATCTTATGCCTCAAATCTCCTCCACTGTTTGCCTACCTCCATTGCACAATACAAAGTGAAAATCACATGAGCACAAGCTACAATTGCCTTGGTATTGGCCCACACTGCGTAGTCCTCATTGGCATAACTCAATCCCATTGATTGTGCAAGATCTCATGCACAACTATAGTCACAACTGATAGCAATCTCAACCTCTAACACCTGTCTCCACTGAACTATACATGCACTGAGTTAACTGATGTAATCATCAGTTTCTATATGAGTTAATAATTACTGAATTAATTAATAATTAATTCACACAACTCATCACTGGTGTATTCTTTAGTTAGACTAAAATACAACTAGTTCAACCAAGTCAAACTGAACACAACTCCATCAACTCCACAATCAACTCCACCGAAACTCAACTGCTTGAGTTCTAACTGAAGTCCTGCATGCAATAGCCCAACTGACCCACAAGAAAAGCGTATTTCGTTCTGACAGCTGCATGTGCCACATCTGTAGCTCAAACTGAAGTGCTCCAAGAGGATAAGATAATGTTTATAGTCCAAATATTATTATGAGACAATAATATTCCACTGTTCTATTTTTAGCCCGACAGTCTAAAAATAGAAACCTGCCCATATGTCTAAAAATAGAAGTCCATCTATTTTTACCAACATGACCAATCATCCACAAATAACATAATGCAACTCATAGACCATGATCCATATGTCTAAAAATAGACATAGTCTAAAAATAGACTTTGCGCCAAAAATAGCCTGCGGGCCCACTTAGTGAAGGCGACTCCTTTTCACTAAGCTCCATCATCTTGTTGCATTTTCAACACTCCCTCTCAACAAGATATGGATTATCTGCAACCCCTATCCTGTAACTCTGGAATGTTCTGCATGCAACATATTTTCCCAGTCCACTTGCTCCAACAACACTTGGAACAAAAACACTCCCAAGTGACCACTCTGTTGGGCTAGGAACATACTCTGATGCTGAAGCTCTACCTGCTGCTAACAAGTGCTCCCTCTCTGACATCTACACTACTGCAACATCTCCATGCATCTCGCACCATTGCACACCTCTCTGTGCCATCTAGCACTATACAAAACACTTGTGCCTCTCACAATGTTGCAGCCTGCTAGCTATGCGCTGTCCTGGGATTGCCTACACTATCGCTCTCTCTGCTGCTCCATCCACATATGTCTCTACCCAATCAGTCAGTTCCTGCTACTCCACATCGGGGCTCCCATAGCGAGGTCTCATCCAAGAGGTTTGGTACCTCAAGCATCCTGCCCCTCCTCCTTGGGACGATCACTCTATATCGCCCCACCTCCTACCTGGAGGTATGGCTGCATGTGATCCCTCAGCCCACCTGGCTCGAAGTTTCCCCCTACTGGAGGTCTCTGCATGAGTAGATGTCTCTACTCGATCTCCTCTCAGCTTCCCTTGTTGTGGCTGCTTCGCAACCTCCTGAAGCTGCTGCACCAATCGTGGCTCCTCCACAATTGTCTGAGACTTCTTCTGGCTCTGCATGTTGAGAGGTAATATACGCTCCCTCTCAACCACCAAGTCTCCATCAGTTGCCTCGCTGCTCAAGGCTTTGCATGCATCTTGAACCTCAAGAGCATACAGGTTCTTGACCCTTGAACCAATCTGCTTCACCTGTCTATTGATGATGTGGCCAAGGAAAACCTTTCCCTTACTAAAGACTACATCATAGCCTCCGTCTTCCAGCATCGCGATCGACACCAAGTTTCTCTTCAGTCCTGGTACATACTTGACATCGGTCAAGGTAAGGCGAGCTCCATGCTCCCTCTGAAAAATAACCGTGCCTACAGCTGAGACACTATACTTCTCATCATTACCCATCGATACGAGTATCTGGAGATCTTTCTCCTCCAAAGTACTGAACAAACTTTTGTCACCGGTCATGTGGAAAGAAGCTCCACTGTCAAGAAACCAACCACTTCCCACCATGCATGAAACCATGCATGCGAAGAGTGTGAAATCCATATACTCTGCTTCCGCTGAACTCAATGCTACTGACTGCTGCTTACGGCTGAACCATGACACTACTGCCAAACCCAACCCAAAAAAACACCCTGAAGTGCTCTTCCTATCAGAAGCACAACCTGCCCAATCAGAATCAGTATAACCTGCCAATCTCACTCCTTCCCTCTGCCTGTAGTCCAGACCATAATCCACTATCCCCTGCAAGTACCACAAAATGTGTTTTGTATCCACCTAGTGAACCTTCCTAGGCTCACACATAAACTGACCCATTGTGTTGACTGCAAAACAAATATCTGGTCTAGTGTTGACCAAATACATTAAGGAAACAATCAGCTGCCTGTACAATGTGGGATCCACCAACTCGAAATCCGAAGCATGAATCTTCTTCCAGTTGGTGATCATCGGTGTCGACATGGGTTTACAATCCTCCATGTGGAATCTGCCAAGGATGTCCACAATATACTTCCCCTGCCCCAGGAAGAAATGCCCCTCCTCCTGCCACACCTCCAAACCCAAAAAGTAATGTATAAAGCTGATGTCCTTCATCTCAAACTCCGCCGCAAGATCTTTCTTGCAGTTATCTATGAGTCTCTCTGCACCTGTAATGACCAAGTCATCCACATACAGCACCAGAATGAGAGGCTCCTCACCTATCACAATAAAGTAAAGGTTCGGATCTGCCTCACTCTTTGTGAAACCCATCCCCTGCAAGTATGTATCTATCCTAGAGTACCAAGCTCTGGGAGCTTGCTTCAGGCCATAAAGGGCCTTCTTCAGTTTGCACACATGGGACTCCTTCCCATGCACCTCAAAGCCCTGTGGCTGCTCAATGTACACCTCCTCCTATATGAAGCCATTGAGAAATGCAGTCTTAACATCCATCTGGTGGATCTTCCAACCCATCTCTGCTGCTATCGATATAATGGAGCGGATCGAAGTATATCAAGCCACGGGAGTGAAGGTCTCCTCATAATCAACTCCCTCTACCTGGGAGAACCCTCTAGCCACAAACCTCGCTTTGAATTTCTCAATGCTACCATCTGCAGCATGCTTTACCTGGTAAAGCCATCTAGAAGTAACCAAGGATTTGCCCTCAGGCCTTGGCACCACCTCCCAAACATCATTCTTCATGATAAAAGAATACTCCTCCTGCATGGCCTCTCTCCAGACCTGCTGGCTAGCTACCTCCTCATAGCTAGAAGGCTCAGAGTCAAGGATGCTGGTAACCATTGCCATATAGCTACAAAACCTCTCAGGTGGTCTACTCTCTCTGACCGGCCTCTTAGGTTCAGCAACAGATGTGGCATCTCTCAAGGTGTCCTGAAGCCACTTGGGCTTCCTCTTCCCTAAGCGCACTTCTCCCATAGGAGAATGAAACTCCTCCTCCTCATCGTCATCAGGATCCTGAACTCCTGACTTTCTGTCTGTTGTCCTCCTTGTTATAGACATTTTTGGGCACTACAACCCCAAGCATGAAATGTCCATAAACCAAGGGCTCCTAAGTCTCTAAAAGTGTTGTTCTAACCCCTAAAGGAGCAAGGTCAACTGATTACAGCTTCTCCCAAAAGTTCTCCATGAAAAACTGCTCAGAATTGGTCAAAACAGGATCATTTTAGTTGCTCCATAGGCAAAGTGCGTTTCATCTCACCTAAATACACTGTGTGGGTGCGTTGCATTTCAAAAAGCCCTTCTATGGGGTGCGATGGGTGAGAAGTGACAAATGGCAGTGTCATTCCGCGAGGTGGAGAGACATAGAAACTTCCAGAAACTTCTCCTGTGACACTTGCCTCTCTGAATTCGACCAAGGATGAGTAAGAGATCATCAATCTCCAAGTGGAAGCAAGAACTATCAGAGGGAAGACACTAATCAAATCACGAGCTGACTCATCTCCCTTATAGATATCTATATATGGATCCCTCATCCCAGAGATCCAGAGGCTGGAATTTTGCATATTGTAAGGAATTGTTGTTGGTTTCTTGAGACAACATCAGATTGTTGGGTGATCTAAGCTTTGTATGAGGTGAAGAGGGGCTTCCTTGCTCAGAGGATGATGCTGGGTCAGAACAACTAGTTGTAACTCCCCTTGGCTCTTTCTTGTTTATCAATAAAAGCTATTCAAGTTTTCCTCCATACTCTTGTGTCATTCATGTTTGTTGCATTTGTATGGTCAATTTACATCTGATCCTAGATTGTTTATGATTATAGATCCATGTTCTTGTATAGTGCTATGCTACTGTGATCTTACAGGTACTCTGTGAAGTTGGGTGTGCAAGGGAACAAGTAGCGAAAGACTATCAAGAGAGAGAGGAATCGAACCAGGAGATTAGCGCAAGACAGAGGTTGGTCTTCTTTGTTCTTCTCTCATCTATACTTCATAAATGAAAAATGAAAGTAGCTTTGCTTTGTTTGTTTCTAAGGTAGCTATCACACCTTAGTGGGATAAGAAGTTCTATGTAGACACTTTTCCCTGTAAAAAATGGCGACTCCACTGGGGACGAATTAGTTTGTTTGTTTATCTTCCTTGTTGTCTATTTTATAAACTCATAGATGGAGCCTAAAGTCGAGCCAGGTAGCTTTCGAACTGCATTTGCTATGCAAATGCAAAGTAGATAAATGCCGCTTCAGTCAATCTCCGGGATTTGGTTATAAATTAAACAACTAATTTACAAACTCTCTGATTGCCCTTTGTGATAGCTCTTAAATCCTCCTTAGATCTACCCATGATTGTTGCATTACCGATTACCATTTGCTCGGACAAAACCCATGAACTGAACTGTAAACTGTGACCCGGAACCCAAGCAAAGTCTCGTCTTTGGCCTAGCGCAGGTACTGTTTTGAGAATCTGAAATTCAGCGCACTTCCCGAGTGTAGTAGGTGCGCTACATTTCAAATTCCCTGTGTTACAGGTGCGCTGATCAGACTAGGCATTGTTCAGTTTTGGTTTCTGTAGTTCATTCTTTCCAATTCTATTCATGAATTTTGCTGCCTGTGATCAGCATATCTCTGTTTGAAACTACTTTTCTTTGTTGTTATTCTGCCTCCTTTGTACAAAAGAACTGTAAATGTTTTTGTGTGTTTGTTGGGTCATTTTTAGTTATCCTTTGCAAAAGTAACGTAATCGTACTGTCGTCCTTTGATTTGAAAGCATCGCAAGTGTCGTTTTCAGGCATAGGAAAGAGTTTGATTGCTGTAGATAGTCGATTATCCTGTTACTATTGTTTTTGGTATGAATTTGTAATTTTTCTAGTGTCGAAAACAAGTATTCATTTCCAAATCGTAAGGTGTTGTGATTGCCTCCATTTTTGATTTCGAAAAGAAACTTGTTGATAACTATCGCTTCAAAAGTAATTCAGATTTGTGCATCAACTTTCTTTTTATCATTTACATACTAAGAAAGTCGAAAACAAATACATGCATGTGAGGATACTTTTGTAGTTGCAAAAGACACTAAGGGAAAGTCGTCCCAAATAAGGTACTAAAATCAAGAAACACAATAAGGTCAAGCAATCCAAATAATATACTAGATCCAACCACTAATGAGATGTATGATCACGAAATGTTTAATTTTATTGGCTAATGACCTATGATGCACTCAATTTAAACAAAAAGTAATTGGTTGGCTGGCCTTATTCAAATATCTATTCAAAAGATATTTGAATTGTTATCATGCCATAACAATGAATTTATGCAACAATTCCATGGTTGTTACATTTCCTTCCCATTGAATGAAGAAAAGAGGATCAACCTGCACGAATTCAAAATTCTACCTAATCAAAGAAATACATAAAATAAAGGAAGACTAACTCATCTACCCATGGATACCTGTTGAAGCACCCATTTAAAGAGAATATGAGAGATTGAAAAGAATAGAAACCAAGAAACCTTCAAATGGCCATGCTTTGCAGCTAGATTTTTTGGAAAACCATATGGAAAGTGGCTTGTTCATGCTAAATCAACGTATTGATTGTGCAAGTGAAACTTGGACCTAGAAAAGATATGTGTGTGGAACAAACTTACCAACTTAACCAAAAATGTGACATCAAAATGAGAACTCTAGCCCTTAAAACCCAAGTTTTTGTATAAAAAACTCCCCAAAATGCAAAAGCAGTGATGCAACATCACCCTTTTTTTTAGCGTTAAAATTCCTACATTAAAGACCAAATATCATGACGTGAAAAACTTTTTTTCAAAAAATAGAAAAACAACATAACACATAATTTTAATAATTCATAAAATATATATATATATATATATATATATATATATATATATATATATATATATATATATATGAAAAGACAAATTAAATAGTTTTAAAAAATAGCCTTTCTCCAAAAAAAAATTAAAATTAAAGTAAAAAATCAATAAAAATGATATAAAAACTAAAAATTAAAGCAATTTAGAGAGAAAGGAAAAAATAAACTAAAATACATGAACTAAAAAAAAATAGATTGAAGAAATAAAATAAAAACCATTTTAGAAGAATGCCAACTATACCAATGACACTTGGCTAAGACAAGATGCATCTTCCAAAAAATATTTTAAATTGTTAGTGCATATGCAAAATGAAATGCCGAATAAGAGACAACTTTGAATGCCTCATATATTTCAATTAATTTAGTATAGTCATCCCTCATTATTCCTAAACACCCAAGATATTTTCTTTTGCAACCTTACCACAATGACTATTGACTCAAAAGGAATTTTTGAGTCTTCTATTCTATTCCAAAAATAAATCCTAAGAATCTTAAAAAAAAATAATCTAAAAAACAAAAAATTAAAGCAATTTAGAAAGAATTAAAAAAAAAAATTAACTTTAAAGGCAATAACTAAAAAATCTATATTGAAAAAAGAAAAATATAAATAAAATTTAAGAAAAACTAAAGTATACATTTAAGATATTAATAAAAACCATAATAAATCAAAATAAATTTAAAAAATCTAAAACTTATATCTAAAAAAATTCTTGTAAAAAAGAAACAAAGCAAAGAAGATTATCTTCTCATTAAGGCAATGTCGAATATGAAGAATATTTTATAAAATATGTTTATGAAAATAATTGAATTATGTGATTTTAAATCTCTCTCAAAAGGTTATTGGTGCGAGATTGTTAAAAGGATGAAATATGTTAGACCAATCATTTTATATACAAATAAGTTATATTAAATATAAAATATTAGGATACATTTTATTTGAAACATTATTTTTTTAACCATAATACTTTGGTTGATGGGGAACCAGCTACCTCTCTAGATATATGCAATATCTGTAAACCACATATATCAGAAATTCAAAGTTCAGCCTAGGACTAAGACATCTGGAAACCATCAGAACCGAAGCTGAGATCCTAGACCAACATGACACTTATCCTTCGGGCCATAGGTGTTGCCAAAGACTTGAATCAGGGTGGATGGAATGGAAAACCACCATCTCAATGACTCAAGCTAAGAAGAGAATGGAAGGTGTATTTTTCATTGAGGAAACTTACTTATTTGAAACATTATTTTACAATATGTAAGTGCCCTCAATGAAAAATACACCTTCCATTATTTGTTTATCTTGGAAGATATTTTACCACGTTGAGGATATATAACAACTAGTGCACCAATACCATGTGTTGATTCATTCACACCATTAAATAAAGTTGTGAAGTTGTGGTGTAGTTGCAAAGTCACATAAATTTACTTGCACCAACTCAAGATGATAAAGATGAACAATAACTAGGACGTGAATTACCTATATAAAATTTTCATGTTTAAAAAGGTATATATACCTTGATGAATCAAAACTAAAGCCTTCAAGTGGCTTATATTGCTCCACAATTAATCATTGATTCGATAATTTTCATCTTTTATTATGACTATACTTTTTTATATTTTGATGGTTCTGGTTTATGTTGGACCTTAATAGATTCATTATTTTCTTGGCATATCCCTTAGCATGAGAATTATTCCTATGATATCTCTTATAGAAAATGTGAACCATGACAAGCTATTTGAAACATACTTAGATATATGGCCTTATTACATTGCTTATAAGTTGCAACCTATATTTAAGGTTATACAACATCTTTTAAAAAAATAAAATGAAATTTTAAATTTTAAAAGAAATTAAGACGTAAAAAATGACCCTCGAGGGGCAACTCAATTGATGATCACCATGATAATGAAGTTATGTGTGATTAGATTCAAGGTTCGAATCCCCTCAGTTTACCTATGTTTGTGGAAGGGGAGTAAATCAGGCACCTATAGGTTATAATGTTACTAGTTGGAAGTCACTCTGTTATGAAACCAACTCAAGAAAAGATAGAAAAGATAGATCAACGCCTTAGAATTCAGCCTCTTCGAGGGGGCAACCTCCTTTACATTACATAAATGAACAATTCTTGGATGATACAAATGAAAAGACCTCCTTTCTATATATAGGAGTCTAAGGGGTCATAACATAATCAGAGCCGACATAAAAATAATAATGTAAGGGCACAATAATAATAATAGTGGGCTTCTATGGGGCACAATAGTAACAATATGGGCACTACATGGGTACATCAATATAATAAGTGGGTTTTACTAATAACAATAAGGGGTTACACTAGTAGTATAGGGGCCTAACATGCCCCTCTCCTTCAAAAAGCGTTGTCCTCAACGCTTGAGTAGTTCTTGATGCTTCTGTATAAAATTCTTGTCCTCGCATGTGGAATCTTCGACGGGTAAGTTCTTCCACTTGATGAGATACTCTGAAATTTATCGATTTCGTAGCTGTCGGGTTCTTGTTTCTGTGACTACTCCAGGTTCCAATATGATTTTTCCTTCCTCTTCAATTTCAGGCAATATTGTTTGAATTGGGATCTTTTGCAACTTTTGAGTAAGTGGCCATACAACTTCGTCCTTCTTCCATTCATCTCTTGCTTCGTTTATCCAATCGGGTTGGATAATATAAATAGCACAAAGCAATGCTTCCACATCCTTATCCTTGAAGAGTCTTCCCATTTGGTAACGTCGCCATTTTTTAAGTGCATGTAGTATTGCCAATATTTCTTTCTCATAAATAGCTTGCTTGAGATGTAGCAGTAAAAATACCCAATCACCTACATCAAAACATTTTTCACTACGATGTTGATCTACTTGTTGTTTCATTTGATTTTCCACGAAAGTGGCCTTATCCTTTAAAAGTTGGAGAACTTGTTTTTTTGCTTGATGTGATCTTTCACTTCTTGAACCTTTTTCTTCCTGATATGTCCTTCTATCTCTAGAATTTGAGGAGTGGTAGTTTCTTCTAATCCTTTACAAGATATGGTTGGATTCATTTCTTGATGCTCGATGTGATCTTTCACTTCTTGAACATTTTTCTTCTTGATATGTCCTTCTATCTTGATAGTTTGAGGAGTGGTAATTCCGACCAATGAATTAGAAGATATGGTTGGATTCATTTCTTGTTTCTTGATGTGATCTTTCACTTCTTGCACCTTTTTATTCTTGATATGTCCTTCTATCTTGAGAGTTTGAGGAGTGGTCATTCTTGCCAATAGTTTACAAGATATGGTCTGATTCATTTCTTCTTTCTCCGGGGTTGGGTCCTGGCATATATCCTCTTCTTTTGATGTTTCTTGATCCTTTTCTTCCTCCTCTTCATACTCTATGTAAAATAATTTCTTCTTAGCACACTTATGACCTTTAGTGCATTTGCTATCACAATTGTAACAAAGCCCTTTTTCTCTTTTTTCTTCCAATTGTTGTGGTTTAACCCTTGTAGGTTGTGGAAGGCTAGGAGAAACAACACTTCCCTCTTTAAAGTTGTGAGGGGTAGACTTCCTTGTTTCCATAATTTTACTTTCCAATATGTCACAAAGCCCTTTTACTCTTTCCAATTGTTGTGGTGTTGCTCTAAAGAAGGTGTTTCTCTTTGTATCCTCATAATGTGCTATCATTTCCTCCGTGAGAATTGACCACGTAACAAGTTTTTTACGAGAACAAAGCCCTTTATACCATAAAAATTGATCCGGTTCTAAATATGAAGATGCAATACATACCTTTTGTAACAGTGGTACACCATGTAGATCAAAATATTGCTCCATCTGAAGTATCCAATTTACCGGATCCTTGCCATCAAACTTCCTCATCTTGCTTTTTCTTGATTTTAGGACCTCGATCTTGAAACAACTGTAACTCTGTAATTTCAGATATTTCAGTTCTGAAATTACTATCTATAGTAGCCCTCTGTGTCCTCTTTCCAATGCCACCAGTCTGATCCAAATTGGATTCTCCAAGAAAGAGTTATGCATAATCTCCCAAGATGACCTGATTATAGACCTTTCCAGAAGAGCAAATTTGTATGAAGTGCCACGTGTCAATTTTTCGACCTTTGGCTCTGAAAAAGATATACAAGAAACTGCAGTCCGTCCTCTTTCTGTACCTTCTTACAAAATTTCAATTCGATGCTCAGAGAGAAAGTTATGACACTTTTCCCCAGGTCACCTGTTTTGAATGTAATTCAGGAGTCTGCAAAAAGACCAACTTCCTCAAATCATATCTCCGCAAATATCGTGCGAAAAGCTCTAAAATTTGGACCGAAGGTTCAACATGTTTTCTTCTCAAATGGGTTTTTTTTCAACTTCTGAAACGTCACAGAAAAAAAGCTATAGCGAAAATTCCACGATGACCTGTTTGGAGCAGCGAAACCCTAGAATCCAAAGCTCTGATACCAAATGTTATGAAACCAGCTCAAGAAAAGATAGAAAAGATAGATCAACGCCTTAGAATTCAGCCTCTTCGAGGGGGCAACCTCCTTTACATTACATAAATGAACAATTCTTGGATGATATAAATGAAAAGACCTCCTTTCTATATATAGGATTCTAAGGGGTCATAACATAATCAGAGCCGACATAACAATAATAATGTAAGGGCACAATAATAATAATAGTGGGTTTCTATGGGGCACAATAGTAACAATATGGGAACTACATGGGTACATCAATATAATAAGTGGGTTTTACTAATAACAATAAGGGGTTACACTAGTAGTATAGGGGCCTAACACACTCCATGTCACGCGAGTATGAAATCGACCGAGTTGTCAATCCCTCTAGTCTAAAAATAATTCTTTTAAAAAACATATAAAATAATAATTAAGAAACATATATTTTAAAAAATGAAAGCAGAAAATAAAATCAATAAAAAATTATAAATGAGATGGGCAGTGATTCTCAAAATCACCCCCAAACCCCCTCCCCCCACCACACCCCACTTCACCTTTCCTCTCTCCCTCTCTCCATGTCCTCCCAAGATTTGGTATTGTCCCATGCATTGCTTAGGAGTGATAATTACTCCTTTGAGCAACGAGCTAGACCCCTCACCTCATAGGCCCTCACTTCCTACCACCGAAAGTGGGGGTTTGCAAGGGGAGGGGGCCAACATTTGGCCTACCACTCCTTTGAGAAGCATCTGGATGTGTTGAAATGGGTGTGTGTTGAGATGGGTGGAGGAAGAATGGTTTGGGAAATTGTCTCACTATTTTTTTTGTTTTCCATTATTGTTTTTAAAATTTTCCACTTTTTATTTTTTAAATATCTTTTTTATAATTATTTTGTTTTATTTTTTTAAAATGTGTTCGTATATTTTTAAAATATTTTAAATTGGTTTTTTTTTTGTTTTAACTTTTTATTTAAAATGTAATTTAGAATATTTATAGAAAAATATGTTTGTTTTGTTAATTTTTTTTATATAAATATGGTTGGCAGTGGAGAATTAGGGATGGTTATGCGATGCTTTGTCAATGCGGGAGGCCAAGGAGAAGGGGCGGTCACAACGGGAAGAGTGTGACTTGTCTAGTTAGCCCTCAGGAGGGGGAGGAGGTCATGGTGCAACAATAACCGAAGTGCTCACCAAGGCACGTGGTCCTCCTGCCTCCCTTTGACTCGCTTGAGGCTCAAATTTTGGTGGTGACTACAACATTGGAGCATCAAGAGATATATTGACAACAGAATCACCATGAGATCATGAGCTTCTTATATCTCCAGGCCAACAAATAACCGAAGTGCTCCCAAGGCAAAGGCAAAGAGTGTCCGGATGGTATCCCATTTTTTTGTGGGGGAAAAGGTATCCTCATAATTGACCCCTTATTTCTGTGCAAAACCATTTTCCACAAGCCTAGATTTATGATTGTCATGTGAGACATTTTCTTTATACTTGTCCTTGAAGACCCACTTGTAGCCTATTGGTGTGGTTCCCAATGGAGGATCAACCAAGTTCCACATGCCACTTTTTATCAAAGCATCATATTATTTCTACATCACTTATTTCCATTCATCATGAGAAGCGACTTCTTTGAAGGAAGCTAGTTCGAAATCTATAGACAAATTTAGTTCATAATCATAAGAAACATCCATATCAACACGTGAATTAGGATCGTCTACATCACCTCCATTATGGATATTTGAGATTCTTGTTCCTATCTTTCCAACCTCATAAAGATGAAAAGTTCAAGTGTCTTTATCAACCATTTTGGAGGACCTTTACGAGATGGTCCAAGTTACTAAGTTGAATGAGATGGGGCTGAATCAAGATTTAGTCATACAATTCTATCAATCACACCACTCAAAGTGTCATAAATGTTTGGAGTTTCATGCGAGGGAGAGAGTTATTTAGAAGGAGATTCCATAGATTGATCCAGTATCCTTCAAGATGTGGAATATCATTATCAAACTCTTGAAAATGCTTTGCATGTCTGAATCTATCCAAGCGATCAAGATGCTACTTAACAACATTATCAGTCTTGGAATATTCAAGAAAGATCACATCTCTAGATATTATAAACTTCTTATTCACTTCATCATAGAGAAAATATGCTTTGGACGTATTTGAGTACCCCAAGAAGATACATGTGTGACTCCTTGCTATTGGGCACAACCCAACTTGGCTAGATTTTGGGCAAGGAATCTGAATTTTGTGGGTAAAGCACATAATAGAAAGGATGTCGCGGAGTGCAAAGTGGACTGCGTAGTAGAGCAGTGGAGCACAATGAGGACCGCACAACAAAATCACCATGTAGTATAGGGGCTTCGCAGCGAAGCCCATCCCTTTTTGTAAAATCATATAATATTGTAAAATTTGAAGGGTTTTGGATCATAGTCCCTTGTATGTTGGAAACCATGGTATTGGGTCCATGGTAATGTAGCGATGTAATCCCTTAATGTAATAGTATATATAGGGATGAATAATAAAGAATAAAAACATGATTGGGATCCAGATCTATGTTTATGGTCGTATTTTTGGGATCTGTAATTCGGAGAAAGGGGCAAGGCTCCATAGCTGAGTGTGTGGAGGCCTAGGTCTGCAGCTTAGTGTGCAAACCGTTTGCAACTTAGTGTGCAGACAACCTGCAGTTGTGTGTGCAAGTAAAGAACTATTTGTTGTACAAAATTCTCTATCATAAGCACAGTTCTTGTGGACGTAGTCCCACATTGGGATGAACCACGGTAAAATCAGTGTCTTCATGTGTTGATTTTCTTATTATCTGCACTTTATTTCCACTATTGTGAAGCTTTATGGATGTTGATGATATGTTTAAGTAATGAATGTAATTCTGCGAAGTAATATGTAAGTGTGAAGTAGTTCATGAATGTGAAGTAGTTTATACGTGTTAAAGCATAAGAAAATAAAAAACTGCCACTTCGTAGTATTCCTCAAGGCTGCAAAAACCTGGTTTTGCAACCTCCCATAGTCACTCCGGGTGAGACTGCGACTTACTTGCAGGTCATTGCTGAAAGAGCCAGTGATTGAGGGTGCTTTTGGTGCATAGTAAGGAATGGAACCTAGGTTAGCCCACCCTAAGCCAACAAATGGTTCCATTTCCAGGACTGGGATATGTGTGAGGGACATGTTTATGTGGCATCTATCGAAGAAGGAAATCCAAGAGTGGGTAGAAAAGAAGGAAAGAGAATTTGTAGATCAGGAGAATAGAAACCCTCGGTTATTATCTAAAAGGTGGTTGGAGAAGTATATTTTTAAAGATCAATACGAAATCTTCTTTGGTTCATTTTATGTTGAGTTGTATGAGAGGATATTAAGGTTGACCGAGAGAAATAATCGTTTTAAAGGAGATGAACCTAAGGAGTGGACTCCTGAAATGATACAATGACTCAAGAGCATTGGCAATAGGATCTCAAGATCTGTTGACTTTTGGATTGATAACATCTTGGGAGGATTCATCGATGAGTTTGTGATAGACTCGTTTGTGTCCTATAGTGAAGCAGAATGAAAAATTTTCGAAGGATGGTGAGGTAAGTTCTTGAGATCTCTAAACTTTGGATTAAGATGCTTTTGTGTTAAAAGGGAATTTTATGAATGTAGTCAGATTATTAGTTACTTATGTTTGGGAGAAGATCTAAAGAAGCAACGAAAACAACACAAAGTGGAAAAAGATATAGAATAAATAATAGGAAGAGATCTCATGGCCAAATAATTTTATAGAAACTCACTATAGCCTCTTTTAAGTGAGTCCAAAGTGAAGAAAACATCCCCGAGAACCCCAAAATAACTCCTTGGTATTCACCATTCCAGCCTGAAATTTTATTGAAGGCAAAATCAGTAATAATCAAAGTGCTTTTGGTTTTCCCCACCCCGCTATCCCCCCTACCCCCCACCCCCCACCCCTTATGAATATAAGCTCCGACAATAAAAGAACATGATGCAACATATAAGGTAGATACTTTAAAATCTTTTCTTCAAACTTGTATGAAATTATTGCGAGATCAAAGAGTTGTAGAAGGACTTCAGGAATTGATAAATTCTTGCGCATCTAAAGAAGTACCATGGAGTGAGATGCACGAAGTTAAAAATTTACATAGACAGAAGAGAACTGGAAAGGAAATGAGGCTTAGTGCACAAATAGGAGAATATGACATGGACCAAGTTATTTTAGATCTGGGATCTGAAGCTAATGTCTTGACAAAGAAAACATGGGAGTTAATGGGTAAACCGAAGTTGTAATGGTCACCTATTCAACTAAGAATGGCGAATAAACAAAAGATTGTTCCTCTAGGAAGATTATCAATCATTATAGTGGACATTGAAGGAGTGCACACTACTTCTAATTTTGAAGTAATAGAAATTGTGGATGACAGTAACCCCTATCCTGCATTACTTGGATTGGATTGGGAATTTTCCAACATGGCTATAATCAACTTCAATAAGAGGCTAATGATATTTGAAAGCAACAATATGAGAGTGATCGTTCCTTCGGATCCATCAGAAGGAGCAAGGTATATTGAACCAGTTAAAGAGAAGTACAACGCAACTAATATAGATAACATCTATCAGATGATAGCAAAAGAGAAAGACTGTGTTAACCCTACCGAAGGCAAGTTGATTTGGGAGCATGATAGTTCGTGTGCTTCATATTTAGAAGAATAATTAAAAAATTGGAAAAAAAGGTTACATGAAGTATCTATGAGGTGATGTTCAAGAGTTATTAAAGTGGTTCATTGTATGACAATTGAGGTATGTGACTTACCGCTTTATGATGATTTGGATGATATAAATACTTTTCTTGAAGAATATGAAGAATAGGTACCAGAGTGTCAAATATTGTTAACCCTAGATATAGCTCTAAGAGCTACTCCTTCGATATGGTGGGGTACACATAAGAATAATATAGGGGCTTGGAAATAACGTCGAAGGTTGATATGGATAAGGTTTGGTCAGGTAGAAACAAAGTTGGCAGATAAATATGATGATCAAACTAATCCTAGAGAGTACATCTAGCTTTGGATGACAATGTGGAAGGAGATCCATGAGAAGAATGGGTGCATGTGCTCATCCATACATTGGAGACAATTCCTCAAAACTGGTACCTGGAAACATAACTTTGACATGGTACTGCAAACTGGGTAGAGATGGTTGATGGGTTTATATTGACATTTAGCTTTGAAGATGATTGTCCATATATAGATTTAGCCCTGCAGATAGTTAAAAAGAAGATTTTTGAGAATGAAATTCCACTCACTTGGCAGCCTGATTAGGCTGTGCAGCTACATAATGTACCATAATGCTACAACATCACTGCAGAAGAAGGTGAAGACCCTCACAATATTTACATAGCAGAATATGAAGGCTAATGCAAAGTGAATGGACCTGAGTTAGAAATGCTTGATATAACAAAGCCAACAAAAGATTTCTTCTGCAACAAAATTGTTTGTTGGCTTAGGTTAGGCTGATCCAAGTTCAGATTTTACTGTGCACCAACAAAACCCTAAATCACTGGCCCTTTTCAACAATGATCTGCAAGAAAGTCATAGTCTCACCCAAAGTGACTATGGGAGGTTCGAGAACCAGGTTTCTGCAACCTTGAGGGATACTACGATGTGGAAATTTTGTATTTTCTTATGCTTTAGTACTTATAAACTACTTCACATTCATGAAATACTTCAAACTTATATATTACTTTGCAAAATTACATTCATTACTTAAACATATCATAAACATCCATAAAATTTACAGTACTAAAATAAAATGCAGATAATAAGAAAATAAACACATGAAGACACATATATTATCGTGGTTCATCCCAATGTGGGACTATGTCCATAAGAACTATTGCTTATAATAGAGAATTTGGTACAACAAATAGTTCTTCACCTATGCACATAGCTACAGGTTGTCTGCGCACTAAGCTGCAGACGTCTATGCACTGAGCTGCATACCCAGGCCTCTGCGCACTTAGTTGCGGAGCCTTACCCCTTTCTCTGAAGTACAAATCACATAAATACAACCATAAACATAGATCTAGATTCAAGTATGCCTTCCTTCTTTATTATTCATCCCTATATATACTATTACATTGAGGGATTACATCGCTACATTACCATGGAACCAATACCATGGTTTCCAAAATACAAGGGACTATGGTCCAAAACCATTCAACTTTTACAATATTATATGCTTTTACAAAAAGGGAGGGTCTTCACTGCGAGGACCCTATACTGCGCGGTGATTTTGTTGTTCGGTACTCGTTGTGCTCGGCTGCTCTATTGTGGACTCCACGACATCCTTTCTACTACACGCTTTACCCAAAAAATTCGTATTCTTTGCCCAAAATATGGCCAAGTTGGGTTGCGCCCAACACTTGCACTGAGTTTGTTTCTTTATTCCTTTGGTATAAAGGCGTAACAAGTGGAACCAAAAACCTTGAGATGCCTAACCGAAGGAATGTGGCCATACCACGTTTGATAGGGACTCTTTTTTTTGATAGCATGATATGGATACCTATTCTTTATAGACACAACACATCAAATTGCATCATCAAAAAACATCAACTTAACATTCTTGAAAAACATCATCAAACATACCATATTTAAGATTGTCTTGTTCATTCTTTTGGCTGTTCTGTTCTATTGGGGATTATAAGGCACGGTTGTTTAATGTTTGATCTCATGTTTGCGAAGATAGTTTTTAAATTCATTTAAAGTATATTATTTTCCATTATCAGTACGAATAGAGTCAATATGAGACTGTGCATCATTTTCAATCCTTGCATGAAAGTTCTTGAATGTTTCAAAAGCTTCAAATTTGTTCTTCAATAAATAAACACAACACCTTCTGGTGTAGTCATCAATAAATGTCATCATATATTTATTACCATTTGTAGAAGGAATAGCCATTGGGCTACATAAATAAGAATGAATGAGTTCAAGTTTTCTATGTGCTCTGGAATGAGAATCATGAAAAGATTGTGTGTTGCATTTTCCTAAGATAAAAGCATCACATTGCTTAAGCTTCCTAGGAATAGTTGGAAAACTAGTAACACCATTTTTATTTAACAATTGAAAGCTATCATAGTTCAAGTGTCCAAATCTAGAATCCCATAAAATAATTTATGGAAGTGTACCTTCATCATAGTGAGAACTGTATGAAAAGTTTTGTGCACGACTAGAGGTTCCTTGCAGCTTCAGAAGTCTTTCTTCTTCTATCCCAGTCATGACAAGTGAGTTATATAATGATTTTCTAACCTCAACCTTTCCATCAAATATGTGAATGGAGTATCCTTGCTGGAGGATGTGGACCAAAGACAAAAAAATTATCCACAACTCAGGGAGGTATAAAACATCATGTAGAAGAAATTTTGGAAGACCGGGCAGTTTGAGCCTGATGGTGCCAAGCCTTGATGGCTCGAGTTTTGATTTGTCTTCAAAGTATAATGCTCCATCAACATTATCAATGCATTATTCAAAGAAATATCTTTTGAAATTCATGTGGCAAGATGCTCCTGAATCAAGCAACCAAGCATCTTTCCATGAAGCAAGTGAAGCATTGAATAAGTCTTCGGTTACTCCAATGTTGCAATGTGCCACAACATAATGAGTGGACTCGGGTTCTTTTCCTTTACCTCTATCAGGTGTTTTACCTTTTTCTTCATTTCTTTCTTGCTTTATTTTTTCCCAAGGAAGCTTACATGTGGAAGCATCATGTCCATTTATGTTACATAGTATGAAATAAAGATCAGATGTTTCTCCTTGGAAATGTCTTCCCCCCCTACCTCTAAAATTCTTCCTTGCTCTTCCTCATCATCCACCTCTTCCTCTAGAAGAACCTTGTGCATGCTTCTTCTCTTTTTATGCAAGGCATACAACTTCTTCAAAAGACTGAGGAGCTATCTCCTTCCCATAATCCTTCTCTCTTTCAGCAAATGCTTCTTAAGGGAGTCAAAGGAAATCTCCTTAAGTTTTCCACTTGCTTGTAATTACTCAAGATAATGTAAATAAGTGGGGTATAGTGCCTTAACATAGGCTATGAGAGGAACATCTATTTCAACATTGGTGGCTTTTATGTCATACATAATAGATCTTATTTCTTATGCTAAGGAAAAAGGGTCACCATTTTTCAACTCAAGATTGAACAACTTCAAGTTCAGAGTGTGAGTCATATAATTCCTCAACTTCTTTAAGACTTCAAAGGCATTTGAAAATCGGGAAATATGACGACTCACCTCTTCATTTATTGATGTTGCAATCAAGGCATATGCCTTGTTGTTCTTGTTTTCCCATATGACAAGCTCCTTTTCTGAAGTGGGATTTTATGGTGCATTGTCTCCTTCTCATCACAAACTCCTTTCCAAAAATCATTGAAAATAAAGGTGTGCTTTATCTTCCTAGATGTTGTGGGGAAAAGTATCCGACTCGGAATGACCCTATCCCTACTCTAAGGGTGATAGTTCCTTAGCAACAACTGAAAGTAAAGCTTTGATATTTTTCCTTTATGAAAGTACAGAGAAGGAAGAAAAGATTGACCAACCGATGTCTTTCGCTTTTGTCGATCCTGTCTTCTCTCTTTGCCTCTTGTTCCCAGCTCCTTGCTCCCTTTGCCGGCCCAACTACACAAAGATCCTGCAAAAACAAGAGAGGGAAACTACAAGAAACATGTACTCATAACTGATGCATGGATTAGAATGGATCAAATATACAGATAAAAACAATACATCATTGCAATACAAGTATATAGGAGAACATCAAAGCTTTATTGATAGAATAAAAAGGTTCTGAGAAGGTTACAACCATAAATGGCTCCAATCCAGCAGCACCTCCCCAGCAGCAAGAAATCTCCTCTTCTCCTCTATAAAAGCAATCACCCAATAGCTCTAACTGTAAACCAACAACACTTCCTTGCTTTGCACAAAATTCCAGCCTCCCTAGACCTCATAGAAGAGCTCTATATATAGGGTAGAAGGAGAAAGGATGAGTCAGCTTGAGACTGACATAAAGCTGCCTTGTGTCCTCTCCCTCTTCAGTTAAACTTCAGTTCTTGAGTCCACTTGGAGATCCTTGCTTCCACATGGAGATCAAGTACCTCTTACTCATCATAGGGCGAATTCCTTGAACCAAGTGTCAGTTTGGAAGCTTCCTGGGCAGTTGACACCTTGCAGAATGACTGTGCCACTTGGCCAATCTCGCCCAGCGCAGGTAGCCTTCATTGGTTTTGACTTTCAGCGCAGGTACAAGGAGGAGCAGTTGACATTCAGCGCAGATGCTCAGTGGAGCAGCTGACATGATCCAAAAATAGCCTGTTTTTGAGTGTTTTCAGGTGGAGAACTGATAGGAAGTGCTGTGGTTTGCTGACCTTGTTCCTCTAGGGGTAAGAACAACATGTTTAGGGACTTTGGATCCCTGTAATTATCGACATTTCATGCTCCATGCTGTGAGGCACAAAAATGTCTATAACAGTTGCCCCCTAAAGTATGAGGCCGTTTATCGGGTGAAATGCTTTATCCAGAGGGTCCGAAGTTCATTCAAGTGCTGAGAGGTGCCCTGTAATACAATATACAATACATTATTTTTCATTCTGTTTTCATGATCTAGCTGAGGCGGGCATTCCCATGCTCAGCTTTATAAATACATTTTGGTACATAGAACAGACGATCGTCTGATGGTAGACTGATAATTCTCTGCTGAAATTATCATCCCTTGAGTAGGATGATCATCTGCTGCAATGATGTACATGACAAATGCTTTTATATTTCCTGAATATGTATCGCAGCCCGGATGGATGAAACTAGATCCGGGGTCTTCAAACTCGTTCGATCTTCACTCTAAGTACAAGTCGATCCATGTGAGAATTTCGCTGAAGTCGAACATGGAAAGACATCGCTTGATTACCGCTCAATGATGAAAACCGTTAACAAGCGCGAGAGGAATCACCGATAATGATAATGACCCTCAAGGTACTGCAGTACAATTCACGTGGCGTGAATAAAGGACTTGGCGTCGAACGCCACGCAAAATCTTCTGGTCGAAGGTCATTGATGTATACCTGTCGCCGGAAGTGAGAAACTTGCCATTGAGGCATGCAAGCTTCAAAGTACTGATGGGGTTGTTCCTAGATCAACTTCTTGGATAATGAGCTGAAGTCGACAAGAAGCGATCCGTCAAAGGAGGGCCTTAATGAATCCCACATCAATGACACGGAACGGAGCTAATGATTTTAGTGGAGGTGAAAACAAACTGTGACATATGATTCAGGGTGGCGATCATGAATGGAAGAAGGATAATGTATGGCAGTGGATGGGACACAGTTGACACTTTCAGAATGACCTCTCTTGAACATATAACGACACTGATGCGATGGATCGGTAGCATTACCCCAAAATGTGGATGGTTTGGCGAAGACCATGGTGATGAGACCGGTGAATGAAACAACCCAACCCGATGTGGTACGGAAGAAAAGTGTCATGTTCAAGAGCGACTTGCTACCATTAAGCTTTGATGTTCTCCCAATTTTTCCCCAGTCATTTCTGACCAGTACCTCTTTATTTTTGTCAAGCTTGAGGAGGATAACATATGCTTGTTCTATAACCTGCCCTTCGGGCAAGCCCATCGCTATGATTTAACGAGCTTAGTGATAGGGAAACTCGTTCTCGTCTAAAGACAAGTTTGTCGCTATTTAATCATTTTAACGAGTCTAACGACAAGGAAAACTCGGTCCTTTTCATTTTTAGAGAGTCTGAAAAGGTACAGAAAGTTAACTCCATAATTCCTTTTTCGTCATCTAATCCCTTAAGTCCGAAAAAGTATAAAACAATACAGAAGGGATGGGTGTTCGGTACTTTTAACGAGCCGAACAAGACAAGCGCTCGATCTTTTTGTGTAATAATCCCTCAGGTCCAAAAAGATTAAAGTCTAAAAGAGGGATAGCTCTTCCGGTCCCTTTAACGAGCTGGAAGGCCAGAACTCGGCAAACTTTTCATATTTTACGAGTCAGAAAAGAGCTCAAAGATGACTCGTATTTTGAGGAACGAGTGATAAACAGGGATAGCAACTGATTCCAGGTACAAGTTGGAATTTTCCAATCACGGCAGTGTCACAAGGATGGCTAGGTGAAATCACTCTTCGCAGCTGTTCCTCAAAATGGGTAAACACACAAATGGAAGTGAATGATCGGCCAAATGACGGTGGAGGTGACGGTGCACAAACACGACCAAGGCTTTTATGGCTGATGAATTTACGATCTCAGAAGGTTATTTACCGGGATAGGTTCTTTTTTTAGATAAAAATGAGCTTAAACTCTGGAGGGAACATTGCTCACTGCTTTTATTTATTTTTTAACGAGCATGAAGACCGCGTTAAAACTGCTCGGATCTTGCGTTTATTTTTTAACGAGCATGAACCATGTGCTAAAACTGCTCGAAATACCAGTCATAAAAATAAGAATGCCTCCTCTAAGGATCCATTTTTTATAGAGCTTGCGCCTTACCACAACTATGCTCCAACTCATCCTTCCTTTATGTAAGTTCGGAAAACGGTTAATCTTAAAACCAGATAAATAACCGCCCCTAGCTTGCACTCCAGAAGGTTTGCATGCCCCCAGGTATAGGATAGAATTTCGAGGCTGCCCCTCCTCTCCCCTACCTCTGCTTTTCTTTGGGTGTTCACAGTTACTTGTCATCTTGCCAATCTAATGTTAACGATACTAGTCTTCTCGTTATTTTAAGGGGTCTTACGCGGTACTCAGTCTTCCCGTCGGCCCAACTTTTAACGAACAGCTATTCGTGACAAGAGAAGAACACTACTCAAAGACAAAACATTGGTATTATTGAGGGAGGCTTGCCTCTTTCTTATTATCCGAAGAGGGTTCTATTTGCTGCCGCAAATCAATCTCTTTCTTCGGCGATGTCTATCATTAGGTTACTCAAAGATGGTTACCCTATGTCACAACAATAGAATCTCTTTCTTTGGAGGCTACCCCTACTTATCCTTCAAAACATTTGTTTTAATGGGTGAGGCTTGCTTTTCCCCAAAGATGGTTACTGCTTGTCGCAATAAGGGAATTCCTACTTGGGCATTGCCCACCTCTTTAGACAAAGGTGAATGACTCTTTTGCCAAACACATAACTTTAACAAAAGAATACTATTCCAGAACAACCCCTCTTCCATCCACGGACGGGGTACGGACTAGTCATATTCTTCTGCGGAAATTCTACCTTATACCCAGGGTTTCTTCTGCCCGAAGCAGACCAGGGTGCATGCCCCCTGGGTTCCAGTCTTTCTTTCCGAATCACTCGCACTCATCGGGAAGGAGGACTGGGGGTGGAGGCATATCTTGAGTGAACAGACCATTTAGGATTGGTATTTGACTATTTGCGATGCGAGATCCCGGAAATGAAAGTTGGTCTACGAGCTTGACCATCCTTCCTTCGTGTGGAAAACACATTACTCTAAAGAGTGAGGAGACTATCGCTCCCATGCAATAAATATAGTCACGTCCAAGGAGTAGGTTATAATCCAAGGGTCCTTGGACGACCATCACGTTCAAATTAACGGTCTTCCCTTTCAATGTGACAGGCACATTGGGGAGGATTCCTAATGGTCGACTGGTTCCTTTATCAAAACCTGAGAGATTTCTTAACTCAGGTAAAAGCGCCGGGGAACCCAGTGCTTTCCAAGCAACAGAGGAAAGGATACTCACAGACGCCCCTTCATCAATGATAGTACCAGCCATAATCATTCTATAGATCTGGACAATGATTCTGAATGGTATACTGGCTGGTAACCGGGGTCTGCCTAGTTGATTCCAATCAAAGGATACAACCAGGTTGCTTGGTGGTGGGACCGAATATACGGCCGGGTATGACCCTGATGATGTTCCTTCCTGCGATAAAGGAATGGGCGCATTGCCCTGACGCTCATCAGAGTCGGTGCTGATGAAAAGAACCTGGATGGTGTCATCCTTATTCTCTTCAGTGAGGGTGTCGCATGAAGATGACTCTTCGGCGACGGTGTCATTTAAAGATGAAACTTCTGAAGGTAGAACCGGGTCAACTGCCGTATCGACCTTTGGACTTTCGTCCGGTCTGGATTCAGTAGGTTCATTTTCAGTGACTGACGCTTCAGCCGACCACTTGAGTGGGCCAGCTGTATTTTCAACCAACGAAGGACTTGGCACGAGTTTTTTGTATCCAGGAGGAAGTTTTACCGGTGAAACCGGACGATCTTCCAAAACTCTCTTCGCTTCGTCTAAGAAGGGACAACGGTGGATGGCATGACTGCCTTCACACAACTTACAGGGGAATCTTACTCCCCCTTTTTGTCTTGATCCTTCACTTTCACTAGTTGACGGAAAGCAATCAACCTGATTGTCAGAGGTTGATGCCCCCGAATTGTGCAGACGAGGGGACCAGTCCCTTAGTATCCGGGGAATACAGGGACAATCTCTATGGAAATGGTCTCCTCTACATATGACACATGGCGATTTAGGCCCGGTCTGTGCAGTGTGTGGGTTTTTGTCAGATGTCTTTTGCTTGCCCCCAGTCGCCTTAGGCTCCTTCTTCTTCTTCTCTTTCTTCTTCTTCTCCTTCTTCTCCTTGGGAGGCTGACTTTTGCCGGCTCTACCTTGCGAAGACGAAGGATTGGAGGAAGAGTTATCAGAAGTAGAAGGCTGGTGGGCAGCTCTAGACTGATCTAACAGTTGACTCGATTGATCAGGAACCATGGTGGCCTGAACTACATTGGTCGAGAACAGCCAAACTGGCAGGCCTATTGTCAGTCCTGGAAGCGACAATGTGGCCATATGGGGCGCACCAACTTCTCCCCAAGAGGAGAAAGGACTAGGACTTCCATCTTGTGGACTTCCTTGGTTGGGGCGTTCCATGTTCTCAACTCACAGATCAACGCGGGAATAAGAGGTGATTATGTTCCGTTTAAAATGAATTTTATAACGACGCTTTATTAGACACAACTTTGCTTTTTCATGTTTTAAGAGTCGAGAAAAAGCTAAAGATGACTCTAGTCGCCTTCGATGTATTAACGAGCCCGAAGTGACAAATGCTTGGTTGGACTTTTTCAGTTATAGAGTTTGAAAAAGGCCAAAAGAAACTGCTCTGGAGATCTAGGCAGAGGGTGTGCCAAACCTTTCGCGAAACCACAGAATACGTTTTACGGTACGGGTGGTCGATCTTCGTGAATGCTGTGTTCACTGCATCGCGATCAGTAGGGCGACCGACACGGCTTCCTAAGGATAAAGGCTTTATTCCTATAGGGGTCTCCCAATATACTCGACGGTACGCGGGAGCACAAGTCCGTATTGATACTTATCGCTTCACCGTGGAGGAATCACCCAACCACTCAACGCTAAGATATCACGTTTAACGACGCCGGAACACGTCTCTAGCTTAGACCTCTATGTGTTTGCGTTATGTTTCAATGCGTTGTTATGTAAATTCAATTCATTTTAATGTTGATCTTGCTTAGCAGTTTGCCTTTAAGGATCACCACGAGATGTATATATACAACTTCCTAAATGCAATCTAAGATGAGAAGCAAAACTTTTCAATCTTTCAACTTTGAAAACCTTAATCTACTGAGGGAAAAGAAAGACATCAACTTTTCACACAGATCATGGAACACACACTAAATGCACTTTTTCTTAAATCAACATGCAAACTGTCAATAATGCACATGCACAATGCAGATATTTCTTTTCTTTATCCTTAATGTTGATGTAAGACAAAAAGGAAAATGTTGTATAACTTTGAATCTAATTTCAAGCGAAAGTAAACAAGCTTGTCCAAAATCAAAAGACACCTTAAGATCGACTTGTTTAGACACTGGAAATGTATAGATTCAAACCACAAAATGAAAAACAAACAAACTCAAACAGCCATGAACAGTAATAAAACTAGCTCTTAAGATCACAAAGACACTTTTACAGTTCAGGATCTAAGAGGCCACAGCTATACTGGTTTTCTTTTCACAATGGGAAACTGTAACTGAAACAAGAAATACTGAAAGAACAATCACAGTTTCATCACACAACTGAGGCGGAATAATGTCAAGGAAAGTCGGTTTACAACAAGTACAAATGACAAGCAATCAGCAGCAAAATAACAGTGAAAACAGGGCCAAGACTCAGTAGGAAACCTTAGCAAGACACTGGCTAACTGGTCCAGCGCAGGCTCTGGTCTGTCAAACTGACTTTCAGCGCAGTTCCCGAAGGGAGTACCTGCGCTGAAATGCAGACTGCCTTTGGGCAGCCTGCACTGAGACACGAGAGTTGCGTTTACAAGGGTTTCCGGGTCATAAAAAGCTCAAAAATTCACTGTTTTTGCTGAAATAAAAAGCTATGGGTCAAGTACAAGCTAAGGGATGATCAAGAGGATGAAAAGCTATCACAAAGAGCACAAGAGTCCTTGTGGATCAGCTCTTCAAATCATAAACTTGCTCAGAAACTGAGCCAGAGCAGCTGCCCTCTACTTTGCAATTGAAGGACTCAATTGCAGTTCGATTTGGTGCTCTCCTTGTTTATGAGATGAATAGCAAGAAACACAATAAACCAACAAGATACTAGCTCCCCAGTGGAGTCGCCAGTTTGTTGTGGGGAAAAGTATCCGACTCGGAATGACCCTATCCCTACTCTAAGGGTGATAGTTCCTTAGCAACAACTGAAAGTAAAGCTTTGATATTTTTCCTTTATGAAAGTACAGAGAAGGAAGAAAAGATTGACCAACCGATGTCTTTCGCTTTTGTCGATCCTGTCTTCTCTCTTTGCCTCTTGTTCCCAGCTCCTTGCTCCCTTTGCCGGCCCAGCTACACAAAGATCCTGCAAAAACAAGAGAGGGAAACTACAAGAAACATGTACTCATAACTGATGCATGGATTAGAATGGATCAAATATACAGATAAAAACAATACATCATTGCAATACAAGTATATAGGAGAACATCAAAGCTTTATTGATAGAATAAAAAGGTTCTGAGAAGGTTACAACCATAAATGGCTCCAATCCAGCAGCACCTCCCCAGCAGCAAGAAATCTCCTCTTCTCCTCTATAAAAGCAATCACCCAATAGCTCTAACTGTAAACCAACAGCACTTCCTTGCTTTGCACAAAATTCCAGCCTCCCTAGACCTCATAGAAGAGCTCTATATATAGGGTAGAAGGAGAAAGGATGAGTCAGCTTGAGACTGACATAAAGCTGCCTTGTGTCCTCTCCCTCTTCAGTTAAACTTCAGTTCTTGAGTCCACTTGGAGATCCTTGCTTCCACATGGAGATCAAGTACCTCTTACTCATCATAGGGCGAATTCCTTGAACCAAGTGTCAGTTTGGAAGCTTCCTGGGCAGTTGACACCTTGCAGAATGACTGTGCCACTTGGCCAATCTCGCCCAGCGCAGGTAGCCTTCATTGGTTTTGACTTTCAGCGCAGGTACAAGGAGGAGCAGTTGACATTCAGCGCAGATGCTCAGTGGAGCAGCTGACATGATCCAAAAATAGTCTGTTTTTGAGTGTTTTCAGGTGGAGAACTGATAGGAAGTGCTGTGGTTTGCTGACCTTGTTCCTCTAGGGGTAAGAACAACATGTTTAGGGACTTTGGATCCCTGTAATTATCGACATTTCATGCTCCATGCTGCGAGGCACAAAAATGTCTATAACACTAGACCACTCATGGTAGTTCTCTTTTCCAGTGAGAACTAATCCCACTACAGATATGAATGAATGCATCATCAAAAGGACTATCTGGTTTTGATTCAAAATCACAACCTTACTTGATGTCTTCTATTAGGTAAAGGATTTCTTTAATTATGTGGATGAAAACAAACTTCACAACAATACTTTAATGTGGCATATATAACATGTCACCACTCTTTAATATATTAATCTGCCACTATTTTAAAAAAATATCCCTAATATATTATGTGCGCATCAGTTTTTAATATATTAATGTGCCACTTGATAATATAAAATGCACTTCATAAGAGGTGAACTCAACTCACGACTTTAACATATAATTATGGTGTTAAAAAAGCTACTCCAAATATTCTCTTCATGAAAAGGGAGGTCATCTCACCATACCACATGTACCACACACAGTCAACATATATTTATCCTCCACATACAACGTATGCAATGTCAGGTTCTTATGCACACAGTGATTAAAATATGAACTGATTTTTACAAGAGCTCAATGTGCAACTTTTGTTCCCAACGCAAATGGTCTCCAAATCACTATTTTCAGCCCTTGTGGATTTGCGTAACATACCTCAATGTTAGGGAGGAAATTTTCACCGTGGGCTTGAACCCACAGTTGACAACAACATTCAGTCCAACAACATGCATAGTTCGCACGAACTAGCATTCACCATAGCAAGGGTTTTGACCAACATTCACCATGGAAGGTCAGACCATAGTTTAATCCTCCATAAAATTCAATGCAACATATACATACCATACAAGACATTAACACACATGTATGACAAGCCATTCTTCAACGCAGAGACATGCACCATAGTTCGTAGTTTGCAACACTCAACTTTGTTCACTCACCACTCTAGGAAATAGAAAAAACTGGATACACAGGTCAACACTTCAAATCAGGAAGGTCGGACCAGTGAAGAAACTGGATAGGGATGGCAAAGTTCTACATGAGTTATGTCAGAAAAGGATAATTTTTTACATGTTCTTTGATAAGATGTCAGACCAGGTGTAACTCCATGAATGTAATTGTTATTTTTCATTAAGAGAAAGCTTGGATATATGCAAGGAGAGGGATACTATTGGGTTTCATCTCCCAATGTATCTTCATCTTCCAACTACTTTTATTTTTCTATTTACAATATTTACACAGGTTTTCCTAATCCCAAAGGTTAGGTGTCAACAGTTCCTATGAAAATTATATGGAAGAGGCTATAATAGATAATGGTTGCTCTCAAGTTGAGGGTTGTTGTGACGAGGCTATACTCAGATTTTATTTCCAATTTTAGGACCATTGAGGGTTGGTAGCAATAAATTAAATGCAATATAAAACTCAAGAAAGGGTATCCATTATCCCTACCCTTTTTGGCATATACATTGATAATATATAAAAGTGTTTACAAGATGAGAGTTGTGTTCACTCCATGCTCACTAGCGTAGTCATAACTCTTTTCCTTCATACCAACGATATTTTTCTCTTGGCAAGGAATCATTATGATCTTGGAAGGAAACTAAGAGTCCTATAATATTTCTATTCCAAGATTGGTATGAATATTAATATTGAAAAAATAAAGTGACGACTTAAATCCAAAAATATCATATATGATACTTTCATATATGACAACAACTACTTTGAGGAAGTTCCTTCATATAAATATCTTAGAACTGATATCCATCACAAGATTAATTGGAATTATAGCATTGATAAACGGATAAATTGAGGATGGAAATCTTGTTATTGGCTTGAAAACAAATGTAAGTCAATAAATCCTTGGACATGGGATAAAAAGAAACTACTGTTCGAGACTCTTGTCACTCTTGTTATTTTATATGGATGTGAGGTTTGGGGTCACAGTATCTTTAGAGAGTCATGTAGTAAGAGAGAACAAATTCAAAAGAAATTTATAACCTATAATTTGAAGATTAAAGGAAATACTCCCTATGCTATCCTCCTGATTGAAGCAATCCTTTCCCCCATTGAAAGTGTGGCTATGAATTGTTATCTTATGTATAAGAAGAAATTAAACAACATGGAAGCCAAAAGGATTTTGTAAGAGTATTTTATTACTCACATTCTTCTGTAAAAGTACATAGAAGACATCCACTATATAGAAATGGAGAGGCCCAATGTTGGTTAAGGATAACTACGACAATTGGACAGATGAAAATACCCATGTAAGATTACAAATCACCATACTTAGCTCATATGGAAATGAGGCATTGGAAAATCCAACTCTAACACCCCCCCTTAAGAGAAACATAGGGAGTAACTAAAGAAGAAAAAAACAAAGTGGGTTCCAACAACGAGGCCTAATAAGGTACCCATGTATAAACTCTCATCAGAGGAGAAAGAGAGAAAAACCTGTAGGAAAATCCTCCCCCTCCACCCCCCCAAAAGAGAGAAAGATGACGGTGCTCAAATTATCACGGAGCTAAAATTGTAGATCCACTAAATGGCAAGAGCATAGGCCTGCTCCAATCAAGAAATACAAAATGCTGAAGTACCAAAAATTATGAAAAATCAGGTGCTTAAAATTATGCTCAAAAATAAAAGTGTTAGAATTTTGTTCAACTTAGCTTCAGATTAAAGATCTCATCATTATTAATCCAACGATGTGAATGACACTCAAATCTGAGCTTGTATGCAGAAGTTAGAGCAAGTCAAAGTTCAAGTTTGACTTGTCTACATTGCAAGATTGGATGACATGGCAAAGCCCTTCAGTGAATGAGGAGGCGCCAAGTGGCAGTTTGCCATTGGCCCCCGCATATCGCAAATCGCAAGTCGCAGGCGGGAAGGTGTTTAAAATCGACCCCAGAACAACTAGGGTTGCGATGCGATAAGGAAATCACATATCACAATTACAATCGACGAAGGGAAGGAATTTTAGTAATCGGCCCCCGACAAGTTTGGAATACATTGTGATATCACAAATCGCAATCACACACAAGTCTCGCATATTTATGACCTCCGATAAGACTTCGCCGATTGTGACGAGCGATGGGATCCCGAATACGATAAGTTATGCATTTCAGTTAATAATCCGGGCCCGTCGATCGACCGATTTTGTGGCTTTGTTCAATGTGGTAATTCCTCATGGCCCAATTGCGATTTTTTTGGAACACTTAGTGATTTTTACCATTTTCATGTTTTTAGGGATTTTTTTAAAGGGAAAGTTCAACTGAGTGTATCTTTTGATCTAGGAACCCTTCTCTGGATCTCTTTATTCCACCAGAAATCTTTAGCCGAGCAATTTTCAATGGGGGAGGTCCCATCAAGCTCAGGTGACTTCCATGACTCAGAAAATGGCCTTTTCTTCCTTGCTATCCTACATCTTGGACATATAACCCTCATCAAGACACTTAGTGAGCTGTGAATACAACACATTCTTTAATAGTCATCTCATGGTTCTTCTTGTGAATGTTTTATTGAAAATATTTCCTTTCATCACACCTGAAATCCTCTTGAGTGGTAATGAATGCATGAGTTATCGCATGAATCAAGTTATTCTTTGTTCACCATGCCCTAAATGGTTTCATGTATTTTTTGTGTTGACATCCCTTTTAAATTCTTTTGATGATTACGATGCTTGTACAATTTGTCACCAGTTACTGGAAAATGGTTTGTCACATTTGGCTTGCAGGGAACTTGGTTTGATTCTTTCAGAGCATTCGCAGAGCTGTCCAAACTGATTTATTCTGGTTAATTGCAAACTGCAAATATGATGCTTTAATTAGGCCATCTGATCATTATTTTGTCTCCAATGACTGTCATTCAACTTATCATTTTCCCATCAACATATTCAATGACATTTGTTCTACATCCTTCGATCTTCATTGTTCAATATCTCACTATTCATATGTTGTCGAGCAGTTGAGGAACTTCAGCCTTTGTTGATGGTTATGTTAGGTCCTTATTGTCTCAACATAACTGTTGAATATGATTAGATCTATTTTCCCTCACAATTTCCCATCGTAATCCCCTGTCTCTAATTGAAAAAACATATTTTCAAAGATTTTGGGGTTTTCAAGAGGATCATCATGAATTTTATGATCTAATTGTTGAATGGTTGGAATATTCTTACATTGCAAATAACAAGTTTCGATCTCCCCTCGCGCTTTCTAAGGAGTTCGGTGTAGATGGATACACATCTGCGAGAAGCTTCTGAGTCTTTTTAAAGGATGGTATTCATAAAAAAGGTAAGAATGCAAATTGGATGAAAGTAATGTTTGTGACACACCTTTCTGCCTACAAGAAAGACCTTCCTTTTGTTGTGCAAATCATTCAAGCTCTCATATTTTCTCTTTCACATTGCTTTATATATGTTTTAATTGATCATATATTTTTTATTGTAGGTTAGGAATGATTACAATGGCAACATTGGAAATTTCATTATGCGTGACCCCAACCTTCTAGTTGTTAGGTTACAAGTAGGATTAGATGCATCCTAGTTTTCTTTATATTGCACTCATCCCATGTTGTTATCTTTAGTCTCTCTTGTCTTTTCAAACTTTTCTCTTACATTATGCTTTGGTTTAGCTTCTTTTGCTTATCATATGGTTTTGTTTCCTTGTTGTGTGTAGTTTTTCCTTTCCTTTTGTTTATTTTATTTTTCTTTCTTGTTGTTTGTCTCCTTTTGTTTTAATCATGTGAATAAGTGTTGTTACTGGACCTATATTTTCTTCTTAGTATGTGTGTGGATGAAGTCTAAAGATTATTATGGCACTTCAACATTTGGATAACCTCCAGTCCCTTCCTTTTGTCGGTTATATCTTTTGGTCGATGAAGTTCCAACAAAAAATACAATATGTCTGTAAGGAGATTTTTTGTCCAACCATGAACCTATGTCTATTCAAGAAACCTTATGCCTATAATCAGTTTTGTGTTTCGGTGTTTTCATGCTTATCCAGTCAGTAGAAGAGGAGAAGGGGAAAAACTAAATGAGCAGACCTAAATCAGAGGTATCTATATGATTCTATGAAGGAACAACTTCTCCTACTCTCAATAAGTCGGTGTCCCTCTTTCGCCCAAAAATAAATAAGAGTTCATACATAGTACTCTTTAAAATAAATAAATAAAGGTGAAAGAAGAGAAAGGTTTCCTACATAGAGAGGTGAAGAAAGAAACTCCGCTGGGGTACTATCCAAGCTCACTAGTAGCGGAGAAATTTTTATGTTCCTGCATGACTACACTGCGTACTGTCTAGGCCTGCTAGTAGTGGAGAAACACCAGAGATGAAAAGCTATACTCTAAAAATCTTAAGCTCGTGAGCTACACTACCCTTCCCAACTTGAAACATCATGATATTGTTGAATCTTATGTTGTGTTCTAATGTACCTGACTCTCTGAGCGCACTCCACTTGTATTACAAGCAATAGCTTTCAGTATACATACAAATCAATCTTATTGACTTCTAAAATGCCGGAATGCTGATTTAAAAACTCTGTTTCAACTTAAACATAAAAACTGGATTCTTTTCTTGTTTCATACAGAGCGCAGCCATATAATTCTTTTTAAAACATATGACAGATTTAAACTGCTCACCCAGTCAATTGAATAACGCCTTTTTATATGAGTCAGAACCCAAAGTTCGCTTCATCTTAGCACACATATTTAAATAAAAGTCATAGAGACTAAACACAACACGAACATAAACATGCAGAAGCACTATGTATTCATAAACACGACATTATTCCCAAAACACCAGCATGGCCCTCAAAATTTCACATAACTCTGTATGCGCTTTCTTCCATCTGCAATGATTTGGAATGGCGCTGTGTTAATCATTGATTTCTCCAGAAATGGTTATTTTCGAAACCCAACGCATAGATAGCCACCAGATTCTGTCCAATATCGAATCCACTACTTTTTTTAACTCGATATGGCAAAGTAAATTGCGTTTTCTGTGCTCCAATACGCAACTGCCGGAGTTGCTGGACGCAAGCTAATGAATATCCAATCTATTATGTTACCACATATCTCTCTTGTTCTGAACAACAGTTCGAATCACAACTGGCAATTAACGATATCCGGGATTTTGATGCGAGATTTTAGGAATCGCAATTTCCAAAATCCGGTGTTGTCCCTAAGAATCCGCGCAGTCTATTCTTAGTTATTCTCTGTGGAAAGAGATTCCATTCACAAAACTTCACAAACCATTGGTCATAACACAGATATTCTAACATATTTAAATTGAAACCACAGTTTGAACCAATTCAGGGAATTGTCAATGCATTAATCTACACACCATTTACACATTGGGCGCAAACACTATTTTTTTTTATTCATAAGCACTAATAAAACAGAGATTTGCTTTGATGCCTTTTCACCAAGAACGATCTCCGGTTTTCTTCAAAAACACAGTCTTCTTTATTAATCGGAGCTTTTCGCCCATACAAACAACCACACCACACTTACTCTACCTCCCAAATCTCTTTGCTTATTACATTTTTTATGTATTTCCTCCACTAATTGCTCTAACAAACAGCTAACATAATCTCCTATTATTAAAGAAAATCTCAAATAAAACAGTTGCATTTATTACAATAATAACAAACTATATGAAGAATTGACCTCCTCAGTAAAACTGAAATTGAACAAACAGTAATAAAATCACCCTGTCAAACCATAACATGTGGACATTTTTCCACATTGTTGGTCAGTTCTGATGCTCTTGCATCATATTCGACCAAGAAGGCATAAAGAGGACCATGTCTATTCATGGGGTAAGTGGGGAGACCAAAGTAATCTACACAATGAATCAATACTCCCTGAAGAACAAAGGCTCTACACAAAAGAAGTTAACCGAGGACGAGAAGCTAGAATTTTACTAGTGTGTTGCCAAGTGTTATAGTTGCTACAAAAACCTCCAAAAATTTTCCTTACACTCAATTTCAAATCCTTCCTTGGTCTTGCACATTGTTTTCGCAAACACCGAAACTCATTTCATGTACTTTCTTGAAGTATTTTTCTACCATTTGCAAGTTGGGTAAACTGTCTTCTTTTCACATGATTGGTTGTTGCGCAATGTGTAGAATCTTGTTTTGGTGGTTTCAAGGGTCTATCTTTGTGTATATGAGTTGTTCTAACCATGTAAACATATGTCACACTCATTCCCAAAGTTTTAACAACCATCGCACAAGTGTCATCACGGTCGTTGCAAAGTGTACCTTTAGTGTCGCACTTGTCGTAATGGGTCATAAAGTTATCGCACAGAGGGAAATGAATTTTTCATGTGTCTTGGGTGATTTATGTTATTATTTCATCAAGTATTCTAAGTGTGAGATCACAGTTAAAGTCTTATCACTATTCACATCAACCTAACTAGTCTTATACGTAGCCATTTCTGATAAGGCTTCCCAACCAAGAAACTTGGATTCACCCGACCTCCCTGAATTGCACACTATGTAGTTTCAGTCCTCTAGCTATGACCTTGCCCCTTGGCACTGCACAATGCATAATTCTTGCCTCTCAGGACTACTGCACTACACAGTTTATGTGATCAAGCTTCAACCTTGGCCTCCAGAATTGCACAATCCTTTCTCTCAACCTTGCCCTAACTACGCACTACATAATCACAAGCCTCAAGCTCATTCATTGAGCCTCTAAACTACACATTTGCAAAATTTACAAACCTCCCTTGTCTCCTGGAACTCTGCAGTATGTCCTCTTGGTGTCCACCCCCTCAAACTATCTCACTAGCTCTGAGAACTGCGTAGTTTTCTCCCTCAATCTAGCCTGAACTACACATTGCACAATCTCAAGGCTCAAGCCTCAGACTTGAGCCCTTGAACTATGAAATTATGTAGTCATCCAGGCTCATCTGTCCTCTCGAATTGTGTAATAAGTTGATCCAGTGCCTATTCTCTCAGCATGTCACCCTGAGCTCTTAGACTCTGCAATTTTCTTCCTCAACCTAGCCTGAACTATGCACTGAATAGTATCAAGGCTCAAGTTCACCCCTGACTACTTGAAATGTGAAATTGTGCAATCATTGAGCCCTTTCCCCAACCTTCCATCTAGTTCTGGCCCAGTCAATGGATCAATATGCACAATCTTATGCTAGGGAATTTCAAACTAATATCATCTTGTCATGAGTGAATTGTAGTTAGAGGTACTTTACCATGCTATGGTGAGATGATGAAGAAAGAGATGAAGGAGAGAAACATGTTGAAAGACACTCTTGTAGCTGAACATGCAAGTTGATCAATCACAAGAAAGAAAAGGGACATCAATTTGTGATCGCAACTCAAGACTTAAGATCATTGAATATTCCTTATCACCAAGTCATACAAAGGTGAAAAGAAGAGTGCTATCAAGAAGACACTCAACACATAGCAACACAGTGGCTTTACACAACCACATGATCAAGCATTCCATGTCAGCAGTGTCATATCATGAGTTTTCATATGTCACATTGTCATTGTGGATCATGTAAATGGTATTCAAAATGTATTGTAAAGTGGAAGTCCAAAGGACACACATGGAATATAAAGAGTCATGTAAGTTGAAAATTCATAGGAAGTCAAAGTAATGAGGGTAGTCAAAGAGCCACAAGGAGGGGAAGCATCACCCCTTGGTTATATGTACTCCCTCATTATATGAGCAAAGGACTTTTCACCTTGGCTCCTCCCGCAAAGCATTAGTGAGATAAGCTAGTTCTTTTGGGGAGAAAGGAGTGGCTCCAATGCTCCATTATTGGAACTACTGATGCTCATTGTAAACATGTGTCTTGGAACTTTTACTCAATAACAAAATCCTTCAAGGTCAACACGTTCTTCATGCATGGATTATGAATGTTTGTAAGACTTTTTTTATAGATGTTTGTACTTCATGTTTTCTTTCACATGTGCTAATATAGTTGAGCTATTTAGGTTGGTTTAGTACTTATATTATTGAGAATGTTTTGTAATGGTTGTTATTGTTGTCCCATCCTTGCGGAATACTCTACATGATATTAGACATATATTTTTCATTTGTTGGTTGTAACAATTGTCACATCTATTGTGGACTATTCTATTGGATGTTAGACGGATCCTTCTAGTTCATGTGTGTCTCTTATTGGTTGGTACTACTACCTCTCTATTAGAGGTTGAATTTCTTCCCCTCTTTATTACAGATCCATTTAGATCAATGATTTAGGACTCATCAAACCATTAAATCAGTTGTTTCATGCCCTAAACAAGTCAACCCTTTGAATGCCTCCTTCCCAGACAGTTTCATGACTTCAAGACATCCAAAAATTACCTCTAAAGGGACTAGTGCAGGTAAGCCCTTATGAAGGTGTGCTGCAGAGAAACTAAGTTCACTGTCAGGGTGCTCTGCAAAACACTTAGGATTCCTTTCACTTGCGCTGGAAGAGAATGAGTGAAATTCACATAGGGTTTGGGGAATATTCTTATCTTGTGGAGTCAGCTAGAAGTTTTGCTGTCTTATCAACTCCTATGAGCTTGAAAATGGATGAGGAATGAGTTAAGGATCATCCTATCCTCTCATCCCTTTCTCCATGGAACTAATTCTAAGTATGGAAGGCCATTCAATGCCACCATTTATGACAAAAATTCCTTCATCCTCCTATAAAGTGACCACTCATCTAAGTGATTAGGAGTTGGCTAGATTATGTTGAATTGTAAGGAGATAATTCTGCTATGAGACTTGATTTTGGAGCAATTGATGTGATGCCACAAGCTTGTCTTGCTTTTGATGTGATATGGATGGGATCCAAGCTGGAGGGATGACTTTGAATCAGACACTGATGGTTGTAATTCCTTCTTCTATCTAATAAAGTGTTTGAACCTTTTTCCATATGTTGTGTTCTTTCATAATGCCTATATGTATGAATTTCTTCTGAATCCTTTCATTTATATTTAATGGATAGTATGCTTTGATTAGTTTTTGTCTTCTGTTGTGTATACATGGTACTTCTCAAGTGGATTAAGTATGGGAAGGAGTAATGGAATCGATAGAAGGGAGACGAGAGTAAAGTGGAACTACAGGTAGGCCTTATATCTTCTCATCTTATCTATTGTTTATAGGAAAAGTCTAAAACACGTTAAACTGTTGTTCTAGGCACAACTACTTGTCTAGTGAAATAGTGTTTATCCCTATATGCTAAATTCTCCAAAACAAATTGGCGACTCCATTGGGGGATGAGTCCTCTTTTCCTAGTAGCTTATCCACCTCCTAAGACATCCTTGTAGACTCTATTTGTGTTCATATATTGTAATTCAGTTGTTTACATTGAAAAATTGGTCAAAACTTTGTCAAATTGCCTCTTGAAATGGCTTACTGTCACCATCACAGGCTTGTGAGGGACACAGTGAGCTGCAGAGCATCCTTGGCTTAGGGACAGTGCTCTGAAGTGCACTATCTCCCACTCTGGGCTGCGTTGATCCTCCTAGGATCAATTTTCCACCTTTGGAAAGTGTTTTTGCCAACTTTTCTCTATTTGTTTGCTCGTTGATTGATCAATGAATGTCATGTCTTAGAGAAATTTTTTTTATCTCCTTTCCAAACCCTACTTTGATTTGATTGATTAATGTTTATTTAATGTTTTCTCTGTCATTATCAGTGTATATTCAAAGTTAGAATATGGTTGATTAATCTTCATTCGAAAGAAAGTGTCGTAAATTCTTCTTTTCCTTCGACACAGAACTGTTGTAAAAGTCTTTGTTCTTGTTAAATATTGATTGATTGTATGTGCATATTTATTTTTGTTCATCATAACATTAAGAGATTCGAAAAGAAAAACTTGCATCGTTCATATTGTAGTTTGTGAATTCTTGAAAGGAATAACTAGGGAAATTGCATTAGATGTGCTCTTTGCTCTTTGTCAAAAATATGATTTCTCTATCCCTACTAGCTAAGGATTTTCATTGTTAAATTGAATGGAAAGAATGCTTATCATATTAGTTGCATTTTAGGAATTGCAAACATACATCATGTGGTAAACCTTGAAAAGCAAATTCTAAAGAAGATCAACTTAAAATTTATCTGAATTCATCTAATGAAGCATTGTCACTTAAGAAAAAACATTTAGAGGTCTAGGCTAGAGACATGTTCTGGCATCATAAAACAAAGCAGTTGTCTCTAACTTGTCTACAATACATCCCGAGTGTGATACCTCATTCCATGTACATTAGTATATCGTAGCTCATCCACGTACCTTCGGGTATATAGGGCGGTGTTACAGTATGTAAAGTATATGGTAATGCTCTCATTGTGCGGTTTTGCATTAGACATCACTTATACGGACTGGGCCTCCACGTGCCTTCGGGTATATATGGGAGGACAACACTAGGTTGTTATCCATCCTTAGGTAACTAAGTCAGCTGCCTTGTACACTATGATACACCGAACACAACATTCAGGGAGATTTCCTGCCCGTATTTCTTGGTTTGCCAGGAGGTATTCTACAGTTCACAATTGCTTGGTAAACCTTTTGCCTATATTATCCCTATTTTGTTTTGTTATGTTACTTTGATTAAAATACAAGTAATTAGACGCAGATAACATCCTCCACACTAACTCCTTAGTTGATCTTAGGTTGAAATGTATGGCGACAAATCCAGAGTTCACTGATCAAGGAATTCCTTTTGATGGGAATCCTAGTCCTTTACCTTCTTTTGGAAATATTGGTGCTCCATATATGGCTACATTGTCCCTTTCGAGATTTACCATTGGCTTGCTAGTATGGTTGTTTTCAACCTCCTTGGTTCAAAATTTTGTGATTTCTCCGCAATCGAGTACACCTCCAACTAGACAAAATCAACCTCTAGTTGATCCTAAAGTTGACCCTTTACCTTCTTCCTTAGTTGTTTCTTCCTCCCCTTCTTCCTCTTCACCTAGTGAAAGTATTGGTACTAGTAACAAGGTGGTTAAGAAGAAGAAGAAAGGGAAGAAGAAGAAGAAGAAGAAAGTTCAATAGAGGGGCAATCAACCAACCATTTCTTCGAATGCAACGTCTGATAAGAAACCATCCATCAAGCCTCACAAAGTTCGATATCCATGCAAAATTTGTGTGGGAGACCATCTTCTTTGAAATTGTCCCGATATTCCTCAGATCTTAGAAGAATGGTATTCTCGTTCACATCATCCTATGTCATCAAATTTTGGAGATCATGTTGGTGACACACCGTCAACTAGTGGTAGTAAAGTTCATGGAAAGAAGGGTAAAGTTAAGTTTCTATGTAGGTTATGTGAAGGTAATCACCCCATTCACCTTTGACCCTACCTGGATTGTTATTGGGAGATCTAGTGTCTATTCAGAGCTTCTAGTACCACTAAGATGGGTAGCTATCTTAGAAACAAACAGATTAAAGTCACTTGTTTTCCTTTACGAGAGAGAGATGAGAAAGAAGCAGAGAGTACCAACCTCAGTCTTCCACTTGGCTCCTTGCTTGTTTCCTTTCTCCTTTGACAGAATCTCGCCACTGCTTCCTTACTTGTCTCGCTTCAAAGAGGACCTGTAGATTCACAACAGCATAATACCATCAAAGCATAGAGATCTATCACTGTAAATAATATAGGATCAGATATATATTGACCATACAAATGCATATATCAAAACAATATTCAGAGATACACAAGAACATGGAGGAAAACTCAAATAGCTTTATTAGTAAAAGTAGTAGAAGAGAGGATTAAAACCACTTGGTCTGACCCAGCGCCATCCTCCTAGATTGAAAGCCCTCTTCACCTCATACAAAGCAATATCACCCAACAATGTCTTCAAAGAGAAACCAACAACACTTCTTTGCAAATTACCAAATTCCAACCTTTGGATCTTTGGGATGAGAGATCCATTTATAGATGTTTGCAGGGGGGTGAGTCAACTTCTGGGATTTTGATTAGTGTCATCTCTTTGATAGTTCTTGGTTCCACTTGGAGATTTCATGATCTCTTACTCATCCTTGGGCGAACTCAGGAAGGCAAGTGTCAAATGAGCAGCTTCTAGAAGATTCTCAGGGTCTCCACCTAGCAAACTTCTTGTGCCATTTTTCTGCTCTCACTCATCGCACCCTATAGAAGGCATTTCTAGTATGCATCTCACTTTTTGCATGTGGTAGGTGAGATCATCGCACCCTTTGCACTGGGCAGTCTGTATGGTCCTGCTTTGACTAGTTCTGAGTGGTTTTTCATGGAAAGCTTCTGGGAGATGATGTAATCAGTTGACCTTGCTCCTTTAGGGTATGAAACAACACTTTTAAGGACTTAGAAACCCTTGGTTTATGGACATATGTGATTGGGGTTGCAGTGGCCAAATATGTCTATAACAATTGCCCCCTAAAGCATGAGATCGTAAATCTTTTGATGTCAGGTGAAATGCTTTATAATGAGGATCTGAGGTTTTTCACATTGGAAGGTGACCTGTAATAAGATACAATACAATACATTATCTTCATAATATTTTCATGATCTAGCTGAGGCGAGCATTCCCATGCTCAGCTTGATAAATTCATTTTCATGTACATAGGATAGACAACCGTCTGTGTGCAGGCTTATGATTCTGGTAAAGCCATCATCCCTTAGTTTGGATGATTATCTATGTAGCAATGATGTACATTTGATGTCTTTATTTTCCTGATTATATCGCAGCCTGGATGGATGAACTAGATCTGGGGTCTTCAAAACTCGTTCGATCTTCGCCCGAAGGTACAATTTGATCCATATGAAAAATATGTTCTGATGTCGAACATGGAAGGACATCTCCTGATTACCAGCCAATGATGTAAGCTGTTAACAGGCACGAGAGGAATCACTGATAATGATGATGACCCTCAAGTTACTGTAGTACAATTCACGTGGTGCGAATACATGAGTCGATGTCGAACACCATGCAAAATATTTCGGTCGAAAGCCATTAATGTAGGCCTGTCGCCGGAAGTGAGAAACTTGCCATTGAGGCATGCAAGCTTCAAAGTACTGGAAGGGTTGTCCCTAGGTCAGCTTCTTGGATAATGAGCTGATGTTGACAAGAAGTGACCCGTCGTAGGAGGGCATTAATGGATCCCACATCTACGACATGGAACAGAGCAAATGATTTTGTAGAGGTGAAAACGATCTGATGATACAAGGTTCAGGGTGGCGGTCATGAAAGAATGAAGCGTGAAGGTATTGTAATGGATGAGACACAAGTTGGGTAGGCGAATTCTCTGAGCGACTTCTCTTGAACATATCGGCGACATTGAAATGGATTGGTAGCATTAACCCCAAAAGTGGATGGTACGGTGGACCAATGATGATATGACCAGTGAACGGAATAACCCAACCCGACTCAATCATGGTGATGGAGTGAAAGTGTCATGTTCAAGAGCGACCTGCTACCAATAAAGTTTCTTCAAGTTTTCTTCCCAATTTTCCCCAGTCATTTCTGACTAGTACCTCTTTATTTTTTTCAAGCTCGAGGAGGATAACATATGCTTGTTCCATAATTTTCCCTTCGGGCAAACCTGCCACTATGTTTTAATGAGCCTAGCGACAATGAAACTCGCTCAAGTCTGAATGGACAAGTTTGTCGCTATTGTTTTAACAAGTTTAATGGAAAGGGTAACTCAGTCCTTTTCAATTTTAGAGAGTCTGAAAAGAGATGGAAAGAAAACTCCAATATTCCTTTTTCGTAATATAATCCCTTAAGTCCAAAAAAGTATAAAACAATGCGAAAGGGATGAATATGAGCCGAACAAGACAAACGCTCAATCTTTTTGTGCAATAACCCCTCAGGTCCAAAAATATTAAAATATAGAGGAGGGATAGCACTTCCAATCACTTTAACGAGCTAGAGAGGCCAATTTCTCAGCAATCTTTTCATATTTTATGAGTCAGGTGAAAAGAGCTTAAAGGAGACTCTTTTTTTGAGGAACGAGTGATGTTTTCAGATAGCAGCTGGTTCCAAGTAAGGTTTGGAACTTTCCAATCACGACAATGTAAAGAAGGTGGCTAATAGGATCACTCGTCGCAATTTTTCCTCAAAAGGGGTAAACAATCAAATGGAGGAAAATGATCAGCTAAAACAGAGTGGAGGTGATGGTAAGAACACGACTAAGGCTCAAAAGCTGATGATAATCATTCACAATGGTTATTTACCGGAGGTGGGTTCATTTTTTAATGAGCTTGAACTCTGGTGGAACATATGCTCATTGCTAGGTTTAATTTTTAACGAGCTTGAACTTCACGTAAAACTACTCGTGCTAGTCGTATAGTAAGGATGTCTCATCGATAGGTTCATTTTTTAGGGAGCTTGCACCATTCGAAATTATGCTCTGACTCCTTTTATTATGTAAGATAGGAACAACCAATCCTACGATTTTAAAGGGTTAAGAACCTGCAAACTAAGAAAATAAATGGTCGTTTTTCACTTTCACGCAAAAAGGTTTGCATGCCCCCAAGTATAGCGAAGTAGGGTTTCCCAGGTTACCACTCAATTTGCAGACAAAACATTTGTTCTATCGGGAAAGGCCTGCCTTTTCCAAGTTACCCTTCAATTTGCAAACAAAACATTTGTTCTATCGGGAAAGGCCTACCTTCTAACAAAGGTATCTTATTCCAGTCTAATCCCATTTTCCTAAATGGATGGGTGTGTTAGACCAGTCATATATCCTCTGTGAAAACCTACCCTATACCTGAAGTTTTCCTGTCGAAGCAGACCAGGGTGCATGCCCCCTGGGTTTCAGTCACACCACCGAATCACTCGCGCTCATCAGGTGGATGGACTGGAGATTGATGAGACATTCCTTACGCAAAAATACCTGTTAGGGATGGCATTTGACTATTAGATATGTGTGAACCGGGGAATGAAATCTGGTCTATGAGCTGCACCACTCTACCTTCATGCAGAAAACACATTACTCGAAAGAGTGTGGAGACAATGGCTCCCATGCTATAAATGTAGTCACACATAAGGAGTAGATTGTAATCTAAAGTTCCTTGGACTACCATTACGTTCAGATAAACGGTTTTCCTTCTCAAAGTTATAGGCAAACTTGGAAGGATCCCTAACGGTCAACTGGTTCCTTTGTCGAAGCCTGTCAGATTTCGCATCTCAGGCAAAAGTGATGGCGAACCAAGTGCTCTCCAAGCAGTTGAGGAAAGGATACTCACAGAAGCCCCTTCATCTATGATGGTACCAACCATGACCATTTTGTAAGTTTGCACTATGATTCAGAATGGTACATTAGATGGTAAGCAGGGTTTGCCTAGTAGATTCCAATCAAAGGAAACGACTAGGTTTCTTGGAGGTGGGACTGAATAAATGACCAGATACAAATCTGACGAATTTCCTTCCTGTGGTAAAGGAATGGGTAGATTGCCCCCATTTTCATCGGAGTCTGTGTTTACGAAAAGAATTTGAACGGTGTCGTTCTCATTCTCTTTGGTGACTGTTTCATATGAAGGTAAATCTTCTGAAGTCAAGATGGGGTCGACTGCCGTCTTGACCTGTTGAATTTGGTCCAATGTGGACTCAGAGGGTTTATCTTCAATGATAGGTGCTTCAACTGATAACAAAGGTGGGTTAGTCAGATTTTCAACTAGCAATGGATTCGGCAAGAGTTTCTTGTATCCAGGAGGGAGTCACTGCAGTGATGCAGGACGATTATCCAAGACTCTTTTAGCTTCGTCCAAGAAGGGACAACGGTGGAGGGCATGATCACCTTCACATAGTCTGCAGGGAAATTTAGATTTTCCCTTCTGTTCGTTGACTTCGTTTTCACTAGTTGACGGTGCACTTTCAACATGATCATCAGAGGTTGATGACAATGAATTGTGCAAGCGGGGAGACCATTCCCTTAGGATCCATGGGATGCAAGGAAAATACCAGTGATAGTGGTCTCCTTTACAGATGACACATGGAGATTTAGGTTTGGATGGTGCAGTGTGTGGATTTTCACTAGACGATGCATAGTTGCCCCTTTTGCTCTTGGCTCCTTCTTCTTCTTCTCCTTCCCCTTCTTCTTCTTCTTAGTTAGTTTTTAGTTTTACTATCTTCACCAAGCGAAGAGGAAGAAGGAGAGGGAGAGATAAGAGAAGTAGAAGGTTGGGGGGGGAACTATGGTATCATCTAGTTGCTGATTCGATTGTTAAGTAATCACGGTGCTTTGAATGACAGAGGTCGAGGAAAGTCATACCGGAAGGCCAATTGTCAATCCTGGAAGGGACAATGTGGCCATATGAGGTGCACCAACATCTCCCCAAGAGGAGAAAGGACTAGGATTTCTCCCAAGGGGAAATCCTTGGTTGGTGGACTCCATTTTCTCAACCTAAGACCAACGAGGGAACAATGACGTTATTCCGATTAAAATAAATTTTAGACGCTTTGACACAACTTGCTTTTTCAATTTTTAAGAGTCGAGAAAAAGTTAAAGATGACTCTAGTCGCCTTCGATTTTTAATGAGCTTGAAGTGACAAGTGCTCAGATGGACCTTTTCCTTTAAGGAGTCTAAAAAGGAACGAAAGAGACTACTCTGGAAATCTAGACAGAGGGATTACTAAACCAATCACAAAACTATAGAATACTTTTTAGGGTACGACAGTCAATCTTCCCGAATGCTGTGTTCAGTGCATTACGATTGATAGGGCAACAGACATGGCTTCTTAAGGATAAAGGATATAGCCTATTGTGGTCTCCCAATATATACTCAACGATACGTGGGAGTACAAGTCCATACTGGCACTTGTCGTCTCAAAGAGAAGGAATCACCCAAGCTACGATGAAAGCGACAGTTACCAGGCTTTACGACGTCGGAATACGTCTCTAGCCTAGACTTCTAGATGTTGTGCTTTAGGTTCCAAAGCATTTTTATGTTCATTGAATTTATTTTATAGTTGATCTTTCTTAAGAGGTTTGCCTTTGAGGTTCACCGCGTGATGTAGATATACAATTCCTAAAATGCAATCTAAGATGATAAATAGTCATTTAATCTTCTTTTTGCAATGAAAATTTTAGCTACTAAGGAAAGAGAAATTCTTTCAACATAGAGCAGCAAGCACACACTAGATGCACTGTCCTAAATCAAAATCAACAAGAAGTCTAAATGAAAATGCACATGCATGTATTTGTTTTCGCTTTCTTAATGTGTGAATGACAAAAATAATGCTAAGTACAAATCTAAATTATTCCTTCTTTCAAAGCGACAATACTAATGATTTTCTTTTCAAAAAACGAAAAGGAGACAAGACGACACTTTGCGATTTTGAATTGAAAGCTACTTTTGGCACTTGAAATACTACTAATTCATATCAAATACAAGAGTAACAGTGTAATTGACTATAAAAAAGAGAAGGATTCTTTTCCTTGACTGAAAATGACACTTGCGACACTTTCAAATCAAAAGACGACAGTTAGATTAAGCTACTATTTTGTAAATGAGAACTGTGAATGGCGAAAAATACACAAAACATTCACAAATATTTTTACAATGGAGGTTGGACAATGCAAAGGAAGGGGGTTTCTACAGTGGTCTATTGATCACAAACAACAAAAATCCTGAATAAAGATAAAGAGAGTGAAGAAAAACCAAAATCTTGAGGCAAAACTAATCTTGTTTGATCATCGCACCTGCAACACAGGGAAAAAGGGATGCATCCTACCTACTGCACATGGGAGGTGCGATGCATCCAGATTTCCAAGAAGAGAAGGTGCCATGGTCCAGGGACGAGACTTTAACTTGGTTTTTGGTCATAGTTTGCAGCTTAGTTTAGGGATTTAGGCCGAGCAAATGATAGTCAGTAACTACAAAGTACGGGGGCTGATCTAATGAGGTTACTCAGGATACCTCTAGGGCACTTAGGATGTTTGCAAGTCAATTGTTCAATTCATAAACAAACCCGGAGATTGACTGAAGCAACAATGATCTACTTTGCACTTGCATAGAAAATGCAGTTCAAAGGCTAGCTGGCTTAACTTCAGGCTCTGTCTATGGTTTGTGAATCAAAAAAATAGAGACAAGCAATCAAACTAATTTCTCCCCAGCGGAGTCGCCATTTTGTTATCGGGAAATCTAGTGTCTATTCAGAGCTGCTAGTCCCACTGAGACGGGTAGCTATCTTAGAAACAAACAGATTAAAGTCACTTGTTTTTCCTTTACGAGAGAGAGATGAGAAAGAAGTAGAGAGTACCAACCTTAGTCTTCCACTTGGCTCCTTGCTTGTTTCCTTTCTCCTTTGATAGAATCTCGCCACTGCTTCCTTACTTGTCCTGCTTCAAAGAGCACTTGTAGATTCACAGCAGCATAATACCATCAAAGCATAGAGATCTATCACTGTAAACGATATAGGATCAGATATATATTGACCATACAAATAGATATATCAAAACAATATTTAGAGATACACAAGAATATGGAGAAAACTCAAATAGCTTTATTAGTAAAAGTAGTAGAAGAGAGGATTACAACCACTTGGTCTGACCCAGCACCATCCTCCCAACTTGAAAGCCCTCTTCACCTCATACAAAGCAAGATCACCCAACAATGTCTTCAAAGACAAACCAACAACACTTCTTTGCAAATTACCAAATTCCAACCTTTGCATCTCTGGGATGAGGGATCCATTTACAGATATTTGCAGGGGGGTGAGTCAGCTTCTGGGATTTTGATTAGTGTCATCTCTCTGATAGTTCTTGGTTCCACTTGGAGATTTCATGATCTCTTACTCATCCTTGGGCGAACTCAGGAAGGCAAGTGTCAAATGAGCAGCTTCTAGAAGATTCTCAGGGTCTCCACCTAGCAAACTGCTTGTGCCATTTGTCTGCTCTCGCTCATTGCACCCTACAGAAGGGCTTTGTAGTATGCATCGCACTTTTTGCATGTGGCAGGTGAGATGCATCACACCCTTTGCACTGGATAATCTGTATGGTCCTGATCTGACCAGTTCTGAGTGGTTTTTCATGGAAAACTTCCGGGAGATGATGTAATCAGCTGACCTTGCTCCTTTAGGGTATGAAACAACACTTTTAGGGAATTAGAAGCCCTTGGTTTATGGACATATGCGATATGGGTCACAGTGCCCAAACATGTCTATAACATGGATGAAGCCAAAATAGTGTTGGATAACCATCCTGCTTCACCGCAACGACTTCCATCTAGTTACAGAAAACTCTCCCTAAATCCATCACGAGTTGGTGAATTAACTGACCAAAATAAATCGTTAATCAAACCCACTCTCTATGAAAGTGAATCATATGAGTCTATACCCGACCCAAATCAATAGGTTGAGGTAATAGTTGACTCGATTTCACCTTCAACTAATCGTACCTTTCCCGAAGAGAGTGAATATGATACCACTCAAGTTCTTTTTGTTTCTTCAGAATCTAATGAGCTTGGGGGTAGTCCTCCTATTCCATCAAGACAGGAGTAAAATCCTCCCACTCTTGTAACTCAAGGGATTAATTCTCATGTTTCTACGGTACCCCCTCCAAGTAGTCTGGTCACTTCCTTTGATTGGAATCAACTAGCAAGATTTCGTCTTCCTTCTTATGTGCTTTTCCTGATCATAGTACAAGTTTGTAATATGATTGTATCAGGGACTATTATAGATAAAGGTGCATCAATGAGTATCTTTTCCTCATCTTCTTGGAAATCGCTTAGTTCGCAGCCACTTGTGCCTGTTACCTAGAATCTGTTGGCTTTTAATAGAGGAACTAGTCAACCATTAGGGATCCTCCCTCAGTTGCCTATTACTTTGGGAGGAAAAATCATTTATCTGAACGTGATGGCAGTCCTAGGCCCTTTATATTATAGTTTACTTCTTGGGCATGACTATTTTTATGGCATGGGAGCTATTGTTTCAACACTCTTTTGAGTGATTTGTTTCCCACATGAGGGCAAAATTGTCACCATTGACCAGCTTTCATTTCCTGGTTCAAATATGGCTTCCAGTCAACCATCTTCCCTAAATGGTTCTTTTGTACCAATCGTATCATCCCCACCATAGGTTAATTATGTGGCAATCTATTCCATGCCTACATCAACTAACAACTAATTCAGTGATGTTGTACATCATGTACTAGGGGCATTAAAACCAGATATCTCCTTCATGATCTCTTATGATTTGTGATCGAGGAATATGAGGATAGTTCTTTTACTGTGTCAACCTCATTAAAAAATGAAACAAGCCAATGAGGATAGTTCTTTTACCATGTCAACCTCATTAAAAAATGAAACAGGCCAATGAGGATAGTTCTTTTATTGTGTCAACCTCGTTAAAAAATGAAACAGGTCCATGAGGATACTTGATTGTCTTGTGTCAACCTCGTTAAAAAATGAAACAAAGGAATATGAGGATAGTTCTTGGTCTTGTGTCAACCTCATTTAAAAATGAAATAAGGAATTAGAGTAGAGTTCCTTGTCTTGTGTCAAGCTCTTTAAAAAATGAAACAAGGTCCCCTGGAGCAGAGTTCTAAGTTGAGTCTTTGATTAGATCTCGTGAAATCCCAGTTGAGTCTTTCACTTGATCTCGTAAAAGAACCTTCATTCCATCCACTAGTCAACTTAGGTGAATGTAATGAAGCTTGGGGGGCATGCACCTAGTGGTAAATTTAAGTTTCCTTGTAGGTTATGTGAAGGGAATCACCCCATTCACCTTTGTCCCTATCTGGATGAAGCCAAAAAGGTGTTGGATAACAGTCCTGGTTCACCGCAGCGACTTCCATCTAGTTACAGGAGACTCTCCCTTTCATCATGTTGGGGGCATGTAAACCAATCTCAAGCATAGTTCTTCGTTTCAAGCTTGTACAAAACTGAAACTGAATTCAAGCATAGTTTTTCATTTCAAGCTTGTGTAAACATGAAACTGAATCCAAGCTTAGTTCCCTATGGTTCATGCTTTTCTAAAAATGAACCCATTTCCATTTTTAATCCTCGTGATTTCCATTCTATCAGCCTCTTTCATCATATGAGCCTTGGTCTTTTTCATCCCATCGCCACTATCCCTTTGGCCGATCATACACTTTCACTTGGTTGTTTTACCCTTTTTGAGGAACAGTTTCAATAAGTGGTCTTATTAGCCAGCCTCTTCACATAAATCAACATGTTTTGAGAAGTTCCAACATCATTGGAACCAGTTGCTATCCTAGGCACCACTCGTTCCTCCAAGCAGAGTCTTCTTTATCCTCTTTTCAGACTCTCTAAATATGAAAAGATTGCCGAGCACTTGTCCTTTCCAGCTTGTTAACGGATTGGAAATGATATCTCTCTTGTATTATTTTATGCTTTTTCGAAGTTGAGAGATTAATTTACGAAAAATAATTTGTGGATTTTTATTTTTGTACCTTTTCAAACTCTCTAAACATGAAAAGGACTGAGTTATATTTGTCATTAAACTCGTTAAAAACATCAAATAGCGGCAAACTTGTCCATCTAGACAAGACCGAGTTTCACCTTCACTAGACTCGTTAAAACATCAAATAGCGATGGATTCACCCGGAGGGTGAAATTATACAACAAGCATATGTTATCCTCCTCAAGCTTGATAAAAATAAAGAGGTACTGGTCAGTAATGACTGGGGAAAATGGGAAAAGGGGAAAACCACTTCATGGCAGCAGGTCACTCTTGAACATGACACTTTCACTCCATCACTGTGACTATCTGGGTTTGGCTATTAGCTTGATTGTTATCATACCGTTGGTCTATCATACCATCCATCACTTTGTTTTGGGTCAATGCTACCAATTCACTTTAGTGTCACCGACATGTTCACTTGAAGTCATTCAGTCAAAATCCATCTTTTGCAATACCATAAACCTCCATTTTCATGACTGCCATTCCTGAACTTTGTGTCGTTAGTAAAATTCCATCTCTAAAATCACTACACTTGTTTCGTGTCGTTGATGTGAGATACATCAAGGCCCTCCTGTGACGATTCACTTCTTGTCGACATCAACTCATTAACCAAGAAGTTGACTTAGAAACACCCATTCAGTGCCATGAGGCTTGCATGCATCAATGGCAAGTTTCTTGCTTTCAGCAATAGGCATACATCAATGGCCTTCGACCAAAAGACTTTGTATGGTGTTCGAAATCAAATCATCCATTGACACCATGCAGAATGTACTACAATACCTTGAGGATCATTATCATTATTGATGATTTATCTCGCATCTGTTAACAACTTACATCATCGGTTGGTAATCATATCGTGTCTTCCCATGTTCGACTTCAGATCACATATTCACATGGTTAGACTCATACCTGAGCGAACAGTTGAATGAGATTGAAGTCCCCGGATCTAGTTTCATCCATCCGGGCTATGATATCAGGAGTACTAAATCATATGTACAATGGCTTTACATTGATAGTCATTCCGATCATGGGTCTATATCTGTAGACGACTGTTTATGTACATGTAATGAAAGTTTATAAGTTGAGCATGGGTATGCCTTCCCTCAACTATTCATGTAAAATCAAATATCATGATATATGTATTGTAATTGATGCAGGTCACCTTCCACTTTGATACCTCCTCATCACATCATAAAGCATTTCATTCGACATTGGCATTTTTCCGACTTCATGCTTTAGGGGGAAACTGTTACAGATCCATTTGGGCACATCAAATCCCAACATTCAGATCAGTGATTTAGGACTCATCAAACCCTAAAATCAGTTTTTTCATGCCCTAAACAAGTCAACCCTTTGAATTCCTCCTTCCCAGATAGTTTCATGACTTGAAGACATCCAGAAATTGCCTCTAGAGGGACCAGCGTAGATAAGCCCTTATGAAGGTGCGCTGCAGAGCAGCTAAGTCCACTACCAGGGTGCTATGTAGAGCACTTAGGCTTCCTTTCACCTACACTGGGCGAGAATGAGCGAAATTCACATAGGGTTTGGGGAATATTCTTATCTTGTGGAGTCATCTAGAAGTTTCCCTGTCATATCAACTCCTATGAGCTCGAAAATGGATGAGAAATGAGTTAAGGATCATCCTATCCTCTCATCCCTTTCTCCATGGAACTAATTCTAAGTATGGAAGGCCATTAAATGCCACCATTTATGACAAAGCCTCCTTCATCCTCCTATAAATTGACCACTCATCTAAGTGATTAGAAGTTGGTTGGATTATGTTGAATTGTAAGGAGATAATGCTGCTATGAGACTTGACTTTGGAGCAAATGATGTGATGCCACAAGCTTTTCTTTCTTTTGATGTGATGTGGATGGGATCCAAGCTGGAGGGATGACTTTGAATCAAACACTGATGGTTGTAATTCCTTCTTCTATCTAATAAAGTGTTTAAACATTTTTCCAGATGCTGTGTTCTTTCATAATGCCTATATGTATGAATTGATTCTAATTCCTTTCATTTATATTCAATGGATCATATGCTTTGATCATTTTTTGTCTTCTGTTGTGTTTACAGGGTAATTCTCAAGCGGATTAAGTACGGGAAGGAGCGACAAAATCAAGACAAGGGAGATGAGAGGAAAGTGGAACTACAAGTAGGCCTTCTATCTTCTCATCGTATCTATTGTTTATAGGAAAAGTTTAAAACACTTTAAACTGTTGTTCTAGGCACAACTACTTTTCTAGTGAATTAGTGTTTATATGTAGATGATAAATTCTCCAAAACACTCTCCACAGTAGAAGAACTTTGACATATTTACAATTGAACACTCACTAGGCACACCTTATTGCTTTTCAAAGGCACCATTGCATCCTTCTCTCTTGCTGACAGTTAGAGTCAAAGCATATCATTAGGTCCCTATACTACTAGTGTAACCCTTTATTGTTATTAGTGCAACCCCCTTATTATTTTTTTGTGCCCAAGTAGTCCCCATATTTTTATTACTATGCCCCATAGAAGCCCACTATTGTTATTGTTGTGCCCTTACATTATTATTGTTATGTTGGCTTTGATTATATTATGACCCCTTAGCTATATATAGAAAGGAGGTCTTGTCATTTGTATAATCAAAAAATTGTTCATTTGTGTAATGTAAAGGAGGTTTCCCCATCGAGGAGGCTGATTTCTAAGGCGTTGATCTAAGGCGTTGATCTATCTTTTATATCTTTTCGTGAGTTGGCTTCATAACATTTGGTACCAGATCTAGGGAAAATTTTAGGGGCTAATATTCGCCCATGGGATAATTTTCTATACCTTTTCCAAAAAAAATATTCTCTAATTTCCATTTTATTGTAAAAATGATTTGCCAAAATTTTATGGAATGAAATTATTTTACCCTAAAAATTGCCAAAAAATTGTATATAGACTATATAAAAATATTATAAATTTGAATATTTTTACAAAAATATCTCCAAACATTTTATATATTTCATATTATGGACTAGTGGGATTCACCAAGGTTTCTAAACTTTAAGATAAATTTCCATCCTTAAAATTTTCCCTGATCAGAGCTTTGGATTCTAGGGTTTCTTTGCTCCAAACAGGGCATCATGGGATTTTCACTATAACTTTTTCTCTACAAAGTTTCAGAAGGTAAAAAAAAAACTTGCTTGAGCCAAAATCATTCTGAATCTTGGATCTAAATTTCAGATCTTGTCTCTGTATATTTTCGGAGATATGATCTGACACAGTTAGGGTTTTTGCAAGCTCCGGAATTCCATCTCAAATAGGCCATCATGGAATTTTCGCTATAGTTCTTTTTCTACGATGGTTTAGACTCTAAAATGAAAACCCATTTGAGCCAAAATTGTGGTGAAGCTTGGACCTAAATTTCAGATCTTGTCCCACTATATTTTCGGAGATACAGTCCAAGCCGTTTAAGGTTTTTGCAAGCTCCCAAATTACATCCCAAACAGGTGACTTGGGGAAAATCATCATAACTTTCTCTCTAAACATCAGATTGAAATTTCGTAAGAAGCTATAGAACGAGGACAGACAATAATTTTCTGTGTATTATTTTCAGGTCATAAGGTCAAAACAGTAACACGTGTCACTTCGTACAAGTTCGCTCTATGGAAATAATATATAAGAAGGTCATCTTGGGATATTGGGAATAACGCTTTCTTGGAGAATCCAATTTCGATCAGACTGGTGGCATTGGAAAGAGGATGCAGGGGGATATTGTACGTATAAATTTTAGACCTTAGAGATCCAAAATTTCATAGAAACAACAAATTCAAGTTCGAGTTGCTAAAAGCAATAAAAAGAATGACTTGAATAAAGAAAATAGAAACAACTAGTAAGCAAAATTGGATGGAGGATTTGAATAATGCAATCGAAGCTAAGATAAATAGTTTTATATGTGCCATGGAATCTAATATTGATGGCAGGGAAGCATATTTGAAGAAAGGCATGGAAGATTTGAAGAAAAAATTGAAGGTTTGAAGGAAGGTGGATAAAGCTGCTACAAGAAAGGCCTCCTAATGATGAAAAGGTAGTAGAGGAAACTCATGATGAGCAAAAACTAAATGTTAATCATGATTTCATAGAATCTAACATTGGATTGAAGACCCACCATATTCCAAAGATATATATGAGGAAGTTTGATGGCAAGGATCCCATAACATGAATACTACATATGGAGAAATATTTTGATGTACATGATGTGAAACTGTTACAAAAGGTACGTATTGCATCTTTATATTTAGAACCGAATCAATTTTTATGGTACAAAGGGCTTTGTTCTCATAAACCACTTATCACCTAGTCAATTTTCACAGAGGAAATGATAGAACATTTTGAGGATACACAGAGCAACACCTTCTTTAGCCAATTGATAAATCTCAAACAAAAGGGTTCAATGGCAGAGCGCATTGAGGACTTCCAAAAATTGAATATAAGGTTAAATGATATTCCAGAGAAGAGGAGGATTGATGTCTTCATAGGGACTTTAAAGGCTAACATTCAACATGAGGTTTGCCTTTGGTAACTTGATTCATTGGAGAAGGCGTATAGGTTGGCAAGAAAACTTGAAAGCAAAATTATTGCAACAAGCAAGCCTACCACTCATAACTATAAATATGGAAGTGTTGTTGCTCCTAGCCTTTCAACACCTACAAGGTTGAGACCACAAAATTGGAAGAAAAAAGAGCAAAGGGGCTTTGTTACAATTGTGATAGAAAATACACTAAAGGTCATAAGTGTGCAGAGAAGAAATTAATTTACATAGATGGGGAAGAGGAGCAAGAAAATGAACAAGAAACATAAAAAAGAGAGGATATACACCAAGAACCAATCTCAGAGAAAGAAGAAATGAATATGACCATATCTTGTATTGCATTGACAAGAATTACCACTCCTCAAACTCTCAAGATAGAAGTGCATATCAAGAGGAAAAAGGTAACAGTGTTGATTGATTCAGGTAGTACCCATAATTTTATTCATTGTAAGATAGCTAAGGAATATAATTGCTTCCTATATCCAGCACCAGAGTGTAAAGTAATGGTTGAAAATGGAGGAACCATAAATTGCTCTGGAAAGTGTCATAATATCAAGCTATCCATGGTAGAATATGTCTTGAATAGTCCAATGCTTTCCATTCCAATGGGTGGTGCAGATGTTGTACTAGGAGTTCAATGGCTATAATCTTTTGGTACGATAACTTTTAATTTTCAAGAAATTTTCTTGAAATTTTTTTGGGAAGGAAAGGAGGTTGAATTAAGGGGTATCACAGGGAGACCGGGAAATATAATAAGCTCTAACAGGATGACAAAGATTCTAAAGAAATAACAACCGGATAAAGTTTCACAATTATGTTCACTAGAGGTATTTGTTAGGTTCTTATACCAATAGGAGTCATAATTTTGAATGATTGAGATTAAACCTTGTAATATTGTACATACCTTTTCTTTGTGCAAATGTTTTCCATATTAAAAAAATTAAAAAATGTAAAGAGGGTATGTCCTAAAAGAATAATCGAAGGACAAAAATAATGAAAATAGGTCACAAAAAAATGAAATATATGAACCCCAAAAGACAAAAGAGACCATGGAAAATGTGCAAGTCAAAATGCCACTACTATTTACTTTTTATGCTTAATAAATGATTATGTGCAGCTTGTTACTTATGCCATAATCCATGAATAGTCAAAATGTTTAAGCTTGGCTATTTCATATTTTCAATTTCATGTTTATAGATAGAGAATAAAATCAGACCAAACAATGTAATCTTGGCAGACAATTAGATAGGTAGAGTAAATAAAAGGAGCTCAACTGGTTAATCTAAGCCCTTGGATGATATAAGGTTTGATTTAAATAGTTTTCTATATAAAAAAAGAAAATATTGATAAGGGTTTGCTAGCTTAAATGCACCCTAATAAAGTGAAGAAAAAATGGTAGGATAAGTAGATGGGTAAGTAGAAGAAAGGTTGTATAAGTATGATGATTGATTAGACAAAAAGCCTATTTATCATTTTTCATCATATGTTCCAAATATGAATGGACAATCAAGCATGCAAATGGATTTCAAAGTCAATTAATTATCTTCCCTCATTCATTTCACCACTTTGCTTAACTAATTTCCCATAATAAAGTTCAAAGTACTTAAAACCTTTAAGTCAAAGAGGCTCAGAGCATTTCTATGACTTTTGGAGGGATCGAACCCTTAGCTCAAAGACTTATGGATATCAAGTACTAGATTTCCCTCATAAAAGTTCACCCCCCCTTCAATTCATTCATTTTTCTAATAATACTCCTTTTCCTAAGGTTAAAACACTTTTTGCCTAGGAAAATCAATTCTCCCCCATATAAAACACTTTTCATACAAAAAACCCACAAAAATGCTTTACCCTAAGTATTAATGTAAATATGTGAAAAAGATGTAATTCACAAAAAGCATTTTTCTTAGTGTTTTTCCCTTTTCCGCCCATTTTTCATATTAATCACTAACTTTATTATATTAAATCGCGATAAAAACCCTATTTACCATATATATTTAACTCCTATGTACAAATTAACCTTACACCCCAGTTTAATTTTAAACTATGATTTTCACCTTAAAACCCAACCAAAACCTTTAACTAGTCGATCTGAAATCAAGTTAATAAAGCCCCCTTTAATCCTTCGTTAATTATCCTGATGGCCTAATCTCACTTTAAGCATGATACTGTCATAATAAAGTGCCCATCGGGCCCCCCACTAGCCTCCGCACTGCTTCTCCACCTGATCACCGTGCTATCGTCTTCCTCCTCATCTGACGACCCTCATCCATATCGGGGCAACTTGACGTCCGTCCTTTACCCACCCGATAAAGTGGCTTTCCCCCTAGCCCCCAATGCTACATGTCATTTGATGAGTGGAATTGGGCGGCCCTTCCCAAATACCACCAAACACCCAAAAGTGGTGCAAAATGAACCACTTACCGCCCTCCCGCTACGTAACAAATTAACCACTATTCACCCCATACCTACCAAAAAAATTAACTTTTTGCATATAAAAGCCAAAAACCCCAAAAATGTTTGTTTTCGTTGAATTGTCATCTGCAAGCTTCTGTATGCATGCATGACACCTGCAAACACCGAGGCTATCAACCCACGTACATTTCCACTCCAAAGACACTGTAGACAACCCAGTTGTCCTTGCAACCTATACAAAGCCCATTCGACCACTTGCAGTCGCCAGTCACCCTGCTCAAAGCCAATTCACCCCAGTTCCAGGTATTTAAACCAGAATTCACCAAATACCCTGTCAATTTCAAAGTAACCAGTTGCTAAGTGTTTTTAGTTAAGTTAAAATTAATTAAAAATACTCAAGAGATCAAGCCTACTCCTTGTAGAGCATCATTTCCCTAAAAAACTTGAAGTTACACCCCATACTCAAATCCACAAGAACTGAGTATGGCTGTCCCAATTGCTATGGATGTGAGACCCATCTCTACACCCCATTTAGACTTGGAACACCTTCCCCTAGCTGATAAAGATTTCCAGATAAAAGATACAACTATCATAAAGCTCCTGCTCAAAATACATTGCCAAAGTAGGGACAGGTTCCTAAACCAGGCTGATGAAATTGGCCTTCGGAGTCAAATTTTCCAAAGTACCAGTTCCCGCAAGTCCACATTTTTCCTGAAATTGTGCACATGTGCCATGCTTGTTATGTCCCAAGTCATAGAATCATCATGTATCATGACCAGAAGGTCCTTTTCACCATCACTGTTGAGTCTATAAATGAAATGTTGTAGCTCCAACTAGGGCCAAACCTAACTCCCCTCTCAATTGGAGATTTGTTGGACTTATATCTCAAACTCAGCTTTGCAAAATTGGCCCAATTTCTCCAAACCTTCATCAGAGAAGAGAAGCACCTCCCTAAAGACCCCCCTCCATATGTAGCAAATATATTTTCCCCTTAGGGCTGAAGTATTGTAGCCATGATATCTTGTGTTTTGTGTTACTCCACAAGTGAGTATATTGATGAAATTATCCTGGCTTTCATGTCCATCTATACCCCAGGACAGCCTCCTGTAGCCATTTATGACTTTGCCACATTCACAACTGACATGATGCATGAGCAGTTTACAAGAATGGGGAATGAAAGGGTCTTCAAATAAAATTCAGTTTTATACCATATGTTCTTATATTGTCAGTCAGATAAGTTTCCATTCACCCTTCAGAAGCTTGACACCAAGGATCAACCTAGGTCAGTCATTTTTTGGACCCCATTAATCCACGAGTATCAATCTCCTTACTCTTATTCAGACTTCATTGACTTATTTGTACATCCAGTTATGACAATGTTGACTAGAAACCCTCCACCAAGAATCAGTCCAGAAATAAAGACAGTCCTTCAACTATCAAAGCAGACAAAAGTGGGTGATTGGTACCTTTACCAAAACCACATAGATATCAAGATATATGGTTGCATGCTTGCACCATACAAATTGCCAAGATACCTCCCTATGAGGTTGTTTGCATTAGAATAATACAGGAAAATTATCAATGCAGATGAGATAAACTTTGTAAATTCCAAGAATAAGGCCTATTTCAAAATAAAAGACCAACTAGGCCCCTTCATATGTAACTCTAGGGAGGCTGGGAAAGAGGAAGATTTGATACTATAGAAGATGAAGTTCTAGAGATTTTTTTTTAGAGATATGACTCTTTGTAATTCATCACCAAGAAGAGGCAAAAGGTCAAGTTTGGACCTTTTATTCACCATCCCATACCTGAGATTGAAACCTATGCCAACCAATTAGAATGGGTGGAATGAACCCTAGTTGATCAAGACAGCACCAGAATAAACATAGAGAATTCTCTAATCGATCTTGAAAAAAAACTTGATGAGGGTTCTTTCCTGCAGGTGCTAGTGCAGTCAGACAGGCCAGAACCATTAGACAAGCCAGAGAAATCAAGCAGACTAGAGACAACCATGAGTACCCCCTCAATTGTGTAGACTCCTCTAAATGAGAAGAATATCCTAAAAAGAAGTAGGGAGGAGGTCAGCACATCAGCAAGGGCCACTTCATAGACTTATGCAGATACAGGCCAGTCAAAAAGATAGAGAGTGAGTCCTGTCTCTGAATAGGAATACACAAAGGAAATATCAGAAGCCACCAGCACAAAAGGAAACATGAACAGGCCCATCACCCCATCGGAAGGCACACCCTCCACAGCACAAAAAGGTTGGAAAGGTAGCTTAGTCTTGAGGTATCTTCCTTTAGAATGCTTGCTGACAAAGACCAAGACATCAAGGAAAGGTACAGGGAAATAAAAGCAAGGAATGGGAAGCTTAAGGTCCAAACCTATGCCCAGTACCTGAAGCTGACCCCTACCAATAAAATCTGGCTAATGTCAGCCTTTCATATCAAAGAGGGGAAAATGCAGAAACTTTTATCAAGCCTACAACTCAACAACCAAAAACAGCCTTAGATTTCAAGAAAGTAGATTTTGAAGTGCTGGCAAGGGATATCCATCCCATAGACCAGATTGAGCTACACAAGCAAACAAGGGAGATGATATACTCCACCTTGATTGGAAAGGCCATAGCTGCCCACCAACTACATAATTCCTTAAAAAACATATATGCACAATTCTAGTTGAAAAAGGCCTCCTCACAGGCCAAGGACATAAGAATAAAGTCCTTAGAGGACTTAGTAATTGAATTGGGACACGATCCCAAGGATATAAAAGCCACAGAGCAACTATTTAAGAAGAAAAATGATGATATCGTTGCACTCAAGAAGCAGCTAAAGATACCCCAGCTACATCATCCACAAACATTAGAGGTCCTAGAAACCCAACAAGGACATGAAGAGCTCATGGACTTCGTCCTGAAACTGAATGATCAACTCAAGGAGACAGAGAAGGATTTGGACACTTTAATTCAATCGAAGCAAAGTGACTTTGCCACAACTTCTAGAACTGTCATCCCCATGGTATCCATAGCAGTTCCTTCTACTTTGGCAGCATCACTGGCACCCACAACTCCACCTGTAACAACATTGCCAGTAATAGCAGAATCTACAACAGCAGGTGCGCTAGGGGACAAAGCAGTAGAACTTGTGAAAACCATGGAGGATATGTCTATCCGGGCTATAGAGATGAAAAGATTGAAAGAAAAGGTGGCAAGTTTGGAAACTGACTGCAAACTTTCCCAACTCAAGCAGAAAGAAGAAACACAAAGGGCCCAGAGAATGGGTGAGAGGATCAAAATCTTGGAAAAGGATTTAACACTTGAGAAGCCACTTGGACAAACCAAGGAAATGTTGTGGGCCAATATCATTGACTCTGACAATGATATTTGGCCATCAATCCAAGTTATTTTTTAGCAAACAGATCTGGTAAGGATAGCTATAAAAGCTATCCAGAAAGTAAAGGAGGAGTTGGGAAATAAGCCAGAGGATGCAAATAGACTCATCCACTTCCTCAACAACAAGAATAAATATGAGCTCCAAGAGCTAAATATAGAAGACAAGACTCCTGCCATTTTGGAAATAATGAAGGTCCTTTCCAAAAGGAACCTTATGCTTACTTTGGAAGAAAAGTGCCACAATATGCAGGTAGCCATTGATAGGTTCATGGCTAAATTTCAGATTTTGAGGGAGAAAGGTCTGCCCAGTCCTATGGTAATCAATGATAAACTCATGACATTATTGGATTATGGAAACAGACTCAAATAGTTGGCTAAGGAACAAGCAAGCTCTTCATCCATAAGGGCATTACCAACAGGGAAAGTCTTGTATGACACTTTTGAAAACCTGTTCTTCTTGGAATATGAAATCAAACATCTTTTTATCACCAAGCCAAATTTTGCAAAATATACCGAGGCTGATGAAGTCTACATGAGAATGGTAAATGTGAAATTACCAAATGCAGAATCATAGGAGACAATGATAGATTTACTGTGATAAATAAATAGCTGAAAGTTATTGTGCTTTAAAATTGAAGGCAACAGAGTGAAACAAGTAAAAACAACACAAAAGGGTCAAAGAGTAGCAGGGTCAAAGAGTATCAGATGAAAGATCAAAGTAAAGAAAACTTTAGCATAAAAATGCCACAACTATCAGCCAACATAAAGGGCTACACCTTAACCATAAAGGCCAACACAACCATAATTAAAGGGACAACAAGAAACAATTCATTAGCTGTCTCTATCTTCTTGCTAGAAGATACTTGTATTTCATAGAATAAATCTCAAGTTGTTTTGAGATATTTTGTAATACGTTTTTGTATAAATACTTCACAATTTGAAGTATGTAGGGTGGATTCCAAAACATTTCTATAGACATTTTCTCTCAAATCAAAAACTATATTGTATCAACAACTGGATTGGCTTACTGGATCAAGGAATAAAGATCAGATATTTAATAGGATTCTTGTGTAAAGCAAAATACAAATAAGTATTCTCTCATGTTCAATGTTGTTTTCCTTCAAGTTTTTTTCCATTATCTTTATGTATATCTAAAATCTAAATGTTATAACATGGAATGATATTTTAGAAATTGCTTAAATGCACTCTGTCTTGATTATTATGCATTATTATATGTTTTCTTCACAAATCTAAGTTAAGGAATTCTTGATTGCTCCTTATTTTAGGTGACTTCTTGTGATCTATAACAAAGGATTATCAATTTCCCTTTGTTCATGATTATCCTTTGTTCTCCATTCAGGTCCCGATCTAAGGATTCTTAAGTGCCCTTCCACCCTAGTTGGAATTACTTCACCCATTACACCTAAAGATTTGCATTTTGCTCTGCTAGCCTGCCCTGTGAACATTCCCTTTAATGAATTGGTCCAATCCTGTTATCCATTTGTGGACTCCATAGCCTAATGGCTTGAAGACCTATCTCTATCCATCTTCTTTAAGAATTCCACCACCCAACCTTCAAATCAAAACCAAAACCCCAAGGAACACTATGAACTAGCCTAAAATCCCATAAGAAACAAAGCTAAATTATATAGAGAGAGCCCTCTCTGAGTCATAGGTTGGCTAGAGCCTATACTTAAAAGATTGGTTTGTGGTTACCTCAGTTTCTTCCTTCTTCCGATAACTTCAAAGGAAAATTCTAAGTGATAACATAGTGGTGACCATACAGGGGACAATCAAATCCTCAGTCTTAATAAACCTTAAAGAAAATTTTTAATCTTTATTTCAAGCCTCTTAAAGGGTTTATTAGAAGTTATTTACAAAATCTTACAAAAATAAAGTAATTAGAAAAAGCTTGAAATTCTGGCTTGAAGGAGAACTCACTACACTAGGGCTAATCCAGATCCAAACCCTGCCCCAGTAGTTGATAATCCCAACCTGATTTTGAGAAGACCCAAAAGAGAAGAAAGTTTAGTTAGTCAAACACCTTTAATCAAAGCCGATTCATGCCCTGATGAGTGGTTGTTTTTAGAAGACCTTCCCTTTTATGTGCCATTTGATCTTTCCCTATTTAGAACAAGGTTTGAAAGTGAACTTGATGAAATTGTTCTAGATCCAGAGTTTATTGCAGACCTCAAAGTCCAAAAGGCCAATCATTCAATTGATGAATATATTCTAAATTCTTCACAGTCATCCCTTACTACTGCTAGGAACCCTGAGCTTTCTGAACCAACATCCACTACTCTTAGTTCACCATTATTCCCTTCAACCTCTGAAGTTCACTCCCCACCTCCATTCATACCCTCACTCCCTTACCAACCTATCATATCCCAACTACCACCTGTTGATCCTAGTTCATCCTCCACTACTGCATCATCTTCCAGTGCCTCAACCCCACATTTTAGCCCATCCCAACTTATAGCCATGGAAAATAGATATGCTCCCCTTGTCTTACATGCTCCACTTGGTGCCATGCCAGTAGACTACTTGAGTAAAATCATCCAATTTGATGGCATAGGACACTACACTACACAACACCATGTTAATAAAATGATAGACTACTTTGAACTTCATGAAATTGATATTGTGGATGTCCAAATGAGATTATTCGCTCAGACTTTAGCTGGTGATTTTAGAAAATGATTTAGATCACTGCGTGATAATAGTATTGATAGTTTAGAACTATTTCGAAAACAATTTTTGAATAGATGGGAACAGAAAAAGAATCCTCTACAAATCCTTTCTGAATATGAAAATATTAGGAGAGGACCCAATGAAACTATTCAAGATTACTGCACTAGATTTAACAATATATACAATGCAATTCCAGTTAATCTTAGACCCCCACCTGACTTAGCATTAATAAAGCTCCCTGATGGTTTTGACATAGACATGGAATTCTAGCTCAGGGAAATAAATCCCCCAACCCTAGAAGATATGCAAAGTGTAGCAGTAAGTGTAGAGGCTAATTTATTAGCTAAAAGACCTAGAGTTATGAATGAAAGAAGAGGATCAGCTAAAGATGAGCCTTCACCCTTTGACATTAAAATAGATAGCTTAGAAAAAGGCATGGAAAAGTTAATGTATAAAATAGAGAGTATAGAGAGAAAACCCTAGTTGGATAATCAACAGGCACCTCTAGTTAGAAACCCGAACTTTAGGAAAAACCAAAACCAAAATACTAGAAAAAATGGACCTGATCAGAATATAAGACCTCCTTTCCAAGAAAATTATGCAGAAACATCCCATCCTTAAGACCCAGAGCAAGACACATATATTAACCTAATGGGATTAGATGATGAAGGTGATGGTTTTCTGACCCAAGATGATCAGGAATTGCATATACTGCAGCAATTGAAAATCCAATCAAGAGAGTCATTTGATTATAAACAAGGTTATGATTCTACCATATTTGAAGTACATAAGCAGTATAACCTAATGAGTAAAAATAATTTTGATATCTCTAACCAAACCAAGAAAACAATGCCAAATCAACCAAAGAAAATCAAAGAAGCCCAAGTTTCTAAAATCCTCTAGATTCTCCCTAGACAAAACAATAATTCTTCTGGTCCTACCATTGAATAAATTACCCCTAATCAACCTTCTGACAAGCAACCCTCTTCTTCAACTTCCCCCAAAAAACTAGTGGACACACCTCAAAATACTAGATTGGAAAATTCACAAAAAGAAGTCCCCAATAAAGGAAAAGAAGACCATCCCACTCAAATCCCTGCTGTCAAAAGTCCAAACCCTCAAACAGAGAAAGCCCCTTTGCCTTTTAATTTGGGAGCAGAGGTAGCTAAGCTAAAGATTTCAGTCCCTTTGACAGAGTTAATCAAGAATGAAACCTACAAAACACAGATAAACCAAACCCTGAACCTTGCTGAAAATGAAGATTTTGTTAACCTGTTTGATGACCAACCTAAACTTATATTTGGTCCAGATGTCAATGGAAAACCACCAGAAGGAGGAATACCACCTTTCTACATTATCCTTGGAATCCATGACAAAATTCTTCATAATGAAACGTTGGATTCTGGAGCATCCCACAACTTAATGCCAAAATCAGTAATGGAAAAATTGAACCTAGACATTACAAGACCTTACAAGGACTTATTTTCATTTGACTCAAGTCAAGTAAAGTGTCTGGGGTTGATTAAAGACCTTTGTGTTACCTTAGTTCAATATCCTGCCAAGAGCATCCTTATGGATATTGTAGTTTTTGACATCCCATCGAAGTATGGCATGCTTTTATCCAGGTCATGGGGAGCTGAACTTTAGGGATCTCTACAACTTGATATGTCATATGCAACAATTTCTATTTTTGGACAACCCAAGAAGCTATACCGAGAAACTTTAATGAAATACATGGTGAGTAGCCAGGATCGGCCTCAAAAATTTCCTATCTACTCTGTACATTTAGACATTGATTCTTTTATTTTGTATAATATTGATGAAACATAAGGAACTCTTTTAGATAGTGTTGATACAGAACCAAAAAAAAATTACAGTTTCAAAACAAAAGGAAACTGTTCAAACTTTAGAAATTTCCACTAAACAAGGTAGTCAAGTTGAGTAAAAGTTGTTGGAAAGAGATGATACTAATTATGAACATGAGATATTGTGGCATCTTGAGTTTGACGAGTCATTCAATAAGTTTGGAGCAGGAGCAGGAGTTTGGATATATAATCTAGAGAATGATTACTTAGAAGGCCATGCATACAAACTAAATTTTAAATGTACTAACAATATGGCTGAGTATGAAGTACTAATTTTAGGTCTTAAATTAGTTGGGAAGCTAGGAGCTATAAGATTTTTTGTCATGGGAGACCCTGAATTAGTGATAAAACAAATTAATGTTGTATATATGACCAAAGACCCTAGATTAAATTGTTATAGAGGAACCATTGTAGAAATACTAAACACTTTCTTAGAAACCAAAGTTGTTGTAATTCCTAGAAAACATAACATGCAGGCTCATAGTTTAGCAATGTTTGTTAGCACCTGCAAAGTTACGCTTTCAGCCTAACTATCAATACATTGTTGAAGTAAGGCACAAGTCTGCAATCCTAGATAATTTGAAGAACTATCAAATATTTGTTGATGACAAACAGATAAAAAAAAATTTGATTTCAGAACAAGAATTTGTAAATAGCAATATAGATACTAACACATCAATAGACCTTAACACTAAAGATAAAATAGACATAAATGAGATAGAAGGTGAAGAGACAGATAGATTCCATCCCACTAAATTCACAAAATCAGATGTAGAAAACCTAGAGCAGGTTGAGATTGATGAGATAATTAACGAAGACACTGAAGTAATCGATCTCAAAGACAATTTCTTACCTAAGGGATTAACCCCTTTGGAGGACCTATTTGATTCAAATGATGTTCCTAGTAAGCCTAAAATGGAACCTTTGAAATCTGATATGGAGGAGTGTAATATTGGCACTGATAAAAGTCCAAAATTGATCAAACTTTCTAAATCATTACCTCCCACTGAAAGAGTAAAATAATTTGAGTTATTAAAAGAATTTGAGGATGTATTTTCTTGTAGTTATGAGGACCTCAAATCCTATGACACTAGCATCATACAACACATAATCCCTATAAAAGAAAATCAAAAACCTTTCAGACAAAAACTTAGAAGGATAAATCCTGTCATATTACCATCAATTGAAAAGGAAATCCAGAGAATGTATGATGCTAAGATAATTGCACCAATCAGATTTTCTAATTGGGTTTCAAACCTGGTGCCAACTAGGAAGAAAACTGGTGAGATCAGACTCTGTCTGGACCTTAGAAACCTCAAAAAAGTATCCCTTAAAGGTAATTACCCTCTCCCCAAAATGGGCCATATTTTTCAAAAGGTAGTTGGATCAACTAGGATCTCATTATTGGATGGGTTTTCTGGTTAGAATCAGATTTTAGTTCATCACGATGACCAAGCCAAGACTACCTTCACTACTCCTTAGGGCACATTCATGTATGTGAAAATGCCTTTTGGACTAATGAATGCAGGAGCCTCTTTTTGGAGGGCTATGGATATAGTATTTGCCAAAGAAATTCATGATTTCCTAGTGATATACCTAGATGACATTACTATATTTTCAAAATCTGACAACTAGCATTTGGATCATCTAAGGCAAGTTTTTATTAAATGTAGGAAATATGGAATTTATTTGAACCCTAAGAAGTCTTTGTTTGCATTAGAAGAAGGCAAGTTACTAGGTCATATAATTTTGAAAGATGGTATCCGAATAGACCCTACAAGAATAGAAGCCATCTTACAGATACAACATCCAAGGAACATCAGATAATTACAAGCTTTCTTAGGGAAAATTAACTTTCTTAGGAGATTTATTTCTATTATAGCAGAATTAATTAGATCACTGAACAATATTTTGAAAAAATATTCGACCATCAAATGGACTGTTGAGGCTAAGAAATCCTTTGAAGACATTAAAGTAGCCTTAACTAGAACACCTATTTTGGTCAGTCCAAAATTTGACAGAGATTTCATCTTATTTTCTTTTGCTTCTGAGCACACAATCGCTACAGTTTTACTGCAGAAAAATGACCAGGGCTATGAACAACCTATTGCTTTCTTTAGTAAGGTCCTGAGAGATGCCTCAAAATATAACATAATGGAAAATAATCTTTTTCTTAGGTCAAAGCTATCAAGGAATTTAGAGTATATATTTTATATTCTCATATAATAGCCTATGTTCCCAATTCAGTAGTCAAAGACATCCTAACTTAGGGTGGTCCAGATGGAAAGAGGGGAAAATGGATTGCTACTATTTTATAATATGACATAGAAATCAGACCAACTAAGTTAATCAAGGGCCAAGGTTTAGTGAAGCTCATGGTTGAGTCAAACTGTCAGGCACTGGATATAAACTTTATTGCACAAATAGATAATGAAAAGGAGATGGCAACTCCACTAATCATCCAGATCTTTATTGAATCACCATGGTATGCTGATATCATTTATGTTTTACAAAATTTACAAGCTCCTCCTGGATTATCTAAGACCAAAAGTAGATTTTTGAAGATGAAGTCCTTAAAATTTTGTATATTAGACAATGCTTTGTTTTGGAGGAATCATGAAGGTATTCTTCTAAACTGTTTATTAAAAGATTAGTTTGATAAAATATTACAAGAGTTTCATGCAGGTGACTGTGGAGGACACCTTTACTGGAAAACCACTGCAGATAGAATTCTTAGAGCTGGTTTCTACTGGCCAACTTTGTTTCCAAATGTTAAGAAACATGTGACCTCCTGTCACAAATGTCAAATTTTTTAGGGAAAGAAAAAGCTTCTACCTTTACCCCTAAAACCAATCTCTGCTGAAACACCTTTTCAACAATGGGGGTTAGACTTCATTGGTGAGATTCACCCATCTTCCTATTCCCAACACAAATGGATCCTCACTACCACAAACTATTTCACCAAATGGATAGAGGTCATACTTTCAAGGCAAGCCACTGACACTTTTATCATAACCTTCCTTAAAACCAACATTCTATCAAAATTTGGATGTCCAACTAAGCTCATTACTGATAATGCAGCAGCCTTTATATCCAAAAGGATGATAAATTTATGCAACAAGTATCATATAACCTTGGGCCATTCCAAAACCTATTATCCTCAAGGAAATGGACTGGCAGAATCCTCAAACAAAATCCTATTGGACATCATAAAAAAGTTGTTGGAGGACAATAAGAAAATGTGGAACAAAAATCTAGTCAATGCCTTATGGGAAGATAGACTAACCACAAACAAATCAATTGGTACTTCTCCCTACCAACTAGTTTATGGGATGGAAGTTGTTTTTCCATCTTCGTTGGGAACACTAGTAATGAAGCTGCTCCAAGAGTTGCAGGTTGAACCAAATGACATCTAAAGGAGAATCAACCAAACAATTCATTTACAGCAAACCAGGGAAGAAGTGTACATCAGATCTCAGGTTGTTTAGGAAAGGATCAAGAATATTTTTGATAAAAGGACCAAGGTCGGGGATTTCTACCTTGGTGACAAAGTCCTAAAATGGGATTCAAGGAGAGAAGATAAAGGTAAACATGGGAAATTTGATTTCCTATGGAAAGGCCCATATGTCTTTTATGCTTTCAGAGGTAATAATGCTTTCTTCCTCAGAGAAATGGATGGTACAGAAGTAGAAGGTGGACCAGTGAATGGTCGAATGCTCAAACACTATTTTGAACCTAACTACTGATTTTTACATTCCATTGTACATATTCCATTTTTTTCAAAAAGTTTAGTCCGGATTGATGGTGGTCATTGAAGTTGAAGCCCAGAGAGAAGGCACTATGGTTCAAAGGATTCACTATCAGAAGTATCAATAATGCAGAGGCATAGAGGATAATTTTACAAGGTAACTCAAATGCTACTAATCTACAATGTTCTTGAAATTTCACCAGGGAATGTCATCCCCAAGTGGAGCCACTGTTAGGTTCCTATACCAATAGGAGTCATAATTTTGAATGATTGAGATTAAACCTTGTAATATTGTACATACCTTTGATTTGTGCAATTTTTTTCCATATTAAAAAAATTAAAAAATGTAAAGAGGGTATGTCCTCAAAGAATAATCAAAGGAGAAAAAGAATGAAAATAGGTCACAAAAAAATGAAATATATGAACCCCAAAAGACAAATAGACCATGGAAAGTGTGCAAGTCAAAATGCCACTACTATTTACTTTTTTATGCTTAATAAATGATTGTGTGCAGCTTGTTACTTATGCCACAATCCATGAATAGTCAAAATGTTTAAACTTGGCTATTTCATGTTTATAGATAGAGAATAAAATCTGACCAAAGAGTGTAATCTTGGCAGATAATTAGATAGGTAGAGTAAATAAAAGGAGCTCAACTGGTTAATCTGAGCCCTTGGATGATATAAGGTTTGATTTAGATAGTTTGCTATGTAAAGAAAAGAAAATATTGATAAGGGTTTGCTAGCTTAAATGCACCCTAATAAAGTGAAGAAAAAATGGTAGGATAAGTAGATGGGTAAGTAGAAGAAAGGTTGTAGAAGTATGATGATTGATTAGACAAAAAGCTTATTTATCATTTTTCATCATATGTTCCAAATATGAATGGCAATCAAGCATGCAAATGGATTTCAAAGTCAATTAATTATCTTCCCCCATTCATTTCACCTCTTTGCTTAACTAATTTCCCATAATAAAGTTCAAATTACTTAAAACCTTTAAGTCAAAGAGGTTGAGAGCATTTCCTTGACTTTTGGAGGGACCGAACCCTCGGCTCAAAGACTTCTGGATATCAAGTACTAGATTCCCCTCATAAAAGTTCACCCCCTCTTCAGTTCATTCATTTTCCTAATAATACTCCTTTTCCTAAGGTTAAAACACTTTTTGCCTAGGAAAAGCAATTCTCCCCCATATAAAACACTTTTCATACCAAAAACCCACAAAAATTCTTTACCTTAAGTATTAATGTAAATATGTGAAAAACATTTAATTCACAAAAATCATTTTGCTAGTGTTTTTCTCTTTTCCGCCCATTTTTCATATTAATCACTAACTTTATTATATTAAATCCTGATAAAAACCCAATTCCGTATATATTTAACTCCTATGTACAAATTAACCTTAAACCCTAGTTTAATTATAAACTATGATTTTCACCTTAAAACTCGACCAAAACCTTTAACTGGTCGATCTGCAATCAAGTTAATAAAGCCCTCTTTAATCCTCCATTAATTACCCTGATGGCCTAATCTCACTTTAAGCCTGATACTGTCGTAATACAGTGCCCGTCGGGCCCCCCACTAGTCTCCGCGTAGCTTCTCCACCCAATCACCGTGTGATCGTCCTCCTCCTCATCCGACAACCCTCATCCATATTGGGCCAACCCGACATCCGTCCTTTACCCACCGATAAAGTGGTTTTCCCCCTGGCCCCCAATACAACATGTCATTCGATGAGTGGAATTGGGCGCCCCTTCCCAAATACCATCGAATGCCCAAAAGCGGTGCGAAATGAACCACTTACCGCCCTCCCGCTACATGACAAATTAACCACTATTCACCCCGTACCCACCAAAAAAATAAATTTTTGTGTATAAAAGCCAAAAGCCCCAAAAAAGTTTGTTTTCACTGAATTTTCATCTGCAAGCTTTTGTACACATGCACGACACCTGCAAACGCCGAAGCCGTCAACCCACGTACAATTTCTCTCCAAAGACGCTACAGACAACCCAGTCAGCCTTGCAGCCTATACAAAGCCCATTCAACCACTTGTAGTCACTAGCCACCCTACTCAAAGCCAATTCACCCCAGTTCCAGGTATTTAAACCAAAATTCACCAAATACCCTATCAATTTCAAAGTAACCAGTTGCTGATTTTTTTAGTTAAGCTAAAATTAATTAAAAATACTCAAGAGCTCAAACCTACTCCTTGTAGAACACCATTTCCCTAAAAAACTTGAAATTACCCTCCATACTCAAATCCACAAGAACTGAGTATGGTTGTCCCACTTGTTATGGATGTGAGACCCATCTCTACACCCCATTTAGAACTGGACCACCTTCCCCTAGCTGATAAAGATTTCCAGATAAAAGATACAACTATCATAAAGCTCTTGCTCAAAATACATTGCCAAAGTAGGGACAAGTTCCTGAACTAGGCTGATGAAATTGGCCTTTGGGAGTCAAATTTTCCCAAGTACCAGTTCCCCGATGTCCACATTTTTCCTGAAATTGTGCACATGTGCCATGCTTGTTACGTCCCAAGTCATAGAACCATCATGTCTCATGACTAGAACATCCTTTTCACCATCACTGCTGAGTCTATAAATGAAATGTTGCAGCTCCAACCAAGGCCAAACCTAACTCCCCTCTCAATTGGAGATCTGTTGGACTTATATCCCAAACTCAGCTCTGAAAAATTGGCCCAATTTCTCCAAACCTTCATTAGAGAAGACAATCACCTCCCTAAAGACCCCCCTCCATATGTAGCAACTATATTTTCCCCTTAGGGCCGAATTATTGTAGCCATGATATCTTGTGTTCTGGGTTACTCCACAAGTGAGTATATTGATGAAATTATCCTGGCTTTCATGTCCATCTATACCCCAGGACAGCTTCATGCAACCATTTATGACTTTGCCACATTCATAGCTGATAGGATTCATGAGCAGTTTACAAGAATGGGGAATGAAAGGGTCTTCAAATACTCTTTAGTTTATACCATATGTTCTTATATTATCAGTCAGATAGGTTTCCATTCACCCTTCAGAAGCTTGAAACCAAGGGTCAACCCAAGTCAGTCATTTTTTGGACCCCATTAATCCACGAGTATCAGTCTCCATACTCTTATTCAAACTTCATTGACTTATTTGTACATCCAGTTATGACAATGTTGGCTGGAAACCATCCTCCAAGAATCAGTCCAAAAATAAAGAGAGTCCTTCAATTGTCAAAGCAGACCAAAGTGGGTGACTGGTACCTTTACCAGAACCACACAGAAATTGGGATATATGGTTGCATGCTTGCACCATACAAATTGCCAAGATACCTCCCTATGATGTTTTTTGCAATACAATACTACAGGAAAATAATCAATGCAGATGAGATAAACTTTGTAAATTCCAAGAAGAAGGCCAATTTCAAAATAAAAGACCAACTAGGCCCCTTCATATGTAACTCTAGGGAGGCCGGGAAAGAGGCTGATTTGATACTGCAGAAGACGAAGTTCCAGAGAAGTTTTGTTTGGAGATATGAACCTTTGGAGTTCATCACCAAGAAGAGGCAAAAGGTCAAGCTGGGACCTTTTATTCACCATCCCATACCTGAGATTGAAGCTTATACCAACCAATCAAAATGGGTGGAAGGAACCCTAGTTGATCAGGACAACACTAGAATAGACATAGAGAGCGCTATAATCGATCTTGAAAAACAACTTGATGAGGGTTCTTTCCTACAAGTGCCAGAGTAGTCAGATAGGCTAGAAAATTCAGACAAGCCAGAGAAATCAAGCAAAATAGAGACAACCATAAGTACCCCCTTAGTTGTGGAGACTCCTCTAAATGAGGAGAAGAGCCTAAAAAGAAATAGGGAGGAGGCCACCACATCAGCAAGGGCCACTTCACATACTTATGTAGATACAAGCCAAGCAAAAAGACAGAGAGTGAATCTTGTCTATCAACAGGAATACACAGAGGAAAGAGTAGAAGTCACCAACACAGAAGGAAACAAGAGCAGGCCCATCACCCCATCGGAAGGTACACCCTCCACATAACGAACTCAAGGGTTGGAAAGGCAGCTCAGTCTTGAGGTATCTTTCTTCAGAATGCCTACTGACAAAGACCAATACATCAAGGAAAGGTATAGGGAAATAAAAGCAAGGAATGAGAAGCTTAAGGTCCAAAATTATGCCCATTACCTGAAGATGACCCCTACTAATAAAACCAGGCTAATTTCAGACTTTGATATCAAAGAGGGGAAAATGCAAACGACTTTTATCAACCCTACAGCTCAACAACCAAAAATAGCCTCAGATTTCAAGAAAGTAGATTTTGAAGTGTTGGCAAGGGATATCCATCCCATAGACCAGATTGAGCTACACAAGCAAAGAGGGGAGATGATATACTCCACCTTGACCGGAATGGCCATAGCTGCCCACCAACTACAGAATTCCTTAAACAGCATATCTGCACAATTCCAGTTGTAAAAGGCCTCCTCACAGGCCAAGGACACAAGAATCAAGTCCTTAGAGGACTTAGTAATTGAATTGGGACACAATCCCAAGGATATAAAAGCCTTAGAGTAGCTAAATAAGAAGAAAAATGATGATATCACTGCACTCAAGAAGCAGCTAAAGATACCCCAGCTGCATCATCCACAAATATTAGAGGTCCTAGAAGCCCAACAAGGACATGAAGAGCTCATGGACTTGGTCTTGAATCTGAATGATCAACTCAAGGAGACAGAGGAGGAGTTGGACACTTTAATTCAATCGAAGTAAAGTGACTTGGCCACAACTTCTAGAATTGTCATCCCCACGGTATCCACAACAGTTCCTTCTACATTGGCAGCATCACTGGCACCCACAGCTCCACCTACAACAACATTGCCAGTAATAGTAGAATCTACTACAGAAGCAGGTGCACTAGGGGACAAAGCAGCAGAACTTGTGAAATCCATGGAGGATATGTCTATCCAGGCTACAAACAGGAAAAGATTGAAGGAAAAGGTGGCAAGTTTGGAAACTGACTGCAAACTTGCCCAGAAAGAAGAAACAGAAAGGGCCCAGAGAATGGGTGAGAGGATCAAAATCTTGAAAAAGGATTTAACACTTGAGAAGCCACTTAAACAAACCAAGGAAATGTTGTGGGCCAATATCATTGACTCTGTCAATTATATTTGGCCTTCAATACAAGTTATTTTTGAGCAAATAGAGCTGGTAAACATAGATACAGAAGCTATCCAGAAAGTAAAGGAGGAGATAGGAAATAAGCCAGAGGATGCAAATAGACTCATCCACTTCCTCAACAGCAAGAATAAATATGAGATCCAAGAGCTAAATATAGAAGACAAGACTGCTGCCATTTTGGAAATAAGGAAGGTCCTTTCCAAAAGGAACCTTATGATTAATTTGGAAGAAAAGTGCCACAATATGCAGGTAGCCATGGATAGGCTCATCGCTAAATTTCAGATTTTGAGGAAGAAAGGTCTGCCCAGTCCTATGGTCATCAATGATAAACTCATGACACAATTGGATTATGGCAATAGACTCAGACAATTGGCTAAGGAATAAGCCAGCTCTTCATCCATAAGGGCATTACCAACAGGGAAATCTTGTATGACACTTTTGAAAGCTTGTCCTTCTTGGAACATGAAATCAAACATCTTTTTCTCACCAAGCCAAATTTTGCAAAATATATTGAGGCTGATGAAATCTACAGGAGAATGGTAAATGTGAAATTACCAGATGTTGAATGGTGGGAGACAATGACAAATTTACTGTGATAAATAAACAACTGAAAGTTACTGTGCAGTAAAAATGAAGGTAGCAGAATGAAACAGGTAAAAACAACACAACAAGGTCAAAGAGTATCAAATGAAAGATCAAAGTAAAGAAGACTTCAGTGTAAAAATTCCACAACTATCAGCTAACATAAAGGGCTACACCTCAACCATAAAGGCCAACACAACCATAATTAAAGGAATAGCAAGAAACAATTCATTAGTTGTCTTTATATTCTTTCTAGAAGATAATTGTATTTCCTAGAATAAATCTCAAGTTGTTTTGAGATATTTTGTAATACGTTTTTGTATAAATACTTCACAATTCGAAGTATGTAGGGTGGATTCCAAAACATTTCTATAGAATTTTTCTCTCAAATAAAAAAATCTATTGTATCAATGACTGGATTGGCTTACTGGATCAAGGAATAAAGATCAGATATTTTACAGGATTCTTGTGTAAAGCGAAATACAAATAGGTATTCTCTCATGTTCAATGTTATTTTCCTTCAAGTTTTTTCCATAACCTTTATGTATCTCTAAAATCTAAATGTTATAACATGGAATGATATTTCAGAAATTTCTTAAATGCACTCTGTCTTGACTGTTATGCATTATTATATGTTTTCTTCAGAAATCTAAGTTAAGGAATTCTTGATTGCTCCTTACTTTAGGTGACTTCTTGTGATCTATAGCAAAGGATTCTCAATTGCCCTTTGTTCATGATTATCCTCTATTCTCCATTCTGAGCCCAGTCTAAGGATTCTTAAGTGCCCTTTCACCCTGGTTGGAATTACTTCACCCATTACGCCTAAAGATTTTCATTTTTCTCTGCTACACTACCCTGTGAACATTCCCTTTAATGAATTGGTCCAATCCTGCTATCCATTTGTTGACTCCATAGCCCAATGGCTTGAAGACCTAGTTCTATCCATCTACTCTAATAATTCCACCACCCAACCTTCAAATCAAAACCAAAACCCCAAGGAACACTAAGAACTAGCCTAACATCCCATAAGAAACAAAGCTAAATTATATAGAGAGAGCCCTCTCTGAGTCATAGGTTGGCTAAAGCCTATACTTAAAAGATTGGTTTGTGGTTACCTCGGTTTCTTCCTTCTTCTGATAACTTCTAAGGAAAATTCTGAGTGATAACAGTACCCACATCGAATAATCTATTTCTCCAAATCTCCAAAAAGTTCTGGACAATCATTCCAAGGTATTTGAGACTCCCAAGGGCCTCCCACCTATTCCTGATCATGATCATGTTATTCATTTGATTCCAGGTAGTGTTCTCCCAAACATCAAGCCTTATAGATATCCATATGCCCCAAAGAGTGAAATGGAACGTATGGTTGCAGAAATACTAGAGGTTGGTATAATTCAACCTAGTCAAAGTTCTTTCTCTACTCCAGTGGTATTGGTACACAAGAAGGATGGATCATGGCTCATGTGTCAAGATTATAGGGAGTTAAACAAGCTTAATATTAAAGATAAATTCCCCATTCCTGTCATTGATGAATTATTGGATGAATTACATGGAGCAATTTACTTCACCAAGTTGGATCTTCATTTAGGATATCATCAAATGAGAATGAAGATTGAATACATTCCAAAAACAACATGTAGAACTCATGAGGGTCATTATGAATTTTTGGTCACGCATTTTGGCCTTACCAATGCACCTTCTACATTTCAAGATTTGATGAATTCCATTTTCAAACCCCTACTTAGAAAATTTGTGTTAGTATTTTTTGATAATATACTAATCTACATCAATTCTTGGAAGGATCATGCTCAACATGTTGACAGGGTGCTCAAATTATTGGAGGAGAAACAATTATATGCAAAAAGCTCCAATTATTTCTTTGGAGTACAAGAGGTGGAATATTTGGGTACTCAGTTAGCTCATAGCTCATCTTATCATCCTGAATCTGATGGGAAAAATCTGATAGTGAACAAATGTTTGGAAGGATATCTTCGTTGTTTTGTATCTGACAAACAGACACAATGGGTCAAGTGGCTTCCTCTGGTTGAATGGTGGTATGACACTTCCTTCCATACTATAGCAAAAATGACCCCATTTATGTCACTTTATGGATATCATCCACTGTCCATCACATCATCTTTAAAAGAAAATTCTAAAGTTCAAGCAGTGGAGGATCACATCAAGCATCGCCAACAAGTTCTCAAACTCTTAAAGGATAACCTCACTTTGGTACATAATAGAATGAAATAACATGCAAATCAACATGGCAGCGAAATAAGTTTTGATGTAGGTGACCGGATATTTCTAAGACTACAACCATACAAACAAATGTCCCTCAAGCAAGCTAAGAAGGATAATAAATTATTTCCAAATTATTATGGTCCATACAAGGTGTTACAAAAGATTGGTACTATGGCATACAAATTGGAGCTTCCTGCATCTTCCCGAGTGCACCCAGTTTTCCATGTTTCATGCTTAAAGAAGGTTATAGGTAAGAAGATCCTACTTCAAACAATATTGTCTGGACTTGACGAGGAAGGAAAAATCATATTGGAACCTAAAGTGGTCACAGAAACAAGAACCCAACAACTATGAAATCGATCAATTTCAGAGTATCTCATCAAATGGAAGAACTTACCTACTAAAGATTCCACATGGGAGGACGAGAATTTTATACAAAAACATCCAGAACTACTCAAGCATTGGGGACAACAATTTTTGAAGGAGAAGGGCATGTTATGTCCCTATACTACTAGTGTAACCCCTTATTGTTATCAGTAAAACCCACTTATTATATTGGTGTGCCCATGTAGTCCCCATATTGTTATTATTGTGCCCCATAGAAGCCCACTATTTTTATTGTTGTGCCCTTACATTATTATTGTTATGTCATCTATGATTATATTATGACTCCCTTAGACTCCTATGTATAGAAAGGAGGTCTTGTCATTTGTATCATCAAAGAATTGTTCATTTGTGTAATGTAAAGGAGGTTTCCCCCTCGAAGAGGCTGATTTCTAAGGCATTGATCTATCTTTTCTACCTTTTTGTGAGCTGGTTTCATAACACATATCGTTAAGATAACTGGAAATTGAGCCTTTATACCAGATGGGAATCCTACTCTAAATGGGGTGAGGTCTAATTGGGACTTCACATCAGGGAGACCGTTGGCGTAGGGGGTCCTAACCTCGGTTCAGAGTTAGTTGCGCCAACCAAAAAAGCCCTACACTACTGGCCCTTTCGGCAACAACCCACGTAGCATAGGTTGCAGTCTCACCTGAAGTAGTATGGGGGGATGCAAGAACCAAGTTTCTCCATCCGGAAACTAGTGTGATGTCTTCTGGTGCCTCAGATTTTCCTTCACATTGATCGATAAACTCTTAGGGCACGTTGCTGCAACTTTGTTTAAAACAACCTTTAGATCTTCGTGAAGGTCTAGAATTAGTCCTTGCAGACCTCTAACAGTCAACTCACCTACTTACGCACATCAAAGAGTAGTTTGAAATTAGTGTTCGCGCATATTTACTTAAGTCATTAGTAAACATAAGAGAAATCACGAGAGTCTTTGAGACAATATTTAAATATGCATTGCATACATTATTAAGACTTATTCAAGAGAATCGTGTAACATTCAATCAATATCTCATAAACATATCATTCATCGGTAGCATATAACATTAACAGAGATAAACAAAAGTACTCAGGACTTCTTCGGAAAACGGTCTTTATTGATCTTCAATTCATGGTTTCAGACTCAAAATTGTGTTGCGCACATAGCTGCAGGGGTCTGCAAACTCAGTTGCGGACTCTACCTTAGCCTCCTTACACTCTACTACAGAACCTTTCTTCCCCTATCTAAGTGCAAGAAGTAGAGCCTTCCTGCCCTAGCTCCTGCCCTAAACTCATCAATTGACCCAATTCTCTATCTTTTTCCTTGTTCTCCTTTTTATAAGTCTACTTTTTCCTTTGCTAAGACTCACTATTTATAGAATTTTCATACAATTCCATGGTCCACAGACCATGGGTGAATCTCAATACTGACTCAAAACCTTATATAAAATAAGGGGCTAAGCCCCTTTGACTCCTATTCATCTACGTGCTCTGCATCCACAAATTGCAGAGACTTTACATTATCTACAAAACTATACCAAAACTTGGGTTATCTTAACCCCAAACTAACCCAGGGGACCCCATCCCAACAGGCCCCAACACAAATATCATGAATTACCCTCGAGTCACTATGTTGGCGCTGCGATCTTACTATGAATACCCCCCAGCTCCACTCGGATTAGTGCAAGTTCAACAACACTATGTGTCGCTACCTGTTGAACTTCCTCGGCCATTTTTTTAGTGGTTGGTCCTTCTACTGCCCATCTCATCGTTTGATGTGTCTGTTGTAGTCCCTTAAGCTTATCTTGAATGATAGTCGTGACTTGATAAGCCTTCACCAACCAAGTCTGTAACCTAGCCTTTAGTAAGACCTCCTTTTGCGCGTCCTCCACCTATGCCAATAGTTGTTTTCCTTCCTGTAACTTGTAAAGGCACTATGTTTGTGCTAAGGAGCACACAGTCGCCATGACCTCATCATATTGGCATTGTAGCTCCCTTACAGCTATGTTCAATGTCTACAGGTTCGAATGCTCCTGTAGATTGGTCACTAGCTCTATAGCCTGCTCGAACAATGCCACATAGTCAGTGACTGTGGCATCCAAGGTAGCCATGCCTTCCTTAATTGCAACTTCGTGCTGCTCCTGGACCTTAGGGGGAGTTTTGGGCTACAACTTTAACTGCAGCTTTGTAATCTTCATGTGTTAGGCCTGTTGAACTCAAAAGTTACTCATCCAACTTTTGCTTTAACCTCACGCACACGGCCAACGGCTAGTTTTCTGATGTTGGCTTCTAACTGTGCATCCTTCACGTAATGAAGCTGAGGCATTGTCTTGCATTCCTTCGCTACTGCTCACTCCAAATGTGAACTTTGCACCTGAAGTGTCTCCTTGTCTTTTAGAGCCTACATCTTTTCTGCGAACATTTGTTCATTATTGACCTTGTACTTACTTATGATGTTGAGGGTGCATTGCTCCCTAGTTCTTAATTCATCTTCCACCCCCTTATGCAATGCATGGAGGGTTTCATTGGAGAGCGCCGCTCTATTCATTCCTAGGTCCTTGATTGTACTAAGTATAATACGATCGTCGATAGACTCTGTGCAAATGGACCCATCTAGAAATGGTATAGTTTTGAGATCTAGGGTCCTTACTAGCTTCGCTTCTTGGCTTGTCCTGGGTGTTAGGCTTTCTTGCTCCACACTCACTTTTCCGACGCCCACCTGTATTCTACTTGTTTGGTTCTACAGCTCACGTAGATCCTTCTAGACTCTCCCCAACGTCTGCATGTATTGTTTTCAAACTACTGCAACACTTTTGTCTTTATATCTCTGATTTTATCGCCAATCTCATCAAGATCGCCTTCTGTTAACACCATGGGATCAACCTGTGATTTATCAGATTTTTTATTTTTCCGCATTCCACCATGTTGCTCCTTGCCATGTCTATTCAAAATAAATGGGGTGATCTGCCCCTCACCACCTCTGTCACCTTGCCCTAAAAGTTCTTCCTCTGTCTCTAGTGAAGGTGACTTGTCACCTTTCTGTGACTCATGTTGTTCTTGTTCCACCTGCTCTGCAGCAACGCATTCTTGCTCAATGTGCACCTTTTATGCAACTTCCTTCTTTCATTGTTCTGCGAGGGTATGTGCAGCTTGCTTAGTTGCCTCCTTTCTTTTCTACACGGTAGAACTTCCCACGCTCATGCTTGTTCCAACATATACTTCTGACAGGGTGCACCACTCTGCAGGCCATGATGCTACAACCTCCTGCACATCCATTTCTGACAAGGGCAATTGCTGCCATTTCTACTCTAGATCCTTCTGCACTTGGATATAGACTCTGTGGAAGTCAGCCTTGAACATCGCATAGGTTGACAGATGCATGAACAAGTTTAGGGACAACCTCGGACGTTGATTGATTTCCATACTGAGATCGATTTCCACAAGAACCCAAAATATCTTTGTCTCTATAATCTGCACAACATCCTTTATAGACCATAAGGAGGCAAATTGCACTACCTCCAGCAATCCTTGCTTGAGGGGAGTAAATTCGCTATCCTCCGACAATATCCATGCAATGAGCATAATTGACAGAAACAACCAAGCATAGTGGAATGGCTTAGTTTCATCCTAGGCTTCTCGGCAGTTTGCTAAGAACCTTTGACAGAGGTACCTTGTCCAATTAAATTGTACGCCTTTCATGCACTGCGGAGCAAGGGAAACCACTAGCGCCGAAACTTCATCTGCACGACATTTTTGCATCACCTTCCCTACTAAAATATGGGTAGCGATTTGAACTACATGGTATGTGATGGAAAGAATGGAATACCATCACGAATTATTGAGGAGGCTGTAATCCCTCTTCATCCTCTCCGTAAGATCTCTCTCTGCAGTCTCCCCTCCAAACTCCTTAGCGAGGTTCACACCTTTTAAAGTCAACCACTTGATTCCGTGAATTAGCATGTTCATGATGGGGATATGCCCTCCTAGCCATAAACATCCATCGTGCACCAGTGTGAGGAGCTGGCACACACATATCATATTAATGGGGGTGCGGTGATATTGTGGCACCCACAACAGATTGAGCAACCCAGATTTCTCAACACCGCAGACCCACTCCTCCATCTCCAATGTTGTAACACATGTTTCTTCACAATAGAACCTCTTCATATATTTGTTCATCTCCAAGTTGGAAACTTAGTGTGGTTTGTGAGGTCTCAATTCTCCATTTTTAACAATGGGACCCTTGCAAGCCAAGGGCCTTCAAAATGGACCTACTCAGGTAACAACGGCATGGATATTGTAACTTCTTAGAATCTAGGTCTTTCGTGACCTTTTCTTTGTCCTTCCATGGAGGGATATACTTAGGTAGCCTTGTCATGGGTTCCCCCCCTTCAACATCAATATCCTTTGTTCCCTGGAATTCTTCCACCTCGAGGTCCACTACTCTCTCTAGATACTAATCTTTCTTCTGCTTTACTTGTGTGTCTGTATGCTTTCTTAGGGAAGCACGGCTTCTCTAGTAGGGGTATGCTTCGACCTAGGTGACCTCAGCGTCACAGGAATAGGAGCCAGAGATTCCATACTTACAACCTCTGGGGTAGATGTTTCAGAGGCAACATCGCTAGTACTAATAGTTTCTGCAGGACTTGGTACAGACATTTTCTCAAGAATAAGATTTTGGTTTATTGCAGGAAATTCGGCAAACACAGGGCTCACAACTAAATATTCCCAAACCGATCGGGTCATAGACAACATACAGTAAAATTCACCAATAATTCTAAGAACGCAAAGTGTTCTCTGTTGGACCGGCATGTGTAATTTATAGGGGGTTTTGAATTCAAATCTGATCGTTTCCCCTAGTTTTTGACAATAAATGATGTTTTGGCAGTAGATCTCCAAATATTTTCTCTTTAATTTCCCCCACCCTGCTCCACTTAACCTTCTTTTGGCCGTCAACTCATGAACAATAACTCCAACGGTCATTTTCCTACTGCGTTGCATGGTGCCTTTCTAGATGGCACAATTTCCTAAACACAGCTTCATGGGTTGCATCTTCATCACTCTCTGCGTAGCCTACTCGCTGCATTGTCCTCCAAGCTGGATAGTCTACTTTATAGTCTCACGCTCCCTTGCAACTGCCTGGAGCAGTAAGACTATCCTGCTACCATATAGTCATTGTGCAGGATCCCCTATATACAACTTCAACCTACTCCCATTCACTTTTCCCGGAAAGGTTTCCTCATTCAGCTTCGCGAGTTGAACTCCACCTCCATCTATAATATCTTTGACAATATATGGCCCTAACCAATGCATCTGGAATTTACCTGGAAATTTAGTGAATTTACTATCGTAGAACAAGACAAGATCGTTTACCTTGAATGTGTGAAGCTTGATGTGGTGATCATGCCATGATTTTTTGCATTCCTTTCGCACTTGTTGATAGAATACTTCCAAAAATCGATCTTCTTCGAGCTCCATTAGCTGTGCGCGCCATTCCTCCAAGACCTCTTGATCTGCCATATCCATTAGAGTTATTATGCATAGAATAGGCACAATGTACTCCATTGGAATTACGGCTTCGACCCATGTACTAATCTGAATGACGTTTGTCTTATTAGCTTCTTACAAGTAGTCCTATAAGCCCATAGTACTGTAGGTACGCACACATCCCAATCATTTCACTGTGTGTTATAGATCTTCATCATCATGTTCTCCAAAATATTATTAAAGGCTTCAACAGTTCCATTGGCCTGCAGGTGATACTTTGTACTCTTCTGATGGTAGACCTGGAATTATTCAGTCAATGCATTGATCGTTTCGTTCAAAAAGTGCATACCTCTGTCACTCATCAATACTTTCGGGCAGCCAAATCTAGTTAGAACATAGGCAATCAAGAATTTGTTGTTGTAGTGCCTATACAATCCTTACCAATTGTGCTTCCACCCATCTGGTTAGATATTCTATTGCGGTGATAATATAGCGTGCACCTATTTTCTTTCCCGGGGGCTAAATTGGCCCAACAAAATCAATCGCCCACTTCTCAAATTCCTGCAAGGACACTTGAGGATGTAGTGGTAACTCATCCCTTCATGATGGTCTGCCAATTCTTTGACATGCGTCGCACACCTTACAATACGCCTTGGAATCCTTGTGAAAAGTTTGCCACCATACACCTGCATGCAAAATCTTATGCGCGATTGCCTTTCCTGCTTAATGGCCTCCTGCAACTCCCCCATGAGCTTCAGCAAGATTGTTATCCAGCTCAAAGTTTGAAACATATCTTCGCACTATCTCATTTGTACCCATTTTATACAAATGTCCTGCAATAACTGAAAAATTGGTTGTGCGCGCTACTAATTCCTTCTTCTACGAACTTGTATATCCTTTCGGTGCCATCCCAGTAATCAAGAATTGAATAATGTCTATAAAATGGTCATCTGATACACACATCGCAAGGAGTTGCACATCTGGCAACCCTTCCTCCAGATTATTAGGCTCCTCTCCTGTTCCGATCTACGACAAATGATGAGGTCCCGCATTTAACCTCCCTAGCTTAACAATGACTTCAAATTCATACTCTTGAAATAATAGAAACCATCTATAGATCTTCCCCCCCAACACAGGCTTGTTGACCAAGTATTTCAAGGTAGAATGATCTGTGTACATCTTGAAATGTCCTTCTAACAAATAATACCTGAATTTTTGCAGCGTGTAAACCATTTCCAATCCTTCATGCTCAGTCATTGAATAATTTTTCTCGATCTTAGATAACTTCCTACTTGCGAAGGCTATAAGATGACCCATTTCTCTTTCACCGGCCTGTGTTAGCACTACAACCAATGCAATGCAAGAGGCATCCACGTGTACATGGAACTCCTTTTTTCCAATCGGGGAATATCAAAATCGACGCAGTGACCATCTTTTCTTTCAACACATCTAAGTTGTGCTGGCGTTCTTCATCCAAATAGAATGTTATGTCCTTCTTTAGCATTTTCTTTATGGGTGCAGTAATTTGAGCATAATATTTGATAAATTTTCTATAGTATCTCATATGTCCCAGAGTTGCGTGTAGTTTCTTGACGTTCCTCGGGGCCTCCAAATTCACAATTACTGAAATCTTTGCAGGGTCCACCATCAATCCTTGCTTTCACACCACATGACCCAGCAAGATCCCAAAGGGAACATAGAATATGCATTTCTTCAAATTCAGCGTGATCTGGTATCTCCAACATGTATCCAACATCAGGCACAAACTTGCTACATGGTGCTTCACTAATCCAAACATTGTCCAGTCATCAAAGTATACTTCCAGAAACATATGAATGAATTCTTTGAACGTCACTATGACTACGCAGGAAAATATTGCAGGCGCATTCTTGAGTCCAAATGGCATCACACTGTACTGAAAACAACCCCACTCCATCGCGAAGGTCGTTTTGCTCCTATCCTCTAGTGCATGATACCTGGAAAACCCGTAAGTAAAGGAATAGGCCTCCTGCCCCCCAACATTGTCTAAAACTTCATCTGTAAACAACGTGGGGAATGGGTCGTGAACACATGCATAATTAAGATTCCGCAAATCTATGCAAATCCTTATTTCACACTTTTGTTTCTTCTCCTGAACCACCATCGGGCTCATGCAGTCAGATTCTTCAACAGGTTCTATGATGCCTTCCTCTAGCATCTTATCTAGCGCTTGGCGAACCTTTTCCTTGTATTTAGGATTAAGGCGATACGACATCTGTTTAATAGGTTTTGCGTTCGACTTCAAAGTGATCTTCATAATGCCCAAATCACCAACTATGCCCTTCAAATCTGAAAACTTGGTGGGGAAGAGATCATGGTATTCGCAGAGTAACTCAACAACTTTATCCACTGTGGCATCGTCCCAATAATCTCCATTTTTTGTGAACTTTAGTTCTTCTTCAGTGTCAATGTTTACTTGCTTTGTCTTCAAAGGCGCGGAGATGTCTGAGTTTTCTATTTGTGGGCCTTCGACTTCTCGATGCCCTTTTGCCTCTGGAATATTAATGTTTCATGAGTCTTCATCTTCCTCTTCAGTGGTTACATTATAGCATTCGAACACATGGCGCAGCTTGGTGCTCCAGTTTGGTTGGGTCCATTATATAGGTTCTGTCGACGTTCTAAAGATAACCACCTTAATCTCTTGTAGTGCTTCATCGATTCTTGCAAATCCATCTTCAAAGTTCAAGGTTAATAAGAACCCTTCCTTTAATACATCCCATTCCATAGTGCCATGGCGGAGCTTCGTTTCCAGGTACCAGTTCATGGGAATTGTATCTAAAGTATGACAAAATATGTGTACCCGCTCTAGTTGCGGTTTTTTTCCCCATGCTTTAGTCCATTTTGCTAGGTGATCACGTAGATCATCCCATCCATTACATTTCTCAGTCATTCTAGTGTTAGCACGCCCAAACCGTAACCTCATCATTCTTCATTAATTTTGCCATCTAACAAAACTATCCTTATGCGTACCCCACCATCATGTAGGCATAGCGTGCAGTGCCAACTCTAATGCTTGGAAGCGATGATCCTTAGGGACTTCGCACTCAAAGTCATCCAAAAATAGGTCTATGTCAGTTAAACCATCATAATAGGGTAATTTCCTTACCTCCGATGAAACACAACATAATGACTTTGTCATCATATTGCATCGCAATGTGGAAACTTCATGCAAGCAATTCTGCCAATGCTCTAACTCCTCGTATAAGTCAAAGGTGAAGGAACTCTCCGGGTCCCATGCAATCATCCCATATGTCGTCGGATTGATCCAGTCCTGATATCGCGTTGTTATTTTGTAGATTTGATCTAGTTCATCATCATGTTCTTCATAATCGCGGACTGGTTCAGTATATCACGCCCCTTTTGCAGGGTCCAACGGTACTATAACCTGAAGTGACTTCCTTTCAAACGACATTGTCCTGTTCTTCAAATTGATGAATCCATTCATATCAATAGCCTAATCAATTCCCAGGAGCACAGGATAGGGATTACTGCCATCAACAATTTCTATAAATTCAAAGTCTGCTACCGCGCTCGCACCTTCAATGTCAACTATTACTCCATATAACCTTCCCATGGGGATGATTTTCTATTGGTTCACCATTCTGAGTTGAACCGGAGACCACTACAACATAGGTTTCCCCATCATTTCCCATGTTTGTTTTGGTAATATGTTCGCATCGGACCCCAGATCCAAAATGACATGGTCCATCTCGTAATCACCTATCTGCATGGTGAGCCTTATCTCGCACCCTGTTCATGTCTTATGTTTGCCAATATTTCTAACTATGCGGTGTCTGTGAGGGGCTTTCTCTTTGCTGGCACATTTGTTTATTAATTTCTTTAGGCCTTCCAAAGCCTTGATATCGCACAGTAGTTTCATGCAGGTCTCCAAAAATGTAGTGAGTACAGAGGGATCAACTTCTGTAGGCATGCTAATTTCTTGCATCTTGTCATGATTTCCTAAGGTGGAGGCCTCAACGAATCTCTTCTTGGCTTCCACAAATGTTTCCTTAGCACGATCAATATCAAAGTTGACTTCTTTCTCCAGCGCTTTGTAGACCCATCCTTCTTCTTCAGGCTATTTACCCTTATCAGTGCTAGTTGTTATTTCAATTCTTAGCACATGTTAACGCTTTGATCTTCTTCACGGGGCTCAGCCCTCATCATCCATAGATTCTTCATAGGTTGTTGAGGCTGTGTTTTCTTCTCTTGCATTTTAGCTATTAGCATCAGGCATTCTTCTATGGTATGATCAAACTGTCTGTAGTATTGACATGACGGGTGTGTAGGATTCTACAACTCTCGCACGTAGTGCCCTAGATGTCCACAGTTGTATTAGATAATCTAACCGCAGCCTCTGCCAGGTCCTCCCCCTCCGCGACCCCGATTTCGACCTTGATAACTTCTGTGCACTCCTTCGATGCCCTGATCTGGAGGCAGAGTTTCTTCTTGCATCCGGTATGTAGGTGTCCTTTCCTTCATCAGCTCATAACTTTGACAATGGCGTTCATCATGGGCCACAGATTTGTAGAAGTTGCAGAACAACTGTTGGGGTGTCTAGACAAACTTTTAAAGTAAGTGGAAATTATTCGTTGCATGTTCTCCAACAACCTGACAAATAGCACACCGTAGCACAACCTCATTGCTTGAATAGGTTCGTATCCTGAATAGGTGATGCCTGCAGCCTCATTATGATCTCTAAAGCTTTTGCTTATGTTTCTATCTTCTGTTGTGACAAGAGAACTTCTCAAGTGGGGCAGAAGTGACGCGATACACCATTCACAATGTTGGTTTTCTGTGATTTGCATGTTAGCCTCTCTGATCTGAAACTTCAACCTCTGATCAAATTCCCAAGCAGTCTCATCGACCCTCATCATGATCTCTTTAAATCCAATTACTATGAGTCAGACTTAGGCTCACTAAACTCTTTGTTTAAAGTTGCCTTAATCTCTGCTAGCATTGCAAGAGGATTATCAGAATGATACTTAATGTACTAGGTTAGTGCATGATCCTGTAAAGCAATAACCAACTGTACCTTCTTTGTAGTGTCGTCAGTAATCTATTGCATTTTCCATACAATGTTCACATCAAACCAGAACTGCTCTGCATCTTCACTTCCTATACCCTTGAAGATCGGCATCTTCATTGTATTCGCCATGTTGAATGGTGGTGGTGGAGGTGTAGGTGTGGGCGAAGGTGTATGCGGTGGAGGTGGGGGTGGAGGTGGAGTGGAAGGATGATTTACTCAAGGAATCCCCTGAGTGATTAACTGAATACTGCTTTGCGGCATAGTCTATCCTTCCCCTTCATCGTCACTTGAAGGAGGTCCAATCAATGGACTATATTTTGGTCCTAATCCTTCACGATTTCTAAAGAACCATCTGCCTCGCATAACTCCGAACATCAAGGTAATGGCATCACCGTTTTTCACGTAAAAACATTTTAATCCAAGTATTCAATGATCTTAAATACTTACCTCGTGGTCTTTTGAAAAATCATCGCTCCGCTTCTCTATAGCTGACTAAGGTATCAAATGCAAATTTCGTAACAAATCCTCCCAGAATTCGATCGAGCCAACGATCGACAACCCGTACAGTCTTATTTTAAGAAGCTTCTAATCATGGAACTAATTCTAGAGTCCACACTATAGGACTATCGAGCTTCCACCTTCCTTGACTTTCTGTCAATTTAGCTAACCACTCATACAGTTCAATGGGGAAAGTGCAGAAGAAGATCTTGTGTATCTTCATATACAGATACTTGTTCAACCACTCTTCCTTTGACAGGCACGAATTCTTGTTTTCTAGCATCGCGAACTCATGAATCTTTCCATCCAACCACTTTTCAATTTCTTTCTTGGTCGGATTCCAATGATGCGACATCACACATCTCTTTCAAGCAGATCCTAGTCCCGGCAACAAAACCATTTGTTGGATTAGGGGGTCCTGACCCAGGTTCAGAGTTAGCTATGCCAACCAACAAAACCCTACACTACTGACCCTTTCGGCAACAACCCATGTAGTGCAGGCTATAGTCTCCCCTGAAGCAGTATGGGGGGATGCAAGAACCAAGTTTCTGCATCCGGAGACTAGTGTGATGTCTTCCAGCACATCAAATCTGCCTTCGCGCACATCGAAAAACTCTTAGGGCACGCTGTTGAAACTTTATTTAAAACAACCTTTAGACCTTCACAGAGGTCTATGATTAGTCCTTGCGGACCTCTAACAGTAAATTCACCTACTTACGCACATCAGAGAGCAGTGCTAAATTAGTGTTCGCGCAATTTACTTAAGTCATTAGTAAACATAAGAGAAATCACCAGAGTCTTCGTGAAAATATTTAAACATGCATTGCATACATTATTAGGACTTATTCAAGAGAATCGTGTAACATTCAATCAATATCTCATAAACAAATCATTCATCGGTAGCATATAACATTAACAGATATAAACATAAATACTCAGGACTTATTCGGAAAACAGTCTTTATTGATCTTCAATTCATGGTTAGAGACTCAAAACTGCCCTGCGCACACAGCTGTAAGGGTTTGTGCACTCAGCTGCGGACTCTACCTAGGCCTCCGTGCACTCAGCTACGGAGCCTTTCTTCCCCTATCTAAGCGTAGGAAGCAGAGCCTTCCTTCCATAGCTCCTGCCCTAGACTCTTCAATTGACCCAATTCTTTTTTTTTTTCCTTGTTCTCCTTTTTATAAGTCTACTTTTTCCTTTGCTAAGATTCACTATTTATAGACTTTTCATACAATGCCATGGTCCTCAGACCATGGGTGAATCTCAAGACCGACTCAAAACTTTACATAAAACAAGGGGCTAAGCCCCTTTGACTCCTATTCATCTACGCACTCTGCATCCACAAATTGTGGAGACTTTACACTGTTTACAAAATTGTACCAAAACTTGGGTTATCTTAATGCCAAACTAACCCAAGGGACCCCATCCCAACAAAGACCCCTTGGTTGACAGATTTTTAGCAGCGTCAACATGACCATTTGAAATCCTAAAGAGGATTGTTCCTATTGCGCACATGCTTCCTCTACATGCATCCATGTGCATACATAATGTATTTCATGTGTCTTTTCTTAAAACAACATGTGCCTATTCCTATCCACATAATTGATTGAATTATGATCTAGGTGAAGCATGAGAGAGACTTCCAAGTCCAACCAATGTACATACTAGATAGGAACATAGAGTGCTCATGAACCAATCCATTGGCTTGTTAAAGGTCCAATGGACCCATTTAGTCTTGAAGAAGTTATGTGCGATCATGAGGATTCCATGTGGGAGAAGTGTTTGCTTAGTTTTGAAACTTTTTGAAGAACTTTTGTTGTACCTTTTTATATAATACACTAAAGACAATGCATAAATAAGAGGGAAGGGAATGCAATGCCCCTAGGTTGTAAATGTACATATGATATTAGGTTGGTGATCCAAGATGTTTTGGGCCAAGATGCTTGTGCATATGTGTTTTGGGCTAGAGTGCCTATGTATATATATGTTTTTGGTTATAATATTAGGCCAGCGAGCCTATATGTAGAAAGGCCAATAAACCTCACAATGTAATTTATAATCACACTCATATATTAATAAAATACATCATTGTTGCATATCAAGTTAAACAAAAGGGTTTGGAGGGATAAGACTTCATGATATGTAAATGGGGTTAAGGAAAGGGTCTTAATTCAAGAGGGCTATGCCAAAAGAATATTAAAATATCCATTGGTCTTAACTTATGATTTTATATGATTTTATCCTAAGTTCCCAAGTGATGGGATGAGTTACCAAGTGGTGGGAGAAGAGTTCTTAGAGTGCCACTTGTAAAAAGTTGCACATACACATAGAACGTGAGAGCTCAATGGAAAATAAATTCATTCTTATTCATTCTAAACATCGTGACTTTCCATTATTACTTTGGTATGTTAGGGGTGAGCCAAGAGATTTAGAGACCTTGTATCATTTTGTAACCTTGTGAATCCCAGGTGGATTTGGGTGAATAATTCTCCTTGGTTGACTCGGGAAAGGTTTCTCTTATGTGGGGCCTAAAGGGTGCCTAGAAACTCCATTATAGTAGTTGGAGTTGTTGGATAGAGCTTTCATGGTTTTTGGTTAGCATATGGTAGAACCCTATAATGGAAGTGGAACAAACTGAGGTATTGTAGTGTAAAAAAGGAGATGCACTTGTATCTTTTAGGTTAATGGAGAATGAAAAGTTGAAGGTAACTTAATGATTTCCTTAGTGTTAGGGTCACTATAAATACAATTTTACATTTTCACAACACAGTAAAATACCATAAATTTTTAAATACATTTGAGGAAAAAAAACCACAATTTATTAATCGATGTGTTAATGCACCTTATGTATTGTATAACTTAGTTAATCCTCTTATAAATCCATTATAATAAAGCCAAAAAATTAGTTTATTTAGTAATGTGATAAGTTGTAATATTGTTTTTGTTTGAGTATAATGTTTTTTTTGTTACTCGCTGAAAATATAACTTAAAATTTTCAAATATATTCAAATAAAAATATTATTTTAAAACCATGCTTACAAATTTAATTAAAATTTTCAAAATTTTTATTTTTTTTAAACTATAATCCAAAACCTAATTAGATTATGTGTCATAATTGGTTAACCATTACAAGTGGTTATGACTTGTTGCAAAAATAAAAATTGAATAAAAATTAGGCCCATGGAACGAATACAACATAAAACTAAAGCTTAACCTATAATAAGTTAATGTTGGCCAATTACCCATGTTATAGGAATTTTTTGAAAAACAAATCTATAGATTCAAAGACATGTGGTTCCTATCAAATAAAGAGATAGCTTGGACGTTTAAAACCTTGTAGAATATAATGATGTGGCATGACCTATGTGGAACACATTTTCCCATGCTCTGCCAACATGGCTAAACTTAAAATAAATAATAATTATACCAACTTCTAGATGCTCATCTATTTACTATTGTTCAACCATGTGATCCCAACAAACTCAACCATAAGATAAACCATGAACCATGATTATATCCAGTTCTATATATACAGCAAACTCAACCCTAAGATAAACCACGATTATATCCATTTCTATATATACATTGAGTATGTCACCATAAGATAAACAATGATTATATCCAGTTCTATCTATACACACTTCCAGAGGATCATTGACTGAGGGTTGCCTATCCAATGCATCTTCATCATTACTTATGAATTTAGAGCTTATTAAAATAATCAATAAAATCATTATTTTTATTATTATCTACTTTCCATACAACCCACATGAAAAATCTTGGGCTATGATTCAATGATGTGAAGTGTCCAAATATTTTACTTTATCATTTCAACGTATTTATCCAAATATGATGTGAAGTGTCCACAGATTTGTTGGTTGTTGTTGTGCATGAAGTCATGAAGATGCATGGGGAAGCGTACGGACCCAAGGAGATGCTTGTACGTGAGTGTGCGTGTTTTTTTCAATGAAATAGCTATGTATAATATCACACCTGCCCTATGTCATATTATATTCAATATTTTTGTTTGGGCATGGATTGTCTTGCATTTTAATTTTGTGATGATATTATTTTTTATTTTTTTATCATGTATTTTTTTAAGTTTGGTTGATTATATTTTTATTATGTCTAATATATCATTTGATTGGGTAAGAAATTGAATTTGTGACTTCATATTAAAGAGTGTTTTAACAAATTACCCGATTATTATTTATCCAAGATTTTATAAACGTTTTTTAATAATATATTAAATGGATTAAAATTTTCGAACAATATAGTGTATGGTATGGGGACATCTTAGCTCTGGTTCGAAACCCTCCATGCTCAAAAACTATGCTTGCGGGGTGATGCAAATCTTTAGCGCTTATAAAGAAACAACCAGACTCGATCTTAGGTGACGTCATGATGATGCCTTCCAATTACGGATTCTGCTGTACTAAAAACTTATAAATGAAATAAGCAACTATAAGATGAAACATTACAAGATTGCTAGTACAAGAGAATACCATCATCTTTTGGTACCATCAAATAATTATTTCCCTTTGGTGTCCTCAAATAGTTCACTTCCATAACCACTTGGCTCTTTGTTACCCATATAAAAAAGTAATTTCAAATTCATGATAGTAACAAAGGAGATGATGTGGGATTGATAGATTTTTGGGAGAATTCTTATGGTCCAAGTTGATTTTGGCCTATGATTCAAGGATATCATGTTCAATGATATCATGTGTAAAATTTATCATTTGAATCTTTTGCATATAATCTATACATTGGTTGGATATTGTTTGTAGACAACATATAACAGATTATGGTTGGTTCATGAAGTTAGGGAGACGCATGGGGCAACACATGTACCCAAGGAGATTCCTCACAAAGGCATGTAGCATCACCTATAGGATAATGTGAATTTTTTTCCTTCTTTTTCAATAAAATACTCATTTTAGTTTTTTAGGCACAATATTATGTCTACCCTATGTTATATCATGCCCAATTTATCCTTACATGTAACATATTTTGTATCACATCCCAACTCTTTTAGTCATGATATATCACATTGCTCTAAATCATTTGTTCTCTTGATATATCAAATGGGCCAAAGCTTTCTACTTGTGTGACACATGTGATTGCATTGAACTTTACTTTTGTGCAACACAACACACTTTCTCAAACTTTATACTTTTGTGAAAACCTTTCTATATTACACCATGCCAAAGTTTATTTTCATGTGATGTTTCACAATTCCTCAAATGTTTCTTCACCATGATGAATTACATATTGCATCACACCAAAAATCTAGAAGGGTGTGATATGTTGAACTAATTTTTTTTGGTTGTGACATACAATAATCAAAGGCATATTGTACAAAAAGTGATTTTAGGTACTATACACAAGATTGCTTAGGACATGTTGCATACAAAGTGATTTTAGTTGCAATACACATAAGGAAAAACTTTTGACCAAAGTTTCATGAAGAGGCCATACGTAAGACAAAATATATTGCATTCCAAAATTTTAGAGGAGCAATGTATTGTGTTCAATGTTTTTTGAGATGTGACAAATTACACTAAAATAATTTAAGTGATGTGAAATGGCATACAAGGAAATGTTTCACACAAAAATTTGAAAGGGTCATGACAAATCAAGTTTTCATAAATGTTGCACCAAAAGTATTTATGAGTTTGATACAAAAAGTTTCCAACCGTGTCATATTGCACCAAAGTTTGTTTATGTGCAATACACTCCAAAGCATATTGCACCAAAATTTTAAAATAGAGTGACCCAAATAGTTCTTGAACTAAACACAACACCCTAACTCATTGAATCGAGAAAATTTCTAGGTAATCTACTATATCTAATATGATTGTTCTTTCAACATGGTAAGACGTAAAGCCAAGGCCTTCGACAATTGAACATCTTGATATTGAGTTACCAAAGTTGAAAAATCACAATTCAATAATGATATCAACTGAAGTATTAGAAGAGTGTTATTACATGTAGATACCCTTTTTATCATCAAATAATTCACTTTTATGTCAAATTATTCACGTTCATAACCTCTCAAATCTTTGTTACACATTCTCAAAAGTAAATTTTAAATTAAAATGACACAAAAATAATGGATATGATGTGGGATCAATAGGTTTATAGAAGAATTCAATCCTCCAAATGGAATTTTTGCTATGATTCATTGATGTTAAGTGTAAAATTTATTGTTTCAATGTACTTGCATGTATATATGTTATTGTTTATGTTAGGATATTCCAACACATAGGAAATAGTTAAGTATAACTTGGTCTAGTGTAGAGTTAGGTAAAGTGTGTTTCTTTGCTATGTACTTTTGTAACTTACAATTCGACGGTCACGATATGTTCTAGACATGAAGTGATTCAACGGTTCATTCTCTCCTCGGTATTACCAACACTTGATCTGTGGCTTAACACCCGATTGGTCCATGATCTCTATTTAAAGAGCATGGAGGGTCATTTTTAGGGTGACCGTTCATGAGAGAAACTTATGTAGATTTTATTTCTTTTATTAATAAATTGCCTGAAGTGACCGCATTGGCTCAGGCCGTGGACTGTTTCCCTCTTTGAGGGTTTTAACCACGTCAAGAATACTGGTGTATTGATCTGTGAACTATTTGTGAGTAGTGTCCTTTGGTGTTGTATATGAGGAACTTACCTTGTAAATTCCTACATTGTATCGAAGCCATTTGAGGGTCGCATCCGTTGATGATCCAAATCCGAAGCCGATACAACTGCATCTGACTGTCATTTCCTAGATCTACTGTTTTTGACTACTTTCGGGTCGATATGACTGCTCTATTATGTTAGGAGCATATGTTCTAGTGAGGAACCCCTTTCGTTTCACACGAAAAAGTTTCTGATAGCCCTAGCTACGTCATTTTTAATATCTGGAGGTATAAAGTCTTTATTTACAGTTTTAGTTATCTATCTCTCTGTTTATTATGGTTTAGTTATCTCTCTGTTTTTTATTACCGAATCTATACCTTTCATTTCTGCGTATGCTCTTTGCCCCGCGACTCTATGCAAGCTGGGCAAATCAAAAATAGAAAGGAAGGATTTTCCTCATGCATATGCTATTTTCCACCATGCCTTATTGTGTTCTCGGAAAATCAGAAACGTTGAGGAAAATATTTAGTTTCAGGTGAAAGTTAACTTCAAGCCATAAGGTTTGGTTTTTTTTGCATGTTCGTGTTGGGTTGTGTGGTTTTTTGTTTTGTGGGAAAAAATGGCGTTTTCAAGTAAGCACGCACTCCAAAGCTTCAGTGAAAAAAAAAAAAAAAATCCTTCATCTTTTCCAAAAATTACTAACCTTTTAAACTAGCTCACTTGGTCCAAAGTTACTTTATGAGAATAGAGGCCTTGAGTTCAAGTCTTTCTTTTTCTTGAGTTACTTTTTCAAAAAGTACTTGTAACTTATGTTTTAAAATTACTTTATGTAAAAGCGTTCTCCCCCAATATAAAAAGTGAGTTACTTATAATTCTAAAGTCTCTTTATCTTTTATTTAAGTTACAATTTAGTGAGTAGCTCCTAAAATACCATTGTAAAAGTGACTTTCACTTATTTATAAAAGTGGGTCACATATTTTTTTTTAAAGTGAGCTAATTAGATTAAGTTTGGAGGGGGGGTGGGGCGGGTGGTGGTGGGGATTTTTTTTAAATATAACATTATCATTCACTTCCGCACATTCACGCATTTCATTTGCATCTTCAACAACTTTTCTTCAAAAAGCCATAACTTTTTCATTCGGAAGCCGTTTTTAGAGCCGCTTTTTTTAATCGTCGTAATTTTTTGATATATTTCCATTGAAACACTTAGTTTCAGCATCTATAGCTTCAGTTTTTGTTAAAATGGAAAGTCCATGCCAAATTATTCTTGACAACACTAACTACTTCCAATGGTTATCCTACATTATGGATTTACTTAGAAGTAAAGGTCTTTATAGAATAGCCTCAGGCCAAGAATCTGAACCTAAAGATGAAGATAAGGTAGCCAAATGGGATAGGCAAGATCAAGCACGTAGGTTGATAGGGATGTATATTTCTCCAGACCTTAGATTCCATATCACAGAACTTGGTACCCCTGATGAAGTAATGAAACAACTCAATAAAGTTTTTGGAATTAAAAATGAAATTAGAGCCCATCAACTCGAAAATGAGTTGCTTACGTTGGACCCCAATAATTTTTCTCCCATTGAAAAGTTTTTGTCCAAGTTCAAGACCCTTAGATTTCTCTTGGAAGGTGTTAAGGTTAAGAAAGAAGATGGTAGCATTATCTATTCCATTCTTACAGAGTTAGGACTAGCCTACTCTATGTTTGTTTCTGCCTTCCATTCTACTAGAGAAGCATTTATTTCTCAAGGACAAGCCTATAAGTCCCCCTCTTTTGATGCCTTTTGTGATTCTTTAATAAGAGAACAAGAAAAAATCTTACATCTTGGTCTTCTTAATCTTAGAAACTCTTCTAAGAAAGCCTCAGATGCCCAACAACAACTAAGTTCAAAGAATCCTAAGAAGCAACATCCTAAAAATAATGGTCCTAAACCAACCAAGGGTCCTAAGCACTTTCAGTCTCAAAATAAAAATCTATTCAACAAAATGATAAGGCAAATAAAAACAAAGGGAAGAAGATTGATAGACATTGCAACTTTTGTAATCGAGATGGCCACTTAGAATCCAAATGCTTTAAGAAGATGGAAGCCTTGGAAGCAACAATGAAGAAGCATAGCATCCATTTGGAGCACCCTTCAACTTCAACTTCATCTTCAGGAATAACACTTTCTGCATGTGGTTATCAAGCATCTCGGTCTGGTTATGCACTAAATGTATCTTCTTCTTCTCATTCTCATGAGTGACCCATTGATTCTGGAGCTTCTTATCACATGGCCAAAAACAAATCCATGTTTTCTTCTTTAAATGATTATAACACCAAAAATATATATGTTGGTGATGATATATCTCTTAATGTTGTAGGGACTAGAACTATTCATCTAGACAATGGTCAATTTAATGATGTATTATGTGTTCCTACCTTATCCTGCAACCCTCTATCTGTATATCAGATAACTCATTCAGGTGAAGGTAAAATCGTTGAATTTTCACCTCATGATGTTTATAATTAAGGACCTTAGAGATCCTAGATAGATTTTAGCTACTAGAATTGCTAATGATTCTACAAGGTTGTATAACTTTAACAACATTGGGTCATCAACTCTTCCCTTGGTATTTGTTTCTCATAATGATGAAGTGAGCAAACTTTGTTATGAGAAATTTGGTCACTTAAACTATCACTCCCTTCAAAATCTATGTAAAGAAAATATGGTGACAGGTCTTCCTATGGTATCTTACTGAGATGGTGTTTGTTCCGAATGTGTAACTCGGAAAACATCACCGCCTCAGCCCCTTTACAACTTTTTCATAGTGATTTATGTGGTCCACTTCTAGTTGTTTCATTCTTTGGCTACAAGTATTTCTTAACTTTCATTGATGATTTCTCCATATACACTTGGATATACTTCTTAAAACTCAAGAGTGAAGTATTTAACATGTTCTTGGACTTTAAGGCCTTTGTTGAGAGGCAATCTGGACATCACATTCTTAAGCTGAGATATGATAATGGCAGAGAATACGTTAACAAAAAATTCATCAAATTTTGCACTGAGCATGGAATTCAAATGCAACATACTGTTCCATATACTCCACAACAAATTGTGTAGCTGAAAGGAAGAATCACACCTTAAAGGAAATGGTTAATTGTAGGCTTCAATCTAAAGGACTTAGTCTTAATTTTTGGCAGAAGCAATTAACTGTGCAAATTACATAGTAAATCGCACTCCTACTAAGGTTTTAAAGAATATCACTCTAGAAGAAGCATGGAGCTCAATTAAACCAGATGTAAGTCACTTTCTTGTTTTTGGAAGTGAAGCATGGGCCCATATTCCAGATGAGAAACATAAAGCCTTAGAACCTAAGAGTGAAAAAATTATTTTTGTTGGATATTTTGAAGATGTCAAAGGAGATAGACTTCTTTCACCCAAGTCCAAAAATGTTATCATTAGAAGATATTTAAAGTTTTTTGAAGATATATCGGCCTACGAGCCTAGTTCGGCGGATGTGCCACCTCTCTCTATCCCTTCTACTTATGAAAATATTTCTTCTTCAGATGATGACAGCGAGGATGAAAATCCTCCCCCACCTTCTCAGGATCCTCCTTCAGCTCCTCAGCTTCCAAAATGGGTCTGTGCTACTCGAGATGTAGCAGGTTCTCTTGCAGGTGATCCTATAGATCAACGATGTACACATTCTCAGTTCGATAGAGCCTCTTCTTTATTGGCTCAAGCTTCAGCGAATTATGATCCTGACACCTTTGCAGAAGCTTCAGGCGATCCAGATTGGGATGCAGCTATGAATGAAGAATATTGTTCATTACTGGAAAATGATACATGGGATCTTGTTCCTCTTCCAAAGGGAATAAAGCTTGTTAGATGTAAATGGGTTTACAGAACCAAGTTTGGACCAGATGGAAAAGTTGATAAACATAAAGCTCGTCTTGTTGCTAAGGGTTTTTGAAAAGTTGAAGGCATTGACTATACTGAAACCTTCTCCCCTATTGCCAAAATGAACTCTATCCGCCTTGTTTTTTCCCTTGCTGTCTCTTTCAAATGGGAATTCCATCAGATGGATGTTAACTCTTCCTTCTTGCATGGGGACTTGCATGAAGAAATCTATATGGAACAACCTTTTGGATTTATAAAAACAGACTACAACCTTGTATGTTGGCTTAAGAAATCCCTTTATGGTCTCAAGCAAGCCCCTTGGGCTTGGTATGGAAAAATGAATAGCTTTCTTTTAGATACTAGCTTTTCTAGGTGTCATTTTGACAATATTGTCTACACCAAGAAAGTGGGTAAGTCTCTTATCATTCTTGTTCTTTATGTTGATGATCTTATCCTCATTGGTAGTGATCCCAACCTTATAAACCATGTGAAGTCCAACATTAAAAAGAAATTTGAAATGACAGACTTAGGACACTTGCATTATTTTCTTGGTCTTCAAGTCTTGCAATCTAAGGAACGTATTTCCCTTTCCCAGTCCAAGAATGTCTGTGATCTTGTACGCCATGTTATCACCTGGATTGAACCTCAGGCTGAAGGAAAGCAATGCCAGGGTAACCACAAACCATGCTTAGCCAAGTAGCTAGCCCTACTAGGCCGGGAGAGGGCTCTCTCCATAAGAATCTCATCCAAGATGACTGGATCAGGTAAAGGATTTTAGGCTAGGTATAGTAGCATGTTATGAAACCAACTCACAAAAAGATAGAAAAGATAGATAAACACATTAGAATTCAGCCTCTTCGATGGGGAAACCACCTTTACATTATACAAATGAACAACTCTTGGATGATACAAAGGACAAGACCTCGTTTCTATATATAGGATTCTAAGGGGTCATAATATAATCAGAGCTGACATAATAATAATAATGTAAGGGCACAATAATAACAATAGTGGACTTCTATGGGGAACAATAATAACAATATGGGGACTACATGGGTACAACAATATAATAAGGGGGTTGTACTAATAACAATAAGGGGTTACACTAGTAGTATAGGGGCCTAACATGCCCCTCTCCTTCAAAAAGTGTTGTCCTCAATGCTTGGGTAGTTCTTGATGCTTCTGTATAAAATTCTTGTCCTCCAATGTGGAATCTTCAGCAGATAAGTTCTTCCACTTGATGAGATACTTTGAAATTGATCGATTTCGTAGCTGTCGGGTTCTTGTTTTTTTGACTGCTCCAGGTTCCAATATGATTTTTTCTTCCTCTTTAAGTTTTGGCAATATTGTTTGAATTGAGATATTCTGCATCTTTTGAATGAGTGGCCACACTTCTTTGTCCTTCTTCAATTCATCCCTTACTTTGTTTATCCAATCTGGTTGGATAATAGAAATAACACAAAACAATGCTTCCACATCCTCATCCTTTCTTTAGAGAGCATCTGTAACAAAAATTTTCTTCCATTTTCTGTAGATGATGTCAGAGTCATAACCCAACATATTTGTGACCTATTTTTTCTATTCTTCTAAAGATAATATTTGTTCTAAAAAGTATTCAAGACTATCGTGATCCATTTTTACCTTGAAGTGTCTTCCCATTGGGTAAGGTCGCCATTTCTTAAGTGCATGTAGTATTGCCAACATTTCCTTCCAATAAATAGCTTGCTTGAGATGTAGCCATAAAAATACCCAATCACCTACATCAAAACTTTTTTCACTGTGATGTTGATCTACCTGTTGTTTCATTCGATTCCGCACCAAAGTGGCGTTACCCTTTAAAAGTTAGAGAACTTGTTGTTTATGCTCGATGTGATCTTTCACTGCTTGAACCTTTTTCCTTTTGATATGTCCTTCTATCTTGAGAGTTTGAGGAGTGGTAATTTCTTCCAATGCTTTACAAGATATGGCCGGATTCATTTATTAATGCTTGATATGATCCTTCACTTCTTGAACATTTTTCTTCTTGATATGTCCTTCTATCTTGATAGTTTAAGAAGTGGTAATTCTGGCCAATGCATTACAAGATATGGTTGGATTCATTTCTTCTTTCTCAATGTGATATTTCATTTCTTGAACCTTTTTCTTCTTGATATTGTTGAAAAATGGAAACAAGAAATGTTAAAAATAACACTATTAACAATAGCAGTTTGGGTACAGTGCTGGATTAGGCAACAGGGAATGAAAAAATGGAAGTGCTAAAAATAGAAGTTCTATTTTTAGCAGTTCAGTGTGGATTCCTATTTTAGTCAATCCCTGGAATAGAAATAGGAAGTAAAATTCGAATTTGATATTAACAACAGTTTGTAAATTAATTAATTAATTCATATTGAGTTAATTAGTTAAGGAAAATCAAACTTGAAGTCTATGTGAGGACATGCAATAGTTTATCTATTAATTGAGGAATTTATCCATCAGTTAAAGAGATAAGGATGAGTTCTAATTAGTTGGCTCAGTTAACTGAGTCAAGTCCAGTTAGGTTAATTTAACAAGTTGTTAAATTAATGAGATTCAGTTTGTTAATGCTTGCATGCATGTAACAATTGGTATTTTCAGATAACTGAAGATTCACTCATGGATAACTCATGCATGTTAGTTCATATAGAGACCCAGTTGAGATCAGATGGAGGGACAGTGTACTATCAGTTGCTAGGATATTCCTTGTGAATATTCCTTGCATGTAGAAGGAATATTATTCCTTATGGATTGGTAAGTTGGACTTGAGGTTACAACATGTATGATGTGGCCAATTCACACATGTTATGACATTGGACCCCAATCAAAACTGCTCAAGGAAATAGGAGCTTGGAGGACTTGTGTAGCCTATATATTCAGGCCTAGGTAGTCCACGACCTTTATCATCAGAGTACAGAGAAAGCAGGATAGCTTTTGAGCTGATTCTTTTTGTATGTTGTTGAGGATTTCCACTTGATTGATAATACAGTGTTGGGGTTTTCGACTGGTGCTTTCCCCAGGTTATATCTTCTATGTTATGGTTGATTACTTCTCATTCTCAGTTATATCTGTTCATGCTTGATGTTGCTCATGTTCAATTAAGCTTCCGCAAAGTTTATGGTAGATGTAGATCTAGTGTTATGCTTTAGTACATTGCATATATCAGTTTGATCTGCAGGTGAAATTTCGACATGATATCAATGAGCTAGCTGATTTGTAGAGAAAATTCTACAGATATGTCCTTCTATCTTGAGAGTTTGAGGAGTGGTAATTCTTGCCAATGCTTTATAAGATATGGTCAGATTCATTTCTTCTTTCTCTGAGGTTGGGTCTAGGTGTATATCCTCTTCTTTTGATATTTCTTGATCCTTTTCTTCCTCCTCTTCATAATCTATGTAAAATAATTTCTTCTCAGCACACTTATGACCTTTAGTGCATTTGCTATCACAATTGTAACAAATCCATTTTTCTCTTTTTTCTTCCAATTGTTGTGGTGTAAACCTTGTAGGTTGTGGAAGGATAGGAGAAAAAACATTTCCATAATTATAGTCATGAGTGGTGGGATTCCTTGTTTCCATAATTTCGCTTTCAATTTTTCTTGCCCACCTGAATGCCTTCTCCAATGAATCAAGTTCCTAAAGACAAACCTCATGTTGAATGTTATCCTTTAAAGTACCTACGAAGACATCAATCCTTTGCTTCTCTGGAATATCATTTACCCTTATATTCAATTTTTGAAAGTCCTCAATGTGCTCTTCCATTGAACACTTTTGTTTGAGATTTATCAATTGGCTAAAGAAGGTGTTTCTCTTTGTACCCTCATAATGTGCTATCATTTCCTCTATGAAAATTGACCACGTAACAAGTGGTTTACGAGAACAAAGTCCTTTATACCATAAAAATTGATCTGGTTCTAAATATGTAGATGCAATACGTACCTTTTGTAACAGTTTCACCTCATGTAGATCAAAATATTGCTCCATTTGTAGTATCCAATTTACTGGATCCTTGCCATCAAACTTCCTCATATCGCTTTCTTGATTTTAGGAGTTCGATCTTGAAACGACTATAACTCTGTAATTTTGGATCTTCCAGTTCCGAAATCGTGACTTACAGTAGCCCTCCGCGTCCTCTTTCTAATGCCACCAGTCTGATCGAAATTGGATTCTCCAAGAAAGAGTTATGCACAATCTCTAAAGATGAACTGATTATATACATTTTCAGAAGAACGAACTTATATGAAGTGCCACGTGTCACTGTTTTGATCTTCAGATATTAAAAATATACACAGGAAACTACAGTCCGTCCTCTTTTTGTAACTTACGAACTTTCAATCTGATGCTCAGAAAGACAATTATGACTATTTTCCCGAGGTCACTAGTTTAGAATGTAATTCAGGCGCCTTCTAAAACCATAACTTCCTCAAATCATATATCTGCAAATATAGCGAGACAAGATATGAAATTTGGACTTGAGGTTCAGTTCGAATTGTTCTCAAATGGGTTTTTTTGTAGCTTTCGAAACATTGCATAAAACAAGTTATAGCGAATATGCCATGATGACCTGTTTGGAGCAGCGAAACCCTAGAATCCAAAGCTCTGATACCAAATGTTATGAAACCAGGTCACAAAAAGATAGAAAAGATAGATAAGCAACTTAGAATTTAGCCTCTTCGAGGGGGAAACCTCCTTTAAATTACACAAATGAAAAACTCTTGGATGATACAAATGACAAGGCCTCCTTTCTATATATAGGATTCTAAGGGTTCATAATATAATTAGAGTTGACATAACAATAATAATGTAAGGGCACAATAATAACAATAGTGGGCTTCTATGGGGCACAATAATAACAATATTGGGACTACATGGGTACAACAATATAATAAGAGGGTTTTACTAATAACAATAAGGGGTTACACTAGTAGTATAGGGGCCTAACATAGGATGAACTTTTGATTTTGATTTTGAAGGGGTTTTGCTGGATCAAGAGGAGCTGGACAGTTTAGGTCTAGGGAACTAGGTCAGAATTGTAGGGTGTTCAATGGGGAAAGGTAGGCATAGTCTTTAGCACTCAAGGGCTTGATGAGGTGAGATATTTTAGACTAGTGAGAAGCTAACAAGAGCATGTGAAAACGATGGATCCTTCCTAGACTGCAGAAAACATGAAATGGTGAATGGTTTCCCAAGGCAGAGCACTGATGTAATGGATTTTTCCTATCAACTTAAAAGCATTCACTTAGAAAGTAATGAAATGATTAACGAAATACACAAAACATACTAACATATTATCACAAGAGAAGAAACTGTACTAAAACTCCATACCACATAGATCCCATAAAAATAGTTGCAATTCTTATTAATCCCCTGCTAAACGACTACACAATGATGCACAATCAAGGTCTGAGCATCCAGCTGAGTCCAACCCTTTACAATGAGAAAGAATAAGAAGATATAGACATTAATTCAACCTCCTCCCATCCTCAGGGGTCGAATCCCTAAGATGAGGAGCTAACCTAACTAATACTGAATAAGAAACAAGAATATAAGCATTCCAACAACTTGTCTCTAAAAGTGAAAAATGGATTCATTTGAGCTCAAACTAACTTCTAAGGAAATGAATCTACCCTCTATTACTAGTTATCTATCATAATTACATGCCAAGTCATCATTTACAAAGGTAAATCGTCATCCATGAGAGAGAGTCCAATAACATAGTCAAAAACTGGAAAAATAGCCATCTTGAGCAAAACCTACCCTATGCGCAGCAACATTGGCCCAACGCACAGTGCCACTTTCAGGTCACTTTTGGAGGCCTTCCCAGAATCCAAATTGAGCTCATGATAGTTCATTGGAAAGGTCTTCAAGTCTACTTTCTAAAACACCTAGAATTTCTGCATTTGAAACTCATTTAACCGCTAAAAACTGAATTCTCCCAAGACTACTTCTGTGTGTCCAAAAAGTGGCAGAAAGGTCATTTTTATGGTGTTTTTTTGACCTTTTGGTGGACCAGTTCTGCCCCAAAAACTTTGAAACTTGCTAGGGTGTGTGTCCTCATCGCTCTGAATCCAAAAATGCAAACCATTTCTTCATTGGATGACCCTAGGAAAAGCACAGTGCTGGTGCATAGATGCGCAACGCCACCCTAGAAGCGCAACGCCAGTGTAAAATAACAATGCGAAATTTTTCCAGGCGTTCAGCACCGGTCTCAACGTGCAACACCAAGTCCTCAATGCATAGCGCCACTCCTGCCTGCCTAAAAAGTGCAACACCACTTTGCCAATGCACAACGCCACTTCAAGCTCACTTTTGACTGCCTTCCCGATGTCCAAATTGAGCTTGGGATAGCTCGTTGGAAATTTTGTCGAGTCTACTTTCCAGAACATATTTAATTTTTCAATTTGGAGCTCAGTTTCCTTGTCAAACACTCAATCTACCAAGACTAGTCGAAATGTGTAGAATGAGGCTGCCAAAATGCAGAGTGTTGTTTCAGTCAACTTTTGGAGGTCTTCCTCAACTCCAAATTGAGCTCATGATAGCTCATTGAAAATATATTTATGTCTAGTTGTCATTTGAATCATCAAGAAAGTCATTTGGTCACCTCAGCTAGGAGAAAGATTGATTTTCCCAAGGTCACTCCAGAAGTGCAGCAACTCTCTTGTAGCAACTGTATTTTTTACATTTCTCTAAAACATGACACCTGTGTAAAAAGTGAAGGATTTTTTTCTTCCTTGGCCTATTGTGGACAAAACCCTCTCTCAATTTTCCCAAATTATTCCGTATTTGGTCTAAAAAATAGTTTGAAGAAAAACTGGCCGTATGTGTGCCAAATGATTTGTCCCTTGGAATGACTTATTGAAAAATGATGGAGACATGATGTGCTTGAGTTGGAATGGCCTCATACTTGCTGAAATGACCTCCCTTATGCCTCATATACTTAGATGTCTCTAATTCCATAGCCAACACTAGCTCAATGGGTGAGGAAATTATGGTTTAGTGCTTATGGAAAATGATGATTTGGACACCCCTGGGAAAAAACAACTCCCTTTGGCATGCACTTAACCCTTTGAAACTTTACCCTTTCACTTGACTATTTCCTTTTAAAATTTGATCTTTTGATGGTCTGGCATCTTTGGAACACTGAGTTAATAGCTTGGGATGGTGAAATTATTACATTTGAAAGACATAAAATTACATAATGAAATAAGCATTTCTCTTTACAAATCATCTTCACATGGTGAAGGGATGTTATTTGATCACCCTTTACTTGCTAGTCTTATACAATGGGATGGAACCTTGGCAACCCTAATGACCTAATGAAACCTTGAAAAACCCTAAAGACCTAATGAGACCTTGAAGGACTGAATTTCAAGATGACATAATGACCTCATGACTGATACGAATGGCATGATAAAAATAGCTTTATGGATGATGTACAGTCAACAAGATATGAAACTATGCCAGCGAGTAATCACATTTAGGGAAGAGTGATGTTTTTGGACTAGGACTACCATCAGTGACTAATTGTTTTGCATGACCTAGTGGAATGATAAAAAAATTCTAATCAAACCCTTAAAATGATATGAAAAGAGGATTTTGATCACTGATGGTAGGATGCAAATACTGACACTAAAATTGGCTCCATTGGGGATTGTAGCTCCTTGGAGGTGCCAAGTGTTATACTCCTATAGTAATAGGTGTCAAATTTCATGATTGACTGGTTGAGCTTTGTAATATGTTCATCCTTTCCTTGCTATAAAGGTTTCCATATTATGAAAAAATCAAAAAATTAAAAAATGTAAAGAGGGTATACCCTAAAATAAAAATCAAAGGGTGAAAAAATAAAAAAGAAAAGAAATGAACCCCAAATAAAAAAGAACAGGAAAGTGTGCAAGTCTAAATGCCACTACTATTTCATTTTTTGTAAATAAAGCATCATGTACAGTTTGTAGAAATTTTGCCACAATGGATGAATGGCCAAACAGCTCAATCTTGGCCAGTTCATGTTTGAATTTCATGTTTTAGATAGAGAATAAAATCTGTCCAAACTGTTTAAACTTGGTAGATAAGTAGATAGGTAGAGAAGCAAAGGAGCTCAACTGTTTAATCTGAGCCCTTGGAAGAAATAACTGCAGACTTAGATAGGCTTATCATGCAAAGAAAATAAAATTGATGAGGGTTTTCCAGTCCAAGTGCACCCAAAAGAAAGAAGAAAAAATGTTATGCAAAGTAGGCTGGGTAGGTAGTTTTTGAAGCTGCAAAATGAGACTTGTGATAAATTTTGTCTCTCAAAGTGTTAATCTTACCTCCATCACAAGTACTATGGCAGACATTTTTGATGCAGCTCAAGCGAGGCATGACTAACTCCCCTTCATCCTTTTCCCCAAATCACTTATTAATCTCCCCCCAAAGATATTAAGATATGCTTAATATCACCAAATCACTCCATCTCATTTCATAAAAAGCCTAAGTAAAACCCCTTTACTTAGGAAATTGTACAAAAATCACATATAAACTCCTTTTTTCCTTTAGCCTAAGTTTTTAATATTTTTTAACTTGGCGCTCTCATTTCAAAATGTCATATTAACACTAATTTTTATTAATATAACTCCCTTGTAAATGTTTCCCTTTCCCGTATTATATTAATATATTAAAAACCCCTATATTCTAATATTCCCACCCTCGGTTGATATACAACCATATATCTGTTTATCGGGATTTAAATGTTTATTTGAAATCTTTGAATAACCTAACCCTTTCCGCACACTCATGGAATAATTAACCACCGGGGTTAATTAAAACCAAACCCTCCCAAACCAATCAAACTACACTCGATATCATTAATTTAACATTAATATGATTGAGCCCCCACGCATTAAAACTCCTCCATCTTTGCACAGCGCCATCCGTCCGATCGGCGCCCTCACATTCGACGGTCCATATGAATTTCGCTAGCCATCCATCTGCCACACCTTAAGTCCTGGGGAACTGGTGGTTTCGTGCCTGTACCTGGGACACCTGTCACCCTGTCGCTATGCTCGCTTGCCCTTCGCCCGAAACCGCCCTAGCCCAAAAGTGGTGCAGGGGAAACCACTTACCACTCTCCCGCTGACCCTTCACTGACATCACTGCCACATCACCCTTCGCTGACGTCAGCCACCATGTCACCTGCCACGTCATCCACACCATACCCCCCCTAACATCATGTTCATGTCATCCGTCCTTTGGATCAAATTTTCCCGCCAAAAATTATTTTTGTCAATAAAGGGTAAGAAAGGTCATTTTGGTTACGTTTTCTGCATATAGCACCCGCGCGCTCCAAGAAACTATGTTCATAGTTCCAGTTTTCAACCGCCTCTGGACCACAAAGGCTCCATCAATGAGCATGCGCCCTCACCTAAGCTACCACTTACGGTTTCCTTCCTTCAAGTATAGTTAAAAACAAACAGATGGACTTCCAAGCTCGCAGAAACAAAAAGAAACAGGGATTTACAGGATATTATGTTACCCCCACTGGTGGATCTTCAGAAATATGAAAAACAACAGGAAAAGGCAGTGGGAAAACATATTTCTGTCTTGTTATTTCTAGAAAAGCGGCGAGCAGGGTTGGTTCAACATTAAAGAAGATGATTAAAGTTCTAAGAGTATCAAAGGAGCCATAAAGAGTATCAGTGTAGAATTAAAGACAAATCAAATCAGCATTAAAGAGTATCTGAGCCGACTAAGGAAAGCAGATCAGAATTAATGCATCAGTTAAGACAGAGAGTCAGCGCACAACTACTTCAGACAGCTGCAGGCCGAACCCTAAAGAACCAACCTCCAACACAGCATAAGTTAGCTGTTTTTACTTTGCTTGTAAAAATACTTTAGGTTAAACTTAGATATTATCTCAGGGCTTTGATGAGACTTTCTATTGTACATATTTTTGTTGTATAAATACCCCCTTTGTTAGAGTTTTGAAGAGGTTGGGTCTGTGTAGATTTCCTAGACTTTGCTGTAACTCTGAACTTTGGAATAAAAAGCTGTTGGGATCAAACTGTTGTCTGGTTTACTAGAAGAAGAATTGATGTAGAGGACCTGTTACAGAATTCTTGAATCAACCTATGGATCAATGAGTACTTTCTACCTTTATGTTTTATAGTTTCTTGTCTGTTATACCATCTGTGTATCATGATCTGAATGATAAAGAGAAAGATTAACTCAGAACTTACTTAGCTACACTCTATTTTCAATCTTTATTATTCTCTGTGTTTTCTTCAGAATTAGTATAAGCAGTGAATTCTTAATTGCTCTTGCTTGCCGGTTCTTTCATGTTGTTTATTGGCTAAGGAATTCTTAGCTGCTCCTTAACAGTAATCATCCATTTTCCCTTTGTCAATATGTTGAAGGATTCTTAACTGCCCTTCATCCATTTGAGTCCATATCATCTGATTCCAGCCTTTAAATTGTTCCGCGTTTGACTACCTTTCTCTATGATGCCATCCTCTTTTAGAAACCAAATCAAGGAAGCCATCTTTCTTTGACTCCATCATGCCCAATGGACTAAACTCTTCAATTTTACCTCACTACTCTATTGAATCTCACCACCCAAACTCAAAACAGAACCCTTGTACTTCATAAATAGCCTAATATCTTTCAGAATAAAGCTAAATCATAAAGAGAGAGCCCTCTCTGGATGCAGATTGGCTAGAATCTGTATCTAAAAGATTGGTCTGTGGTTACCTCGGCTGTATTCCCTTTCTTACAACTTTTTGGAACAACCTGAGTGATAACATCATTGGCGCCTCCGCTGGGGACCTGAAAAAATGTTTATTACTTACGTTTATTTCACAAGCTACAGATGGAGCCTAAAGTTAGCCAGGTAGCCTTTGAAACTGCTTTTGCTTTGCAATTGCAGAAGTAAATAAATGCTGCATTAGTCTATCTCCAGTCTAGTTTATGTTTTGAACAGTTGTTTTAAATACTTGATCAGTTCCTCTTTCAAATAAATCTTTAGGAAAGTTCAAATCTCCCACATTTAAAACTTCCTAGAAGAAACTGTTAAAAGTTGTATTGTCAAAAAACAATTCCAGGAAAAAACCAAAAACATACCTAGAAACTGGCTCCAAAAAAGATTCATTACACAAGATCAAATTCTGATCCAAATCCTCCACCTGTGTTTGAAAATCCTAATCTGATTCCCAGGATCCTTAGAAGACAAGAAAGCCAAGAGAATTCTGCTAGTTCACACCTTGACAAATATTTTCAAAACCCCATTCAATCTGAGCTTACCTCTGGAAAAACACCAAACCTTTTTGTCATTACTGCAGCTTCTCCAAGTTCCCCATCAACACATCAAACCATCCTTCGCACTCCTCCATCTACAACATACATTCCCACTATTATCTTTGCTCTTCCAGCTGTCGCACTTATCTCTACCACCATGGCAAACCGATATACTCCCCTAAACTTACCTGCAAATCCAGGGGCTATGCCTCAAGACTATCAAAGCAAAATTATTTATTTTGACTATACTGGCACTTACACAGCTCAACAACATGGCAAGAAGATGACCGACTATTTTGAAAACAATGGGATTGATGATGATGATGTCAGAATGAAAGTATTTGTGCAAAGTTTAACTGGAGATGTTAGAACCTAGTTTAGAGTCCTCCCTGCAAACAGTATCAATGACCCACAAGCTCTTTACCAGACCTTCTTGAACATATGGGAAAAGAAGAAAGATCCTCTCCATATTTTATCAGAGTATGAGAACCTAAGAAGAGGCACACAAGAAACTGTCCAAGATTACTATACCAGATTCAACAATGTTTACAATTCTATCCCACAGAATCTCAGACCTCCTCCAGATTTAGCCTTGATCAAATTCCTTGATGCATTTGATTCCGATATGGCATACCAACTTAGGGAAAGAGCTCCTAGAAACTTAGAAGAAATGCAGAGCATAGCTGTAAGCGTTGAGGCCAATATAATATCTAAATGGTCTAGGGCCAGAGCTGAGATGAGGATACCTTTCAAAGAAGAACCTTCTGTCGTTGAACAAAAATTAGATGCAATTATCAAAGGCATGGACAGACTTGGAGATAGAGTAGAAACAATTGAGGTAAAATCCCCATGGGATGGTCAACCAAACAATACTGGGAGAAATCCAAATTTCAGGAAGAATCAAAATCCTAACACTGGAAATACAGGGCCTGACCAAAACATCAGGCCCCCATTTCAAGAGAATTATGTTGAAGCCTCAACATCTAATGAACCAGAAGAAGACACTCAAATTAATCTGATGGGACTCAACAATGAACAACGAGTTTTCTTGACCCATGAAGATCAAGAAGCTAACATCCTTAAACAATTTCAAACTCAGTCAGGTGAATCATTTGAATTTAGGGAGGGATATGAAACAACCATTTATGAAGTCCAAAAACAATACAATCTGAGGAGCAGAAGAATAGATGTCCCTGAAATCAGCAAACAGAAAGAAACCAAGCAGCCTAACAAAGGTAAGATCAGTAACCCCTTGTACATATTTTGTTCAAAACAGATCCTAACCTAAATAACCCAATTGTTGAAGACATATCAGACAATCAAAAACCTAATAGATAGCCTTCCATTGCAATTCCTACTAAAGAAAAAGAAGAACAACCTCTAGAACATGATTTGGAAAACATTTCAGCACATAATCCAACACCTGAAGAACAGAAAAACGCAGAAAATTCAGCTGTCCAAATTACAAAAACTCAGACCGAGAAACCTTTCAATTTTGAGACAGAAGTGAGAAAACTAAAGATAGTTGTTCCATTATCAGAATTAACTAAACATGATGTCTACTGAAGTCAAATTAGCAGATCACTCAAAATTTATGTGAATGAGGATTCAGAAGATTTAGTAAATGTTTTTGATGACCAACCTGAATTGATATTCGGCCTTGAAGTAAATAGAAAAACAGTTGAGGGACAAGTTCCTCCTTTTTATGTGGCTTTAAACATGCATGATAAGATACTCCACAATGCCATGTTCGATTCCGGTGCTTCTCATAATTTAATGCCTAAATCTGTAATGGAAAAACTTGACCTTGACATCACCAGACCATATAAGGACCTTTTCTCTTTTGATTCAAGTCAGGTCAAATGCTTGGGTTTAATCAAAGATTTATGTGTGTCACTTGTCCAATATCCTGCCAAGACTATCTTAATGGACATAGTAGTAGCAGATATTCCTCCAAAGTATGGTATGTTATTGTCTAGATCTTGGGGTGCAAAGCTTCAAGGATCTCTACAGTTAGACATGTCTTATGCTACTGTTTCAGTATTTGGTCAACCAAAGAGACTATACAGAGAAACCCTTATGAAGTACGTAGTAAGTAGTCAAAAGAAACCTCAAAATTTCCCTATCTACTTAGTACATTCAGACATGGATTCTTTTATCCTTTACAATGCTGAAATTGGTCCCTCACATGAAATAAAACTCTTGTCAGATGAAACAGAAAAACTTGCAAGTGACAAGACTAGTGTCCGAATCCAAGAAACTGGTGAAAGTCAAGAAAAATCAGACAAACCAGAAGAAATTGAAAAACTAGTTCTCCCTACTAAACACATCCTTGAAACTTTAGATACAAATCATAAACATGAAATCCTTTGGTACTTAGAATTTGATGGTTCTGTCAACAAACTAGGAGCAGGAGTAGGAGTCTGGGTGCATAATCTTGAGAACAAACATGCTGAAGGTCATGCTTACAGGTTGAACTTTAGATGCACTAATAATATGGCTAAATATGAAGCTCTGTTGCTAGGTATAAAAATGCTGAAGAAGTTAGGAGCAACTAGAGTGTCGGTCCTAGGAGATTCTGATTTAATCATCCAACAGATAAAAGGGAAGTTCTTGACAAATGATCCCAGATTGAAAGAATACAGAGGAAAAGCCATAGAAATCCTCAATACATTTTTAGAAACTCATCTTACCAAAATTCCAAGAAAACATAATTGGCAAGCTCACAGCCTAGCAATGTTTGCCAGCACCTGTAAATTGTCATTTGAACCAAATCATCGATTCACAGTAGAAATTAAACACAGGCCAACCATACCTGATAATTTGAAAAACTGGCAAGTATTTAAAAGTGATCAACAGATCAACAATTTTTTGACCCTAGAGGAGGAATTTTCCAGCACTAACACAGATGAAGATACACTTAATGAGTTTGATCCAGCTAATCAAAATTTCTTAAGGAAGATTAACTTTTTGAGAAGATTTGTACCTAATTTGGCTGAATTAATCAGATTGTTGAACAACATGTTAAGAAAAGATTCAAAGGTTAAATGGACAGTAGAAGCCAAACAAGCATTTGAAGAAATTAAATTGGTTTTCACCAGAACACCAGTCCTCACAAGTCCAAAATTTGACAGAGAATTCATAATTATCTCATTTGCATCAGACCACACTATAGCAGCTATTTTACTTCAAAAATATGACGAAGGATGTGAAAAACCCATGGCCTTTTTCAGTAAAGCACTTAGAGATGCACCCATGAATTACAAAATCATGGAAAAACAGGCTTATGCACTTGTGAAAGCCATTCAAGACTTCAAATCTATATATTATACTCACATATAATTGCTTATGTACCAAATGCTGTTGTTAAAGATATCCTAACTCAGGATGGAATTGAAGGCAAACGAGGTAAATGGATAGCTAAGATATTGGAGTATGACATTGAAATAAAACCTACAAAGCTGATAAAAGGACAGGGATTAGCTAAACTCATGACTGAAACAATCTTTCAAGCCCTAGACATCAATGAACTGGATAATGAACAGGAGATGATGACTCCACAAATCAACCAGGCCTTCTTAGAATCCCCTTGGTATGCTGCCATAATTCATGTATTATTAAACCTGCAGGCTCCTATAGGGTTATCCAGAACAAAGAGAAGATTTTTGAAGATGAAAGCTTCAAAATTTTGTATTGTAGATGGTGCTATTTTTTGGAAAAATCATGAATGTATTTTATTAAATTGTTTGATAAAGGAAGAAGCTGACAAAGTTCTCAAAGAATTTCATGCAGGTGACTGTGGTGGACACCTCTACTGGAAATCAACTGCAGAAAAAATCCTAAGGGCTGGACTTTACTAGCCAATTTTGTTCGCTGATGTAAAGAAGTTTTTTACTACTTGCCACAAATGCCAAATCTTTGAAGGCAAGAGAAAACTATTACCCTTGCCATTGAGACCAATTTCCACTGAAAGACCATTTCAACAATGGGGTTTAGACTTCATTGGAGAAATCCATCCTCCCTCTTCCAGCCAACATAAATGGATCCTTACTACCACAGACTATTTCACCAAATGGATAGAAGCCATCACTGTTAGACAAGCCAATGATACAGTGATTATAGGATTCCTAGAAACCAATATCTTGTCTAGGTTTAGCTGCCCTGAAAAGATCATAACCAACAATGCTGCTGCCTTCAAATCCAAAAAACTGATAAATTTTTGCAGCAAATATCATATCAATTTAGGCCATTCCACAGCCTATTACCCTCAAGGTAATGGTCTAGCTGAGTCCTCCAATAAAAGCCCGATCAATATCATTAAGAAACTGCTGGAAGAGAACAAGAAAAATTGGCACAAGAAGCTTACAAATGCACTATGGGCTGACAGACTTACTACAAAAAGATCAATTGGAACCAACCCTTATGAGCTAGTTTATGGCATGGAGGCTATATTTCCTTCATCTTTAGGAGTTTCGGTGATGAAATTGCTGCAAGAAGCTCAAGTGGAACCCAATGCTATTGAAAGGAGAATTAATCAGACCATCCACTTACAGCAGACTAGAGAAGAAGTGCACCGAAAATCCCAAGTGTTACAAGAAAAACTCAAGAAGATATTTGATAAGAGAACCAAAGCTGAAGATTTTTACATTGGAGACAAAGTTCTAAAGTGGGATTCCAGGAGAGAAGATAAAGGAAAACATGGGAAGTTTGACTTCCTGTGGAAGGGGCCATTTATCATCCATGCGTTGTGAGGCAACAATACTTACTTTCTAAAGAGCCTAGATGGTACAGAAACAGAGGAAGGACCAGTGAATGATCGAATGCCGAAGCATTATTTTGATCTAGTTTTTTGACATATTTTGTCTCTAACATGTACATAAGAAAATTCATGTTCAAATAGTTTGAAAGAAGTGATCAGCTTGTTCGTCTCAGCAGTAAGAATGAGGAGGAAAGTGCAGAAAATTTAGTAATCAATGAAGGAAATTTACCATTTTTGTTTTGCCTCATTTTAGTTTATCAAAGATTGCAGAGGAAGACTTGGGAGCCGAAAACATAAGATCAAATAATCCAAGTGAAACCTACCCAAAAACAGATGTACAATTGTTTGAATCAGCTCAGTAGTATTGTATATATTTTACAACATCCTTTTGTACAATTTCTAGATTCAACAAAGGAAGATTTCAGAGTACAACAAAAGTTACTTATAAGGCCATCTGACCTGCTATTCTTGACTTTCCACCCAGGAAAGCCATCCCTAAGTGGAGCCATTGTTATACTCCTATAGTAATAGGTGTCATATTTCATGATTGACTGGTTGAGCTCTGTAATATGTTCATCCTTTCATTGTTGTAAAGGTTTCCATATTATGAAAAAATCAAAAAATTAAAAAATGTAAAGAGGGTATACCCTAAAAGAAAAATCAAAGGGTGAAAAAATAAAAAAGAAAAGAAATGAACCCAAAATAAAAAAGACCAAGAAAGTGTGCAAGTCTAAATGCCACTACTATTTCATTTTCTGTAAATAAAGCATCATGTACAGCTTGTAAAACTTTTGCCACAATGGATGGATGGCCAAACAGCTCAATATTGGCTAGTTCATGTTTGAATTTCATGTTTTAGATAGAGAATAAAATCTTTCCAAACTGTTTAAACTTGGCAGATAAGTAGATAGGTAGAGAAGCAAAGGAGCTCAACTGTTTAATCTGAGCCCTTGAAAGAAATAAGTGCAAACTTAGACAGGCTATCATGCAAAGAAAAGAAAATTGATGAGGGTTTGCCAGTCCAAGTGCACCCAAAAGAAAGAAGAAAAAATGTTAGGAAAAGTAGGTTGGGTAGGTAGTTTTTGAAGTTGGAGAATGAAACTTGTGATAAATTTTGTCTCTCAAACTATTAATCTTACCTCCATCACAAGTACTATGGTAGACATTTTTGATGTAGCTCAAGCGAGGCATGACTAACTCCCCTTCATCCTTTTCACCAAATCACTTACTAATCTCCCCCCAAAGATATTAAGATCTGCTTAATATCACCAAATCACTCCATCTCATTTCATAAAAAGCCTAAGTAAGACCCCTTTACTTAGGAAATTGTACAAAAATCACATATAAACTCTTTTTTTCCTTGAGCCTAAGTTTTTAATATTTTTTAACTTGGCGCTGCCATTTCAAAATGTCATATTAACACTAATTTTTATTAATATAACTCCCTTGTAAACGTTTCCCTTTCCCGTATTATATTAATATATTAAAAACCCCTATATTCTAATATTCCCACCCCCGGTTGATATACAACCATATATCTATTTATTGGGATTTAAAGGTTTATTTGAAACCTTTGAATAACCTAACCCTTTCCGCGCACTCATGGAATAATTAACCACCCAGGTTAATTAAAACCAAACCCTCCCAAACCAATCAAACTGCGCTCGATGACATTAATTTAACATTAATATGATCGGGCCCCCGCACATTAAAACTCCTCCATCTCCGCACAGCGCCATCCGTCGGATCGACGTCCTCACATCCGACGGTCCATATGCATTTTGCTAGCCATCCATTTGCCGCACCTTAAGTCCTAGGGAACTGGTGGTTTCGTGCCCGTACCTGGGACACGCGTCACCCCATCGCTATGCTCGCTTGCCCTCCGCCCGAAACCGCCCTAGCCCAAAAGCGGTGCGGGGGAAACCACTTACCACCCTCCTGCTGACCCTTCACTGACATCACTTGCCATGTCATCCATACCGTACCCTCCCTCATGTCATGCTGACGTCATCCGTCCTTTGGATCAAATTTTCCCGCCAAAAATTATTTTTGTCAATAAAGGGTAAGAAAGGTCATTTTGGTTATGTTTTCTGCATATAGCGCCCGCGCGCTCCAAGCGACTAATGTTCATAGTTCCAGTTTTCGACCACCTCCGGACCACAAAGGCTCCATCAATGAGCTCGCGGCCTCAGCTAAGCTACCAGTTACGGTTTCCTTCCTTCAAGCACAGTTAAAAACAAACAGATGGACTTCCAAGCTCGCAGAAACAGAAAGAAACAGGGATTTAAAGGATATTATGTTACCCTGAGCAGTGGATCTTCAGAAACATGAAAACCAGCAGGGAAAGGTGGTGGGAAAACATATTGATGTCTTTTTATTTCCAGAAAAGCAGTGAGCAGGGTTGGTTCAGCATTAAAGAAGATGATTAAAGTCAAAAAGTATCAGAGGAACCATAAAGAGTATCAGTGCAGAATTAAAGACAAATCAAATCAGCATTAAAGAGTATCCGAGTCGACTAAGGAAAGCAGATCAAAATTAATGTATCAGTTAAGACAGAGAGTCGGCACATAGCTACTTCAAACAGCTGCAGGCCGAACCCTAAAGAACCAGCCTCCAGCACAGCATAAGTTAGTTGTTTTTACTTTGCTTGTAAAAATAATTTAGGTAACTTAAATATTATCTCAGGGCTTTGATGAGACTTTCTGTTGTACATATTTTTGTTGTATAAATACCTCCTTTGTCAGAGTTTTGAAGAGGTTGGGTCTATGTAGATTTCCTAGACTTTGCTGTAACTCTGAACTTTGGAATAAAAAGCTGTTGGGATCAAAATGTTGTCTGGTTTATTGGAAGAAGAATTGATGCAGAGGACCTGTTACAGAATTCTTGAATCAAGCTATGGATCAATGAGTACTTTCTACCTTTGTTTTTTACAGTTTCTTGTCTTTTATGCCATCTGTGTATCATGATCTAAATGATAAAGAGAAAGATTAACTCAGAACTTGCTTAGCTACACTCTGTTTTCAGTCTTTATTATTCTCTATGTTTTCTTCAGAATTAGTATAAGCAGTGAATTCTTAATTGCTCCTGCTTGCCGGTTCTTGCATGTTGTTTATTGGCTAAGGAATTCTTAACTGCTCCTTAACAGTAATCATCCATTTTCCCTCTGTCAATATGTTGAAGGATTCTTAACTGCCCTTCATCCATTTGAGGCCATATCATCTGATTCCAGCCTTTAAATTGTTCCATGTTTGACTACCTTGCTCTGTGATGCCATCTTCTGTTAGAAACCAAATCCAGAAAGCCTTCTTTCTTTGACTCCATCATGCCCAGTGGACTGAACTCTTCATTTTTACCTCACTACTCTATTGAATCTCACCACTCAAACTCAAAACAAAACCCTTGTACTTCATAACTAGCCTAATATCTTTCAGAATAAAGCTAAATCATAAAGAGAGAGCCCTCTCTGGATGCAGATTGGATAGAATTTGTATCTAAAAGATTGGTCTATGGTTACCTCGGCCATATTCCCTTTCTTACAAATTTTGGGAACAACCTGAGTGATAACACCAAGAACACCGTAGAATAAGTAGCCTTATCCATTGGGCATGGAGTAAAAAAAAAAAACTCAATCTGAAATACATGACTGAATACTGATGACTGAAAGACACAAACTGACTTTTACTCAACTAAAAACTGACTCAATACTAAAACACAACTGACAAACTGGAAAAAATGCTCAAAATGGAGCTTATTCAATAAAACCTACTTTAACTGTTCCATTCATCACCTGATCAAGTGAAATGAAACAACCAATGCAACCAAGTAAGAATTCTGGCTGCTGTTGGAATTCTCCGCAAGTTCTTGTTTATGAGAAAGAAGAGAGAACTACTAAAATGCAACTCCCATGAAAACTTCTAAATAGATCCAAATTTTCCCAGATTGAATAATACAGATTCTCTATTAGACTCCAAAAATACTGCATGAGGATCTTGAAATTCATGTGCACTGGGACTTAGCTCATCCAATGGATTACTTTGCTTCTCCTCATACCATGAATGTAAACTTTCATCTGAGCTTTGTGACGAGACTCCTGCTGAAAATGACAAAGAAACCAGCTATTGGATCAAGTTTGTATCAATACTTTTTTCAAGCTCACAGTTAGCTAATGGAGAAGGACTTTGACTGCAGATATCATCCAACACATCAGCTATTGGATCATAAAAAACTTGAAAAGACTGTTGCAACCCATTTTCTATTGGTTCCAATGAGATTGCATGATTTTCTACAGGCTGCTCATTTGAAGATATACTATGCAAATTCCCTTCAAAAACTGAAATGATTCAAAACATAATGGTACAGAATCATCTTGCATCATTTGATCATATGTTATAGCTTCCAAGTCTTCATCTACAACCTAACATTCAGTGGAATTCAAGGGCTGCAAATATAGATAGGAGAAGTCTTGAATAAGGATTTCATTTCCCTCTAGATGGTCCAGATCAAAACTTATCGACGGTTGATTTCTGATTGCACGAAATTTGTCTCTGATGAACTGAAACGAAGTAAAACAAAGAGGCAAAGATCCTTCACTTACTTCAAAATTTTCTGCACTTTCCTCCTCACTTCCATAGCTGATATGCAATGATTGATTACTGTATTCAAGCTACTGAAAGTGAACTTCCTCCTTCCACAAACTAGCTGTTGATTTATCTGCATGACTAGCTTTTGTTTAGAGAACATAATCATCATCATACTGAACAAACTTAGGAAAATCATCAGTATAAAACACATCATCAAGCATACATGTTAGATCAACAGATCTCTCTTCTGCAAGCTGATCTATAAAACAATCATTATCATATCTATGACAACTAGGATAAGAAATAAAATGTTTTGGATCAGCCACTTGTTTTTCTTCAATCAACGAGCCATGGTATTGAACATCATACTCATTCCTTGTGGTGATATTTTGCATAATCTCTTCCACTGCACTTACCAAAATGTCGAGCTTTACGACTAAAAATGTCGATTCTTCTGGATCTATGTTATTCATCACTTCTTCCTTCAACTTTGCCCTTCTGATCAGCAGATTAGCCTCTACATCTAATGCATTGTTCTGCATCTCTCCAAGTGTTGTAAGGTTCCTTTCTCTCAGTTGAAACTCCATATCCAGATCAAAGGCTTCTGGATAATGCAAGAGAGCTGAAACAAGAGGAGGTCTTATATTAAGAGGCATCGAACAATAAGCTTAGTTAAATCTGGCAGAAAATTGTTGTACTGTCTCCCCTGGCTGTCTTTTCAGTTGGTTATATTCTTCTAGAATCAAGAAAGGGTTCTGTCTGACCACCCACTTGTCGAGGAAAAGTTTGACGAATTGCTGGAAATATTAGATGCTCACATCAGGCAAGGTTTCGAGCCAACTCTTGACGTTGCCTTGCAAAGAAAGAGCAAAAAGCCTAATACTGACATCCTCTTCATCAACTTCAAAAAGGTCATGAAAAGACTCAAAATTCAGTACATGTCTCTCAGCAGTGATGTTGCAACATCACCATCAAATCTTGGTAGATATAGGTAATGATTTTTAGGGAAAGCATGGGATATAGGAGGTAAAATCAGAGGCTTGTATCTATCTAGAATTTTACAAGGTATAGGAGTATATACAAAAGTTGTAGAATTATTCTTGATCTATCGAGGCTCGTCAGTTTGAAGACGATCATAATAAGATTCGGAAGAATGGTCTTGATCAAGATCAAAGGAATGCGAATATTTTGTATTCAAAATCTTCAAAGGGAAGGAATCACATGCAGGTCTAGGATATTTTCTCAAATACAGTATACTTTGTAAAGCCTTCTTGACATTCTCGGGAAAAGAGAAGAAATAATTTATAACAAAGAACATAATGTCTTGGATGATATTCCAACTTGAATACCTGATCTTTCCATATTGTCCTTTCATGTTTTTGTTGGTCGAGTTCGTCCTCCAGTGGAGTCCTTGGATTTGATCTTGAAACTAATTTGGAGTTGCCAGGTGAATGATTTCAGCCTTCTTGTGTTTGCTCATTGTCCACCATCAACAATCAGATCTGAACTTGATACATTTTGCTGAGGAACATAAAACTACGTTCCCCAGTATGGTCGCCACTATGTTATCACCTAGATTGAACCTCAGGATGAAGGAAGGCAATGCAAGGGTAACCACAAACCACAATTAGCCAAGTAGCTAGCCCTACTATGCCAAGAGAGGGCTCTCTCCTTAAGGATCTTAGCCAAGATGACTGGATCAGGTAAAGAATTTTAGGCTAGGTATAGTAGCACGAAGTTTTGATTTGGATTTTGAAGGGGTTTTGCCGGATAAGGAGGAACTAAACAATTTTGGTCTAGGGAACTAGGTCAGAATTACAGGGTGTTCAATGGGGCAAGGTAGGCATAGGCTTTAGCACTCAAGGGCTTGATGAGGTGAGATGTTTTAGACTAGTGAGAAGCTAAGAAGAGAATGTGAAAACCATGGATCCTTCCTAGACTATAGAAAACATGAAATGGTGAATGGTTTCCCAAGGTAGAGCACTGATGTAATGGATTCTGCCTATCAACTTCAAAGCATTCACTTAGAAAGAAATGAAATGATTAACGAAATATAAAAAACATACTAACTTATGATCACAAGAGAAGAAACTGTACTAAAACTCCATACCACATGGATCCCATACAAATAGCTGCAATTCTTATTAATCTCCTTCTAAACTGCTACACAATGATGTACAATCAAGGTCTGAGCATCCAACTGAGTCCAACCTGTTATCTCAAAATCAGGCCCTGGAAGGCTGCAGACCAGGAAGACTTCAAGTAACTGTTTCAAACCAATCTTTTAGCTAAGGCTTAGCCTCCTTAGCCTAAGAGGGCTCTCTCAAAGGATTGAAGGTTTTTGATTATGATTAAGATGGCTAACTCTTTGTGAAACAAATAGTAATGAAGATGGTGGAATAAAAACTAACAAGCATCCATTGGGCTTATGGAGTCATATGTCATTTAGCATTAACAATAGAATTGGCTTTGCAATAAAATCAAGGCATTCAGATTTCAATATAGGTAGAGTACACCAAACACAAAAAGGACAGTTTACGAGCATATGAAGGAAATTATAACACTGCAAGTGATTTATAAGTAATCAAATACTCATGATACTGTAGACAACATGAAAAGACAACAAAAGGAACTCATACATTGAACTCTCTATGATTCTTCAGCAGCAGAAGCTAGTACTGTATTACCAAAATAAACAGAGTCTTTACATAAGCTTAATAACAGAGCTTTTTACATAAATTTCCAACCTTTATTACATTTCCCTTTCTCCTATATATAGAGTTCTTCTACCTGACTGAGATTCCTCCTCAAACATGAGGGGAACTCAAAATATACTTCTAATGACACCTGTTCAACTTTTAACTGCCTATTAAATGTAACAAACTGCAACTAGACTTTCTAGAGATCTAAATCAAGTAGGAGTCTAACTACATATTATGCTAATAATAGCCTTGATTACAATAATTCTCATTCTTTGACATCTAGTCCCTTTTTAGTTTGGCTGTGGTGGATGTTCAAAGCTCCATGTTGGTCTTCAATGTCACATCTTCTCCATTGCCCCTGAAACATAGGAAACTACCCCTGTTTATCGGTCTTTGGTTTGCCTCAAAATGTTCGAATCCAAAGAACCATGCCCTTCACCTTTGATTATCCAAAATATATCAGATTTCCACATCCTTGATGTGTTGTCAACCTTTTTCATGTGTGAAGGCAAAAGCTCTTCCAAGCTGTCTGACATATCTTGGACTGTAGTAAATGTGCTCACTTTATGACAAAAAGTTTAGAGTTGGATTCAGATACATGTTTCCTCCACCTGTCTTGACCTTGTTGAAAGTTGATAGCTTCAGATGACCCCTTGAAGATATTCCCTTTTCAAAATTTCCGCTTGTATTTCAAAATTGGTTGACTGAGATTAGATTGTGTAGCTTCAGCAGTTTCGTAGCGCGCTACGAAACTGCTGAGCGTTAGTCATCATCTTCAGCAGTTTCGTAGCGCGCTACGAAACTGCTGTGTTATTCCAAAAAACACAGTTTCAACCAAAATTTTTCCATTTTGAGCCTTTTGCTATTTAAACATTCTTTCAACTGCTCCAAGGCCTTTCAAAACTGAATGGAAATGTATGATTCTTCAAGAAAGATTATACCAAGCAAAACCATCAAAATTTGAAACATAGCCTTACTTGAAGTGAGATTTCTTTAAGGAGATTCTTTCAGCTGGCTTAACTGTATCTTTAAGTCTTCAATTTGTTTCTTCATGACCTTGATCCCAGATCTGAGGTTTGTATTGACCTTTCTAATAAATTGAGCTTCCTTTATTGCAGGAACAGTCCAGCTACGGAATTGAACACTAAAATCAACCACTTCAGGAATTTGAAATGTTTGGTCCTCCCACCGAGCTTGCATTTGGTTAAAATAAGCCTCCTTAACTGCAAATTTCCTGGCAGCTTTCTTCAATCTGGCAATTTCAAAGTTGGCCAATTCCAATCTCCTTTTCAAGTTTTCCACACTATCTTCTTCTTGAATGGCAACTACTTTGCCTTTATCCTTTCTTTCATGATGTCGTGTCACCTCCCCTGTTTCATCTGCTCTTGGCAGTACCTCTTGTACTTGTTTAAACTTCCTCGTTATGGGTATCCCGGGCCTAAAAACGAATTGCTCAACCTGATCATCAAACTCGCGTTTTTTCGAGGCTTTGAATCTCTTAGCCTTGTCTTTTCCTGACTCTATCAAATCTGGTTGAACTAGTGGAGACTCTTCAATGTCAATGGCTTGCAATAAGTCATTTAAGTCTCCCTTTGAAACAGGGCTTTCTTCAATACTCACTGACTTAACTTTTTCTTTAGCCATCTGGCTCCTAGTCCTTCTTCTTTGAACTCTTTCACCTGTACTTGATTCATGTGAAGTTTCTTTGACCTGAGTTTTCTCTTTAAGGGACTGCAGGGATGTATCCTAGATAGTCAGTGGCCTGGTGGATTCTCTTACTTGTTTCCTTGCCTTTAACTTTGAAAACCTCTTGGATCTTGTTTCTGCCTGATGACCAGTTGTTATTGAAAGATCTTTTGCAGCTTGAGGGATGAGACCAGTCTTGTTCTTGAAACCAGACATGAATATGAATGTGTCCCAGTCCCTACCTACCCCCTGGAGTTCATGCAGAACAATCAACTTAACTAAACCATGGTGGAACAATGAAGTCTCATAGGCTTCTTTTCTTAGCTGCACCTTGTCACACATTTTGCTTAAGCTGCGGAATAAGTAAAAAGGTAGATCAATAGATGTCTTTCCTGTGAAATGCAACAGAAGTTTAAAATGATATGAATACACCTTGTTATATCTCCCTTCATAGGTAAGGTACTTCTGTATACAAGTAAGCAAATTGGCATATGACTCTTTGACATAACTTCTAGGAACAGACTTGTTTAAATCTGAGTTAATGAACTCTTGCTTTAGAAATTCTTTGCATGGGGTCATATCAAATTTGAAATTCTTAAACTAACTTTCTTGCCCCCTTGGAATCTCCGTAACTGTGGATATCATGTCTGGTGAGACATGCAATTCCAACATACCAACCTTTGAGTTTAGTCCTGTGAAATTCAAGGCAAATTCCTTAGTAACTTGTGCATGACCTCCCTGGAGCTTCTTGCAAAAATTCCAGCATCCAGCTTGTTTAAATGCATGCTCGACTTCTTTGTTCTTCAAGGTTATGTCTAAACCTTCAGGTTCATTTCTCAAACATTTGCCTGATCTGTAGTCTTTCCTTTCTACCGATCCCTCCATGAAGGTTTGAAACACTGTCGCTGCTCAAATTTCAATCTCTGCCTTGCTTGAATGGTTGCCTCACTTGATAACAATGTATTCAAATTGAAAACTTGCAGACTTGTTCCTCATGCAACGCATACAATCATCATTAAGACTATGAATACCTGGCTTTTCTTGGAACTTGTAATCCGTGTGTACCAACGTACCTAGTGGTTGTAATAATGGAGATAAGTGGTTGGACATGATATGTGGAGTGCATAAACTGACAATGAATGACGCAACCATAGATTAACTTGACAGATTTGACAGTTAGGAAAGATTCGCTGCAGAATGCACGAATCTCCGATTTTGTAGCGCAGCCAGCGTAAATTTTGAATTATGCGCTACGAAATCACCTAAAACACATCGTGCTACGAAATCACCTAAAACACATCGCACTGCGAAATCACCTAAAGGGATTTTGCGCTGCGAAACTGCTAAAAAGGATTTATGCGCTGCGAAAACACTTCAAAATGGTTACATGCGCTACGAAATCACCTAAAAGACTTTGTGGCACATAGTAATTTTTTAAACAAAACTGACCCATGGCTATGAGACCGGTGATGAATGAGAATGACCAGTGATGAATGAGAATGCATATTTGACTCAAGACCCCCTAAGACTCAGACTCTAAGGAAAAACAAAATCAAACTTAGACTAGCACCGACCTTTATCATCAAACTAGTATGAGAAATTTTGGCATTAGAATTCTTAAGTGATAACACAACCCTTTACAATGAGAAAGAAGAAGAAGATATAGACATGAATTCAACCTCCTCCCATCCTTAGGGGTCGAATCTCTAATATGAGGAGCTAATCTAACTAATACTGAACAAGAAACAGGAATATAGGCATTCCAACAACTTGCCTCTAAAAGTGAAAAACCGATTCATTTGAGCTCAAACTAACTTCTATGGCAATGAATCTACCCTCTATTACTAGTTATCTATCATAATTACATGCAAAGTCATCATTTACAAAGGCAAATCATCATCCATGAGAGATAATCCAAGAACATAGTTAAAAACTGGAAAAATAGCCATCTTGAGCAAAAACTACCCTATGCGCAGTGCCACTGGCCCAATGTGTAGTGCCACTTTCAAGTCCCTTTTGGAGGCCTTTCTGGCATCCAAATTGAGCTCATGATAGCTCATTGGAAAGGTCTTCAAGTCTACTTTCCAAAACACCTAGAATTTATGCATTTTAAGCTCATTTGACTTGTCAAAACTGGATTCTCCCAATACTGCTTCTGTGTGTCCAAAAAGTGGTAGAAAGGTAATTTTTAGGGTGTTTTTTTACCTTTTGGTGGACCAGTTCTGCCCCAAAAACTTTGAAACTTGCTAGGGTGCATGTCCTCATTGCTCTAAATCCAAAAATGAAAACCATTTCTTCATTGGGTGCCCCTAAGAAAAGCTCAACGTTGGTGCACAGACGTGCAACGCCACCCTAGAAGAGCAACGCCAGTGTAAAATAACATTGCAAAATTTTTCCAGATGTGCAACTCAAGTCTCAACGCGTATCGCCAAATCCTCAACGCGTAGCACCACTCCTACCTGCCTAAAACGCACAACGCCACTCTGCCAACGCGCAACGCCAGTTCAATATCACTTTTGGCTGCCTTCCTAATGTCCAAATTGAGTGTGGGATAGCTCGCTAGAAAGCTTAATGAGGTTACTTTCCATAACATCTTGAATTCTTCAATTTCGATCTCATTTTCCTTGTCAAAAGCTCAATCTCCCAAGATTGGTAAAAATGTGCAGAATGAGGCTGCCAAAATGCAGAGTGTTGTTTCAGTCATCTTTTGGAGGTCTTCCTCAACTCCAAATTGAGCTCATGATAGTTCATTGAAAATCTCTCTATGTCTAGTTATCATTTGACTCATCAAGCAAGTCATTTTGTCACCTCAGCTAGGAGAAAGCTTGATTTTCCAAGTGTCACTCCATAAGTGTAGCAACTCTCTTGTAGAATTTGTATTTTTGACATTTCTCTAAAACCATGACATCTGTGTAAAACCTGAAGGAGGTTTCTCTTCCGTGGCATATTTTAGACAAAAACCTCTCTTACTTTTTCTAAATTCTTCCCTGTTTGGTCTAAAACATAGTTTGAAGAAAAACTGGCCCTATGTGTGGCAAATGATTTGTCCCTTGGAATGACTTATTGAAAAATTATGGAGACATGATGTGTATGTGTTGGAATGGCCTCATACTCGCTGAAATGACCTACATTATGCCTCATATACTCAAATGTCTCTGATTCCATAGCCAACCCTAGCTCAATGGGTGAGGAAATTAGGATTTAGTGCTTGTGGAAAATGATGATTTGGACACCCTTGGGAAAAAACAACTCCCTTTGGCATGCACTTAACCCTTTGAAACTTTACCCTTGTACTGGACTATTTCCTTTGAAAAATTGATCTTTTGATGGTCTAGCATCTTTGTAACATTGAGTTAATAGCTTGGGATGGTGAAATTATTACATTTGAAAGACATAAAATTACATAATGAAATAAGCATTTCTCTTTACAAATCATCTTCACATGGTGAAGGGATGTTACTTTATCACCGTTTACTTGTTGGTCTTATGCAATGGAATGGAACCTTGGCAACCCTAATAACCTAATGAAACCTTGAAAAACCCTAAAGACCTAATGAGACCTTGAAGGACTAAATTTCAAGATGACATAATGGCCTCATGACTGATACAAATGGCATGATAAAAATAACTTTATGGATGATGTACAGTCAAGAAGATTTGAAACTATGCCAGTAAGTAATCACATTTAGGGAAGAGTGATGTTTTTGGACTAGGACTACCATCAGTGACTGATTGTTTTGCATGACCTAGTGGAATGATAAAAAATTTCTGAATCAAACCCTTAAAATGATATGGAAAGAGGATTTTTGATCACTGATGGCAAGATGAAAATACTGATACTAACACACCACTTTCACATGGAATACTATAAGCCAGCCCCTTCTCCCTTTCATTCTGGAGCCAAACTTTTAGTCACTTGTACTTCCCCTAAAGTTGATGCTACCTTATACCGTCATCTTGTAGGAAACATTTTGTATTTGGCCCATACTCGTCCTAACTTTTCCTTTGTTATTGGCCTTATTGCTTGGTTTATGCAAAACCCACATGAAAGTCATTGGAAATCAGCTAAAAGAATACTTTGTTATGTTCGAGGTATAGTTTAGTTTGGGATTCATTACAGTGCAAAAGCATCCCCTCTATTGGTTGGTTTCACTGATTTCGATTGGGCTAGTGACCCTGATGATCAAAAGTCTATTGCATGTTATGTCTTCACTCTTGGTTCTGGACCTATTACATGGGATTTCAAGAAACAAAGTGTCATTTCTCTTTCTTCAGCAGAAGCAGAGTATCGTGGCGCCATAGAAGCTAGTAGGGAAGCCCCGTGGCTTCATCAGATCTTGCCAAAGTTTGGCTTTCAGCAGTAGCATCCGACTACACTTTGGTGTGATAATCAAAATTCCATTTTTCTATGAAAAGATCCAGTCCAACATCAACGCAAAAAACACATTGAACTACATATGCACTTCATCAGAAATCTCATTCATGACCATGTTCTTGAAGTGCAATATTTTTCAATAGATGATCAAGTTGCAAACATCTTTACAAAGGCTCTCACAAAGGCGAAGTTTACTAAACTTCGATTTATGGTTGGAGTTCAGGAAGTTGTCACTAAGGGGGGATAGGATTTAATGTCTCCTTCCTTCTCCTATTGTGTCATATTTGTACATCCTTCAATCCTATCCCAAGTTGTTCTTAAGGGGGGATGTTAGGATATTCCGACACATAGGAAATAGTTAAGTCTAACTTGGTCTAGTGTAGAGTTAGGTAAAGTGTGTTTCTTTACTATGTACTTTTTTAATTTACAATTTGATGGTCACGATATGTTCTAGACATGAAGTGATCTGACGGTTCATTCTCTCCTCGGTATTACCGACACTTGATCTATGTCTTAACACCGGATTGGTCCATGATCTCTATTTAAAGAACATGGAGGGTCATTTGTAGGGTGACCGTTCATGAGAGAAGCTTATGTAAATTTTCTTTATTTTATTAATAAATTGCCTGAAGTGGCCTCGTTGGCTCAGGTCATGGATTTTTTTGCTCTTTAAGGGTTTTAACCACGTCAAGAATACTGGTGTATTGATCTGTGATCTATTTATGAGCAGTGTCCTCTGGTGTTCTATCTGAGTAACTTACCCTGTAAATTCCTACAATATATAGATAACATATAGTAGTTTAGGGTTGGTGCATGAATTTAGGGAGATGCATGGGGTAGCACATTTATCCAAGGAGATGCACTTTAGAGGAATGTAGCCTCATGTGATACCAAGGTCACATTTTGGTGGGGTATCCAAAACATTTTGTTCTTTTAACTATATCTAGACTCATTTTTAAGGAAGTGATCACCTTCTTCTCATCGAGAGCTATATAAAAATATAAATTTCATCCAATTCCAAGTAACTTTTGGTGAAACCCTCAAAATTACAACCCTTAGAATTCTTTCTCATAAATGTCAAGTCAAAATCCATGCAACTAGCACGTGTTTAACATGTGGCAGTCCTATGCCACATGTCACCACCAAGCCATGAAAAATCACATGTGGTTGACATGTGGTGTATATTCACCCACGTGTCACGACCACACTTATGCTACATTTGTACATTGGACATGTGGCCTTCCAATTCAACATCCAGATCAGAGCATTTTGTTTAAGCTACTTAATTTATAGGGGATAGAATACTAGATAGCTAAATATTTTAATCTTCAAATCATCCACCATTTATAATTAGAAATAATTCCCATTAAATAAAGAGTCAAACCTAAAATCCCCTCATCAAAAAATTCCCAAAAATAAAATAAAATAATCGCTAGACCTATAGACTCTTGACTTTCATGTCACCTGCACCATGTAGCCTCTATGTTAGATCCACATCATGTTGGGTTCATATCCAGAGTTTTGGATACCTTTATATCTATATATTTGGACCATCCAACATCTAAAAGTATGCTAAAAATGATTTTTTCCAATATTCTAGATTCCATACTTCTTATCTCCATGTCATCAACCATGAGGGATGTCATCTCAGGAAAATCATGCCCATATGCCACATCATCATCCACATTGGCTTTCCATGTTAGCATGCCACATCATATAACTTTATCCATATTACCACATCAACAAACCATGTCACTAGTGATACATCACCAACCATGTTAGCCACCACATCACTTGCCACATCTATTACCTCATTGATTTCCCCATTGGCATGTGGATATGGGATTTCACAAAAGGTGCATTTCCAAGAAGTTTCATATTTCTAGACTTTCGAATTTGGATTCTATCAAGCGATGGAAAAAATCCAATAGAGTGGTAACTATCATATCCTAGAGCTTCCAAATCATTAAAGATTCTATTATGTGACAAAAAGGTTTCTTGACAACAAATGAAATGGGAAACTGCTAGATTTTGTATCTTTCAAATATATGAATTCTATCAATATATGGGAAAACACTAGTGGAGAAAAAAAAAAACAAAAAAACTTATGGATTTTGAATCTTCTGAACCCATTTGGATTCTAATAAGTGATGGGAAAGTTCCTAGTAACCAATGGAAAGGTGATTTTCCCCATTTTTCACCAATTGAATAATGTTAGATGTATGGTTATTTGCATAGCTATACAATGAGAACCTCCATACTTTATCATACTTCCACTCCTTTATCCCCTTACAACTAGGCCCATAGTCATGACCCCTATCGACTCATGTGAATGGGCTATGACTAAAACTCCCAATCCCAATTTTCTAAAAATTATAAACTTCAATTTGGATTTTCAAATTTTCTCCTTATTGAATCATTTTAACCATAGTGTGTGTATATTTTCCCAATTTCCTCTAAGAAGTCCCAATTCCTACTTAGCTTGAAAAGGAATCCAAGGCTCGTGAATCCAATCCATGAGTTAAATAGCTTCCATGAAGTGAATGAGGCCACTTGCCACTTATTCATTTTTCACCTCTAAGTGAAATCTTTCACTCACTCTTAATAAAAAAAACATAGAGCTTCAAGCCAATTACAATTACATTGTCCTCATGAAGATTTTATTCGTTGAATAATCATTCACGCATGTGCATATATATTTCATAGGTTTTATGTCATCCTAAGGTGGTGTTGTAGGTTGTGAATATAGTTTTAGGAAAATTTCCATAATCATATCATATCAAGGAATTATTATAACCCATATAAGGTTTCCATCCAAGGGAAACCTCCAAGTCCTCCCGTCCCAATAAATCATATCTCAATTGTTCATTCACAATATGATCTCATAGGAATTCTTATTATTCATATTTATTGAAAAGGGTTGTATATTCCTAATTAGGTCTTCCAACACCTTATAACAAGTTTCATTAGTTATCATAGAACTCTTTAACCTTTAATATTAGATGTTTTATGAATAGTTATTCCACTAAGTCTTCACTCTAAAGTTCAAGCCTTTACTCAGTGTCTTGGGTCCACTTCATCAATAGAACCCTTTGCTCATAGACATCAAATTTAAGGCATCCTTTACTTATCTATGGCTAACCTACCTCCCTTATTGTTGTTGGGAAAAGTATCCAATTCGGAATGCCCCTATCCCACTCTAAGAGGTGATAATGCCTTAGCAACAAACAGGTAAACTTATTTGAGTATTCTTCTTTATGAGATGTAAGTGAGGAAGAAGGATCTAACTAACCTGTATCTTCCGCTAGTTTGTCGATCCAAATCACTCCTCTCTTCAGTAGCTCCCAGCTTCTTGCTCCTTCACTGGCCCAGCTTCACCGAATTCCTGCAAGATCACAAGAGAGAGAAACTACACAAAGATACAGATATACATTCATAACAAGCTCAAGATCAGATTAAGCTAAACATGTAAGCATAACAAAACATCATTGGTATACAACATGTAGGAGAAACTCAAATAGTTTATTGATGAAATAAGAAAGTCCAAGAGGAGATACAACCAAGTGAGTTCCGATCCAGCATCTACCTCCCAGCGATGGAATCCCTTCCTCTCCTCCAACAAAGCATAAATCACCCAATGTGCTAGTGTCAATCTCAAACCAACAACAATTCTCTGCAAAGTACAAAATTCCAGCCTCCTGAACCTCTGGGTGAGAGATCCATATATAGATGTGAGCAGAGAGGATGAGTCAGCTCATGTTTTGACTTGTGGCTTCTCTCTATCAGTTCTTGCTTCCACTTGGTGGTTGAGAACCTCTTACTCATCACTAGTCGAATTCATTGAGGCAAGTGTTATTGGAGAAGATTATGGAAGCTTCCAGGGTCTTTCCACCTCGTTGAATGAACTTGCCATTTGTCATTTCCCGCTCAGTGCACCCTAGTAGTGCTTCTACCTACGTTGCAGTGCACCTAGCCAGTTTAATCTCTGCATTTCAGCGCAGACAGCTAGTGGAGCCTCTGAATTGATCCTGAATTGACTGTTTCTGAGTGGTTTTTGGTGGAGAACTTCTGGGAGAAGCTGTCTTTGGTTGACCTTGTTCCTTTAGGAGTTGTAACAACATCATTAGGGACTTTGGATCCCTTGAATTATGGACATTTCATGCTTATAGCTGTAAGGCACAAAAATGTCTATAACACTTATGTTAACAAACTTAGAAAGGCCTTATAGGCATGCATAAGCATATAGAATACACGACATCATATATTTATGAAAGTATATATCATTGAGCATAATTAATTCACAAAAGTTAACATAATAAATACGCACAATAATTTATATACAAAGTTGGGACTCTTGTCTTTGTAAGGTTCCATCAACAAACTATATTCCTTTGACATTCTTCCCAACCATAGACCATAATACTCATCATCTCTCAGCAATAAATCACCCCAAAGTTGGGGCCATAACTCCACAAATTAAGAGTTCCTTTTCGATCTGATGATGGACACAAAATATAGCACCATTCAAGTACAAGGCCTCACACTGGTATACTAGTCCAATCAATTCTCCCTCCAAGCTCTACACTTACCCAAGACAAGCAAGGAGAATTAGCCACACAATTCTTTGGGCATGTCCAACCAATTCCCCCTCCAATCCCTAGTTTCACCTTAAACAAACAAGGAGAATTGGTCATATAATTTTTCCATGGAATTTACAATAATTTACTAGGCCACAGGATTTCATGCTTGTCTCAAGTCACATTCTTCCATGGAATTTACAATAATTTACTAGGCCAAATGATTTCATTCTTATATTAAGTCACAAATTTTGATGGCTATCTTAGTCATAGAGTCTAATTCTAATCATGGTCACAAGGTTTAAGGTTGATATAGCTCAAATAATCTCAACATGTCCAAAAAGTAGAAAATTAACTAGGTATCAAAAGAACAAGATATTCATAGGAATGAGAGGTCGAAAGGTACTCCATCCTTACCCAACATAATGTGAAACCTGACTTAGTGTGCATGTGATATATTTTCCAAATGTCACATGAGGAACTCCCTCACCCTTACTTTGGAATTAGGATATTATATCCCTTCATGACATAGGTTTATTTTCATAAAGTGTCTTTATGAATATTTTGTTATATACTTGGTTTAGAAAACGTGTCCTGGTTCCACTCTCTCACCTTTCACTTTTGTGGAGTTTTAACCTCCCATAATCTTCCCATCTAATGGTTTGTATGCATGGTAATATTTTTATTATTATGGATGTGATTATATATTACAATCTTCAGTTCACATGCCTTTTTTCATATAGACTCTTCAACGTTAATCACATAGGGACTATGGCCTTAAACATGTAAACATGGGTATGTAGAACCCAACAAATAAATGAACATGGGCATCCAAGGCCATCATAACTTGGCTCATTGGCCTAATAAAAATATATATGAATCATAAAAGAGGTCATTTGGGGGCTATTACACCTTACTTGTAAGTGAGTATGAAGTTTTTCCCTAGTTTATTTCAATAAAATACTTGTTTTAATTTGTTAGGCCCAATATCACACCTACCCTAAATTGTATCGTGCCTAATTTGTCTTTTATTGTGACATAGTGTATATCATTCCCCAACTCCCTTTGGCCATGATATATCATATCACTCCAAACATTCCATTATTGTTGACATGTGACATGGACCTAGACTTTCCACTTCTATGACACATCACATTTTCTCAAACTTTTTATCTCCGTGACAACCATTTCCATATCACATTTACCAAATTTAATTTTTGTGTGATATGTAATGCTTCCTAAAACATTTCATAATTTCAATGGATTCCATATCATATCAAACCAAAATTTTAAAAATGTGTGATGTTTGTCACATCTCAAAAAACTTTAGACATAATACACCACTCTAAAATTTTGGAATGCAATACATTTATTTCTTGTGTGTGCACCTTTCATAAAAATTTGGTTAATACATTTTTTCCTTATGTGTATTGCATCTGAAACGCTTTGTATGTGACATGTCTTAAACAATATTTTGTATCATAGATAAAAACACTTTGTGTGGAATTGTGTCTCAACAAAACAAATTTTACTGCAACACATCACACCAAAAATTATATCTGATGCAAAATGGTGCATAAGAAAACATTTTGCGTTGAATGCTTAAAGGGCCACAATAAAGCCAAAGTTCCATAAATGTCACACTAAAATACTTTTTTTCATGTAATAGATAAAGTCTCCAAGTGTGTCACATTGCACCAAAGTTTGTTTATGTGTAATACAATCCAAAGCATATTGTGAAAGTTTAAAAAGTAGCAACACAAATAGTTCTTTAACTAAATTCCATACCCCAACTCGACAAATGGATAAATTTCTAGGTGCTATAAGATACTAAAGATGATTGTTCTTTAAGCATGGAAAGACATAGGTCCAAGGATTTGATTGATTAAACATCTTGAGACTGAATTAACATAGTTTAAAACTTATAATAATACTATCAACTGAAACATTGGAAGAATACCACTTTAGGTGAATACCATCAAAGTTTTGTATTGTCAAAGTAATCACTTCAATGTCCTCAAATATTTCACTTCCATAATATTTCATCTCTTTGCTACCCATTCTCATAAGTAAAATTTAGATTCATAATTATGTAGAAATGGAGAGACGACGAGGAATCAACATGTTTGTAGAACAAGTTTAGTGGTCCAAATGGATTTTGTTGACGATCATATGTAGACAACATAGAGCAGTTTATGGATTACACATAAAGTCAAGGAGATGCATGAGGCTACAAATGCAGCCAAGGAGATACATCATAAAAATTTATAGCCTCACATGTAGGTGAGTGTGTAGTTTTTTCCTTCTTTATTTCAAATGAAATAACATTTATATTTTTAGGAATAGTATTGCACCTACCCTACCATATATAACATCCAATTTGTCTTTCTTGACAACATATTGTGTATCGCACACCAAATTTTGTTGATCAAGACAGATTGCATCACTTCCAACCTTTTTTCTATTGCATGTATCATATGGGCTAAAATTGTTTGTTTTCATAACACATCCTTTATCCAATGCCTTAAAAATATTTTAATACAACATGTCAATCCATCCAAAGGCATTTTAATGTATAAATTCCCTAAATTTGAATTGGGTAAGATTTTTCCAATTAAATGGCATTAGCATGCAATATGTTGATAAAAAAGTTCATACACCTAGTCACCTTCTTGATCATGTTGAATATAGTCTAGTCCAACAAATTCAACAAAGTCAAATTGAATATGGGCTCAAAACAAGGCTTAAATATGAAAGCAATATCTCTAGAATCCAACAGAATTTTTTCCATATATGCTTCAATCTTATGTTTAGAAATAATTCCTTGTCTCAAAATTCATTATCAACCAATCTAGTGTGCTCCACTTTTACATGAAACTCTCTAATAATCTCTAATTGTACGTTACATAATTCAACAAGCATGAATTCCTTGAATCTCAAAGTTGTAACTTTTGTTTCCTAAAGATTTTCCAATGATGGCAATTTGTATCGCATAAAGGATCAAAGTTTTGACTTTGGAACTATCGTTAACAATGATCTATCCTTCTTCAATTTATCTAGGCTCAAATCTAATTGATAACTATCCATAAGAAAATAAAGTAACCCATTGAAAAAAGGAGAGGGGTATTTAAAGACGCAATTAGCATTTACATCTAGGATTAATGGTGAAATAAGACGAAGCATTCAAAGGATAGTGCACTAAAATATTCATAACTATAGTGACATATTTAAATGGAATGGACCATTGAATGGACACGATTGAACATGGAAAATGTCCTACCAACTCACTTTATGAATACCCACTTAAATTTCCACCATAATGAAAGACAACTTGATGATGGTACTATAATAGCTAAACAAAACACCCATAGACTCCATAAAGTTCTACAACTACAACCATTCTATGTGCTCCAATGATTCTTCCCCTCTAACCAAATAATACACAACTAACTTATTCTAGACCATAAATGGTTATTCAATCATGAATGAATGACTTTGTAAAATAAGAGACTTGGATTAACAACCCCTAGTTTATTTTCCATGTAAATAAAATAAGACCAAGGTCATGGAACACGTATTCCAAGCTGAATGGTGGGAAAAACATTATAGTGTACATAATTTGAGGTCTATTAATGGTTATGGAAATTTGCATAGGAAAAGAGGCAATAATTAGCATTTAATTATGAAAATAAAGGAAAATAGGAGAAAAGGAAGGTGAAGAGACACAAATTTGCATGCAAGGGAAATTAGAGGAAAAATGAAGAAAAATGCAAAAAAAATGAGATATCAATGATAAAAAGGCATCAGAGAATCAATTTCTAGCTTTTTGACAATTTTGAGTTGATCTCTCCTTTCATTCTCTCTCTAATACACTCTTGCACACTTAGAGCATTCTTGGAGCATGCTTGGAGCATTCTAGCATTCACTTCAATTGAAGAAAGAAAGCAAAGGAAAGCAAGGGAGTGTAAGGAGACAATTGGATCAGCTGCTACAACAGGCTTACTATGAAGGTAAGAGGTTTCATGTGTGATCTCCTTGTTGATTTTTTAATGCATGGTATATGCATGTGGTTCCTTGGTTATGTGTTGTGATTGGCATGGAGATTTTCCTAGATTAATAGTGGTTCAACTTTCCCTTGTCATTTCCTAGCTATTCATGGTGTAGTGGGTTCCCCATTTTGGTTTTCCAAATGGTTCTCTAATTACATATGGTTCTAGGTTGGAACAAATTCTTTGGAGCCCTAAAACAACATGGGTTCCTTGGAGGTTGTGGGTTGAGTTGCTAGTCCCTGGAGCTTGTGGGTTGGGACAAATTCTTTAGAGCCCTGTAACAGCTTAGGTTTACTAGAGGTTGTGGGTTGAGATACTAGTTCCTGGAGACCTGAATAGCTTGGATATAGACTAATCTAGTTGATATTAGCAGTTTCTAGACAATAGAGGTGAAATCACTATAGTTACTAGATTTTACGACGTCGAAACACGTCTCTATCCTAGACCTCTAGATGTGTTGTGTTAGGTTCCAAAGCATTGTTAAGTTCATTGAAATTTATTTTAGAGTTGATCTTGCTTAGAAGTTTGCCTTTCAATGGTTCACCACATGATGTATATGTAAAATTCTTAAAAATGCAATCTACAATGATAAACAATCGTTGTTTATTTTGCAATGAAAATCCTAGCTACTAAGGAAAGAAGATTATGATTCTTTCAAACAAAGAGAAAATAGCACACACTAAATGCACTTTTCCTAAATCATTTTTCGCACGTAGTCTAAATGAAAATGCAAATGCATGTATTTGTTTTTCGTTCCCTTAATGTGAGCAATGTCAAAAAGGAAAACTGAGTATAGATCTGAAATATTTTCTTCAAGGCGACATTTCGACAATTTCTTTTTCAAAATGAAAGGAATACTTAAACAACACTTTTCAATTTCTAATAGAAAATGATTTTGACACTTCAAATATCAACAAATCAAATCAAATACATGACAAAATGTTCAATCGACCATCCAAGGAAGGAAGATTCACAACACTTCTCTTTTTGATACAAAACGACAGTTACGACACTTTTTTGCACCAAAACAACAGTTCGATTTAAGAAACTTTTTGACAAAGGGTTGAAAATGATGGAAAAATACATAAAAACATTTATTAATCCTAATGAATGGAGGCTGAACTATGTAAATCAAGGAGGCTTCAACAATGAGGTACTATTCATAAGTAGCAAAACAATTGAACAGAGCTGAAAACAAGGTCAAAAAACCTAAATTTCAAGGATTGAAAAAGGACTACTCAGTCATCGCACCTATGCTTCACAGAAATAGGGATGCATCTCACCTGCTACACTCAAGAAGTGCGATGCATACTGGCTTCCAGTGACAAACAATGCGATGGGCCAGGGAGCGCAACTGAGGTGGGTTTTGGCTCAAATTTGCAGTTGAATTCAGTGAGTTAAGCTGAGCTATTATGGATAGCAAAGAACAAAGTACAGGGGTATGATCTTGGAAGGTTATTGAGATACCAACAGAGCATCTAGAATGCTTGTAAGTTAGATTTTCAAATCATAAACTAAACCAGAGATTGACTGAAGCAACTTTCATCTACTTTGAAATTGCAGAGCAAAAGCAGTTCCAAGGCTATCTGGCTAACTTCAGGCTCCGTTTGTAGTTTATAAAACAAACAAACAAACTATTCGTTCCCCAGCGGAGTCACCATTTTGTTTCTGGGAAAAGCTAACTTCTTTTTGATCTGCTAGTCCCACTAGGATTGGCAGCTATCCTAGAAACAACAAATCAAAGCAATTTGCAATTTCCTCTATGTATGATAGATAAGAGAGAAGCAAAGGGACCAACTTGGATCTTCCGCTTGACTCTTTGCTTGATTTCTCTCCCCCTTGATAGAGCTTGGAACTCCTCTCCTACTTGTCACGCTTCGAGAATACCTGTAGAAACAAAGTAACAAAACACCATCAAAGCACCTCGATCTATTATATCATAAACAATGTAGAATCAGAAATACATTGAACATACAATAGCATTCACAAATAACAAGATTCACAAATACATGATTGTATGGAGGAAAACTCAAAGAAATTTATTAAAATAGAAGGGAGAATTACAACCCAGCTATCTGATCTAGCATCATCCTCCCAGCATCAAAGCCCTCTTCACCTCATGAAAAGAAAAATCACCCAACAATAAAATGCTCTTTCTCAAAGACAAACTATCAGCACTTACTTACAAATTACAAAATTCCAGCATCTAGATCTCTCAGATGAGGGATCCATTTATAGATGTCTGCAAGGGTGTGAGTCATCTCTGTGTTTTTTATTAGTGTCATTCCACTTGTTTTTCTTGGTTCCACTTGGAGATTTCTTAGATCTATTACTCATCCCTGGGCGAATTCAGAAAGGCAAGTGTCATATGAGAAGTTTCTAGAAGATTCCATGAGCATCCACTTAGAAAACTGTCTCAGACATTTGTCCATCCTCGCTCATCGCACCCCACAGAAGGCCTCTTCAGTATGCATCACACCTGGCTAGTGTAGAAGTTAGTATGCATCACACCCTGATAGTGGAGCAGTCAGTATGGTCCAGTTTTGGCCAGTTTTGAGTGGTTTTTCAGGTGGAACTTTTGGGGAATGATGTAATCAGTTGACCATGATCCTTTAGGGTATGAAACAACACTTTTAGGGGTTAAAGAGCCCTTGGTTTATTGACATATAAGATTGGGGTTGCAGTGCCCAAATATGTCTATAACATCTTGGTCGGGAATAAGTCTTGGTACTCGCGGAGTAACTTAGCGACCTTATCCACTATCACGTCATCCCAGTAGTCACCGAGCATTGCATACTTTGGTTTGGCCTCCGTACCAATGTTTACCTACTTTGTCTTTACCAACGCGGTTATGTCAGGGTCTTCAATTAATGGCCCTTGAACCTCGCAGTAGCCTTCAGTTTCTGGAATGTTAACTTTTCACAGATATTTGTCGTCTTCTTCAATATTTATGTTGTAACACTCTAGTTCACAGCTCAGCTGGGTCGCCCATTCTGGCTGAAGTACTTCCATTGCTTCCTGGGGTATTTTAAAGATAGCTGCTTTTACTGCTTGTAGCGCATCATCAACAGTACCCCACCAACGATCCTCAAACATGAAGGTTAACAGAATTCTTCACGCAAGATATCCCATTCATTCGTGCCATGGTCGAGCTCTGTCTCTATATACCAATTCATGGGTATAATATCCAAGGTATAACAGAACAAGTGCACCCACTCAGGTTGTGGCTCTTCCCCATAGACCTTTGTCCATTTTGCGAGGTGTGCGCATGGATCATCCCGTCCGTCATACTTGTCTTTTAACCGCATATGAGGCTTCCCAAACTGCATGCGCATCATCCTTTGGCAGTCACACCAGTCCTGAAAACTTCTTTGGTGCGTACCCCACCATCTTGCGGGCATAGCGCGTAGTACCCATTCTAGAGCGTCGAGACGCTGCTATTCCGGTACTTCTGTTTCAAATTTTTTTAGGAAGTCATCCACCTCGCTTAACGCATCATACATAGGCAGATCTATTACCTCTGTCACTACACAGCGCAGTGACCTCATCATCATGTTACGGTTGAGCATGGTTACCTCGTGTAACCGGTTCTGCAATTGTTCTATCTCCTCGTTAGAATCTGATGTGAAAGAGCTTTTGCGCTCCCATGAGATTTGACCATCCATGGTTGGATTTACCCAGTCTTGCTCCCACGCGGTTATATTATAGATGCAGTCCAGATCGTCGTCATTGTCGTAGTCGCGCACTGGCTCCGTGTAGTACGATCCTTCTATAGGGTCTAAAGGTACCACTATGTGCAATGACTTTTTCTCAAAGATCAGCTTTCACTTCTTCATATTTATCACTCCATTCATGTCAGTGGCCCAATCTATTCCCAATAGCACGGAGTAGGGATTGTTGTCATCAACAATCTATATTACTTCGAAATATGCTAGTGTGCTTGCTCCTTCAATATCTATTGTGATTCCCTGCAATCTCCCCATTGGTAGGATCTTTTATTGGTTCACCATTCACAGTTGGATAGGAGACCATTGCAACGCAGGCCTGCCCATGCGCTCCCATGTCTGTTTTGGTAGGACGTCTCGTCCGATCCTAGATCCATAATCACTTGGTCCATCTCATATTCCCCAATCTACGCGGTCAACCTCATCTCTCTTCATGTTCGCGTTGTGTGCTTCCCGAGCTTTCGGACTACACACAATTCTCCTGGCGCGGTCCCAGCACATCTAGTTATGAGTTCTTATAGCCCCTTTACAGCGTTGCTGTCGCACAACAGCTTCATGCATATCTACAAGAACATAGTGAGCATCGATGGGTCCATTTTCAGCTCCAGTCTGTCTTTGTTTCCTGAAATGGAGGCATCAGCGAAGCTCCTCTTAGCTTCCATGAAAGTCTCCTTAGCGCACTCTAAATAAAATTCTGGTTCCTTCGTTGGAGCCTTGCGAACCCAAGTACTTTCTTCGAGTTTCTTGCGTTTGTCATCCCTTGTCGTAATTCCACTTCGGAGCACGATATTTGCATTAGGGTCTTCCTCACGTGGCTCAAACCTTATCATTTGCAGGCTTTGAGTCGGGGGAGGTTGGAGTGCTCCTTTATCGCGCAACCTCACGTCAGTGTGGGACAATCCTCTGTCTCATGATCAAACAAAGTACAATACAAGTATGATGGTCATGTTGGATTTGTACAATCGCATGCATAAGGCCCTGGCCCTCTGCAATTGTAACATATCAGCTGTCCGTGACCTCTTCCTAATCCCCCTCCACCTCGGCCTCGTCCGCACCCCTGAAATCCAGTGTGTGCCATTCTTGCGTTTTGATCGAGGGGCCATGTTTCAGCCTGAACTCTATAGGTAGGAGTTCAATCCATCATCAGCTCATAACTTCTATAGGTGCGCTTATCATGTCCTACTGACCTACAAAAATTACAGAACAACTGTTGTGAATTCTGCGTATACTTTTGTAATAGATGGCAGTTATCTATAGCATGCTTTCCTCCTATCTAACAAATCGCACACCATAATGCAGGTGCCACACATAGTCTTGCTTATGCCTCCGGTCTTAGTGGAATTGGCCCTCCTCCTGCAAGGTAATTTACGAACACCGAGCAGTGGTCCTTGTCGTGCCCCTGGCCCTTACATTTTACGCACCATACATCATTGCGCATCTCTAGTCGGGTTATCATGTCTTATTTCAAACTCTGCATCTCCAGGTACAAGTTTTTCAACTGCGCATGAATCTGCTGCACTCCCAAGTTATGATCTTGTGCCAGGGTCTCATGCAATCTCATCACAACTTCTAAGGCCTCGGCCTGAGTGCTTAGCCTCTGTTGCGACAGCACGTTCCATAGATGCTGTTATCACTCCGAATTTTCCCTAAAAGTTATCAAAAGAAGGAAAAGACCGAGGTAACCACAAACCAATCTTTTAAGTATAGGCTCTAGCCAACCTATGACTCAGAGAGGGCTCTCTCTATATGATTTAGCTTTGTTTGCTGGGATTTTAGGTTAGTTCTTAAAGTTCAGGGGTTTTTGGATTTGTATTGAAGGTTAGATGGTGGAATCCTTAAAACAGATGTCTTTGGACCATTGGGCTATGGAGTCAAAGAAGGGCATGAAAACTGGAATTAACTCATTAAAGGGAGTGTTCAAAGGGCAAGCTAGCAGAGTAAAGTGCAGGTCTTTGGGCTGAATGGGTGAAATGATCTTAACCAGGGTGAGAGAAAATTTAAGAATTCTCAAACCGCGATTAAAATGAGGAACAAAGGATAATCATGAGCAAAGGGCAATTAAGAATCCTTTACTATAGATAAGAGGGAAACTACCTAAACTAAGGAGAAATGAAGAATTTCTTAACTCAGATAATTAGCAGAAAACATTAAAATGCATAATAGTTAAAACAGAGTGCAATGAAGCATATTCTGAGATATCATTCAATATTGTAGCATTCAAATTTCAGATACATTAAAGATTATGGAAATTTTTTTAAAGAAAGATAACAACACAAGAGAAAATACTTGTCTGTACTTTGCACTACACATGAATCCTGTGAAATGTCTTGGCTTTATTCATTAATCCAGTTTTCTGGTCCAAACAGTGATACAATAGCTTACAATCTTTGATTAAGAAAGTCTATAGAAATGTCTAAGAATCCACACTACATACTTTGAATGGTGAAGTATTTATACAAGAAGTATTACAAATATCTCAAAACAAACTTGAGATTTATTCTAGGAAATACAAATATCTTCTTGCAAGAAGATAGAGACAACTAATGAACTGTTTCATGTTGTCCCTTTTTATTTGGTACTGTTGGCTTTTATGGTTGGATTTGTATCCCTTTATGCTAGCTTGTAGTTGTGATCTTTCACGCTGGAATCTTCTTCAATTTTTATCTTTCACCTGATATCTTACACCTGATACTCTTTGACCCTAATACTCTTTGACCATGCTGCCCTGTTTTCATCTGTTTACCTGGCTGCTTTCACTTTTACTGTGTAGTAACCTTTTTGCTGTAAATTTATCACAGTAAATCAGTCATTTTCTCCCACCATTCTACATCAGGTAACTTTACATTCATCATCCTCTGATAGATCTCATCAGCTTTATTATACTTGGAAAAAATTGGGCTTGGTGAGGAATAAATGTTTTATCCCATGCTCAAGGAAAAACAAGTTATCAAATATGTTGTACAGAACTTTGGCTATTGGTAGTGCCTTTATGGATGAAGTGCTTGCTTTTTCTTTTGCCAACTATTTGAGTCTATTATCATAGTTCAACCATGTCATGAGTTTGTCATTGATAACCAAAGGATTGGGCAGACCTTTCTCCCTCAAAATTTGGAATTTATCCATGAACCTATCGATGGCTATCTGCATGTTGTGGCACTTTCCTTCTAAGTTAAGAATAAGGTTCCTTTTGGAAAGGACTTTCCTTATTTCCAAAATGGTCTTAGTTCTATCTTCTATATTGAGTTCTTAGAGCTCATACCTATTTTTGTCATTGAGGAAGTGGATGAGTCTATTTGCATCCTCAGGCATGTCTCCTAATTCTTCTTTGAACTTTTGGATAACTTCTGTAGCTATCTTTACTAAATCTGTCTGCTCAAAAATAACTTGAATTGATGGCCAAATATCCTTGACGGAGTCAATGATATTGGCCCACAAAATTTCCTTGGTTTTCCCAAGGGGTTTCTCTAGTGTTAAGTCTTTCTCTAAGACTTTTATTCTTTCACTCATTCTTTGGGCCTTTTGTGCTTCTTCCTATTGCTTAAGCTGGGCAAATTTGTAGTCAGTTTCCAAACTTGCCACCTTTTCTCTCAATCTGTTCATTTCTGTAGCTTGGATAGACATCTCTTCCATGGCTTTAACCAATTCTGCTGCTTTCTCACCTGATGCACCTATTGTTGTAGATTCTGCTGTGACTGGCAATGCTGTGGTAGGTGGATCTGTACGTGCCAGTGAAGCTACCAGAGTAGAAGGGACTGTTGTGGATACTGTAGGGATGACATCTTTAGAATTTGTGGCCATGTCTCTTTGCTTCAGTTGAATTAAAGCATCCAACTCCTTTTCTATCTCCTTTAATTCATCATTCAACTTTAGGACCAAGTCCATCAACTCCTCATGCTTGGTTTGGCTCTCCATGACTTTTAGAGTTTGAGGATGTTGCAGCTGTGGTATTTTTAATTACCTCTTAAGTCCAACAATATCATCATTTTTATTTTTTATAATTTGCTCTGTAGCTTTTATATCCTTGGGATCGTGTCCCAACTCAATCACTAAGTCCTCTAAGGATTTGATCCTTGTATCCTTGGCCTGTGAGGAGGCCATCTCTTAGTGAAATTGTATAGAAATGTTGTTCAAAGAGTTCTGTAGCTAATGAGAAGCTATGGATTTACCTGTCAGGGTGGAGTATATCATCTCTCCAGCCTGCTTGTGCAGTTCAATCTGGTCTATGGGATGAATATCCTTGGCCAATGCTTCAAAGTCAACCTTTTTGAAATCAGATGTTCTCTTGGGCTGGTGAGTTGTAGATTTGATGAAAGACATCTGCAGCTTCCCCTCTTTAATTTCAAAGGTTGGCATTATCCTTGTTTGACTGGTGGGAGTCAAATTTAGGTACTGAGCATACGTTTGTGCCTTAAGACTCTCATTTCTCGCTTTGATTTCCTTGTATCTTTCCTTTATGTCCTGGTCTCTGTCAGCAAGCCTGCTGAATGAAGACACTTCCACACTAAGTTGCCTTTCCAACATCTGAGTCTGTGATGTGGAAGGCTCTTGCATGCCTTCAGATGGAGTAGTAGGCTTGCTTCTTTCTGCTTTTGTGTTGGTAACCTGTGTTGATTCTTCTATGTATTCCTATTCAGAGGCCATATTGAGTCTTTGCCTCTTGGTTGTTTCCTGTTGCAAATTTGAGGTGTCCATCCCTGATGTGGAAGCTCCCTCTCTGTTTCTTTTTGGAATTTTCTCCTCATTCTAAGGAGTCTACATGACTGGAGGGGTACTCATGTTTGTTTCTTGCTCTTTTGGTACCTGCAAAAAAGAGTTATCATCAAGCTTCTTTTCGAAATCAATTAGAGTATTTTCTACATCTATTCTTGTGTTGTCTTGGTCTACTAGGGTACCTTCCACCCATTCTGTTTGATTGGCATATGCCTCTATTTCTGGTATGGGGTGGTGGATGAAGGGTCCTAGCTTGACCTTTTTCCTTTTCTTGGTAATGAATTCCAAAGGGTCATATCTCCATACAAAACTCCTTTGGAACTTCATTCTTTGCAGGATTAGGTCTGCCTCTTTCCCTGTCTCTTTGGAATTTCATATGAAGGGACCTAATTGATCTTTGATTTTGAAATAGGCCTTATTCTTGGCATTGGCGAAGTTGACTTCATTTTCATTGATGATCTGTCTATAATATTCTAAGGCAAACAACCTCATGGGGAGGTATCTTGGCAACTTATATGGTGCAAGCATGCAACCATATATTCTGACTTCTATGTGGTTCTGATAAAGGTACCAACCACCCACTTTGGTCTGCTTGGACAGCTGGAGGGCTCTCTTTATTTTTGGGCTTATCCTAGGTGGAGGATTCCCAATGAGCATAGTCATGGTTGGATGAACAAAAGAATCTATAAAGTCTAAGTAGGTATATGGTGATCTAAACTCATGGAAAGGTGGAGTCCAAAAGATGGCAGATCTGGGCTGGCCCCTGGTGTCAAGCTTTTGGAGAGTGAAGGGAAACTTCTCCGACTGATAGTACAAAAATAGACATTATAATACAGAGTAGTATTTGAACACCCTCTCATTTCCCATTCTTGTGAACTGCTCATGAATTCTATCAGCTATGAATGTGGCAAAGTCATATATGGTTGCAAGAAGTTGTCCTGGAGTATAGATGGACATGAAAGCAACGATAATTTCATCAATGTACTCACTTGTGGTGTAACCTAACACACATGATATCATAGCTACAATGTCCTAGCCCCATAGAGAGAAAATGGCTGATACATATGGAGGGGATTCCTTGGGGATGTGTTTTTCCTCTATAATGAAGGTTTGGAATAACTGGGCCAATTTTACAGGGCTTAGCTTGGGATACTGGTCCAACAGGTCTCCAATTGAGAGTGGGGTTAGGTTTGGCCCTGGTTGGAACTACAACATTTCATTAATGGACTCAGCTGTGATGGTGAATAGGACCTTCTAGTCGTGAGACATTATGGTTCTGTGGCTGGGGACATAGCATGCATAGCACATATGGACAATTTCTTGAAAGATGTGAACTTGGGGGAATTGGTATTTGGGAAAATTTGACTCCCAAAGGCCAATTTCATCAGCATGGTTAAGGTATTTGTCCCTACTTTGACAATGCACTTTGAGCAGGGGTTCTAGGGCCATGGTATCTTTTATTTGGAAGTCCCTGTTAGCCAGGGGAAGGTGTTCAAGTTCAAAATGGGGAGTGGTAATGGGTCTTACATCTATGGCGATAGGGGCAGCCATAATTCAGTTCTTGTGGAGTTGAATTATGCTCTGGGAGTTTTGGCAAAGTTTTTTGGGATTTTTAAAGGGCTTTAAGTAAATAGAAGTCTTGCAGATGGTTATGGCTCAGAGTGTTAAAATTAAAGTAAAACTTGATATTTTTTACTTATTTAACCATGCTATGAGGGTGAATTTACTTGGAATTTTGACAATGGAGTTGGTATTCCATGGTTAAATACCTGGAATTAGGTGAAATTGACTGTAAATGGTGGTTGATGGTGGCTGCAAAGGTTCGTACGGTTCTGGTACGGACTAATGAATGAGCTGGGCTGTCTGCAGTTTTATGGACCAATGGCAGAGGTTTGTGAGCAAATTTGTTGTTTGCAGGGGTCGCAACGAATTTCTGAGTTCTCAATAGCAGATGCGTGAAAAGAGTGAAAAGAGGGGTAATTGGGCTTATATAGAACAACATTCATTTTGGCGGGTTCATTAATTGATGAACAATGGGCAGTTTTTTCAGTTATATGGGGGAAGCAGTTTGGAGAGCCATCGCACCGCTTTTGTGGTGAGGGCGGTATTTGGGAGGGGTTGCCCAATTCCATTCATCGTTTGACATGTACCATCGGGGTTCAGGAGGAAAACCGCCTTATCGGGCGGGTAAAGGACGGACATCGGGCCGAACCGATATGGATGTGAGCCGTTGGATGTGGGGGAGGGATGACCAACGGTGGTCGGGAGGTGAAGTTGCACGGTGATTTACACAAAAAAATTTCGGGGGTCCCATGGGTCTAATCACCGACGGTATAGGATTAAATTAAAACTTGATCTTATCGAGTTGCTTTAATATAGGATTAAGGACTGAGGGTGGGGTTTATGGGGTAGTCATATAGTTTATAAATAAACTAAGGGGTGGGATTATTTATATAAAGGATTTAAACATATACGGGCCAATGGGTTTTTCGGGAATTTTACATATTTAATCAAAAAGTTAATATCAGGTGAAATGAGTGTAAGGGGTAGAGTACTTAGGTATACAAAATATTATGCGCTTTGCATACACTTAGTACTTAGGATAAATGTATTTGATTGGTTTTTGTATAAGATATGTTTATCATGGGGTTTTACTAGACAAAAAGAATTTAACCTTAGGAAAAGGGGTTTTGTGAGGGGGATGAATGAATTGCAAGGGAATTTAACACCTTTCCTTCTTAAGTCATCAAGCCAAGAGTCTGGACCCACCAGAAGTCAAAGAAATGCTCTGAGCCTGTTTGACTTAAGGGACTATAGGTATTAATATTTTTATTATGAAAGGGAAATTAGTGAGTGTTATAGGGGTTAAAATGAATGAGGGGATGTTAAGTAAACCATATTGTGAACCATTGTTTTTTCTTTATTTGCTACTTATGCATTCTTGAAAATTTCATTTGAAACAATGACATAAGTGCTTTTGTATAATCACATGATATTTTTGCAACCTTTCTACTACTTACCCATTCACCTACCCTACCATTTTTTCTTCCTTTATTTGGGTGCATTTAGGCTAGCAAACCCTTATCAATCTTTTTCTTTCTTCTCCAAAGTAAACTATCTAATTCTAAACTTATCACATCTAAGGGCTCAGATTAAACTAATGATCTCCTTTTCTTTATTCTACATATCTAATGATTTGCCAAGATTACACTGTTTGGTCAAATTTTATTCACTAATTATAAACATAAAATTCAAAGCATGGTATAATCAAGATTAAACAGTTTGATTACCATGGATTGTGGCATGAGTAACAAGCTGCACACAATCATTATTATGCATAAAAGTAAATAGCAGTGGCATTTTGACTTGCACACTTTCATGGTCTCTTTTTGTCTTTTGGGGTTCATATATCTTTCTTTTTTGACCTTTTCCATTCTTTTTGTCCTTTGATTACTCTTTTAGGACATACCCTCTTTACATTTTTTAATTTTTCCTTTTTAATATTAGAAAACATTTGTAGAAAGCAAAGGTATGTACAATATTACAAGGCTTCACCTTAGCCATTCAAAATTATGACTCATATTGGTATAGGAACCTAACAATGGCTCCACTTGGGGATGACATTTTCTAGTGAAATGTCAAGAACTTTGTAGATCAGTAACCTCTTAACTGTTGTGGATGTTACCTCCAAAATTTTCCTCTATGCCTGTGCATTATTAATACTTATGACAACAAATCCTTAAAGCTTAGGGCCTTCTCTTTGGGCTTCAACTTCAAAAATCACCATCCAATCCAAACTAGACTTTTGAAAATAGAATATATACAAATGGGAAATGAAAAATTAGTAACTAGGCTCAAAATAGTGTTTGAGCATTCGACCATTCACTGGTCCACCATCTACTTCTGTACCATCAAGTTCTCTCAGGAAGAAAGAATTATTACCTCTGAAAGCATAAATGACATATGGGCCTTTCCATAGGAAATCAAATTTCCCATGTTTACCTTTGTCTTCCCTCCTTGCATCCCACTTGAGAACCTTGTCACCAAGGTAGAAATCTTCAGCCTTGGTTCTTGTATAAAAAATCTTTTTAACCCTTTCTTGCACAGCTTGATACCTGATATATACTTCTTCCCTAGTTTGTTGAAGATGAATTTTTTGGTTGATTCTTCTCTAGATACTATTTGGTTCAACCTGCATTTCTTGAAGTAACTTCATCACTGGTGTTCTCAAGGAAGATGGAAAAACAACTTCCATCCCATAAACTAGTTGACAGGGAGAAGTACCAATTGATTTCTTAGTGGTTAGTTTGTCTTCCCATAGGGCATTGACTAGCTTCTTGTTCCATGTTTTCTTATTGTCCTCTAGCAACTTTTTGATGATGTTTACCAAGCTTTTGTTTGAGGATTCTTCCAGTCCATTTCCTTGAGGATAATAGGTTGTGGAATGGCATAGGGTTATATGATACTTATTGCAGAAATCTATCATTCTTTTAGATTTAAAGGTTGGTGCATTATCAGTAATGAGCTTAGCTGGGAATCCAAACCTTGATAGAATATTGGTTTCAAGGAAGGTTATGATAACAGTGTTAGTGGCTTGCCTTGAAGATATGGCCTCTATCCATTTTATGAAGTAGTTTGTGGCTGTGAGGATCCACTTGTGTTGGACAGAGGAGGGTGGGTGAATTTCGCCAATGAAGTCTAAACCCCATTGTTGAAAAGGTATTTCAACAGAGATTGGCTTGAGGGGTAAAGGTAAAAGCTTTTTCTTTCCCTCAAAAATTTGATATTTGTGACAGAAGGTCACATATTTCTTAACATCAGAAAACAAGGTAGGCCAGTAGAAATCATCTCTAAGGATTTTATCTGCAATGGCCTTCCAGTAAGGGTGTCCTCCATAGTCACCTGCATGAAACTCTTGCAACACTTTGTCAGATTCATCTTTTAATAGGCAATTGAGAAGAATACCTTCATGATCTCTCCAAAACAAAGCATTGTCTAATATACAAAATTTTATGGATTTTATCTTTAAAAACTGGCTTTTAGTTCTAGATAATTTGGGAGAAGCTTGTAAGTTCTGTAAAACAAATAATTTCATCATACCAAGGTGATTCAATAAAAGTGTGGCTAATTAGTGGAGTCGCCATCTCCTCTCCATCATCTATTGTTGCAATAAGTTTATATCCAAGGCCTGACAGTTCGATTCAGCCATGAGTTTGGCTAAACCTTGGCCCTTGATTAAATTAGTAGGTTTGATTTCTATATCATACTCTAAAATAGTAGTGATCCACTTTCCCCTCTTTCCATCCGGACCTTCCTGAGTTAGGATGTCTTTGATTACTGAATTAGGAACGTAGGCCACTATATGAGAATATAAGATGTATACCCTGAAATCCTTGATGGATTTGAGTAAAGAAAAGGCTTGTTTTTCCATTATGTTATATTTCAAAGGGTCATCTCTCAGGGCTTTGCTAAAGAAAGAAATCGGTTGTTCATAGCCCTGGTCATTTTTCTGCAGTAAAACTACAACAATTGTGTGCTCAGAAGCAAAGAAAAATAAGATGAAATCTCTGTCAAATTTTGGACTGATTAACACTAGTGTTTTATTTAAGGCTAGTTTAATGTCTTCAAAGGATTTCTTAGCCTCAACAATCCATTTTACGTTCGAACCTTTTTTCAGCATATTGTTCAGTGATCTAACTAACTCTGCTAAATTAGAAATAAATCTTCTAAGAAAATTAATTTTCCCTAAGAAAGTTTGCAATTCTCTAATGTTCCTGGGATGTTGTATCTGTAAGATGGCTTCTATTCTTGTAGGGTCTATTCGGATACCATCTTTTGAAATTATATGACCTAATAACTTTCCTTCCTCTAGCCCAAACAAAGACTTCTTGGGGTTCAAGGAAATTCCATATTTTCTGCATTTAATAAAGACTTGCCTTAGATGATCTAGATGTTGATTTTCATATTTTGAGAATACATTAATGTCATCTAGATATATCACAAGGAAATCATGAATTTATTTTGCAAAGGCTATATCCATAGCCCTCTGGAAAGTGGCTCCTGCATTCATTAGTCCAAAAGGCATTTTCACATACATGAATGTGCCCCAAGGAGTAGTAAAGGTAGCTTTGGGTTGGTCATCTGGATGAACTAAGATATACTTGTAACTAGAAAACCCATCCAATAATGAGATTCTGGTTGATCCAACTACCCTTTGTAAAATGTAATCGATTTTGGGGAGAGGGTAATTTTCTTTTAGTGACACTTTGTTGAGATTTCTGAGATCCACATAGAGTCTGATCTCACCAATTTTCTTCCTTGTTGGCACCAATTTTGAGACCCAATTAGAGAACTTGATTGGTGCAATTATTTTAGCATCATACATCCTCTGAATTTATTTTACAATTGAAGGTAATAAGACAAGATTATTCATTCTAATTTTTTGTCTAAAAGGCTTTTGATTTTCCTTTATAGGAATCGTGTGTTGTATGATGTTGGTGTCATAGGATTTGAGGTCCTCATAACTCCAAGAAAATACATCCTGAAATTCTTTCAACAACTCAATGTATTTTACTTTTTCAGTGGGAGGTAATGCTTTTGAAAGTTTGATCAGTTTAGGATTTTCACTGGTGCCTATATTACATTCCTCTATATCAGACCTTACTGGTTCCATTTTAGGTTTCCTAGGAACATCATTTGAATCAATTAAATCTTCTAGAGGGGTTAATCCCTTAGGTAAGAAACAATTTTTGAGATTAATTACTTCAATGTCTTTGTTAATTATTTCATCAATCTCAACTTGTTCTAGGTTTTCTACACCTAACTTAGTAAATTTAGTTGGGTTAAATCTATCTAGTTCATCACCTTCTATCTGATTTAGTTCTATCTCATCCTTAGAGTCATGATCTATGGATGTATCAGTATCTATGTTGTGATTTGCAAACTCTTCCTCTAAATTTAAAAGGTTATTTATCTGTTTATCATTGGAAAATATTTGCCAATTCTTCAAATTATCTGGAATTACAAGTCTATGCCTAACTTTAGCAATGTACTAATGGTTAGGTTGGAAGGGTAACTTGCAAGTGCTGGCAAACATTGTGAAACTATGGGCTTGCATATTGCGTTTTCTGGGGATTACTGCAAGCTTGGCTTCGAAGAAAGTATTAAGTATTTCTACAATAGTTCGTCTATAATAACTCAATCTAGGGTCCTTTATCATATATACAACATCAATCTGTTTTATAACTAGTTCCGAGTCTCCCATGATAGAAACTCTTTTAGCTCCTAGATTCCTAACTAATTTAAGACCTAAAATTAATGCTTCATACTCGGCCATATTGTTAGTACATCTAAAATTTAGTCTGTATGCATGGCCTTCTGAATGATTATTCTCCAGATTGTATATCCATACTCCTTCTCTTGTTCCAATCTTATTGACTGACCCATCAAATTCAAGAAGTCATAATATCTCATGCTCATAATTTTCATCATTTGGGGCAACAAAATTTTCCTCATTTAAATTAATTTGGCCACCTTATTTATTGGAAAGTTCTAAAGTTTGGTTAGCTTCATTTTGAATAGAAACTGCAATTTCTTTTGGTTATGTATCAATACTATCTAAAAGAGTTTCTTGTGTTTGATCAACATTATACAGGATGAAGGAATCAATGTCTGAATGTATGGAGTAGATAGGAAATTTTTGAGGCCGATCTTGGCTACTTACCATGTATTTTATTAAAGTTTCTTGGTATAGCTTCTTAGGTTGTCCAAAAACAGAGATTGTTGCATATGGCATATCAATTTGTAAGGATCCCTGAAGTTTGGCTCCCCGTGATTTGGATAAAAGCATGCCATACTTTGGTGGGATGTCAGCAATCACAATATCCACAAGGATGCTTTTGGTAGGATATTGAACTAAGGTAACACACAGGTATTTAATCAATCCTAGACACTTTACTTGACTTGAGTCAAATGAGAATAAGTCCCCTTGTAATGTCTAGGTTAAATTTCTCCATTACTGATTTGGGCATTAAGTTGTGGGAAGCTCTAGTATCCAACATTGCATTGTTTAGACCTTTGTCATGAATGCTAAGGCTAATGTAGAAAGGTGGTACTCCTCCTTCTAGTGATTTTCCATTAACATCTGGACGAAATATGAGTTCTGGTTGGTCATCAAACAGGTTAACATAATCCTCATTTTTAGCAATGTTTAAAGTCTAGTTTATCTGTGATTTGTAAGTTTCATTCTTGATTAGTTCTGTTAAAGGGATTGAAATATTTAGCTTAGCTACCTCTGCTCCCAGATCGAATGGTAAAGGGGCTTTTTCTGTTTGAGGGTTTTGAATTTTCATGGTAGGGATTTGAGTAGGATGGTCTTCTTTTCCTTTATTGGGGACCTCTTTATGTTGGTTTTCAAATCTGGTCTTTTGAGGTTTGTCCACTGGTTCTTTAGAGGGAATTGAAGTGGATGGCTGATCATCAGCAGGTTGATTAGGGGTTATATCTAAAATGGTGGGGCCAGAAGGATTCTTGTTTTTTCTGGGGAGAATCTGGAGGATTTTAGAAATCAGGGCTTCTTTGATTCTTGGGTTGATTTGGCACTGTTTTCTTGGTTTGATCAGGGACATATGAGTTCCTTTTACTCCTTCGGTTATACTATTTATGCACTTCAAATATGGAAGAATCATAACCTTGTTGATAGTCAAATGAATCTCTGGACTAGATTTGCAATTGCTGCAGCATATGCAATTCCTAATCATCTTGGGTTAGAAAAACAACATCTCATCATCTAATCCCATCAGGTTAATCTATGTGTCTTGCTCTCGGTCTTCAGGATGGGATGTTTCTGCATAATTTTCTTGAAAAGGAGGCCTAATATTCTGATCAGGTCCATTTTCTCCAGTGTTTTGGTTTTGGTTTTTTCTAAAGTTCAGGTTTCTAACTAGAGGTGCTTGTTGATTATCCCATTGGGGTTTCCTTTATATGTTATTTATTATGTCCATTAGTCTCTCCATAATTTTGGCTAAACTATCTATTTTGATGTCAGATGGTGAAGCTTCATCTTTAGTAGTTCCTCTCTTTTCATTTCTAACTCTAGCTCTTTTAGCTAACAAATTAGCTTCAACATTAGCAACTACACTTTGAATTTCTTCTAATGTTGGGGGGTTTCTTTCCCTAAGTTGGAATGCCATATCTGTGTCAAAACCATTAGGGAACTTTATTAAGGCTAAGTTATGTGGAGGTCTAAGATTAACTAGGATGGCATTATATATACTGTTAAATATAATGCAGTAATCTTGAACAGTTTCATTAGGCCCCCTTCTAATATTTTCATATTTTGAAAGGATTTGTAGGGGATTTTTCTTCTTTTCCCAACTGTTCAAAAATTTCTGAATAAATGCTTCTAAACTATCAATACTATTATTAGGCAATTCTATAAACCATTTCCTAACATCACCAGCTAAAGTTTGAGCAAATAGTCTCACTTGAACATCCACATTATCAATTTCATGCAGTTCAAAGTAATTTGTCCTCTTATTGACATGGTGTTGTGTAGTGTAGTGTCCCGTGCCATCAAATTGAACGATTTTACTCTGGTAGTCTGCTGGCATAGCACTAAGTGGGGCAGGTAAAACAAGAGGAGCATATATGTTTTCCATGGTTGTAGGTTGGGTGGGGTTCAGATGTGGATGAAGAATGGATGAAGAACCAACACTAGTAGGTGGTAAATGGGATGTAATAGGTTGGTGAGGGAGTGAAGGTATAAATGGAGGTGGATAATGGACTTTAGAAGTTGAAGGGAACAACGGTGAACTGGAAGTGGTGGACAATTGTTTAGAAAGCTTAGGGATCTTAGAAGTACTCAGGGATGATTGTGGAGAATTCAGAATGTATTCATTAATTGACTGGTTGGCTTTTTGGACTTCAAGGCCTGCAATGAAATCAGGGTCTAGAATAGTATCGTATATTTCACTTTCAGACTTTGCTTTAAATAATGACAAATCAAATTGCTCATCAAAGGGAAGATCTTCTAAAAACAACCACTCATCACGACACGAATTAGCTTTAATTAATGGTGTATGACTAGATGAACTTTCTTCTTTTTTGGGTTTTCTTGAAATCAAGTTGGGATTATAAACTACTGGGGCAGGGTTTGGATCTGGGTTAGCCCTAGTATAATGAGTTCTCCTTGAAGCCAAAATTTCAAAATTTTTCTAATTGTTTTATTTTGTGAGATTTTCAAAATAACTTCTGATAAATTACTTTAAGAGGTTCAAAATGCAGATTCAAAATTTCTTAAAGATTTATTAGGACTGAGGGTTCGGTCCCCATTATGGTCACCACTATGTTATCACTCAGAATTTTTCCCTAGAAGTTATCAGAAGAAGGAAAATACCGAGGTAACCACAAACCAATATTTTAATTATAGGCTCTAGCCAACCTATTACTCAGATATGACTCTCTCTATATGATTTAGCTCTGTTTGCTGGGATTTTAGGCTAGTTCTTAAAGTTCAGGGGGTTTTGGATTTGTATTGAAGGTTGGATGGTGGAATCTCTAAAACAGATGGATAAACTGATGTATTTGGACCATTGGGCTATGGAGTAAATAAGGGAAACAAAACTGGAATTAACTCATTAAAGGGAGTGTTCAAAGGGTGAGCTAGCAGAGTAAAGTGCAGGCCTTTGGGTTGAATGGGTGAAATGATCTTAACCAGGGTGAGAGAGAACTTAAGAATTCTAAAACTAGGATTAAAATGAGGAACAAAGGATAATCACGAGAAAAGGGCAATTAAGAATCCTTTACTATAGATCAGAGGGAAACTACATAAACTAAGGAGCAATGAAGAATTCCTTAACTCAGATAATTAGCAGAAAATATTAAAATGCATAATAGTTAAAACAGAGTGCAATGAAGCATATTCTGAGATATCATTCCATATTATAGAATTCAGATTTGAGATACATTAAATATTATGGAAAAACTTTTAAAGAAAGATAACAACACAAGAGAAAATACTGGTTTGTACTTCACACTACACATCAATCCTGTGAAATGTCTTAGCTTTATTCATTAATCCAGCTTGCTGGTCCAAACAGTGATACAATATCTTACAGTCTTCGATTAAGAAAGTCTATAGAAATGTCTAAGAATCCACACTACATACTTCGAATGGTGAAGTATTTATACAAAAATTATTACAAATATCTCAAAACAAACTTGAGATTTATTCTAGGAAATACAAATATCTTCTTGCAAGAAGATAGAGACAGCTAACGAATTGTTTCATGCTATCGCTTTTTATTTGGTACTGTTGGATTTTATAGTTGGATTTGTATCCCTTTATGTTGGCTTGTAGTTTTGATCTTTCACGCTGAAATATTCTTCAATTTTATCTTTCACCTGATACTCTTTGACCATGCTGCCCTATTTTCATCTGTTTACCTGGCTTCTTTCACTTTTATTGTGCAGTAAACTTTTTGCTATAAATTTATCATAGTAAATCAGTCATTGTCTCCCACCATTCTGCATCAGGTAACTTTACATTCATCATCCTCCTATAGATCTCGTCAGCTTCAGTATACTTGGAAAAATTGGGCTTGATGAGGAATAAATGTTTTATCTCATGCTAAAGGAAAAACAAGTTTTCAAATGTGTTGTATAGAACTTTGCCTATTGGTAGTGCCTTTATGGATGAAGTGCTTGCTTTTTTCCTTAGCCAACTGTCTGAGTTTGTTATCATAGTCCAACTATTTCATGAGTTTGTCATTGATAACCAAAGGACTGGGTAGACCTTTCTCCCTCAAAATTTGGAATTTAGCCATGAACCTATCGATGGTTATCTGCATGTTGTGGCACTTTTCTTCTAAGTTAAGCATAAGGTTCCTTTAGGAAAGGACCTTCCCTATTTCCAAAATGGTCTCAGTTCTATCTTCTATATTGAGTTCTTGGAGCTCATACCTATTTTTGCTGATGAGGAAGTGGATGAGTCTATTTGCATCCTCAGCCATGTCTCCTAATTCTTTTTTGACCTTTTGGATAGCTTCTGTAGCTATCTTTACTAACTTTCTCTGCTCAAAAATAACTTGAATTGATGGCCAAATATTCTTGACGGAGTCAATGATATTGGCCCACAACATTTCCTTGGTTTTCCCAAGGGGTTTCTCCAATGTTAAGTCTTTCTCTAAGACTTTGATTCTTTCACTCATTCTTTGTCCTTTTGTGCTTCTTCCTTTTGCTTAAGCTAGGCAAGTTTGTAGTCAGTTTCCAAACTTGCCACCTTTTCTCTCAATCTGTTCATTTCTATAGCTTGGATAGACATCTCTTCCATGGCTTTAACCAATTCTGTTGCTTTCTCACCTAATGAACCTGTTGTTGTAGATTCTGTTGTGACTAGTAATGTTGTGGTAGGTGGAGTTGTAGGTGCCAGTGAAGCTGCCAGAGTAGAAGGGACTGTTGTGGATACTGTAGGGATGACATCTTTAGAAGTTGTGGCCATGTTGCTTTGCTTCAATTGAATTAAAGCGTCCAACTCCTTTTCTGTCTCCTTTAATTGATCATTCAGCTTTAGGACCAAGTCCATCAACTCCTCATGCCTGGTTTGGATCTCCATGACTTCTAGAGTTTGAGGATGTTGGAGTTGGGGTATTTTTAATTACCTCTTAAGTGCAACAATATTATCATTTTTATTTTTTATAAGCTGCTATGTAGCTTTTATATCCTTGGGATCATGTCCGAACTCAATCACTAAGTCCTCTAAGGATTTGATTGTTGTATCCTTGGCCTGTGAGGAGTCCTTTTCTAACTGAAACTGTGCAGAAATGTTGTTCAAAGAGTTCTGTAGCTGATGAGCATCTATGGCTTTACCTTTCAGGGTGGAGTATATCATCTCTCAAACCTTTTTGTGCAGTTCAATCTGGTCTATGGGATGAATATCCCTGGCCAACACTTCAAAGTAAACCTTTTTGAAATCAGATGTTGTCTTGGGCTATTGAGTTGTAGGTTTGATGAAAGACATCTACAACTTCCCTTCTTTAATGTCAAAGGCTAACATTAGCCTTGTTTAATTGGTGGGACTCAGATTTAGGTACTAAGTATATGTCTGGGCCTTAATCCTCTCATTTCTCACTTTGATTTCCTTGTATCTTTCCTTTATGTCCTTGTCTCTGTCAGCAGGCCTGCTGAATGAAGACACTTCCACACTAATCTGCCTCTCCAACATCTGATTCTATGATGTGGAAGGCTCTTGCATGCCTTCAGATGGAGTAGTAGGTCTCCTTCTTTCTACTTCTGTGTTGGTAACCTGTGTTGATTCTTTTGTGTATGCCTATTTAAAAGTCGGATTGAGTCTTTGCCTCTTGCTTGTTTCCTGTTGCAAATTTGAGGTGTCCATCCCTGATGTGGAAGCTCCCTCTCTGTTTCTTTTTGGAATTTTCTCCTCATTCTGAGGAGTTTACATGATTGGAGGGGTACTCATGTTTCTTTCTTGCTCTTCTGGTACCTGCAGAAAAGAGTTGTCATCAAGCTGCTTTTCCAAATCAATCAAAGCATTTTCTACATCTACTCTTGTGCTGTCTTGGTCTACTAGGGTACCTTCCACCTATTCTATTTGATTGGCATATGCCTCTATTTCTGGTATGGGTTGGTGGATGAAGGGTCCTAGCTTGACCTTTTTCCTTTTCTTGGTAATGAATTCCAAAGGGTCATATCTCCATACAAAACTCCTTTGGAACTTCATTCTTTGCAGGTTTAGGTCTGCCTCTTTCCCCATTTCTCTGGAATTGCATATGAAGGGACCTAATTGATATTTGATTTTGAAATAGGCCTTCTTCTTAGCATTGACGAAGTTGACTTCATTTGCATTGATGATCTGTATGTAATATTCTAAGGCAAACAAACTCATGGGGAGTTATCTTGGCAACTTATATGGTGCAAGCATGCAACCATATATTCTGATTTCTGTGTGGTTCTGATAAAGGTACCAGTCATGCACTTTGGTCTGCTTGGACAGCTGGAGGACTCTCTTTATTTCTGGGCTTATCCTAGGTGGAGGATTCCCAGTGAGCATAGTCATGATTGGATGCAAAAAAGAATCTATAAAGTCTGAGTAGGTATATGGTGATCTAAACTCATGGAAAAGTGGAGTCCAAAAGATGACAAATCTGGGATGGCCCCTGGTGTCAAGCTTTTGGAGAGTGAAGGGAAATTCTCTGACTGATAGTACAAAAATAGATGGTATAATACAGAGGATTATTTGAACGCCCTCTCATTTCCCATTCTTGTGAACTACTCATGCATTCTATCAGCTATGAATGTGGAAAAGTCATATATGGTTGCAGGAGGTTGTCCTGGAGTATATATGGACATGAAAGTAAGGATAATTTCATCAATGTACTCACTTATGGTGTAACCTAACACACATGATATCATAACTACAATGTCCTAACCCCATGTAGAGAAAATGGCTGATACATATGGAGGGGAGTCCTTGGGGATGTGTTTTTCCTCTCTAATGAAGGTTTGGAATAACTGGGCCAATTTTGTAGGGCTTAGCTTGGGATACTGGTCCAACAGGTCTCCAATTGAGAGTGGGGTTAGGTTTGGCCCTAGTTGGAATTGCATCATTTCATTATTTGACTCAGCTGTGATGGTGAATAGGAACTTCTGGTCGTGAGACATTATGGTTCTATGGCTAGGGACATAGCATGCATAACACATATGGACAATTTATGGAAAGATGTGAACTTGGGGGAACTGGTATTTGGGCAAATTTGACTCCCAAAGGCCAAGCTCATTAGCATGGTTAAGGTATTTGTCCCTACTTTGATAATGCACTTTGAGCAGGGGTTCTAGGCAGTGGTATCTTTTATTTGGAAGTCCCTGTTAGCCAGGGGAAGGTGGTCAAGGTCCAAATGGGGAGTGATAATGGGTCTTACATCCATGGCAATAGGGGCAGCCATAATTCAGTTCTTGTGGACTTGAATTATGCTCTAGGAGTTTCAGCAAATTTTTTTGGGTTTTTTAAAGGGGTTTAGTTAAACGGAAGTCTTGTAGATGGTTATGGCTTAGAGTGTTAAAATTAAAGTAAAATTTGATATTTTTTACTTATTTAACCATGCTATGAGGGTGAATTTAATTGGAATTTTGATAAGGGAGTTAGTATTCCATTGTTAAATACCTGGAATTGGGCAAAATTGTCTATAAATGGTGGTTGATGGCAGCTACAAAGATTCGTACGGTTCTGGTACGGACTGATGAATGAGTTGGGTTTTCTGCAGCATTTATGGAGCAATGGCGGAGGTTTGTGAGCAAATTTGCTATTTGCAGGGGTCACAACGGCTTTCTGAGTTCTCAATAGCAAATGCGCGAAAAGAGTGAAAAGAGGGGTAATTGGGCTTATATAGAAAAATATTAATTTTGGCGGGTTCATTAATTGATGAATAGTGGGCAGTTTTTTAGTTATATTGGGGAAGCGGTTTGGAGGGCCATCGCACTGCTCTTGTGGTGCGGGCGGTATTCGGGAGGGGTTGCCTGATTCCATTCATCGTTTGACACGTAGCATCGAGGGTTAGGAGGAAAACCGCCTTATCGGGTAGCTAAAGGATGGACATTGGGCCAGATCGATATGGACGTGAGCCGTTGGATGTGGGGGAGGGATGATCAACGGTGGTCGGGAGGTGAAGTTGCACGATGATTTACACAAAAAATTTTTGGGGGTCCCATGGGTCTAATCACCGACGGTATAGGATTAAATTAAAACTTAATCTTATCAAGGCGCTTTAATAGAGGATTAAGGACTAAGGGTGGGGTTTTAATATATTTTGAGGGATATGGGGTAGTCATATAGTTTATAAATAAACTAAGGGGTGGGATTATTTATATAAAGGAGTTAAACATATATGGGCCAATGGGTTTTTCGAGAATTTTACATATTTAATAAAAAAGTTAATATAAGGTGAAACGAGTGGAAGGGGTATAGTACTTAGGTATACAAAATATTATGTGCTTTGCATACACTTAGTAATTAGGATAAATGTATTTGATTGGTTTTTGTATAAGATATGTTTATCATGGGGTTTTCCTAGACAAAAAGAATTTAACCTTAGTAAAATGGGTTTTGTGAGGGGGATGAATGAATTGTAAGGGAATTTAACACCTTTCTTTCTTAAGTCATCAAGCCAAGGGTCTGGTCCCACTAGAAGCCAGAGAAATGCTCTGAGCCTCTTTGACTTAAAGGACTATAGGTATTAATATTTTTATTATGAAAGGGAAATTAGTGAGTGTTATAGGGGTTAAAATGAATGAGGGGATGTTAAGTAAACCATATTGTGAACCATTGTTTTTGCTTTGTTTGCTACTTGTGCATTTTTTAAAATTGCATTTGAAACATTGACATAACTGCTTTTGTATAATCACATGATATTTCTGCAACCTTTCTATTACTTACCCATTCACCTACCCTACCATTTTTTCTTCCTTTATTTGGGTGCGTTTAGGCTAGAAAACCCTTATCAATATTTTTCTTTTCTTTTACAAAGTAAACTATCTAATTATAACCTTATCACATCCAAGGGCTCAGATTAAACTAATGATCTCCTTTTCTTTATTCTACCTATCTAATGATCTTCCAATATTACACTCTTTGGTCAGATTTTATTCACTAATTATAAACATAAAATTCAAAGCATGGTATAATCAAGATTAAATAGTTTGATTACCATGGATTGTGGCATGAATAACAAGCTAAACACAATCATTATTATGCATAAAAGTAAATAGCAGTGGCATTTTGACTTGCACACTTTCATGGTGTCTTTTTGTCTTTTGGGGTTCATATATCTTTCTTTTTTTGACCTTTTCCATTCTTTTTTGTCCTTTGATTATTCTTTTAGGACATACACTCTTTACATTTTTTTATTTTTTCTTTTTAATATTAGAAAACATTTGCAAAAAGCAAAGGTGTGTACAATATTACAAGGCTTCACCTTAGTCATTCAAAATTATGACTCCTATTGGTATAAGAACCTAATAGATGCGGCGTTAACGATGCTACAAACCATTCGCGGTCTTGCCCATATGTTAATGTCATGTTCGCTTCGGAATTGTGCACTTCAGCCTTTGATCCAACTCCCACGGGGTCTCACCTGGTAGCATTGTGATTTCCTTGAATCCAATGATCGATTGTGCCTCTGATTTTGGCCTGATAAATTCTTTATTTAATGCAGCTTGGATATCTGCAATCCCCACATTCGGATTATCATTGGAATACTTAATGTACCAGGTCAGTGCACGATCCTGCAGAGCGCTGACCAACGTTTTCTTCTTTATATTTTCATCTGTGACACCTTGTGCTTCCCATACAACTTTTATCATGAACCAAAACTAGTTCAGATCTTCATTCCCTACTCCCTTCAACACTGGTAGCTTTATCACACTTGCCATACTACTTTGTGGTGGTGGCGGAGGTGGTATGGGCAAAGATGAGGGTGAAAACAGTGAAACTGGTGGTGGTGTGGGTGGGGGTGGTATGTGCGGAATTCTCTGTCTTATCAGATTGATCACACTTCTTGGCAAAACCTTCGCAAGCTCTTCTTCGCCCCATCATGGAGGTGAAATCAAGGGGCTAGTTTCTAGTTCTATGCTACCTTTTTTTCTGTAGATTCTCCCACTTCACGTAGCCCCACACATCAATTTATTCTCATAACCCGCTTTTCACATAGTAGCATTTTAATCCAAGTGTTCAAAGATTTAACGTACTTACCTCATGGTCCCTTGAGGAAGCGTCATTCTGCCTCGCTATAACTGACCGAAGTATCTACCACGGATTCGGTGATGATTCCTCCTATGATTCGATCGAGTTAGTGATCGACGGGGCACACGATCTTATCTTCTGATGCTTCCAGTCTGTGCATTAATTCTAGAGCCCACACAATAGGTTTGTCGATTTTACACCATCCTTGGCTATCTGCTAGCTTCACGATCCACTCGTACAACTCAGTGGGGAAGGATGCAAAGAAAATTTCGTGGATCTCTATATATAAGTAGCAGTCTAAGCACTCTTCCTTTGATAGTCGCGAATTCCTATTTTCCTGTGTCGTGAACTCATGAATCTTCCTGTCCAACCAATCTTCAATTCCTTTCTTTGTCAGATTCCTGTGATATGAAATCAAACATCTCTATTCAACTCCTGGTCCCGGCAATGCAACCATTTGTTGGCTTATTGAGGCCTGACCTAGGTTCGGATTTAATTAGCCAAACAAATCCCCATACTATTATCCCTTTTGGAAACAGTACACGGAGTGTGGACTGAGGTCTCACTTGAAGTAGTATGGGATGGTGCTATAACCAGGTTTCCTTACCCTTGAGATGTATGAGAGGTTCGACTGGTCCTACTGTTTTGTCCTGATGCGCAGGTCACTCCGTGTACTTCCCTGTCTTTTACGCCCTAATACACTGCCTTCACACAACCCTAACCAGGCATTGTGGAACTTTTGTGCTACTAGAGTCACACTCTGTGCTATTACCTGCAATCTTACTTATCTTCTTATACTAGTTAATTACCTTTGCACACTTGGATGTCTTATGTTATAATTAGTTATACAAAACATTCAAATAGGTTCGCGCAACATATAAACAATAATAATTGAAAATTATACCCAATCATATATTAAACCAGAAAAAGATGCACGGAAATATGGTAAACTTTCTCTTTATTGATTCTTTCAATGGTTACAGACTCAACCTACCTTATGCACTCAGCTACAGGGGTCCACACACTCAGCTGCAAAGCCTTCCCCTGCTCTACGACCCAAAGACACACTTTACACTACTTCTTAATCCCTTAGACCTCTCATGCTCTTCTATTCTATCTTCTCTATTAGTTATCTTATACACTTAGAGCCTCGCTCTATTTATACAATCCCATGGTCCGCAGACCATGGGTACGTCTATCCAGCCAACATTACATTACAAAAACTAGGGCAGACAACCTTGTGACTCTATTATAATTCCGTGCCCCGCGCTCACAATTCGTGGAGCTTTTACAAAAATATTCAGTCAAAACTTGGGCTTTAAGCCCCAAAACCTACCTTGGGGGGATTCCATGCCCAACAATGGTTCAAGGAGCACTGGTATTGATGCATGGAGTTTGGATTGGAACTCTATACAAGCTGTAAGGTAGCACTGTTATTGATGGGTGAAACAGTTATGTTGTTGCTAAAAGTGGAGCAGAAAATCTAGTGGTCTCTGGAGAAAAAACCATGCTATGGCATCAAAGGCTTGGACATATTGGAGAGAAGGGCCTTCAAATACTTCATGGTAAAGGTATGGTAGAAGGTATGACTAATAGCTCTCTGGATTTGATTTCTGTGAAAATTGTGTATATGGGAAGCAAAATCGGGTGAGTTTCCCCTTTGGTGGTAAGAGGGCGAAACATACATTAGAGCTCGTGCATAGTGATGTGTTTGGACCTATGAAGGTTCCATCAATGGGTAAGTCTCTATACTATGTATCATTTATAGATGACTTCTCAAGTAATACATGGATATATTTCTTCAATAAGAAATCTAAAGTATTTTATATGTTTAAATAATTTAAGGTTCTGGTGGAAAACCAGACAGAGAAGAAGATAAAGGTGTTGAGGATAGATAACATGGAGAGTTTTGAAAGAAGGAATTCGAAGAGTTCTGTAAGAAGTGTGGTATAGCACAACAAAATACTACTCCATACACACCTCAACAAAATGGAGGTGCATAAAGAATGAAAAAGATGTTGATGGAAAGGGCAAGAAGCATGCTCAGTGGTATTGGGTTAGGATAGGAATTTTGGGAAGAGGTGGTGGAGATTGCATGTAACCTGGTCAATAGATCATCTTCATCAGCGTTGGAGGATAAGACTCCACAAGAGTTATAGACTGGTAAGAAACCTTCTCTTTCACATCTAAGGGTATTTGGATGTGATGCATATGTACATGTTCCAAAGGAGAAAAGAACAAAGTTGGATAGTAAATCTAAAAAGTGCATCTTTATTGGGTATAAGGATGGTTTAAAGGGTTATAGAGGTTTAGAGAGGTGAAATATGTTATTAAACATGAAGTCCAACCAAAGGAACCTGAGAAGATAAAGTTTGAGGTTAATGAGGAAGAATCAGACTCTACAATAGAAGAGGAATCAAAAGATGAAGAGCCACAAACTCGGTGGTGGGCTCTAGTATTGCAGCAATAATGTCGCAACTCCTGGGGCTTCTTTCTTTACTTTTATCAACCCGGTAGTTCGTAACAAAATTTGAAGTGACAGTGATGTATGCACAAGTACTAGCTCTTACTACAGGCTGTCACTTGATTAGCTGGCGCAAGTACGCTAGGAGCTTTAGCCAACTTCTATAAGTTCTTAGAAGAAGCTTTTAACTGTGATGAAAGAAGGCTAACTCTAAAGAGGCTATTCTATTTGCAGAAAGAGAATGAAAAGTGAAATGAAACGCAAATCCTAGCGAACCCTAGTTTACCCACTAACCCTACTTTTGCAAGAAAAGAGATGGAAACTAATGAAATGAGTGCCATTGACTACTGAAAAGGTAAATTTCATTTATTTAGGCTACTTCTGAAGAGCAATGAGAAGAAATCATCTTTTTGTATTTTTGAGTGTTTTTGTGTGAAATTATTATGCTTGTGATTTATCTGGTTATGACTATACAGAGGTTTGGTGGCAAAGGAAGATGGAGTTGGCTTTTGCAGAGGGTGAGGAAGTTCTACAGGAGGCTGTAGGGGATCTACAGGAGAAGGCCGAGAGCTATTTTTGGAGTTTTGAAGGTGGAAAAATGATGGGAAAGAGGAGCTGAAGGCTAGATGAAGGTGTTTAGGTGTCTAAAACTTGTCAAGGAAGATCAAGAACGAATATGATGGTTGGATTTGTTCAAAGGATGAAAGGAAAGCTTATGGAGAAAAAATGCAGAAATTAGGGAAAATTGGTGAACTATTGCGAATGACTTGGGAAATATATGAGAAGTGAGCTGGTGCTAGCTGTTATGTGGAGGAATGGTGAGCTAGAAGGTCCTGCAAGAGATCTACACAAAAATTGATCAAAGAAAGAACTAACTATACCATGAAAACAGAGCTTTTTCTAGCTTGACCTAATTTCTGACCTACAAACAGAAAATGTTGAATAGTAACCTGTGAACAAAAAATCATGTAGAGGGAACTATGGTAAAAGAATAGAAATGATCTAAGCAAGTGAATCTGAATTAATATATCAATCTTTTCCAAATCAAGTTATCACACTAGCAGTTGCATGGAAGAGCAAAAACTGTGTTTTTGGTGGTAGTAGTAGTGCGTTGACCTCAAATCATAGTCCCATGAAGGGGGAAAAGAGATCAGGGCCTGCTGTTGACCTTTTTGAATCTTATTCTATCACTGCAATAACCTACTTGAGCAACTGAAACAAAAACAAATATACTAACCATCAAAAGCAACTTAATCTAACAAAGTAAAATGAACCTATGCAACAGAAATTAACTGATAAACTAAAGCAAAAACATATAAGTACACAGTAGGAGGTGTTGGGAAAATTGAGTTGGGCCCTAACCCAAGAGCTTCAGCCCTCTGAAAGAGATCAGTGTTGGCTCAAAAATTGTTTCATCTTCATTATCCAAAATAGTTGTTACATTACATAAACTGTTCTAAAAAGGAACTCGAAAATGAGCTGAACACAATGCTGCACAAAATTGTGAAAATCAACTAATAATTGGCTAACCTACTGAGGCTCTAAGCCTCCTCACTTATACAAATGGAGACTTCCAACAGTCCTCCTAAAATCAAGGAACTTGGCTTCCTAGAACTAAAGATAAACAACAGTCCTACTTTACTTGCTCGACTACCCCTTGGAATCATCAATGTGGGCCTTTGTGCTCCAAGTTGCTGATGGAGGATTCAAAGAAAGGGGTCATTAATGAAGGAGACACCCCCCTACAAGTCCTCTTCCCTATTTTCCTCAATTTTTGGCTGCCATTTGCTCATAAATTCCTTGACTTTGTCCAAAATTGTCCAAAAAATCTGCATAAAACACTCATTAGACTACATGGAAAAGTGACTAACCCAATTCACTCTATAAGCATAAATATATCCAAAAACATGCAAAAAACTAATGATAATGGTAGATTAAGTCGAAATAAGAGGCAGAATGAGCCCATATAATTACCCATTTATGGGGCTCATAATCACCCCCCTACTGAATGGGTTGCTCATCCTCTGAGCAATTAATCCAACTCTTCATCCTTAACGGCTCTGACAGATTCCCTAAAATCCCAAGCCTCTGATGTGATGTATTCCTCCTTATCATGGAAACCTACTTTCCTATCCACTTATTCCCATTGTTTTTGTTCTTCCTCCTCCTTAACTCCTTCCAGCAGTCCTAGCAGCAGTGGAGGATTGAGTTTAAGGCCAATCCAATTGGCTTTCAAATTTTTCATTGAGTGCTTATATAGGGGCACTCTCCTCATGGATTCCCTCATCCTGTTTGGGGAGTGATACTCCCTGATCCTTAAGCTGTGTGGCGATGTATTCCACCTTCTCATGCAGGCATGAATACAGTTATCGCTAAACAATCTCTCCATATCCTTGAAATGAGCAATAACTTGTGCTTGCTTGTCAACATAGTCAGGAACAACTTGAGGGTTAGTTGCAAGGTGTTGGTGGGCATAGATGAGAGCTAAGGGGTCTACTAGTTCTGCTCTAATCATTAGGGGCTCACTCAGCTCTTTTTTCATCATTTTCTAGAGTTACACTGCCCTCTTCTCTTCATGGCTCATCCAAGATGCCATAGCCATTAGCTGCAAGTCTCCCAATGCAGCATTTGGATCCCATAAATTCATGTCAGTAAGTGCCATGTTGTGTAGGTAAAATTTTTCTAGCTTTGCCTTATCCTTAGATGAACTGTGATCACATAAATGCACAAATTGGACATAATCTTGAAATGGTATTGTGCCCCTCTGGGCCAGTGTCTTAATCTAAAATTGGAGCCATTGATCTTTTAGGTACAATGCATATGATTTGGCTGGTTGTCTGCACTGCAATGCCTCCATTGCCCAGCTGGCCATGTAGGCTAACTGGGCTTCCATTTCCTGTCGCTGCCTTTTCAAAATCAACACTTCATTTTCTGTCTGGGATTCTTTTTCCTGTTGTTGTTTCAACAATGTCTCACTGTTTGTCTGGGGTTCCTCTTTCTGTTGCTGTCCTTGTAAGATTGACAAGTCATTTCCTCCTTAAGGTTCCCTTTCTTGTAGTTTCTTTTTCAGCATTTCATTTTCTTCCTCCAATTGAGCTCTTCTGATGCTTTCTGTATGCATGACCATACTCAATTCTCTACCCATCTCTCTCAACTTGTTTTCCATGTGCCCTATGTATTCTACCCCTTTTGATTTTGCAATCTGCATCCATATGTGGGTCCTGACCCTTTCCTTTTCCAACTAGAAGAAAAGAGGCACTGCAAACTTTTGTGGGATGATCTTCCCACCTTCCAGAAGGTTGTAGTGGGAGCCTAAGTTAGGCTAAGGTCCAGGCTCTGGTATCTCTTTTGCCTTACCTTCCTCCTGGGTTTGTTCTTCTACTTTCTTTTCCAGTTTTTCAATTTCTTTGAGCTTTGCCAATGTCTCTTGTAGAGAGGTTTTCGCCTCCTGTAGGACTGCTTTAGAGTCCATTAATTTAATCCTTTCTTTCCAGGTAGAGGTCTTAGGACTTCCTCTCTTGTAAGTGATGGATATTTTGGAGGGAGATTCCTCCTTTGTTACAGTAGGTGCACCCTCGATGATGATGGGTTCCTTTGAAGGTGGCTGAGGCTTCCCCATCTTGATTCTGGTTCTCTTTCGAGCTTTGAAGTACATAGATGGTTGTCTCTTCCTTTTTCCCTTGGGCTTGACTGGAGTACTAAGTGCAGCAAGAATAGTTGCTGCTTCTCTTGCTAGTGTCTCAGGAGACACTTCTTCTTGCTGTGCTTCTTCCTTCCCATCTGCTATTTTTCCTGTGTTTGTTGTCTTTGATTTTGTTTTTGTTGTCTCTGGTGTTGTTTTCTCCTCTACTTGCTGAGTTTCTGCCTTTCCTATGGCGGCCTTTTTCTGAGCTGTCTTAGGATTTTTCTTTTCAGTTCTTGTCCTCTTCCTTTTCTCTGTTGTGGTTTTCCCTTTTCTGCTTTTGATGTTGTTTTCTTCTCTGCTTTAGGCTTAACTGTGGTGGTGTTGTTGGGAAAAGTGTCTACTCAGAACAACCCTATCCTGCTAAGGTGTGATAGTGCCTTAGCAACAAACAAGGAAAACTACTTTCGTATTCTTCTTTATGAATTGTAAACGAAGAGGAATTGGATGAAGCAACCTATGTCTTTCGCTAGTCCTTGATCCAATCTCTCTTCTCTTTGACAGCTTCCAGCTACCTGCTCCCTTACTTGCCCAGCTTCACCAAGTTCCTGCAAGATCACAGAAGAGGAAAACTACACAAAGACATAGATTTACATTCATAAATAGCTTAGGATCAGATTTAAGCTAAACATGCAAATATAACAAAACATCATTGATACACAAGCATGTAGGAGAAACTCAAAATAGTTTTATTGATATCACAAGAAAATCCAGGAGGAGATACAACCAAGTGAGTCCTGATCCAGCATCAACCTCCCAGCAAAGGAATCCATTCTTCACCTCCAACAAAGCATAAATCACCCAATGCACCAATCTCAATCTCAAAACCAACAACAATTCTCTGCAAAGTACAAAATTCCAGCCTCTGGATCTCTAGGATGAGGGATCCATATATAGATGTATGCAAAGAGGATGAGTCAGCTTATAATTTGAATTGTGGCTTCTCTCTGTCAGTTCTTTCTTCCACTTGGAGACTGAGAACCTCTTACTCATCCTTGGTCGAACTCAGTGAGGCAAGTGTCATTGGGGAAGATTCTGGAAGCTTCCATTGTCTGTCCACCTCGCGGAATGACACTGCCATTTGTAATTTCCCGCTCAGCGCACCCTGGTAGTGCATTTAGGTGCGTTGCAATGCACCTAGCTAGTGTACTGGGGTGCTATGCAACGCAGGTAGCTAGTGGAGCAGCTGAAATGATCCTGATTTGACTGATTCTGAGTAGTTTCTGGTGGAGAACTTCTAGGAGAAGCTGTAATTGGTTGACCTTGTTCCTTTAGGGGCAGGAACAACACTTTTAGGGACTTAGGATCCCTTGGTTTATGGACATTTCATGCTTAGAGCTGTAAGGCACAAAAATGTCTATAACAGGTGGTGCCATGTTTCTCCTCTCCTCTCTGTTTTTCTTCTTTTTCTTATTCCAATTGAATATTTTGTGCTTCTTCATGGATTTCCTTCTCAAGTTCCTCTTTCTGTTCCTCCTCTTCACTGCCAGATGGACTAAGGTCATCAGTGAGAGTTCTTATGCCATATTCTTTGGTCATGTTCCTAAAAATCTCCCAGGCTATAGGGATTGTGTAAGTGTGGAGGGCATCCTCCACCAGCAATTTAATGAGCCCATGGTGAGCTAGTTGGTCTAGAACCCCTGCATTAAATTTGGTGCTACACTTTATCAAGGATTGGAGGAGGAAATATGGAAGACTGAGTTTTCTAGGTGTAGGTAGGTCCATGCCATACCTTAGTTCATGTAACAATCTAAAATGATAACCATAGACTATACTATATCTTACTTCACAGAGATATATTTCATGATATGGTACCTGAACTCACCTTGTGGATAAAGCATACTTGTCCTTCTGATCCCATTCTTATCCTCCACATGATGTTCATCAAGCTGGAAAAAGGTATTTTTAGCAACCTGTCTTAGTGGTTTTTCTTCTTTGCTCCAGGGGAGCCCAAGTGGAAGACCTATAATTCTATTGATGAATTCTGGTGTAAGTTCTATGGTTAGACCCCTGAAACTGACTGTAGCATGGGTTTTTGAATGATGTCTTAAAGATATTAAAAATTCCTCTGTAACTTCTTCATCATACCCATGAAATTTCTCAAAGAAAGGCATCCAATTTGCCCTGGTAAAGAGGGCTACCACTTCTGGGTGTTCATGCAATTTGCTGGAGTTCAGAGGCTCCTTTCTCATAAAACCCCCTATCATGATGTTCAATGACTGCTAGAAATTCTCAGGTGAGGAGGAAGGCAGCAAATTTTCAAACCCAAAAATAGAGGAACAACTGAGGGATTTTTCTGGAACCAAAGAGAGTTTTTTGTGTTTCTTCTTTTCAAAATTTTTTTTTAATTTTCTTGCCCTTCAAACTCTGTTCTCAACCTTAACTTACTTCTCGGGCTGTTGGAGGAAATCAATAGTTTTTCTTTCTTTTTTTTTTTAAACAACACAGGGAGCAAGACAATGTTTTTCTTTGATAGAGAACCGAATGCAAATTCAGTGCTTTACAAGCTTAATTTCCTATGGTTGCATCACTTCTTCATACAGGAGAATACCATGGAGGAGAAAGAGATAGACTTTTAGTGCAGAGAGTAGAATGGAGAGACTGTATATCTTTCAAAAAAACACAAGAAGAATTTTGTTTTCACTTTCCTTTTATTTTTCAACCCAGTACTTTGCTTCAAATCCCACCACCTTTTGTAGACATATAACATGCAGAGTGGGTTTTCCCGAGCCTACCTTCTTTCGAGCTTGAATTTGGCACAAAATCTTGAATTCTCCCTCTGTAGAGCTGTTCACTGGACCTCCTATAGAACGACTCCTGTAGATGGTGTTTCGCTCCTATAGAGTGTGATAATGCTCCTGTAGAGCCCAATAAGTGGGAGGGTTTTGAAAACTAGCAGAGAGCAACTGTTTCGAGGTTTTGAAGGTGGTAGGTAAGTTGTTGCAGCCGAGAACTCGTCGATGCAAATGAAAAAAAAAGGTGGTGGAGGCTTCTACTGCAGCGTACTTAAGCTCATGGCGTGTTTTGCGGTGATGAGGTGAGGTGGCAGGAAGGGTACATTATCCCCATTCGGACCGTTGGTCCCTACTCCAGTGCCATTATGATCTTTCATGCCGCCTGCTCACAATTACTTCCATCATTCCTGTTATATGTCGCCACCACTACCTGTTTTGAGTTTTCTTCCCGAGTTGACTGAAAACACGTGCCACTTGCAGCCACTGAACATTGTTTGAATTAGACGAGGTGATGTTTGAACTGGACGAGGGGTTCTGTTTGAATTGGATGAGGGTGGCCAATTAGTTGGCCATCAATTTTGTTTAATCATGACCATCTCAATGGTTCATGCAATTTCTAAATCATATTTATGCAATAAAGGAACAGGTTTAGCCACTTACCTGTTAATCGCTACCATGCTTTGCATGCTCAGACTTTGTTCATGGATTACTGTTGCTGTTGGCACTTGTGGCTTCTAAGATGGTGATTCGGCTACTCCATGTTGGTGATCTTTGATTAGGAACTGCTCCTTGCACGTTGTATACACCTGGGGCTGCACTGACCTTGCCTCTGGAGCTTGTTTTTTTAAAGGGATCAACTCTTATAGGAATCCTGCAGGATTTCCTGTAGCTGCTTCTCCCTCTAAAATTTCAAGCTAATGCTTGAGCAGGGACTGAAGAGATAGCCGAGGGAGGTTCTGAAGGAAAGGAAAAGCAGCTGGAATGCATCAGGTAAGAAAAAAATTAAGAATGTTGTTGTTTTATTCATCATTTTAAAAAAGAAAAACAAATGAAACATAATTTCTGTGTTTTCTGTGTAGGGAAGAAAGAAGCGAGTGGAAATGTAGTGGTGCAGGGATGGAATGGAGGGTTAGGAGGATGAATGGTGGCAGGGAGGTCCACAGGCCTTGTTATAGACATTTTTGTGCCCTACAACTCCAAGCATGAAATGTCCATGAACCAAGGGCTCCTAAGTCCCTAAAAGTGTTTTTCTGACCCCTAAAAGAACAAGGTCAACAGATTACAGCTTCTCCCAGAAGTTCTCCACCAGAAACTGCTCAAAATTGGTCAAAACAGGATCATTGCAGCTGCTCCACTGGCTAGGTGCGTTGCATCTCACCCAAATGCACTGTGAGGGTGCGTTGCATTTCAAAACTCCCTTCTGTAGGGTGCAATGGGCAAGAAATTACAAATGGCAGTGTCATTCTGCGAGGTGGAGAGACAATGGAAGCTTCCAGAATCTTCTCCTGTGACACTTGCCTCACTGAATTCGACCAAGGATGAGTAAGAGGCCCTAAGTCTCCAAGTGGAAGCAAGAACTGATAGAGAGAAGACACTAATCAAATCACAAGTTGACTCATCCTCCTTACAGATATCTATATATGGATCCCTCATCCCAGAGATCCAGAGGCAGGAATTTTGCATATTGTAAGGAATTGTTGTTGGTTTCTAGAGACAAACATCAGATTGTTGGGTGATTTATGCTTTGTTTGAGGTGAAGAGGGGCTTTTTTGCTGGGAGGTTGATGCTGGGTCGGAACCACTGGTTGTAACTCCTCCTGGATCTTTTCTTGTTTATCAATAAAAACTATTTGAGTTCTCCTCCATGCTTCTGTATCATGGATGCTTGTTACATTTGTATGGTTGACTTAAATCTGATCCTAAGTTGTTTATGAATATAGATCCATGTCTTTGTATAGTGCTCCTCTTCTGTGATCTTACAGGTACTTTGTGAAGCTGAGCATGCAAGGGAGCAGGTAGCTAGAGACTATCAAAGCAGAGAGGGATTGGATCAAAGGATTAGTGCAAGACACAGGTTGGTTCTTTCTATTCCTCTCTATCTATAATTCATAAAGGAAATACAAAAGTAGTTTTTCTTTGTTTGTTTCTAAGGAAGCTGTCACACCTTAGTGGGATAGAGCAGTTCTAAATAGACACTTTTCCCTGTAACAAAATGGCGACTCCACTGGGGAGTGTCTAATTAGTTTGTTTGTGTATCATTCTTTGTTGTTTGTTTCATAAACTTATAAGTAGCTTTCGAATGGAATTTGCCATAACAAATGCAAAGTAGATAACTGTTGCTTCAATCCATTCACTGGATCTGTTTATGATTTAGATAGCTGATTCACAAACTATCTGATTGCCCTTGTGATAGCTCTTAGATCCTCCTTAGATCTACCCCTGATTGTTGCATTACTGATTGCTTTTTACTCGGTCAAAAACCAAGGACTGAACTGCAAACTGTGACCCGGAACCCGGACAGAGTCTCGTTTCTGGCCCAGCGCAGGTACTGTTCAGAGACCCTGAATTTTAGCGCACTTCCCGAAGGGGCAACCTGCGCTGCATTTTAGATTCTCTGTGTTACAGGTGCGCTGATCAAACTAGCTCTGTGCAGCTGTGGTTCCTGTGCTTCATTCTTTCCAGTTCTATCCCTGAATTTTGTTGCCTGTGATCAGTATATGTCTGTTTGAAACCTCTTTTCCTTGCTGTTATTCCGCCTCCTTTGTACAAAAGAACTATAGATGTTTTTGTGTGTTTGTTGAGTCGTTTACAGTTTTCCTTTGCAAAAGTAGCATAGTCGTACTGTAGTCCTTTGATTTGAATCTGTCGCAAGTGTCAATTTCGATCATAGGAGAAAGTTTGATTGCTGTTGATGGTCGATTATCCTGTTACTATTGCCTTTGGTCTAAATTTGTAATTTTCTAGTGTCAAGAACAAGTGTTCATTTCAAAATCGTAAGGTGTCGTAATCATCTTTGTTTTTTGATTTCGAAAAAGAGCTTGTTTATATTTGTCGCTTGAAAAGAAATTCAGATTTGTACATCAACTTTCTTTTTAGCATCAATACTAAGAAAGTAAAAAACAAATACATGCATGTGCATTTTCATATAGGCAGTCTGTTTGGCTTGATTTAGGAAAGTGCATTTACGATGTTCTATTTGCTCTTTGTGAAAAGATTTTGTCTTTCTTTTCCCCTAGTAGCTAGGATTTTCATTGCACAAAAGAGATAAAAGTTTGGTTATCATCTTTAGATTGCATTTTAGGAATTACATCTACATCTCATGGTGAACCCGAAAGGAAAACTTCATAAACAAGATCAACTTAAAATAAATTCAATGAATCTAACAATGCTTTGGAACTTAACGCACAACATTTAGAGGTCTAGGCTAGAGACGTATTCCGACATCGTAAAGCCTGGTAACTGTTGTCCTCACTGATGGTTGGGTGATTCCTCCACTTTGAGACGATAAGTGCCAGTACGGACTTGTTCTCCCACGTGCCGTCGAGTATATTTTGGGAGACCCGTATAGGCTTAAATCCTTTATCCATAGGAAGCCGTGTCTGCCTCCCTATCGATCGCAATGCACTGAACACAGTATTCGGGAAGATTGGTTGTCGTACCATAAAAAGTATTCTGCAATTTTGTGATTAGTTTGGTACTCCCTCTACCTAGATCTCCAGACTAGTCCCTTTCGTTCCTTTTCAGACTCCTTAATGGAAAAGGTCCATCTGAGCACTTGTCACTTTAGGCTCATTAAAAATCGAAGGAGACTAGAGTCATCTTTTGTTTTTTCTCGACTCTTAAAAACTGAAAAAACAAGTTGTGTCAAAGCGTCTAAAAATTTATTTTAAAAGGAATATTCATTACCCCTTTCCTACGTTGATCTTGGGTTGAGAAAATGGAGTCCACCAACCAAGGAATTCACCTTGGAGGAAATCCTAGTCCCTTCTCCTCTTGGGGAGATGTTGGTGCACCCCATATGGCCACATTGTCGCTTCCAGGACTGACAATTGGTTTGCCTGTATGGCTCTTCTCAACCTCTCTCGTTGTTATAGACATTTTTGTGCCTCGCGTCAAGGAGCAGGAAATGTCGATAATTACAGGGATCCTCAGTCCCTAAACATGTTGTTCTTACCCCTAAAAGAACAAGGTCATCAATCAACAGCACTTCCAATCAGTTCTCCACCTGAAAACACTTCAGAACAGGCTTATTTTGGATCATGTCAGCTGCTTAACTGAGCTTCTGCGCTGTATTGCAACTATCCCACTCTGTACCTGCGCTGGAAGTCAAAAACAATGAAGGCTACCTGCGCTGGGCGAGATTGGCCAAGTGGCACAGTCCTCCTGCAAGGTGTCAATTGCCCAGGAAGCTTCCAAACTGACACTTGGTTCATCAGATTCGCCTTGTGATGAGTAAGAGGTACTTGATCACCATGTGTAACCAAGGATCTCCAAGTGGACTCAAGAACTGAAGATTAACTGAAGAGGGAGAGGACACTAGTCAGCTCTATGCCAGCCTCAAGCTGACTCATCCTCTTTTCTTCTCTCCTATATATAGAGCTCTTCTATGAGGTCTAAGGAGGCTGGAATTTTGTATAAGCAAGGAGGTGCTGTTGGTATACTGCCAGGATTATTGGGTGATTGTTTTACTAGAGGTGAAGAAGAGAGTTCTTACTGCCGAGGAGGTGCTGCTGGATTGGGGCCAACATCATTGGTTGTAACTTCCTCTGGAACCCTGTTACTTTCTATCAATAAAGTTTGCATGTTCTTCTATATACTTGTTTTACATAGATGCTTTTGTGTTTACATGTATATTTGATGCAACCTAATCCATGCTTCAATTATGATTGCTTGTATCTCGTAGTTTGCTCCCTTTTGTTGTGCAGATTCTGTGTGTAGCTGGATCGGCTTGGAGAGTAAAGAGCTGGGAACGGGATACAAAGCGAGAAGGACAAGGATCGACTAAGCGCAAGACACCAGGTTGGTTGATCCTCTTTCTATTCTCTCTGTGCTTTCATAAAGATGAACATGAAAACTTTGTCATTCAGTTGTTGCTAAAGTCTGTCACCTTTAGAAAGGGTTAGTGTCATCCGCATCGGATACTTTTCCCCACAACAAACTGGCGACTCCGCTGGGGAGATCCTAGTATCTTGTTGTTGTAGAATTTTGCTATTCATTTCTTGAAGAAAGGAGTACCGAATCGAAAAGCTTTTGACTCTATCAAAAGCGAAGTAGAGGGTTGCTACTCTTGCTCCTTTGCTGAGCAAATTCAAGATTTAAAGAGCTAATCTACAGATGAATCCTTACTCTTAGTGATAGATCTTTATCCTCTTGATCATCCCTTAGCCTGTACTTAACCCATAGCATTTTATTTCAGTCAAAACAGTACATTTTTGAGCTTTTTATGACCCGGAATTCTTAGCAGACGTAACTCTCGTAAGTCAGTGCAGGCTGTCCACAGGCAGTCTGCATTACAGCGCAGGTGCTCCCTTCGGGAACTGCGCTGAGAGTGAAACTGGCAGACCAGTGCCTGCGCTGGTCCAGTTGGCCTTAGTCTAGCTCAGCTCTTCCTTTGTGTCTTGGCCCTGTTTGCACTTGTTTTTGGCTGATTGCTTGCTGGTTATTGTATTTGCTGTAGACCACTTCTCCTTGACATTATTCCGCCTCAGTTGTGTGATGAAATTGTAAACGTTCTTTCAGTATTTCTTGTTTCAGTTACAATTTCCCATTGTGAAAAGCGAACCTAGTAGCTGTGGCCTCTTAGATTGCGATCTTATGAGTTAGTGTTATTGCTGTTCATAGCTGTTTTGGATTGGTTTGCTTCTCACTTTATGGTTTGAATCTATACTTTTCCTGTATTTAAAACAAGTCTTTCATAAGGTGTTCTTTTGATTGTGGACAAGCTTGTTTATTTCTACTTGAAAGTTGATTCAAAAATCATACAACAGTTTCCTTTTGTTAAGCATCAACATTAAGGATAACGAAAAGAAATACATGCATTGTGCATTTTGCATTTGACTGTATGCTTGACGATTTAGGAAAATGTGCATTATAGTGTGTGTTCTTTGATCTGTGGAAAAAGTTGTGTCTTGCTCTTTCCTCAAGTAGATTAAGGTTTTCAAAGTTGAAAGATTGAAAAGATTTTGCTTCTCATTCTTAGATTGCATATAGGAAGTTGTATATATACATCTCGTGGCGAACCTGAAAGGCAAACTGTTAAGGAAGATCAACATTAAAATAAACTCAATTTACATAACAACGCTTTGGAATTTAACGCAAACATCTAGAGGTCTAGGTAGAGACGTGTTCCGGCGTCGTTAAACATAGTGACTGTCGATCTCTACGAAGGTGGGTGATTCCTCCTGAGAGTCGGTGGCACTAACACGGATTTGAGCTCCCGCGTACCGTCGCGTATATTGGGAGACCCCTATAGGCTTTTATCCTTTATCCTTAGGAAACCGTGTCGGCCGCCCTACTGATCGCGATGCTGTGAACACAGCATTCACGAAGATCGACCACCCGTACCGTAAAACGTATTCTGTGGTTTCGCGAAAGGTTTGGCACACCCTCTGCCTAGATCTCCAGAGCAGTTTCTTTTGGCCCTTTTCAAACTCTATAACTGAAAAGGTCCAACCGAGCATTTGTCACTTCGGGCTCGTTAATACATCGAAGGCGACTAGAGTCATCTTTAGCTTTTTCTCGACTCTTAAAACATGAAAAAGCAAGTTTGTGTCTATAAGCGTCGTAAATAAAACTTATTTTAAAGCGGAACATAATCACCTGTTATTCCCACGTTGATCTTTCAGTTGAAAAGTATGGAGCCCACCAACCAAGGAAGTAACCTTGGCGGAAGTCCAAATCCCTTCTCCTCTTGGGGAGATGTTGGTGCGCCTCATATGGCTACATTGTCACTTCCAGGATTGACAATCGGCCTTCCTGTTTGGCTCTTTTCAACTAATGTTGTCCAAATCGCCACTAATCCTGAGCAGTCGAATCAACTGTCAGAACAATCTAGAACTACCCACCAGCCTTCTACCTCTTGTGATACTTCCTCTGATCCTTCATCTTCGCAGGGTAGAGCCGGCAAAAGTCAGCCTCCCAAGGAGAAGAAGGAAAAGAAGAAGAAAGGGAAGAAGCAGAAGGAGCCTCTGGCGAAGGCGACTGGGGGCAAGCAGAAGAAAACTGACAAAAACCCACACACTGCACCGACCAGGCCTAAATCACCATGTGTCATTTGCAAAGGGATCCATTTCCATTGTGATTGTCCTTGTATTCCCCGGATACTAAGGGACTGGTCCCCGAGGTTGCACAATCCGGTAGCATCAACCTCTGGTTGTCAAGTTGATTGCATTCCCTCAACTAGCGAGAGTGAAGGACGAAGAAGGGGACCAAGATCACCCTGTCTATTGTGTGAAGGTCACCATGCCATCCACAAATGTCCATTCTTAGATGAGGCAAAGAGAGTTTTGGAAGATCGCCCGGTGTCACCGGTGCAACTTCCGCCTGGATACCGAAAACTCGCGCCTAATCCCTCGATAGTTGAAAATCCAGTTGAACCACTCAAGTGGTCAGCTGATGTGTCAGTCATTGAGAATGAACCTACCGAATCTAGACCAGACGAAAGTCTAAAGGTCGAAATGGCAGTTGACCCGGTTCTTCCTTCAAAGGTTCTATCGTCCAATGACTCCGTCATTGAAGACCCGTCTTCAAATGACACCGTCACCGAAGTGTCGTCTTCATGTGACACCCTCACTGATGAGAACAAGGATGACACCATCCAGGTTCTCTTTATCAGCACCGACTCCGACGAGCATCCGGGCAATGCGCCCATTCCTTTATCGCAGGAAGGAACATCATCTGAGTCGTATCCGGCCGTATATTCGGTCCCACCACCAAGCAACCTGGTTGTATCCTTTGATTGGAATCAACTAGGCAGACCCCGGTTACCAGCCAGTACACTATTTAGAATCATTGTCCAGATCTATAGAATGGTTATGGCTGGTACTATCATTGATGAAGGGGCGTCTGTGAGTATCCTTTCCTCTATTGCTTGGAAAGCACTGGGTTCCCCAGCGCTTTTACCTGAGTTGAGAAATCTCTCAGGTTTTGATAAAGGAACCAGTCGACCATTATGAATCCTCCCCGATGTACCTGTTACATTGAAGGGGAAGACCGTCAGGATGAACGTGTTGGTAGTTCAAGGACCCTTGGATTATAACCTACTCCTTGGACGCGACTATATTTATTGCATGGGAGCGATAGTCTCCTCACTCTTTAGAGTAATGTGTTTTCCACACGAAGGAAGGGTGGTCAAGCTCGTAGACCAGCTTTCATTTCCGGGATCTCGCATCGCAAATAGTCAAATACCAATCCTAAATGGTCTGTTCACTCAAGATTCGCCTCCGCCCCCAGTCCTCCTTCCCGATGAGCGCGAGTAATTCGGAAAGAAAGACTAGGACCCAGGGGGCATGCACCCTGGTCTGCTTCGGGCAGAAGAAACTCCGGGTATAAGGAAGAATTTCCGCAGGAGAAAATTTGGGAATCATTCACCTTTGTCTAAAAAAGTGGGCAATGCCCAAGTAGGAATTCCCTTATTGTAACAAGTAGTCACCATCTTTAAATTCAAGCCTCGCCCATCGAAACATATGTTTTGAAGGATAAGCAGGGGCAGTAAACTAAGAAGGAGACCGTATTGTTGTGACAGAGGGTAACCATCTTTGGACAACCCAATGATAGACACCGCCGAAGAAAGAGATTGATTTGCGGCAGCGAATAGAACCACTCTTCGGATAATAAGAAAGAGGCAAGCCTCCCTCGATAATACCAATGTTTTATCTTTGAGTAGTGTTCTTCTATTGTCACAATAGCTGTTTGTTAAAAGTGGGCCGACAGGAAGTCTGAGTACTGCGTAAGACCCCTTAAAATAACGAGAAGACAAGTATCGTTAGCATTAGATTAGCAAGATGACAAATAACTGTGAACACCCAAAGAAAAGCAGAAGTAGGAGAGAGGAGGGGCAACCTCGAAATTCTATCCTATACCTGGGGGCATGCAAACTTTCTGGAGTGCAAGCTAGGGGCGGTTATTTATCTGGTTTTAAGATTAGCCGTTTCCAAACTTGCATGAAAGAAAGCCTGTGGGGCAGAAGTAAAATTTGCCAAAATAAGAGCATAGCTGTAGTAAGGCATAAGCTCTATAAAAATTGGTCCTTATAGGAGGCATTCTTATGACTGGTATATCGAGCAGTTTTAGCATATAGTTCATGCTCGTTAAAAAATAAACGCGAAATTCGAGCAGTTTTAGGCCTGAATTTATGCTCGTTAAAAAATAGAAAAGTGTGAGCAAATGTTTCCCCCAGAGTTCAAGCTCATGGAAAAAATGAACCGGTAAATAACCTTTTGAGATCGTAAATTCATTAGCCATAAGAACCTTGATCGTGTTTTCATCCACCACCTCCACCGTTCATTTGGCCGATCATTCACTTCCATTGGTGTGTTTACCTCTTTCGAGAAACAGCTGCGAAGAGTGATTTCACCTAGCCATCCTTGTGACACTGCCGTGATTGGAAATTCCAACCTGTACCTGGAATCTGTAGCTATCCATGTTTATCACTCGTTCCTCAAAAGACGAGTCTTCTTTCAGCTCTTTTCACTGACTCGTAAAATATGAAAAGTTTGCCGAGTTTTGGCCTTCCAGCTCGTTAAAATGACCGGAACGCTATCCCTCCTCTAAATTTTAATCTTTTTGGACTTGAGGGATTATTGCACAAAAGGATCGAGCGCTTGCCTGGTTCAGCTCGTTAAAAATACCGAACAGCCATCCCTTTTGTATTGTTTTATACTTTTTCGGACTTAAGGGATTAGCTGACGAAAAAGGAATTATGGAGTTGACTTTCTGTACCTTTTTAGACTCTCTAAAAATGAAAAGGACCGAGTTTTCCTTGTCGTTAGACTCGTTAAAATAATTAAATAGCGACAAACTTGTCTTTAGACGAGAACGAGTTTCCCTATCGCTAGGCTCGTTAAATCTTAGCGATGGGCTTGCCCGAAGGGCAGGTTATAGAACAAGCATATGTTATCCTCCTCAAGCTTGACAAAAATAAAGAGGTACTGGTCAGAAATGACTGGGGAAAAATTGGGAGAACATCAAAGTTTAGAGGTAGCAAGTCACTCTTGAACATGACACTTTTTCTTCCGTATCACATCGGGTTGGGTTGTCTCATTCACCGGTTTCATCACCATGGTCCTCGCCACACCATCCATTCGGGGTAATGCTACCGATCCACCACATCAGTGTCGTTATATGTTCAAGAGGGGTCATTCAGAAAGTGTCAACCGTGTCCCATCCACTACCATACATTTTCCTTCATCCATTTCATGATCGCCACCCTGAATCATATGTCACAGTTTGTTTCACCTCCACTAAATCATTAGCTCCGTTCCGTGTCATTGATGTGGGATTCATCAAGGCCCTCCTTTGACGGATCACTTCTTGTCGACTTCAGCTCATTATCCAAGAAGTCGATCTAGGAACACCCCCATCAGTACTTTGAAGCTTGCATGCCTCAATGGCAAGTTTCTCACTTCCGGCGACAGGTATACATCAATGACCTTCGACCAGAAGATTTTGCGTGACGTTCGACGCCAAGTCCTTTATTCACGCCACGTGAATTGTACTGCCGTACCTTGAGGGTCATCGTCATTATTGGTGATTCCTCTCGCGCTTGTTAACGGTTTTCATTATTGACCGGTAATCAAGCGATGTCTTTCCATGTTCGACTTCAGCGTAATTCTCACATGGATCGACTTGTACTTAGAGTGAAGATCGAACGAGTTTGAAGACCCCGGATCTAGTTTCATCCATCCGGGCTGCGATATATATTCAGGAAATATAAAAGCATTTGCCATGTACATCATTGCAGCAGATGATCATCCTCCTCAAAGGATGATAATTTTAGCGGAAGATTATCAGTCTGTCTTCAGACGATCGTCTGTCATATGTACCAAAATGTATTTATAGAAAGCTGAGCATGGGAATACCCGCCTCAGCTAGATCATGAGAATAATGATGAATGAAAGATAATGTATTGTATTGTATTGTATTACAGGGCACTCTCCTCAGCACTGGAACGAACTTCGGACCCTCTAGCTAAAGCATTTCACCCGATTAACGGCCTCATACTTTAGGGGGCAACTGTTATAGACATTTTTGTGCCTCGCGTCAAGGAGTAGGAAATGTCGATAATTACAGGGATCCTCAGTCCGTAAACATGTTGTTCTTACCCCTAAAAGAACAAGGTCATCAATCAACAGCACTTCCAATCAGTTCTCCACCTGAAAACACTTCAGAACAGGCTTATTTTGGATCATGTCAGCTGCTTAACTGAGCTTCTGCGCTGTATTGCAACTGTCCCACTCTGTACCTGCGCTGGAAGTCAAAAACAATGAAGGCTACCTGCGCTGGGCGAGATTGGCCAAGTGGCACAGTCCTCCTGCAAGGTGTCAATTGCCCAGGAAGCTTCCAAACTGACACTTGGTTCATCAGATTCGCCTTGTGATGAGTAAGAGGTACTTGATCACCATGTGTAACCAAGGATCTCCAAGTGGACTCAAGAACTGAAGATTAACTGAAGAGGGAGAGGACACTAGTCAGCTCTATGCCAGCCTCAAGCTGACTCATCCTCTTTTCTTCTCTCCTATATATAGAGCTCTTCTATGAGGTCTAAGGAGGCTGGAATTTTGTATAAGCAAGGAGGTGCTGTTGGTATACTGCCAGGATTATTGGGTGATTGTTTTACTAGAGGTGAAGAAGAGAGTTCTTGCTGCCGAGGAGGTGCTGCTGGATTGGGGCCAACATCATTGGTTGTAACTTCCTCTGGAACCCTGTTACTTTCTATCAATAAAGTTTGCATGTTCTTCTATATACTTGTTTTACATAGATGCTTTTGTGTTTACATGTATATTTGATGCAACCTAATCCATGCTTCAATTATGATTGCTTGTATCTCGTAGTTTGCTCCCTTTTGTTGTGCAGATTCTGTGTGTAGCTGGATCGGCTTGGAGAGTAAAGAGCTGGGAACGGGATACAAAGCGAGAAGGACAAGGATCGACTAAGCGCAAGACACCAGGTTGGTTGATCCTCTTTCTATTCTCTCTGTGCTTTCATAAAGATGAACATGAAAACTTTGTCATTCAGTTGTTGCTAAAGTCTGTCACCTTTAGAAAGGGTTAGTGTCATCCGCATCGGATACTTTTCCCCACAACAGTCGTTCAGAACACCACTATTCCTGAACAATCAAATCAGCAAATAGACGAGTCCAGAGTTACCCACCAACCTTCTACTTCCTCTAATTCTTCCTCTCCTCCTTCCTCTTCACTTGATGGGGCTAGTAAAGCCAAAAGTCAAGTTCCTAAGGAGAAGAAGGAAAAGAAGAAGAAAGAGAAGAAGAAGAAGGAGTCGAAAGCAAATGGGGGCAAACGAGTGTCGTCTAACGAAAATCCACACACTGCACCGATCAGGCCTAAATCGCCATGTGTCATTTGCAAAGGAGACCACTTTCACAGAGATTGTCCTTGCATCCCTCGGATCTTAAGGGACTGGTATCCTCGTTTGCACAACCCAGTGTCGTCAACCTCTGATGATCATGTTGAAAACACACCGTCAACTAGTGAAAGTGAAGCCCCAGGACAAAAAGGAAAATATAGATTTCCTTGTAAACTGTGCGAAGGCGATCATGCCGTCCACCGTTGTCCCTGCTTAGATGAAGCTAAAAGAGTTTGGGATGATCGTCCAGTTTCACCGTTACGACTTCCTCCTGGATATAAAAAACTCTTGCCAAGTCCGTCACTAGTTGAAAATCCGGCTAACCCGCTCAGGTGGTCGGTCGATGCATCTGTCATTGAAGATGAACCATCTGAATCCATACCAGACGAAAGTCAAAAGGTCGAGGCGGCAGTTGACCCTGTCTTGCCTTCAGAGGTTCCATCTTCAGATGATACAAACACTGAAGAGAACAAAGATGACACCGTCCAAATTCTTTTCATAAGCACAGACTCCAACGGACATGGGGACAATTTACCCATTCCTTTACCGCAGGAAGGAAGTTCGTCAGAGTCGTACCCGACCGTCTATTTGGTCCCACCTCCAAGCAACCTAGTTGTCTCCTTCGACTGGAATCAACTAGGTAGACCCTGTTTACCAGCTAGTGTACCATTCCGAATTATTGTTCAAATATATAGAATGGTTATGGCTGGTACCATCATAGATGAGGGGGCTTCTGTGAGTATCCTTTCCTCAACTGCTTGGAAAGCGCTTGGTTCGCCATCACTTTTGCCTGAGATGAGAAATCTAACAGGCTTTGATAAAGGAACCAGTCGACCGTTAGGGATCCTTCCCGATGTGCCCATAACATTGAGAGGGAAAACCGTTCACATGAACGTAATGGTAGTTCAAGGACCCCTGGATTACAATCTACTCCTTGGACAAGACTATATTTATTGCATGGGAGCAATTGTCTCCTCACTCTTTAGAGTAATATGTTTTCCGCACGAAGGAAGAGTGGTCAAGCTCGTGGACCAGCTTTCATTTCCCGGATCATAGAGAGCAAATAGTCATATACCATCCCTGAATGGTCTTTTCACGCAAGAAATGTCTCAATCTCCAGTCCGTCCTCTCGATGAGTGCGAGTGATTCAGAGGGATATGACTGAAACCCAAGGGGCATGCACCCTGGTCTGCCTCGGCAGGAAAACTTCGGGGATAGGGTAGGTTTCCGCGAGAGAATATGACTAGTCTGTACCCCCATCCGTGATTGGAAGAGGGGGTTATTCTAGAACAAGATTCTCTTGTCAAAGTTATGTGAGTTGGTGGGCATCGCCGCTCACCTTTGTTTATTTCGGTAGACATCTCCGAAGAAGTGTTTTATTTATGCCATAAATAGAACAATCTTTGGTAACCTGTAAGAGGTAGGCCTCTCTCGGTAAAACAAATGTTTTAACGGACTAAAGAAGTGGTAACCTTGAAAGTCTGTTTTATACCTGGGGGCATGCAAACCTTTTGGAGTGCAAACAAAGAGTGATCATTTATCTGTTTTTTGGATTGGTCGTTTCCTAACTTGCATAAAGAAAGGATGTGGGGCAAAACTCTAAAAGTTGTCGTTTTTATATGGGACATTCTTATCACAAGACTGGATTAATCGAGCAGTTTTAGCACATAGTTCAAGCTCGTTAAAAAAAAAACATAAGACATGAGCAAATGTTTCCACCCGCATTTAAGCTCATTAAAAAATGAACTATTCCCCGGTAAATAACCATCGTGGATGTAGTACTTCAGCCGTTAAAGCCTTGGTCGTGTTTGCACCGTCACCTCCACTTTTCATTGGCTGATCATTCACCTCCATTTGATTGTTTACCCATTTTGAGGAACAACTGCGAAGAGTGATTTCACTAGCCATCCTTGTGACACTGCCGTGATTGGAAAATTCCAAATCGTACCTGGAATCAGCTGCTACCCGTTTTATCACTCATTCCTCAAAAGACGAGTCTCCTTTAAGCTCTTTTCAACTGACTCGTAAAATATGAAAAGATTGCCCAGCCATTGGCCTCTCCAGCTCGTTAAAGGGACAGGAAGTGATATCCCTCCTCTAGATTTTAATCTTTTTGGACCTGAGGGATTATTACACAAAAAGATTGAGCGCTTGTTTTGTTCGGCTCGTTAAAACTATCGAAAATTCATCCCTTATGTATTGTTTTATACTTTTTCGGACTTAAGGGATTAGATGACGAAAAAGGAATTTTTGAGTTACCTTTACGTCCCTTTTCAGACTCTCTAAAATTGAAAAGGACCGAGTTATCTTTGTCGTTAAACTCGTTAAAAAGATTAATAGCGACAAACTTGTCTTTAGACGAGAACGAGTTTCACTATCGCTAGGTTCGTTAAAACATAGCGATGGGTTTGCCCGAAGGGAAAATTATAGAACAAGCATATGTTATCCTCCTCAAGCTTGACAAAAATAAAGAGGTACTGGTCAACAATGACTGGGGAAAAATTGGGAAGAAAACTTGAAGAAACTTCATTGGTAGCAAGTCGCTCTTGAACATGACACTTTCACTCCGCATCCGAGTCGGGTTGGGTTGTTTCGTTCACTGGTCATATCACCATGGTTCCATCACACCATCCACATTTGGGGTTAACACTACCAATCCATCATGTCAGTGTCACCGATATGTTCAAGAGAAGTCATCCAGAGAAGTCACCTGTGTCTCACCCACTACCATACATTATACTCCATTCTTTCATGACCGCCACCCTGAACTTTATATCACCAGATCGTTTTCACCTCCATCAAAATCATTTGCTCCGTTCCGTGTCATTGATGTGGGATTCATTAAGGCCCTCCTGTGACAGATCACTTCTTGTCGACATCAGCTCATTATCCAAGAAGTTGGTCTAGGAACATCCCATTTAGTACTTTGAAGCTTGCATGCCTCAATGGCAAGTTTCTCACTTCCAGCGACAGGTTTACATCAATGGCCTTCAACCGAAAGATTTTGCGTGGTGTTCGACGCCAAGTCCTTTATTCACACCACGTGAATTGTAATGCAGTACCTTGAGGATCATTATCATTATCGGTGATTCCTCTCACGCTTGTTAACAGTTTACATCATTGACTGGTAATCAAGCGATGTCTTCCCATGTTCAACTTCAGAACATTTCTCACATGGATCGACTTGTACTTCGAGTGAAGATTGGGCGAGATTGAAGACCCCGGATCTAGTTTCATCCATCTGGGCTGTGATATATATTCAGGGGGATAAAGACATTAAATGTACAACATTGCAGCACAGATAATCATCCTACCAAAAGGATGATGGCTCTATCAGAATCATCAATCTACACTCAGACGATTGTCTGTCCTATGTACATGAAAATGAATTTATAAAGCTGAGCATGGGAATGCTTGCCTCAGCTAGATCATGAAAACAGTATGAAGATAATGTATTGTATTGTATCTTATTACAGGTCTCCTCCCAGCATTGAAAGAACTTCGGATCCTCATAATAAAGAATTTCACCCGACACCAAAAGGTTAACTGCCTCATTCTTTAGGGGGCAACTGTTATAGACATTTTTGTGCCCTACAACTCCAAGCATGAAATGTCCATAAACCAAGGGCTCCTAAGTATCTAAAAGTGTTGTTTTGACCCCTAAAAGAACAAGGTCAACAGATTACAGCTTCTCCCAGAAGTTCTCCACCAGAAACTGCTCAGAATTGGTCAAAACAGGATCATTGCAGCTGCTCCACTGGCTAGGTGCGTTGCATCTCACCCAAATGCACTGTGAGGGTGTGTTGCATTTCAAAACTCCCTTCTGTAGGGTGCGATGGGCGAGAAATGACAAATGGCAGTGTCATTCCGCGAGGTGGAGAGACAATGGAAGCTTCCAGAATCTTCTCCTGTGACACTTGCCTCACTGAATTCAACCAAGGATGAGTAAGAGGCCCTCAATCTCCAAGTGGAAGCAAGAACTGACAGAGAGAAGACACTAATCAAATCACAAGCTGACTCATCCTCCTTACATATATCTATATATGGATCCCTCATCCCAGAGATCCAGAGGCAGGAATTTTGCATATTGTAAGGAATTGCTGTTGGTTTCTAGAGACAAACATCAGATTGTTGGGTGATTTATGCTTTGTTTGAGGTGAAGAGGGGCTTCTTTGCTGGGAGGTTGATGCTGGGTCGGAACCACTGGTTGTAACTCCTCCTGGATCTTTTCTTGTTTATCAATAAAAACTATTTGAGTTCTCCTCCATGCTTTTGTATCATTGATGCTTGTTACATTTGTATGGTTAACTTAAATCTGATCCTAAGTTTTTTATGAATATAGATCCATGTCTTTGTATAGTGCTCCTCTTCTGTGATCTTATAGGTACTTTGTGAAGCTGAGCATGCAAGGGAGCAGGTAGCTGGAGACTATCAAAGAAGAGAGGGATTGGATCAAAGGATTAGCGCAAGACATAGGTTGGTTCTTTCTATTCCTCTCTATCTATAATTCATAAAGGAAATACAAAAGTAGTTTTTCTCTGTTTGTTTCTAAGGCAACTGTCACACCTTAGTGGGATAGAGCAGTTCTAAATAGACACTTTTCCCTGTAACAGGCCTTCTGGACAAATTTCTAGCCCTCAGATTATTTTCTGAACTTGATTTCGAGCTCTCTGTGGCTTCTACAGGAGCCTCTTGTAGAATTCACAGAGCTTCCTGTAGAATGCACAAAGCTTCCTATAGGATGCATAATTTCTAGAACGAATGAGACCAGGGCTTGGGAAAAGACAATGGCGATGGAGGAATGATCGATCAAGGGTGTATTCAACCTGGCCATGTCCTTTTTTCTTCTGTGACCCTCCTGCAATATGCAACGCATTCAAAAGAAGTTAGTTTTTCTGTTTTTTTCTTTTTCATCTTTTTTTTTATGAGACAGTTGGGGTGCCTCCAAGAGGTTTTCACCCTCACTACCCACCCTAGGTGCCTCTAGGAGGTTTTCACCCAGGGATATTTTATTATCTATTTCTATTTTTTCTCTTTTTTTTGTGTTTAGGGTGTGGGTGGAGTGGAGGTAGAGACCTGCTCCACTACCAACACTATTTTACTTAGATTTTCATTGAATTCATACTTGGAGAGGGGATTCTTGTAGATATTCAACCCATGTCCATTGACGAGCATGGTGATGGCTTTTTCATCGATGGCCCGGATCAGGACTGAACCATTTTCATTGAATTTTTCTACTATGTATGGTCCTAGCCATCTTGATCTCAGTTTGCCCTTGAAATCTTTATACCTTGAATCATACAGCAACGCCCAATCTCCTTCTTGGAATTATTTTTCTTTGAGGTGTCTGTCATGCCATATTTTCCTTTGAAGTTTGATTGCTTCTAAGTGGAGAAGGGCCTTCAATCTCTGTTCATCCAATCCATTTAGCTGAAGTAACCTTTCCTTTTGTACATGGCTGAGATTTAGGTCCAGCTGAGCTGCCATCCTTAGTGTGTTACATTCAAATTCTATTGACAACAAAGCCTTCTTCCCATAGACCAGCTCATAGGGTGTGAACCCTGTGGTGGTTTTCTAGGTGGTGTTATAGGTCCAGGTGACCTCAACTAATCGATCTGCCCAATCCTTTCTGCTGCTGCTCACTACCTTGGTACAAATCCCTTCCAAAGCTCTGTTAGTGACTTCCACCTATCCATTTGCTTGCGGATGATAAGGGGTGGAAGTTATGTGCTTAGTTTTGTGATGTGTGAGCAGGTCTTCAATCAGATTGTAGGTAAACTGACTCCCTTGATCTGTGACTAATTCTCTTGGATAGCCTTGTAGAAGATATTTTCTCTCAAAAACTCAGCTACTTTTTCTTTTGTTGCTGCCTTTATCGATTTTGTTTTTGCCCATTTTGTCAAATAATTAGTACACACAATGATGTAAGATTTCTGCTTTCAAGGAAGGTTGACAGGACCCACAAAGTCCATGCCCCACTTCTCAAATGGCTCGAAAGTCACTTAAGGTTGCAAGGGCATCTCATCCCTTGGAGTAGGTTTCACCATCCTTTGACATCGGTCACATTGGCTTGCAGAATTTTGAAGGCAGTCCTCTTTGCTGCAAAATGGCCCCCACAAGGCCCATCATGACAGGTTAGGAGAATGTAAAAAACTCCTTCCTCCCTGAAACAACACCTCAAAATCTTATCTGGGCCATGTTTGAAGAGATTCCCCCCAATCCAGGTGAATGGGCCACTTTTCCTCATGATCTTGCTCTTTTCTTTTGAGGACAGGTGTGGCGGAAACTGTGCTGAAACCAAGTAATTTGCTATATCAGCAAACCATGGAGAGAGTACTGAGATAGAAAATAGGTGTTCATCTAGCATTCGATCATCCACCATTTCTTCTTCACCTGTAGGCAGATCTAGTCTAGATAGAAAATCAGCAACAACATTTTCCTACTCGGCTTGTCAACAATGGTTAAATCAAATTGCTGCAATAAAAGTAACCATCTAATAATACGAGCATTTACATCTGGTTTGTTCATCAAATACCTAATTGTAGCATGATCAGTGTGCACGAATGTTTGATAGCCAGTGATGTAGTGTCTGAACTTATTTAGGGAATGGACTACGGCTAGGAGCTCCTTTTGGTTACAGTGTAGTTCAATTCTGCCTTAGACAAGTTTTTACTTACAAAATATATGGCATAAGGTAGTTTCTTAGCTATTTGCCCTAAGGCTACTCCTATCACTTTGTTTGAGGCATCTATATGAATGTGGAAAGGTAGGGCCCAGTTTGGACCTCTCAAAATTGGGGCAGTTACCAGTTTACCTTTCAAGGTATCCAAAGCCTCTTGACAGTTGTTAGTCCATATGAACTCAGCATCTTTTCCCAAAAGACCAAACAATGGAGAGGCTAACTTATTGAAATCCTTAATGAATCTTCTATAATACCCTGCTAAGCTTAGGAAACTCTGAACATCTCTTACCTTTTGAGGAGGCAAGACCCTTTTAATGATGGCAATTTTGTTGGGATCCACCTGTAATCCTTGCTGAGAAATTGTATGACCAAGCATGGTCCCTTCAGTCATCAGGAATTCACATTTTCAGGATTGAGGGACAAGTTCATTTTAATGCACTTGGCTAAAACTTTTCCCAGGTTAGTGAAAGCTTCCTGGAAGTTAGAACCATAAGGGGTAAAGTCATCCATATATATTTCCACTGAATCATGAACCAGTTCAGCAAATATACTCAGTACTGCTCTCTGGAAAGTGGCGGGAGCATTGCACAACCCAAAAGGAAGGACCCGATATGCAAAGGTACCCCAAGGACAAGTGGAAGTGGTCTTATCTTGGTCTTCCAACATGATTTGGATCTGGTTGTACCCGCTAAACCCATCTAGGAAGGAGAAGAACTTCTTCCCTGCCAAGCCATCTAACACTTGATCTATGAAAGGCAAAGGAAAATGGTCCTTCTTGGTGGCCTTTTTTAATTCCCAATAATCGACACAGATTCTCCACTTCTTGTTTTTCTTTGGCACTAGCACCAAAGGAGAGACCCATTCACTGTCAGAGATAGGGTAGATGAATCCTGCATCCAACAACTTTTGCAGTTCTTCTTTGACAATGTAGTTAAGGGCTAGATTCATCCTCCTTTGAGGCTACCTGACTGGTTTACAATCTTCTTTAATGTAAATGTGATGAGTATAGACGGAAGGGTGGACTCCCTTCATCTCCTTATAGCTCCAAGAAAAAGCATCCAAGTGGTTTTTCAATAAGCTACACAATTCTTTCTCCTGAGAGGTGGATAGGGATGAGTTTCTCTTCAAGGTTCTTTCTGGGCCAAATTCCACATTCTTAACTTGGAGAGAGGTTGGATCAGCCACAGAAAGATCAATTAAAGGATTGGCTTGGTTTTCTTTCACCAACTCTTCTAATGGCAACACACTGGGGGTGGATTCTGAATCAAGTTTTCAATAAGATCATCCTCGGTTTGTGGGCCCCCCATGGTAGCTTCTACTGTACACAATGGTGCAGAATAGACTTCATCCTCATCTTCCTCCTCCAACCAGAGAGGTAAATCATGTCTAACAAAGTCTGGGCAGGAGGATATAGGACTAGCTGCTTGGACATATGCCCATTCTTGATTGTCATGTTCCCAGCTCGACAACTGATGTAGGCATCTGTAGTAGCCAACCAAGGTCTTCCCAGGATGAGAGGATACCCAGTGAGCTTTGCCTTTGGCTGGAGAACTAGGAAATCAACAGGGTACTCCCAAGAATCGATGGAGACCATTACATCTTCCACAATCCCCTCAGGGGTCACGGTGGAGCGGTCTGCTAACTGCAGTACTGTTGTGGTCTTTCTCAGGGAGCCCTGAAGGTTGAGCTTGAGCATAGTGTCCTTGGTCATCACATTAATGGAAGCCCCTAGATCAATCAGGGTATGGGGTATTATGGTACCATTGATGTGGACATCGACTACAGGACTCCCAAGGTCGGGATATTTTAGAGAGATTACCTGCCCCAACATCAGGTCGAATAGTTGTCCTATGACATTGATAGTTGGAGCATCTCTCCTACGCCTACCTAGGTGCCTGAAGCACTTCTCCTTGATCATATTTTTGTATATAGGCACATCCTTTATGGCTTGGAGAAGTGGTATCTTTACACATAACTATTTCAATTCTCCCAGAAGTTCATTTTCTTCTGGGGACGGTTGTGTGGTTCCAGTTAGTCTCTCAAGAAAGGGTGGAATGGCTTTTGGTTCACTTTCCTGTTTTTATTCCTCATCCTCCTTAGGGGGAGGTTGGTTATCTGGGAGAACCTTCCCAGATTGTAGGTTAATCTCCTGAATTTCCACAACATAGGTCAGGCATGATGTTTCTCCACTATATACCTGTTGGGCCTGTCTGTTATTGGGGTTCGAGTTCAGTTGAGCTGGTATTTGGGGTTGCCTTGGTGGAGCACGAGGCAATGGTTGTGGTTGAGCAGGTGGTGGAGGCAAAAGAGCAAGAGGATATTTGTACTGGGGCCTCCACCCCTGATGAGGTGCATTCCACTGAGGCTGCGGCTGAGAATAAGAGTGAAACGAATGAGCAACTGGTGGATCATGGTATTGAGATGGATATGACCAAGGAGGGGGTATGGACCAGGAAGGATGAGCAGGGGGACCCCAAGAAGGCATGGAAGTGGCTTGATTGGGGTTGTAATAGGTCTGGGATGTCCCTTACATTTCCTGCTGGTAAGGTTTGAGCCCATGTGGCCTCCTTTGGTTCATGAAATAAAGTGATTCAGTGGCTCCTTGGCCCCCTGATATGCAGCTTTAAGTCCAGGCAAGGAAGGGAACTGATTTGTAGGATGGTCTTCTTCATAGATTGAACAAACTTCTATAGAGTTCAATGGACATTCGTTCCTAGGATGCTTTCTAGTGCACCTGGGATAAAAGATGGCAAAAGCCCTCTCGGCTTCCTCTTGTTTCCTTTTGATATGCAAGGTATCCATTTGCATGGCAAGAGTCTACCTCATATCGCTCTTGAAATCTTCCAGTAGATTCTCAAATTCACTTCTAAGGGATGAACTGGATGAGGATGTGTTGGCTAAAGGTTGACTTCCCCTACCTTTCTTTCTGGCGGCCCTATAATGGTTTCTAAACACAGTCTTTATGTCATCATAAGGTAGTTGGTAGATGTCTCCCCTAGCCAGCAAATGGAGGGTATCTAGAAGGTCTTTAGGGACTCCTCTGAGCAGGACCAACTTTAGAGATTTGGGGTCAAGTGTGCACCTGGCCCTTTTATAACTGGGCTGAAACCTCTCTTCTTAGTCTTCTAAAGATTCATCACTTCCCATGCCCATTCGGAAGATTTATTCCTTGGTATCCTTTGACCTACAGTAGTCCCAATATTTGTTGTTAAAGGCTTGATACATCTGAGCCCAAGTTGTGATGTTGTTTCCAGGTATTCCCATGAACCAGTGCAATGCTGGATCCTTGAGGGTAGAAGGAAATGGTTTCAACTTCTGCTCATCTTCTGCATAGTCATATTTTCAACAAATAACAACAAATTCAAACAAGGTATCAGGATCTTCGGTAGTCAATCCATGGAAGTGAGGTAAGGCTGAAGGACTTATGTTTTTCATTTTAGTGTTCCCATTGGTCTCTCGGATAGTAAAGGTACCCTCTATTCTTCCCCATTTCCTCTAATGTTTCTGTTTTCAGCCATGGTCTCAGGACGAATGGTTTCTTGCTCTTCTTCTGCTATAGGATCTTCATATATCTCTGAAGGTTCACCTATAGGTTCTTCTGGATCACTGCCACCAAAGAAGAGAGAAGGGTGACTTAGTTATGTGGTGGGGGTGTTGGGTAGGAATTTTCCTGAATTGTCCCTGTTCCTATGAGGCATGAAAGGAAATATCTTTTTGGGTGATTTTTGTTTTTTCTGCTTGTACCTGCAAAACTGAAATGGATTGAACAACAATTGCAACTAACTGAAATGAATCTTTCTGAAATGAAATTGCAGAATTGAAATGAAAGCAAGGAAATGACTAATCTATTTTGCTAGAATGGAAATTGCAGAAGTGAAATGAAAGCAGGAAATGCCTATTCTACTCTTGCTGAAATGGAAATTGCAGAATTGAAATGAAAGCAGGAAATGCCTAATCTACCCTTGCTGAAATGAAATTGCAGAATTGAAATGAAAGCAGGAAATGCCTAATCTACACTTGCTAAAATGAAATTGTAGAATTGAAATGAAAGTGGGAAATGCCTAATGTATGCTTGCTGAAATGAAATTGCAGAATTGAAATGAAACAACTACTCTACTTTTGCAGAAATAAACTACTTGATAGAATGTTGTAGTAGAAAACAGAAGAAACACAGTAATCACAAAATAATCTGACGCTTCCCCATCAACGGTGCCAAAAAGATGGTGGGCTCCAGTATTGCAACAATAATGTTGCAACTCCTGGGGCTTCCTTCTTTACTTTTATCAACCCGGTAGCTCGTAACAAACTTGGAAGTGATGGTGATGTATGCACAAGTACTAGCTCTTACTGCAGGCTGTCACTTGATCAGCTAGCACAAGTTCGGTAGGAGCTTTAGCCAACTTTTATGAGTTCTCAGAAGAATATTTTAACTGTGATGAAAGAAGGCTAACTCTACATAGGCTATTATATTTGCAGAAAAAGAACAAAAACTGAAATGAAACGCAAACCCTAGTAAACCCTAGTTTACCCACTAACCCTACTTTTGCAAGAAAAGAGATGGAAACTAATGAAATGAGTGCCGTTGACTACTGAAAAGGTAAATTGCATTTATTCAGGCTACTTTTGAAGAGGAATGAGAAGAAATAATCTTTTTGTGTTTTTGAGTGTTTTTATGTGAAATTATTATGCTTGTGATTTATCTGGTTATGACTGTGCGGAGTTTTGGTGGAAGGAAGATGGAGTTGGCTTTTGCAAAGGGTGAGGAAGGTGTGGAGAGGTCCTAAGAAGCCCCTAGTACCCTTCTTAAGACTTCCATAGCGATCGGACTTCGAAAAATCATTCACAGGAAGTTCTACAGGAGGCTGTAGGGGATCTATAGGAGGATCTACAGGAGGATACCGAGAGCTATTTTTGGAGTTTTGAAGGTGGAAAATTGATTGGAAAGAGGAAATGAAGTCTAGATGAAGGTGTTTAGGTGTCTAGAACTTGTCAAGGAAGATCAAGAACGAACGTGATTGTTGGATTTGTTTAAAGGACGAAAGGAAAGCTTATGGAGAAAAAATGTAGAAATTAGGGCAAATTGGAAAACTATTGTGAATGGCTTGGGAAATCTATGAGAAGTGAGCTAGTGTTGGCTGTTATGTGGAGGGATGGTGAGCTAGAAGGTCCTGCAAGAGATCTACACAAAAATTGATCAAAGAAAGAACTAACTTTACCATGAAAACAGAGCTTTTTCTAGCTTGACCTAATTTCTGACCTACAAATAGAAAATGTTGAATAGTAACATGTGAACAGAAGAAAATGTAGAGGTAACTATGCTAAAAGAATAGAAATGATCTAAGCAACTGAATCTGAATTAATATATCAATCTTTCCCAAATCAAGTTATCACACTAGCAGTTGCATGGAAGAGCAAAAATTGTGTTTTTGGTGGCAACAATAGTGCCTTGACCTCAAATCATAGTTCCAGGAAGGGAGAAAGGAGATCAAGGCCTGTTGTTGACCTTTTCGAATCTTATTCTGTCATTGTAGTAACTTACTTGAGCAGCTGAAAAAAAAAAAAAAAAAAAAAAAAAAAAAAAAAAAAAAAAAACCAACTATACTAACCATCAAAAGCAACCTAATCTAACAAAGTAAAATGAACCTATGTAACAGAAATTAACTGATAAACTGAAGAAAAAACATATAAGTACATAATAGGAGGTGCTGGGAAACTTGGGTTGGGCCCTAACCCAAGAGCTTTAGTCCTCTGAAAGAGATCAGTGCTGGCTCAAAAACTGTTTCATCTTCATTATCCAAAATAGTTGTTACATTACATAAACTGTTCTCAAAAATAACTTGAAAATGAGTTGAACACAATGTTGCACAAAAGTGCAAAAATCAACTAATAATTAGCTAACCTACTGAGGCTCTAAACCTCCTTATTTTTACAAATGGAGACTTCCAACAGTCCTTCTAAAATCAAGGAACTTGGCTTCCTAGAACTGAAGATAAACAACAGTCTTACTTTACTTGCTCGGCTGCCCCTTGGAATCATCAATGTGGGCCTTTGTGCTCCGAGTTTCTGATGGAGGATTCGAGGAAATGGGTCATTAATGAAGAAGACACCCCCCCTACAAGTCCTTTTCCCTGTTGTCCTTGAGTTTTGGCTGCCATTTTCTCATAAATTCCTTGACTTTGTTCAAAATTGTCCAAAAAAATCTGCATAAAGCACTCATTAGACTACATGGCAAAGTGACTAACCCAATTCACTCTATTAGCATAAATATATCCAAAAAATGCAACAAACTAATGAGAATGGTGGATTAAGTCAAAATAAGAGGAAGAATGAGCCCATATAATTACCCATTTCTGGGGCTCATCACTCAGGTTGTGAGAAGATCAGTTCAAGAAAGAAGGCATCAAGAAAGGTATAGTCCATCTGATTTCTGTTCAAATTTTTCTTTATCTATCACTGATGATGATCCCAGAACTGTGAAGGAAGCGGAAGATTTAGAGGATGGTAAACTTTGGAAAGAGGCCAAGGTTGATGAAATGGCATATTTACACAAAAATGAGGCTTGAGATTTGGTGGAGTTTCCAGCTCGAAGGAAACCCATTGGCAGAAAATGGGTGTTCAGGAAGAAGATGAGTGTATAAGGAAAGGTGGAGAAATACAAAGCTTAGTTGGTAGCAAAAGGTTATTCCCAGGTGTCGGAAATTGATTTTGATGATATTTTTTATCCTGTTGTGTTATAGACATTTTTGGGCACTGCAACCCCAATCATAAATGTCCATAAACCAAGGGCTCTTAAGTCCCTAAAAGTGTTCTTCCAACCTCTAAAAGAGCAAGGTCAACTGATTACATCTTCTCCCAGAAGTTCTCCATGAAAAACTACTCAGAATTGGTCAAAACTGGACCATCTGACCTGCTCCATGGTCAAAGTGCACTGCATCCCACCTAAATACACACGGGAGGTGCGATGCATCTTGAAAAGCCCTTCTATGGGGTGCGATGGGCGAGAGTGGACAAATGGCAGGGTCAATCTGCAAGGTGGAGGATCATGGAATCTTCGAGAAACTTCTCCTATGACACTTGCCTCTCTGCATTCGCCCAGGGATGAGTAAGAGATCATCAATCTCTAAGTGGAATCAAGAACTAGAGAGGACACTAATCAAATCTCAAAAGCTGACTCACCCCCTTGCAAACATCTATATATGGATCCCTCATCCCAGAGATCCAGAGGCTGGAATTTTGTATCTTGTAAGGAAGTGCTACTGATTTCTTGGTGTAACATCATAGTGTTGGGTGATCTAAGCTTTTCATGAGGTGAAGAAGGGCTTTCTTGCTGAGAGGATGATGCTGGGTCAGAATAATTGGTTGTAATCCTCTTTGCTATTCTTGATTATTAATAAAGCTATTCAAGCTTTCCTCCACATAATTGTATGATTGATGATATATGCATTTGTGTGGTCAATATATATCTGGTCCTATATTGTTTATGATAGTAGATCTATGTTCTTGGATAGTGTTATGCTGCTTTGATTCTACAGGTGCTCCTTGAAGCTGGGTAGACGAGGAAGCGAGTGGCAAAGATCTATCAGAAGGGAGAGGAATCAAGCAAGGAATCAATCGTAAGACAGAGGTTGGTCTCCTTCATTCCCCTCTTATCTACTTCTCATAAAGGAAAACGAAAGTGGTTTTAGTTTGTTTGTTTCTAAGGTAGCTACTAGCCTTAGCAGGACTAGCAGCTCTACATAGACACTAGATTTCCCGATAACAAAATGGCGACTCCGCTGGGGAGCGAATAGATTGTTTTTTTGTCTATATTTGTTTGCTTTATAAACTTACAAACGGAGCCTGAAGTCAAGCCAGCTAGCCTTCGAACTGCATTTGCTATGCAAGTGCAAAGTAGATCAATGCTGCTTCAGTCTATCTCCGGGTTTTGTTTATGAACTGAACAATTGATTTAAAAACTCTCTAATTGCCCTTGTGGTGGCTCTAGTAACCTCCTTAGATCTACCCCTGTGATTTATTTACTGGTTACCACTTGCTCAGCCTAAATCCCTGAACTGAGCTGCAAACTGTGACCCAGAACCCAGTTGAAGTCTCGTCTCTGGACCATCGCACTGTCTCTTCTTTGGAATCTGGATGTGTCGCACTTCCCGAGTGTAGTAGGTGCGCTGCATCTCACTTTCCCTGTGTTACAGGTGCGCTGATCAGACAAGGCCTCTTTTGCTCTTAGATTTTGGTTTCTGTGTTCACTCTTTTCAGCTCTATTCAGGAGTTTTGCTGTCTGTAGTCAGTATACCTCTGTTGAAACCCCCTTCCTTGCCATTATTTCGCCTCTATTGTGCAAATAACTGTAAATGTTTTATGTATTTTGAGCCATTTTCAGTTCTCTTTTACAAAGAAGTAGTGTAATTGAACTGTCGTTTCTTCATTTGAAAGTGTTGCAAGTGTCCTTTTCAGTCATAGAAGAGAATCTGATTGTTCTTGATAGTCAATTACACTGTTACTCTTGTATTTGATTTGAATTAGTAGTTTTTCAAGTGTCGAAAGCAAGTTTTCAATTCCAAATCGCAAAGTGTCGTCATTGTCTTCATTTTGTCTTGAAAAGAAACTTGTTAGTAATGTCGCTTTGAAAAATAATTCAGATTTGCGCTTAGCTTTCTTTTTATCATTCACACATTAAGAAGGTTGTAAACAAATACATGCATGTGCATTTGCATTTAGACTGTTTTTTGGTTTGATTTAGGACAATGCATATAGTGTGTGCTCTCTGCTCTATGTTGAAAGAATATCATCTCTTTTTCCTTAGTAGCTAGGATTTTCATTGTAAAAAGAAGATTAAATGATTGTTTATCATCTTAGATTACATTTTAGGAATTGTACATCTACATCACGCGGTGAACCTGAAAGGAAAATTTCTTAAGCAAGATCAACTGTAAAATAAATTTAATGAATCTAAAAATGCTTTGTAACCTAATGCACAACGTTTAGAAGTCTAGGCTAGAGACGTATTCCGGTGTCGTAAAGCCTGGTAACTGTTGTTTTCATTGATGGTTGGGTGATTCCTCCACTTTGAGACGATAAGTGCCAGTACGGACTTGTGCTCCCACGTACCGTCGAGTATATATTGGGAGACCACAATAGGCTTTATCCTTTATCCATAGGAAGCCGTGTCTGTCGTCTTATCGATTGCAATGCACTGAACACAGCATTCGGGAAGATTGACTGCCGTACCGTAAAAAGTATTCTGTAGTTTTGTGATTGGTTTGGTAATCCCTCTGTCTAGATTTCCAGAGCAGTCTCTTTCATTCCTTTTCAAACTCCTTAAAGGAAAAGGTCCATCTGAGCACTTGTCACTTCAAGCTCATTAAAAATCGAAGGCGACTGGAGCCATCTTTTGTTTTTTCTCGACTCTTAAAAATTGAAAAAACAAGTTGTGTCAAAGCGTCTAAAATTTATTTTAATCGGAATAAATATCACCTTTCCTATGTTGGTCTTAGGTTGAGAAAAATGGAGTCCACCAACCAAGGAGTTCCCCTTGGGGGAAATCCTAGTCCTTTCCCCTCTTGGGGAGATGTTGGTGCACCCCATATGGCCACATTGTCGCTTCCAGGATTGACAATCGACTTGCCCGTATGGCTCTTCTCAACCTCTGTCGTTCAGAACATCGTGATTCCTAAACAATAAAGTTAGAAACTAAACGATACCAGAGTTACTCCCCAACCTTCTACTTCGTCCAATTCTTCCTCTCCTCCTTCCTCCTCGCTTGATGAAGCTGGTAAATCCAAAAATCAAGTAACTGAGAAGAAGGAGGAGAAGAAGAAGAAAGAGAAGAAGAAGGAGCCAAAGGAAAAAAGGGGCAATCAAGCATCGTCTAGAGAAAATCCACACACTGCACAGTCCAGGCCTAAATCACCATGTGTCATTTGTAAACGAGACCACTATCATCGAGATTGTCCTTGCATCCCTCCGATCTTAAGGGACTGGTCTCCTCGTTTGCACAATCCAGTGTCATCAACCTCTGATGATCATGTTGAAAATACACCGTCGACTAGTGAAAGTGAAGCTCCTGGACAAAAAGGAAAATGTAAATTTCCTTGTAAACTGTGTGAAGGCGATCACGTCGTCCACCGTTGTCCCTTCTTAGATGAGGCTAAAAGAGTTTTGGACGACCGTCCGGTTTCACCGTTACGACTTCCTCCTGGATATTATAAACTCTTGCCGAGTCCGTCACTAGTTGAAAATCTGGCTAACATGCCATTATGGTCGGCCGAAGCATCTATCATTGAAGATAAACCATCTGAATCCACACTAGACGAAAGTCAAAAGGTCGAGGCGGAAGTTGACCTGGTCTTGCCTTCAGAGGATCCATCTTCAGATGATACAATCACCGGGGAGAAAAAGAATGACACAGTCCAAATTCTCTTCGTAAGCATAGACTTCGATGAAAATGGGGGTAGTTTACCTGTTCCTTTACCGCAGGAAGGAAGTTCGTCAGAGTCATAGCCGGCCATCTATTCGGTCCCACCTCTAAGCAACCTAGTTGTTTCCTTCGATTGGAATCTACTAGGCAGACCCCGCTTACCGGCTAGTGTACCATTTCGAATCATTGCTCAAACATACAGAATGGTCATGGCCGGTACCATCATAGATGAAGGGGCTTTTGTGAGTATCCTTTCCTCAAATCCTTGGAAAGCACTTGGTTCGCCATCGCTTTTGCTTGAAATGAGAAATCTAACAGGATTTGACAAAGGAACCAGTCGACCGTTAGGGATCCTTCCCAATGTGTCGATAACATTGAGAAGGAAAACTGTTCACATGAACGTAATGGTAGTCCAAGGACCCCTGGATTATAATCTATTCCTTGGACGTGACTATATTTATTGCATGGGAGCCATTGTCTCCTCACTCTTTAGAGTAATGTGTTTTCCGCGTGAAGGAAGAGTGGTCAAGCTCGTAGACCAGCTTTCATTCCTCGGTTCACATATAGAAAATAGTCATATACCATCCCTGAATGGTCTTTTCACGTAAGGAATGTCTCATCAATCCCCAGCCCGTCCTCCTGATGAGTGCGAGTGATTAAGAGGATATGAATGAAACCCAGGGGGCATGCACCCTGGCCTGTTTCAACAGGAAAACCTTGGGTATAGGGTAGGTTTCCGCAAAGGATATATGACTGGTTGACACACCCATCCGTTTAGGAAAATGGGGTTAAACAGGAATAAGATACCTCTGTTAAAAGGTAGGCCTTTCCTGATAAAACAAATGTTTTGTCTGCAAATTGAGGGGTAACCTGGAAACTCTACTTCACTATCCCTCGGGGCATGCAAACCTTTTGGCATGCAAGCGAAGAGCGACCATTTATTTTTTAAATTTGTAGGTCCTCTAACTCTTTAAACTCGTAGGATTGGTCGTTTCCTAACTTGCATAAAGAAAGGATGCGGGGAAAAGCTTTGAAAAAATACCATTTTTAAATGAGACATCCTTATTATACGACCGGATCGAACAATTTTAACGCGGAATTCAAGCTCGTTAAAAAATAAACATAAGCAATGAGCAAATGTTCCCCCAGAGTTTAAGCTCATTAAAAAATGAACCATTTTCCGATAAATAACCATTGTGAATGTATTATCATCAGCCTTTGAAGCATTGGTCGTGTTCTCATCATCACCTCCACTCTGTATTGGCCGATCATTCACCCCCATTTGATTGTTTACCCTTTTTGAGGAACAACTACGAAGAGTGATCCTGTTAGCCATCCTCGTGACACTGCCGTGATTGGAAAATTCCAAACCTTACCTAGAATTAGCTGCTACCCAAATTTAGCACTCGTTCCTCAAAAAAATGAGTCTCCTTTAAGCTCTTTTCAACTGACTCGTAAATATGAAAATATTGCCGAGAAATTAGCCTCTCTAGCTCGTTAAAGGGATCGGAAGTGTTATCCCTCCTTTAGATTTTAATCTTTTTGGACTTGAGGGATCATTACACAAAAAGATCGAGCGCTTGTTTTGTTCGGCTCGTTAAAAGTACAAAAAATTCATCCCTTTTGTATTGTTTTATACTTTTTCGGACTCAAGGGATTATATGACGAAAAAGGATTATTGGAGTTTTCTTTACATCCCTTTTTCAGGCTCTCTAAAATTGAAAAGGACCGAGTTATCCTTGTCATTAAACTCGTTAAAACCGAATAGCGACAAACTTGTCCATTACAGACAAGAACGAGTTTCACTATCGCTAGGCTCGTTAAAACATAGCGATAGGTTTGCCCAAAGGGAAAACTATAGAACAAGCATATGTTATCCTCCTCAAGCTTGACAAAAATAAAGAGGTACTGGTCAGCAATGACTGGGGAAAAATTGGGAAGAAAACTTGAAGAAACTTTATTGGTAGCAAGTCGCTCTTGAACATGACACTTTCACTCCGCATCCGAGTCGGGTTGGGTTGTTCCGTTCACTGGTCATATCACCATGGTTCCATCACACCATACACATTTGGGGTTAACACTACCAATCCATCATGTCAGTGTCGCCGATATGTTCAAGAGAATTTGCTCTGAGAATTCACTTGTGTCTCATCCACTACAATACATTTACGCTCCATCCTTTCATCACCGCCACCCTGAACCTTACATCATCAGATCGTTTTCACCTCCATTAAAATCATTTGCTCCATTCCGTGTCATTGATGTGGGATTCACTAAGGCCCTCCTATGACGGATCACTTCTTGTCGACATCAGCTCATTATCCAAGAAGTCGATCTAGGAACAACCCTTTCAGTACTTTGAAGCTTGCATGCCTCAAGAGCAAGTTTCTCACTTCCGGCAACAGGTTTACATCAATGGCCTTTACAACCCTTTCAGTTTATGCCAAGTCCCTTCTTCACACCACGTGAATTGTACTGTAGTACCTTGAGGGTCATCATCATTATCGGTGATTCCTCTCACGCCTGTTAACAGCTTACATCATTGGCTGGTAATCAGGTGATGTCTTTCCATGTTCGACTCTAGAACATCTCTCTCATGGATCGACTTGTACTTTGAGTGAAGATCAAACGAGATTGAAGACCCCAGATCTAGTTTCATCCATCCAGGCTGTGATATATATTCAAGAAAATAAAGACATCAAATGTACATCATTACTGCACAGATAATCATCCAATCTTAAGGGATGATGGCTCTACCAGAATCATCAGTCTACACTCAGACGATTGTCTGTCTTATGTACATGAAAATGAATTTATAAAGCTGAGCATGGGAATGCCTGCCTCAGCTAGATCATGAAATATTATGAAGATAATGTATTGTATTGTATCTTATTACAGGTCGCCTTCCAGCTCGAAAAAACTTCAGATCCTCATGATAAAGCATTTCACTCGACATCAACAGATTAACGACCTCATGCTTTAGGGGGCAACTATTATAGACATTTTTGGGCACTGAAACCCAAATCATAAATGTCCATAAACCAAGGGATCTTAAGTCCCTAAAAGTGTTTTTCCAACCTATAAAAGAACAAGGTCAACTGATTACATCTTCTCCCAGAAGTTCTCCATGAAAAACTACTCAGAACTGGTCAAAACTGGACCATCTCACCTGCTCCATGGTCAAAGTGCGTTGTATCCCACCTAAATACACACGGGAGGTGCGATGCATCTTGAAAAGCCCTTCTATGGGGTGCGATGGGCGAGAGTGGACAAATGGCAGGGTCAATCTGCAAGGTGGAGGATCATGGAATCTTCCAGAAACTTCTCCTGTGACACTTGCCTCTCTACATTCACCCAGGGATGAGTAAGAGATCATCAATCTCCAAGTGGAATCAAGAACTATTAGAGAGAGGACACTAATCAAATCTCAAAAGCTGACTCACCCCCTTGCAAACATCTATATATGGATCCCTCATCCCAGAGATCCGGAGGTTGGAATTTTGTATCTTGTAAGGAAGTGCTGCTGGTTTCTTGGTGTAACATCATAGTGTTGGGTGATCTAAGCTTTTCATGAGGTGAAGAAGGGCTTTCTTGCTGAGAGGATGATGCTGGGTCAGAACAATTGGTTGTAATCCTCTTTTCTATTCTTGATTATTAATAAAGCTATTCAAGTTTTCCTCCACATAATTGTATGATTGATGATAAATGCATTTGTGTGGTCAATATATATCTGGTCCTATATTGTTTATGATAGTAGATCTATGTTCTTGGATAGTGTTATGCTGCTTTGATTCTACAGGTGCTCCTTGAAGCTGGGTAGACGAGGAAGCGAGTGGCAAAGATCTATCAGAAGGGAGAGGAATCAAGCAAGGAACCAATCGCAAGACAGAGGTTGGTCTCCTTCATTCCCCTCTTATCTACTTCTCATAAAGGAAAAAGAAAGTGGTTTTAGTTTGTTTGTTTCTAAGGTATCTACCAGCCTTAGTGGGACTAGCAGCTCTGCATAGACACTAGATTTCCCGATAACATGTTGCCAAGGTAGCTTCTATTAGATTACTTTTATATGTTGTTGTTGCTTTTGATTTTGAGGTAGAACAGATGGATGTGAACACAACATTTATTCACGGGGATCTGGAAGAAGAGATCTACATGAAGCAACTTGAGGCTTTGCAGTGAAGGGTAAGAAAGGACTGGTATGCAAGTTAAAAAAGTCTTTGTATGGGTTAAAACAGTCACCAAGGATGTGGTATCAGAAATTTGATACATTTATACGGGGACTTGGCTTCACCAAAAGCAAAGAAGATCATTGTGTGTATTTTAAATTAATTGGTGACCATGTTATTTATATGGTTTTTTATGTGGATGATATGTTTCTAGTTGGAAATGACAAAGAAATTATCCAGGCTTTGAAGACCTAATTGTCCTCCAAATTCGACATGAAAGATTTTGGTGCTGCAAACTACATTTTGGGCATGGAAATTAAAAGAGTTCAAGAAAAGAAGAAGCTCTGACTAAACTAGAGGAAGTATGTCGAGATAATACTGTAGAGGTTTAATGTGCATGATAGTAAACCAGTGAAGGTTCATGTTCCTGTAGGTGTAAAGTTATTTGTTGAATAGTGTCCCAAGACTCAAGAAAAGGAAGAGGACATGTCCCATGTTCCATATTCAAGTGCAGTCAGTAGCCTGATGTATGTGATGGTCTGTACTAGACCAGACATTGGACAATGCAGTGGGAGTATTGAGCAGGTTTATCTCAAAAATAGGGAAGGAGCATTGGACAACAATGAAGTGGGTTTCCAGGTATTTTCGTGGCACTAGTGATTATGGTTTGTGCTACCAAGGTAGACCAGGATTGGACAGATTTTTGGATATCCATGGCTTTGTTGATGCAGATTGGGTTTGAGATCACGATCAGAGAAGATCTACAAGTGGGTATGTGTTTAACCTATTTGGAGGTGCATTCAGTTGGATGAGTAAGAAACAATATGTAGTGGCACTATCAACTACAAAGGCAGAATATATGGCATCCACTCATGCAAGAAAGGAAGTAGTTTGGTTGCAGAGATTGTGTTCAAGTATGGGGTTAGTACAGGGAGCTATAAGGATAGACTTTGACAACCAAAGTGAAATTTTATTGGTAGAGAACCCTGCTTACCATTCAAGGACAAAGCACACTGATGTTCAGTATCAATTTGTGAGGGATATGATAGAAGACAAAAAGGTGTTGCTGGTAAAGGTGGAAAATTTGAAGAATACTGTAAATGCATTGAGAAAATTTATGAGCTCTAAGAAGCTCTCTTGGTGTAGAGGAACATTGGGCATTGTGGGGCTCGATAAATAACTAAGCTCTCCTACGGAAAGAAAACAACAAGTGGGAGAATGTTGGGTTTTGTTCTCTTCATTCCATGACTAGCCCTAGTAGTTATACCAGGGGGTTAGAGGGGGGACGGAGCCCCCCTTTGTTGCGTCGATGCAAGTGGGAGGGTCCTAGGAGGGTTTGAGGGGGGCAGTAGCCCCCCTCTACGGTGTCTAGAGAAACACCCCTGGAATTTTTTTTGGACCCTATATTAGGTGGGTGGACCTACCTATGGTTTTGTGCATGGTTTTTTAACATGGCTTTGGGCGTGATGCTTTTCGGTCCATGGTATTTTGTAAATCCGGTCAAGGGAACTATAGTTATATTCTAATGCAGGGTTAGATTGGGGTTTATGGATGCTTCGGCAGGTATAAATATGTATTGTAACGTTGAGAGGAACATAATGAAAAATCAATCTGGTGGTCCCGGTTTTGGGATCCGGGGGAAAGTCTTTGTGTATATTTGTTTCATGTGTTATAGTTTCACCTTTGTTTATTTTCAGTTTTTTAGAATTCGTATGCAGGTAATTTTTGTACGGGGTTAAAAACTTCAAAAACTTAGTGATGGGGATCAACTGTTATTATTTTATGGCCATAGAAATTGGCAAAGGAAATAGCTAAGGCTTTGGAAAGGCAAAGTGGCATTTATTTATGAAAATAATAGAAAATAGGAGAAAAGGAAGGTGAACGGTCACAAATTACATGTGAGGAGGAAAATGAAGGAAAATAATGGAAAATGAAGAAAACAAAGGCCTTATTAATAAAAAGGATTTTGAGGATGAGTTCACAGACTTTTTTTCAGTTCAGTTTTAGAGCTCTCTCTCTATGCTCTCTCTCTCATACTCTTGGAAACATAATTTTCTTGGAGCATTATTGGAGGAGTGTGGCATACTTGGGATTTAGAGAAAAAAGGCAAAGGAAAAGTAGGAAAGCGCAAAAGGACATCAAGATTAGCAGTTGTAGCAGGATTTGATTGCAGGTACTGAGTTGCATGTATGATTTCCTTGCTAGTTTTGGCATGCATGACATATGCATGTGGTTATTTGGTTATGTTATGCCATTGGCATGAAGGATTTCCTAGATTGGCAGTGGTTTTTCCTAGCTTTTCCATTTCCTGGATAATCATGGTGTTGTGGGTTTTACTTTTTGTTTTCTAGTTGGTTCTCATATTCCTTTGGCTATGGGTTAAGTTATTAGTTCTTGGAGGCTTGGTTTGGACGAACGGTCTGGAAGCCCTGTAACAACTTGGGTTGAGTTAATAGTCCTAGAGCCTTGGTTTGAAAAATTCTCTTGAGCCCTTGGTAGATTGATTTATTAGTCCTAGAGCCTTATTTGGACACATTCTCAAGATCTTGATAGCTTCTATGGGTTGAATTACTAGTCCTAGAAGCCTTGTTTGGAAAAAGGCTCTGGATCCCTGGACAACTTAGGTGGAGACCGATCAGGTGATGGTTAGTGATGTCTGACCGTGAGGTGGAATCATGATCCGAACTTAAACAGGAACACAACAACTTATGGATATAATCATAAACATAGAGATGCAACAAAAAAACACTTCATTTCACTAATAGAAAAATAATGAACTATGCTTACAAATAGAATGAAAATAAGATAGCTCGGGCGATGGTAGCTTATCTCTAAGAAGAGATGTGGTGGCTACATGCCTCTGAACTATGTTAAAATGAGGCTAAAGGGTCTATTTATTATTGGAAAACATGAGAAAACCCTAAACAATGAAAATCCTAACACCAGGAGATATAACGCCAAGTGTTTGTGGGCCCTGTTGTGGTTAGTTGGGCTGCCAACTTCCCGGGGTCGTAACTTGGTCATAGTATCTTTGTTTGGTGCACACAATACCTTGTTGGAAAGGTCTCATTGAGTACTAAAGGTTTCATTGTAGGCCACTACCTATAGATATGGGCATGCTGTGGACCCCAAAAAAATGCCGTTTAGGGGGTCAAAACTACTCTGGAAGTTCATGACCCGAAAAACTACTAAAAATAGTAAATGTTGAAATGAACAAGGAAGCAAATGAAACTAGATGGCGAGTCTAGGTGATATAGGTGGCTTTCCACCAATATCGACCTGGATCATTCCTCCCCCCTTTAGGAAGTAATGGTCCCCATCGCGTGTAGAGCCTCCATTAGGTGACGAAATTTCTGTTGAACCAGGTCCTTGGTGAAACACTTGCCCTGGTTAAGGAGTTGGCCTACTTTAACAACTCGATATATCTATATCCTATGTTGGCGAGTGTTCTTGATCTGTGTGTCCATGATATGATCAGTTGTGGGATGTTCCATGCAGTCTGGGTTGAGCTCTAGTGTTCATGTGAGTTTTTCTATAATGTAAGATGTGTCCAATAATGGTGGAAAGTATGGCTGAAGGCGACCTACATTGAACACTGGGTGCAGACCAAGGAATGGTGGGATGTTGATATCGAAGTCATTATCACCAACAGACTTGGTGATGGTGTATGGCCCATATCAGAGTGGGAAAAACTTATGGTGGAGTCCAACAAGGCGCTCCTTCTGTAAATGTAGCCGAACTTTGTTGTCCCCTTGGAACTTATGCGACACTCGATGGTGATCATGGTGATGCTAATACTTAGCATTGGCTCTACTCAATATGTCATGGATCTGTTGGTGGATGTGTTGAATGCGCTTAATGAAGATGTTAGCCCTTTCAGCTTCAGACTGAATGTGAGCCGAATCTACTTGAGTGGCTGCAAATGGTATGGCCACATCAATGGGGCATAATGGATGAAATCCCAAACCTACCTGAAAGGGGATGTGGCCTATTGAGATGTGGAGAGATCTGTTGTAGATGTTTTGGACATAGGGGAGACTTTCATCCCACGTGCATGGCTACTTTGAGTTGTACAGACGCAGAATATGTATGATGAACATGTTTACAACCTCTATTTCTGTTGATCTAAAGATGATCTGAGGTTGTCATTAATGTCAACCCAAGTAGCACCAGGGGCTACAATGATCTTGCAAGGGAGTTTTTACTTGACAACTTACTCTATTTTGAGTCAAGGATCTTCTATATAGATTCTACTCATCGAGATCTTTCTGTTGATATATGGCATGCCAAGTAATTCTTCACAGTTTGAGAGATATTCATGTTTGAAGTTAGTAACCCCAATTAGTGGGCTAAAACCTATGGGGTTGTAGCATGGCACTCATAATTGGTTTTGGTCATTGAATAGTCAATAATTAATAATTTTTTAATCTCCTAAAATCCCTCCAACATTCTCTATAGAAGCCCCTCTCAACTCTATAAAAAGAAATCTCATATATCCTCCAAATGTAGTGATTGTGGCATTTTATCTATAACTTGATTTATACAAAGTCTTAGATTATGAAATTAAAAGCTATTTTATTCGCAATAATGATGAATGTCGTGACCGAATTTCAGATCTTGGTTCTCTATATTTTCGGAGATATGATCTGTGGAAGTTAGGGTTTTTGCAGGCTGTCGAATTTCATCTCAAAGAAGTGACCTTGGGAAAATCGTCATAATTCTCTCTTAGAGAAGAGGATTGGAATTCTGTAAAAAGTGACAGAATGTGCACGGACTGTAGTTTTCTGTGTATCAATTTTAGAGCCAAAGGAGGAAATAGTGACACGTGGTACGTCATACAATTTTTCTCTACTAATCTAGTACATAACTAGGTCATTGTGATAGATTGGGCATAACTTTATCTTGAAGAGTCCAAATCAGGTCAGACCCATGGCATTGGAAAGAAGACTCAGAGGGATTCTACATGACCAAAGATCACATTTTGGGGATCTGAAATCACAGAGATATGTCATATTAAATATCATGATCCTAGAAGGCAAGAAAAACTAGATCAAGTGTTGTCAAGAGGTGCAAAGGACCAGACTTTCTAGGGCATTGTTGAAGCCTCGAAAATCGTTGCTTCAACATGGAGCAAAACCACCCAGTCTAGACCTTGGTTAGCAACTCCTTTTCCATTTGGTGTAGTGGCTCGAACTGGGGATAATGGGACCAGTTTCCCAATCTAATTTATAATAGTGCTAATGGGGTGATATGTGATATTTTGGAGTAATGTTTAAGCTAAAAGTAATCTAATCTAAACTAATAATCACATTCATTTATCCTAATTAAAACACTATCTAATTATAAATATACCTGCAAATAAATTGAAGTATGTGATCTACAATAATGTCCAAAAGAAATTGGTAATAAAGATCATTCAATTGCAATAAGAAGTGAAATCGTTTAACGATAATCATTTCGTTTCAAAAGTTAGTCGAAACGATTGTGAAAGATATATCACATAAGAAATTATTCATGTATTCAACATAAAATATAGGCCATCATCATATAGAAGTGCAATAATGCTAACCAAGATTCAAACTTTAATACATAAACAATTTGAAGAGAAATCATTGCTTAATACATAAGTAAAAGAGAATTACAAGATGAAAGTACCATTTATAATACGTCCTACTCATGTGCTTCAACAATATTCATCTACTTTAAATCCATCCAACACCATCTAAGAGTACAAAAGTGAAATTTTAGTAGAAGATGCCAGATAAAATAAAAATAAATCATGTTCCAATAATTTTACGAGAACTTCCTCAAAGGGACAAAAGTGCATGTTTTGAAGATTGTTTTTGATAAAATTTCTGGACCCCTCTCTAAATGCATGAGAGGGTTTTAAATACTAAACTATAAAACTAAAAATATATTATTACAAAAATAGTTGAGGATGTTTAAACGACCTTCCTCAAATTATGCAAAATAAAACAAAAATAGAAATGAGAATGGTGATTAACTGTTTTGTGTTTGATCTTTTAGATCGCAAATGTCCATCATGGGCTTGAGCTGTGTCGGTTGGCTGATTTCAACTTTCAACTGCCCAGTGAACACGACATCGGTAAGTTCTGGCACCATTTTCTCCATAGAAGTGGTTAGGCATCGGAGGGTCATCCACTGGCTCTAAGGTTTCAATAAATGTCGCCAATATGCTTCCCAGTTTAACTTGGTCGTTTGCCTAATGGCTTATGCTTTTTCTCCTATTTCCTGCCTCCATTGTAGTTCAAGTTGTTTTACATTAGGAAGAAAATCTGGAATGGACTCTACCATAATGTTGCCGCTATGTAAATTTTCATTAATATTTTCAATAACATTATTTGTTGTTGTTGCCACGTCTGCTGTTGCCTTTTCTACCGCTCTAAGCCAAGAATCCCAGTTTGCAAATAAGATATGTTTGTGTGACTCTTCCAGTTTAGGTAGGTCAACGTTTCTCCCATCTTCTGAATTCTACCAGGTGATGAATTCAGAGACTTTTTTCAAGATTTCATCATAATCAAGTCTCATTTCAACGACTTGACTCGTCAATTTTTCGCTTGTTTCGCAATAAGAATTCCATTGCAAAATATTTTGGCATAATAGTTCCTTTTAGTGCATCAGCTGGAAGTTAAGGCCAAGCGCTTTAGTAATAAACTGATCAATTTTTGGATCATCCTTATGTAGATCAGTCATTCCTTGTATTTGCGATTCCTTCTCTGCTAAGATGGCTTGATGTTTTACTTGAATCTGCTCGAACACTTGTTGAAGCTTAGCTAACTGTGTCTCTGCTTGTTGGTCAGATTTTGTTTGCTGTAATTGATGTTCAAGCGACATAATTTTATCTTCTTTTTTCTTAAGCAACATTTTCACCTCTCTTGCTTTGTCGATGGTCATTGTAGTGTATGCACCTGCAAACTGTGACAGTATTGTAAGGTTGGCAGATGGGTTGATGGGTGAGTCTTTCCAGACAACATCCATCGGTTCATTATCAGGGGTGTTATTAGGAAAACTAGTGTCCATTCAGAGCTGCTAGTCCCACTAAGACAGGTAGCTAGCTTAGAAACAAACAGATTAAAGTTACTTGTGTTTTCCTTTATGAGAGATAGATGAGAGAGAAGTGGAGAGCACCAACCTCAGTCTTTAGCTAGTCTCCTTTCTTGTTTCCTCTCTCCTTTGACGAAGCTTTCGCCGCTCCTTTCTCGCTTGTCCCGCTTCAAAGAACACATGTAGAGTCAAGGCAGAAAAATACCATCGAAGCATAGAGATATATAACCATAAATAACGTAGGATCATATGTACATTAACCATATAAATGCATACATAAACAAGATTCAGAGATATACAAACATATGGAGGAAAACTCAAATAGCTTTATTGATAGAAGTAGTAGAAGAGAGGATTACAACCAAGTTTTCTGATCCAGCATCATCCTCCCAACATGAAAGTCCTCTTGACCTCATACAAAGCAAGATCACCCAACAATGTCTTCAAAGAGAAACCAACAACACTTCCTTGCAAATTACAAAATTCCAGCCTTTGGATCTCTTGGATGAGGGATCCATATATAGATGTTTCCAGGAGAGTGAGTCATCTTCTGGGATTTTGATTAGTGTCATTTCACTGATAGTTCTTGGTTCCACTTGGAGATTTTAGATCTCTTACTCATCCCTAGGCAAACTCAGAGAGGCAAGTGTCATATGAGCAGTTTCTAGAAGATTCTCTGGGTTTCCCCTAGCACACTACTTTTGCCATTTGTCTGCTCTCGCTCATCACACCCTACAGAAGGGTTTTCTAGTATGCATCACACCCCCCATGTGTAATAGGTGAGATGCATCGCACCCTATGCATGGAGCAGTCTGTATGGTCCTGTTTTGACCAGTTCTAAGTATTTTTTCATGAAGAAATTATGGGAGATGATGTAATCAGCTGACCTTGTTCCTTTAGGGTATGAAACAACACTTTTAAGGGTTTAGAATCCCTTGGTTTATGGACATATGTGATTGGGGTTTCAGTGCCCAAATATGTCTGTAACAAGTGGTAGTAATAGCAGTAGAATCCAACTTCCTTTTTTTCCTTCGTCTTTTAACAACTACTTTGTGTTGTGGGCTATAAAAAACATCTAGAGGGGGAATCTCCTTGATTCTCAAAACAATTTTAGAGGTGGGAGTAACAGGGATGTGCTCTACCTCTTGATTATCTACAGTCTCCTTTGTTGTAATTTCTTGAGTTGCTTTCTATTGTGGAGTTTACAACTCTGGCATTTGTTCCTCTGTATGGAGCCTTTTATTATAGTTGTCCCATTCTTCCTCTAAATCAATCACTAGGGGTTTTATTAGCTAGGTTGAGGTGGAATGGATTTTAGCCTGTTTGCTAGCTGAAGTTTTCTCAACTGTCTTTTCTGTAGATTGGGCTGTATCTTTTTCCGACTCCCTTCCCTGCTTTTCCCATTTTGTGATGACTTCTTTGACTCCCTAGTAGATTTCTCTTGGGATTCTGCTCTAGAATTAGTTTTAGAATTTTATTTGGAATCTCCTTCTAGACTTACACTAGGAGTAGGTTCCCTTATTGGTTCAATCAATAATTAGTCCAATGGAACCTTCGTTAGCCTCCTTTATCTGTACTCGTAAAAGGCTTCAAAATATTCACGGTCAAAAAGTAATTGTGTCATATGCTTCACCTCTGTGAAGGTGTTCTTCTGTAAAAAGATGTCATCAAATGCATCTTCCTCATTACTGAATACTTTTATTTTTACCACGCTGGTAAAGACTTTGATAGTGCTGAATGGGTCATATTTCCTTCCTGGGAATTTAGGCAATTGCAGAGATAACATAATCTCTTCTTCTTTAAATGCGTGCCCCAGGTCATGTAATGCAAATGCTCCATACTGTAAAGGGAATTTAGGCCAAACGACCTTCTTTGCTTCCTTTAATGTTTTGTTCATCCCTCCCTCACTAGTTGTTTGACAGGCTATCTCTCTAGCCATCAGTTTGTACGGAACATAGTATGGGAGTACATGGGAGGAGGTAATGATGCCGAATACCCTGATATACGTCAATGTTTCATCCCCAAACCATCTGGCCACTGGGAGGATATCTACCTTAGCTTCTTTGGAAAACCTGGTGGCATCTCGGTTATAAAGCCGTTTTTGGATAGGGAGCATGACTCCATAACAATTTTTGTAAATATGTGGTTGAAACTGAGAATCTGACATGTCTTTATGGTATATGTGAATGGGAAGTGGATTTTGGACAATCCACTTCCATCCCATGATAGAAAATTTCGAACCAAAACAGATTGCATCCATTACATAGGCACTCATAAAAAATGAAGGGTAAATCCTCGAAGGAACACTTCTTTTCCTTCTATACTCCATTATTGTTCTTGCTAAATTATCAGACAAAATTTGTGCCCAATTCATTATAGTTGCATTTATGGCTGCATTTATTAATGGAAGCCATTTTAGGGAGAATTTAGTGCTATCGGGTTTGCCAAATAGTCTACATATCATGGCCACTGCAAAACTATGAGGGGGACAAATAGACGTAGTAGAGTACATACCATTGTTGTCTTTTTTGATTTTTCCCTCATTATTTGACTAGGTCCGGGTGCAGTCTGCTGGGTCCTCGTTCTCTTTGGCAAAATTCTCGACAAATTGCTTGTTGTAGATGACTTGTGGCTCTAGTAGGTGGTACATAAGCCGCATGTTATCTAGGGTAAAAGATCCCATAACCTCTTGGCTTCTTGTCTTGAATTCTCTGTGTGAGATGTTGGCTTCGTCAACAACCCATTTAACCATATCTGTATAAGGGATTATCTTTGGACGCGTAGCTATGCGATGCAAAAATGAGCATGCAGTCTCAAACATGGAGGTGTCTGAGGAATCATGTCCATCAACTGTCACCTTTGTTTCTAGAATACTTGCTTCCTCTTTTTCCAGTATATTATACATGGCTTCCCAGGTAGAGGTTCCTCCCTCTCTGCTACATGTAGTATCTGTAAATACATGAGTCATATCTGATTTCTCAGAGACGACTGCATTGCCTTTCTTCACCATTGCTCCCAATGATTTGCTCTCTGTGGATTTTCCCTGAAATTGAAGAACAACAAATATCGGATATACAAACATGACAATGAACGTTAAATGTAATAATGTGGATAACTTGTAAAGGTGACAAGAAAGGAGTTTTATTCGAATGCATGTAAAAAGATATCATATCACGTTAAATGGCTTTTCACACATAAATGCAGTTAACTCTTAGTAAATGCCCACTAATGCTTCATATCTCTTAGCTTTAATGCTCATAAATGTCTGCATCATAAGTCGGGAAGAAAGCTTCTAGGGTGGCGAGCCTTTGAATTGTGATAATGGCAGTTTTGCGATTTGCGAAGCAATATCACAGATCACAATATCGCATTATGCCTTTTCGCTTTTCTTAGCCTCCCTTGCATTTCTACGAGATGCGAGATGCGATCTGCTCATTTATAGTGTCAAAACATAGCTACTTGTGAGTTTTTATATGTAAGGACCTTTTTAGTAAGCGGCGGACCTAAACATTTGTTCGTAATATATCCAAGAAGTGGGTTTGGGCCTTGATCACATTTCACAATAACAACTGATGGTAAGTTTGTCGTGTTCTTCTAAACACTTGAAATGCAATGTGGTAAAGGTTATGATGCCATCACAGTTTCACATTTCACTTGTTTTGAGATAACCTTTTAAGGCAGGCTGTTCATAAATAGCAATATGCGATGCGAGACTTGGTTTTGACAAGAAATGCTTTAGGACCTAGTTTATATCAAAAATATGATAGTTTTGAGGTATAAAGTGTGGAGACCTATTTTAATCATTTTTCACTAGATTTGGTGGGTTAGCAAGGTCTTTTATGATGCTTAATCATGCGATACACAGAAAGGCAAGTATTTAGTAGTTCTTTTGAAAAAGGGGTTTGATTGATATCTTGCTTTATTCCAAAATTAAATAAGAAAAATGCCTAAATGCTAAGTTTATTTTTGGAAGTATTTTTTAAAGGGTCCCTATTTATTAATGTAATATTAACTACTATTATTAATAAATGGGTGGTTGTTGAATAACAAAACAATTGGCGATTCACTTGGAAGAACCAGTTATCTCTCAGAGTGTTTTGAAATTTTTAAAAACTTCCAAAATACAGATAGTTTTGAAAATAAAAATCACATGGAATATAAGGTAAGTTATACTGCTCAGTAATAATAAAACAACATATACTTAACTATCATTCTTTTGATTATCCTTTTCTTATAATAAAGTCACTTTGTCTACATCAGTCATTACTTGGTTTTAAGGATAAAAACAGGGAGGCTCTTTTCAGATCAGTTTTGGTATACTCAGTTGTCATAGGTAGAGCCTCTACTGCCAGCAGGCGTTCATAGCCTCGACAGGGTTACCTTTTAACCAACAATTCTTCAGTATCCCACCTAGGTCAGACTGCAATTTTAAAGATGATCTCGTCTATATACTTATTGCTTTCTTTATTTTTTGAAGTAATTCTTTCTTCCTTCAGGTTTTCATCTTTTATCTCTTAAAGGACAATGTCTTGGTTTGGTGACCAAAATTGGCAATGCCATTCACTTGATTTATAACTTAACTGAACAAGCTGGCTCTTGATGAGACCCCTTGTCTTTTGATTAATATAATATCAAGCCATTACCCTGTTTTGATATGCAGTATTGGTAATGTCAGTCAGTTATAATCTTATGATCATGGTAAGTCGGCTCTTGATGAAACCTCTTATCCTTTAAGTTTAAGTATATTTTAGAATTACACTCTAAAAGTGAAGGTGATTAGGTGGGGAGAACCATTGGCTCCTTAAGAGATTCAGGATGACAACTGTAGAGTTTAAAGATGCTTTTCTGTAGAGATACTTTGTTTTGTTATTGAAACTTTTCTTGACTGATCTAAAGGAAATATTTCTTTCTAAAGCTAAGTTTCATCAAAGATCAGATAATTTTGGTAGAGAACAGGGAATTTTGAAGAAATAGAACTAAACTATATATTTCATATGTGAATATTACTTTCATAATGATCTTTACTTACACAAGCGAAAAGTCAAAATGAAAAAAAGGCTACCATTTGTAAAGACAAAAGTAAATGTTTTTCAACTTGTATTATTCTTTCTAAAAAATAAAATAAAGGCAATAATATACAGTGAACAAAAGAGATCATCTTCTATGGAAAGTATTTCTTTAAAATCTACCCATTAATAGGTAGAGATTCTCCCTTACTTGATAAATCTTGTAATAGAAAAGTTGATGGGCCTATTTGTTCCACAATCTGAAATGGGCCAAGCCACATTTGTTAGAACTTGGTATGCTTACCTTTCTCTTCGTGGGCTTTATCCCATTTCAATACTAGGTCTCCGAGTTGAAAAGATTTTGAACTTACAGAATTTGAATCAAAGGAAGATTTGACTAACTGTTGATGATGTACATGTGTGATTCTGGCTTCTCTCTTTCCTCTCCAAGCTTAAGGATTTGTTACTGTCTAACTTGCATGGATGAGGAAGGAGTTTCTTCAATGAATTGAACTAAGGCTAAAGAGGGAATAGCTACATTTGTAGGTAAGACAGCTTCTTTCCCATAGACCAAATTAAAAGGAGAAGTGCCAATGGAGGCTTTCTGAGTTATTCGATCTGCCCATAGAGAAAACATCAAAGACTTATGCCAGTTCTTCTAGATTTGGTCAATAGTTCGTTTAATAATCCTAATGAGATTCTTGTTTGTGGATTCAGCTAACCCATTTCCTTGCAGATAATAATTAGCAAAGTACTTAAGCTTAAAACCTCTTTTAAGAGGAAATTCTGTCATAGCATTGCCTGAAAAATAAGTTTCATTATCAAACATTAAGGTAGATGGCAGGCCAAATCTAGTAATGATAAATTGATCTATGAATTCAATAATGTTTTAAGAATTGGCTACCTTGAGTGGAATTTCTTCCACCCATTTGGTGAAATAATCAGTTGCTATAAGGACATATCTATGTTGCTTAGAATAATGAGGAACAAACTCACCTATTATGTCCAATCCCCATTGCTCTAATGGTTGGTCAATGTTGAGTGGTTGTAATGGTAATGTGAGTTTCCTCTGTCTTCCAGCAATTGTCTGACAAATTTTACATCTCCTTACATAACTGTGTGCACCTTTGAATAATGTTGGCCAGTAATAGCTAACATGCAAGCTTTATGTGTAGTGGTATCTCCTCTAAAGTGACTGCCAGCCGGTCCATCATGAAGTTCCTGCAACACCTTCTCTGCCTCATATTTTTCCAGAAATCTAAGTAAAACAGAATCATAATTTATTCTAAACAACACATCATTGACAATTTGATATTGTCTATCTTTTAATCTCAAGGCCCTTTTCTTTGTGTAATTTAATTGCGTTGGGGCATATCCATTTCTCAAGTAAAATATGATATCAACATATCTTGACTCAGTGTCATTAAGGCTTACCTCATAGACTTGTACATCGTCACCTGAATGCTATAATGCTGATAGATTAGATGCTCCTACCAACATCCTGCAAAAACCTTGACCTTTTACAATTTTTGTTGGTCTGATTTCGATGTCATATTCTTGTAGAGATGTAACCCAATTTGATCTTTTCTCACCTACATCCCTTTATATTAACATATTGCCCACTGTTGAGAATGATACTATTACTTTGGTGTGGGATTTGAGGAGAAAAGGTTTGAAGTGTTTTATTGATTTGAAAATAGCAAAATCTTGTTTTTCAACGTCTGAGTAATTCAATTCATCTCCCTGCAAATTGGAGCTAAATAAAGAGATTGGGGCTTCAACTTTTTCTTGATTGACATGTGTCAATATGGTTGCATATGATTTCTCAGAAGCAAAAGTATATAAAATGAAAAGATTTGAAAAATTCAGCATTGCTAAAGATGGGGCGTTTATGATTGCTTGTTTGATCAAGTTAAAGGCTTCATGTTCTGAGTGTCACCATTTAAATAGAGAATTTTTATTTATCATAGATTCAAGGGGTAAAAAAATTTGTGAGAAGTCAGGGACAAAGCTTTTAAAAAAATGTATATAACCTAAGAAATATTGCATTGATTTTTTGTTATGCGGTAAAGGTATTTCAGAGATTTTTCTAATTCTGTCAGGGTCAATATGAATCCTTGCTTTGGAAACAATGAATCCAAGGAGATTTCCTTCACTTAATGTGAAAAAAGACTTCTTGGGATTAAGAGAAATCCCATACCTTTGGAAACATTCAAAGATTTTCTTTAAATCCCTTAGATGATTACTGCGCTTTCTGGAATATACAGTTATATCATCTAAGTAGATTACTACTGATTTATTTACTAAACCTTTGAAGACTATGTCCATGGCTCTCTGGAAAGTGGCACCAACATTAATAAGTCCAAATGACATCTTTTGATAAGCATAAGTGCTCCATTTTTTCCAGAATGTAGTTTTCAGTTGGTCATTTGGATGTACTAAGATCTAATTATAACCTGAGAATCCATCTAGGAAAGGCATTAGCTCTAAGCCTGCAACTGATTGCAATATCTGTTCCATAGGAGGCAATGGGAAATTGTCCTTTTGGCAAGCTTTATTGAGGTTGCAGAAGTCTATACATATTCGAATATCACCATTATTTTTTCTGACTAGGACAAGATTGGAGACCCACTGGGAATGTCTGACAGGAAAAATAATCTTGGCTTTCAGTAGTTTATTTAATTCAGATTTAATCTGAATTTCTATATTTTGATGGATCTTCCTTAATTTCTGCTGAATAGGTCTTTCATCAGATGTCATGGGAATAGTATGTTGAATAATAGAGGTGTCATGTGTCTTAAGATCTTCATAGTTCCATGTGAAGACATTCTTGTACCTCTTCAACAAACCTATAAAGAATGATTTTTCATCTGATGTAAGTCCGAGATATAAATTAATATTTTGAGGCTTTATGTTAGTCTCAAGATTAATCAATTCAAAACTCAGAGTTGAACTCTAAATTTTTGAATTGGTGGGTTGTTTAAATCTATCTTTGAGGTCATGGAAATATTCTAACTTAACTACAGATTTTGGTATAACATTATTAATTGTTTCTTGTTTAAGTTGGTTATCATGATGGTCTTCATCAACTATCTAGTCATCATAAGAGCCTTCTGAAGTCAAGAAGCTTATGATATACGGATCATTATTATAGACTCTCCAGTTGGTGATATTATCGGGAATAGAAGGTCTACAAATCAATTCAATGTAAAATCGATTAGGGCTATAATCCTCTGGTGGAATAAGCTTGGAAACGACATTAGCTAGAAGATCAGCACTAGTGTTTTGGAGTCTTGGAATAGGGGAAACATTAAACGCTATAAAGTGATAGGTCAGGTCTTCGACTAACGACTGATAGTGTTTCAAATGTCCTGACAAATAGTGTATAGTATTTCTCATCTACTTTATTGCAATTTTTGAATCTCCAAATACTTGGAGGTGTTTGATATTAAGGCCAATTGCCTTATACAAACCTTGAACTAGTGCTTCATATTCAACAATGTTGCTTGTGCAATCAAATTCAAGTTTGCATGCTAACATAGTCTTTTCCCCCTCTAGGCTAACTAATATGCATCATGCTCCTACTCCATCATTGGATTTAGATCCATCAAAATATAATTTCCAAAATAAAGAGCTAACTATAGGTTTATCTACAAAATTTACACATTTAGAAGTGTCTGTTTGGGAAAAAATTTCGACTTGAGACACAACAATTTTTTCTAAGAAAGGTGAAATGTAAGCATTGAAATTTCCTAGAAATGATTCTACTGAGTAGTTTCTGATGATATTGTTACTATACGCGACTGGTTCATTTTCTCCTTCTAGCTCTGTGACTATGTACTTTTGATTTTTCTTGCGATCAACCCTTATTTGATTTGGCTTGCCATTATAGGGAATCCACATGTGAGACCAATTAGTTGAAAAATAACCATGAAGTTTTTTTTACCAGTCTCTACTAAGGATTAATCCATAGAACTCAAGAATATCAGCTAATAGTATGTTAATGAATTGATAAACTTTAGGATTTGATGAAAGTATAATGGTTACTTTATTAAGTTCCCCAATGAATTCGACTTGAGATCTATCTAACTGTACTATACATACAACAGATTTTTGAGGTTTAACATTCAACTTTGCACAAACTGTTCTAGGTAAGATGTTAGATGAAGCTCTTGAATCAACTAGATAGTTGTGTAAATTCTTATTAAAGACTTCAAAAGTAAGGAAAAATGGAGGAGTATGAGACTTAGATCTTCCTCCAATTAGAGTGATGTCGGTTGGATCAATCTTGTTTAAAGAGGTGCTAGGGGGCCTTCCCATTTCTTAGGCAGCTTATGAGATCACAGTGGCGGGAAGCAGTGCAGTAGGTACTACTTTGAGTTCCTTAAGGAGTAGCTTCTGCTGATGCTTCAATTTTCTAAGCTCATGAAAGGTGATGTTTGCCCTAGTCTTGTTCATATCATCAACAATATTATATTCCATTTCATCAGAAACTATCAAAGTTTTAGGTGAAGGTGAAGAATCCAATTGAGAAGGAGTAGTTTGAGTGGATTTTGGTGAAGACTTCTTACCTGTTGTTTTGTCCCTAGGAGGAGGCATTGAAGCCTTCTTCTTTGGATTTGTTTGTGACAAATCAACATGGTTTTTACTTTGGGTAGCGATAGGCAATGCTTCTTGAGTTTCCTCATTGGGAAGGATAAAATCCCACATTCCTTGTAACTCTACCACTTCTTCATCATCTGTTTCTTCTTCATTTGTTGAAACTTCATCCTCCTCTCCATCTGATTCGACATTTGATATAGCATTTGGAGTTTTAGGATCAGTAGGGTAATTCCTTTTAAATGGTCTAAAATATTTCTTAGAGGAAGTCTCTGCTACCTGTTTTTTGATACCAACCATTTCGTTAGACATGGTCTTGAGGACTTTCTGTAACCCTTCAAGATCAAAAGGATCTTTAGTTGGTTTCTTCTTGGAGTCATCCCTAAAAGTCACTTTCTTAGATTTTCATTCTTCTAATGCGTTTTTCTTTTCTACAACTAGAATGTGCTTTTCCACATCTATTGCATCTTTCATATTTTCTGCCAAAGTGGGTTTGGTAGCTCTATCAATGAAAAATAACTATGTTTGAAGGTAGAGTAGAAATATACCACTCATTTTGGACCTCATCGTTGGGCTTAGATGTCATTGGTATCTTATTCAATAATTTATTGAAGCGAGAGTTGAAGTCTTTAATGGGTTCTTTTGGTTCGGCTTTCAAATTGGAGAGATCATTGATTAGGGTAGCTATGGGTTTATCATATCCAAATTTAGTTAAAAAATTCTCTTGGAAAGCATCCTAACTATTAATAGAACTTGATGGTAATGAGAAGTACCATGATCCTGCTGCTCCCTGTAAAGTATATGGAAATAATCTTACAACTGCATCTTCTTCAACTACTTCATTCAAGTTAATGGACAACATGAAATTGTTTATATGTTCCTCAGCCAGTAGGCCATTATCAGGATTGAATTTGGGTTACCATTTCTCTAGATGAGATGGAAATTGATGTAAAGGCCCAACCATCCTAGCAGCTTCTGGGTTTTTCCATGGCCTTGGAGGATTCCGTGCCATTGCTGGTATGTGAGTAGGAGAAGGTGTAGCAGTGGTTGAAGGTGATTAGGGAGAGGAGGATATAGTTCCTGTACCTGTGTGAATCACGATCTGGAGTGGCAAGGCAGATGATTGATCTTGTGATGGTATAGATGGAACGAATGAAGATGAAGATTGTGTCGATGAAAGAATCTTGCTGTGAGATTTGGATGATGTTTTCTTAGCTTTCTTACAGCTTAGCAGAGGGGATTCGAATAGGGGGATTCCCAGTTTTTCACTCGATCTTCTAATTAGCCGTTGAGATGGGGTAAATTGAGAGGTAACACTATCTTCAGATAACTCAGATTCTTCTTGGGATAATGAAATCCCATGTAATTTATGAATCAACGACTGGACTTCAGGGTATTCAGTAGAAGAAGAATGATTTGGCTTTTTTGGGATTTCAGTAGTAGGATCTGTAATTTTCTTTGCAACTTCTTGCTTAGGATTAGGGGACCTAAAATGCGATTGAGAAGTTGGTGGTGATGGTGAGGGAGTTTTACTCGTAGAATGGCCTGTTGATTTGGATTTACTTGCCATTCACAGCCAGGCCCTCCTTTTATCACCAAAATGTTGAAGCCTCGAAAATCATTGCTTCAACATGGGGGAAAACCATCCAGTCCGGACCTTGGTTGGCAACTCCTTTTCCATTTTGTGTAGTGATCCGAATGGGGATAATGGGACCAGTTTCCCAATCTAATTTATAATAGTGCTAACGGGGTGATATGTGATATTTTGGAGTAATGTTTAAGTTAAAAGTAATCTAATCTAAACTAATAATCACATGCATTTATCCTAATTAAAACACTATATAATTATAACTATACCTGGGAATAAATTGAAGTATGCAATCTATAATAATGTCCAAAAGCAATTGGTAATAAAGATCATTCAATTACAATAAGAAGTGAAATCATTTAACAATAATCGTTTCATATAAAAAGTTAGCCGAAACGATTGTGAAAGGTATATCACATAACAAATTATTCATGTATTCAGCATAAAATATAGGCCATCACCACAAAGAAGTGAAATAATGCTAACCAAGTTTCAAACTTTCATACATAAACAATTTGAAGATAAATTATTGCTTAATACATAAGTAAAAGAGAATTACGAGATAAAAGTACCATTTATAATATGTCCTACTCATGTGCTTCGGCATTGATCTACTTTCAATCCATCTAACACTATATAAAAGTACAAAAGTGCAATTTCAATAGAATATGCCAGATAAGATAAAAATAAATCCCGTTCCATTAATTTCACTAGAAGTTCGTCAAAGGGGCAGAAGTGCATGTGTTTGAAGATTGTTTCTGATAAAATTTATGGATCCCTCTCTAAATGCATGAGAGGGGCTTAAATACTAAACTATAAAACTAAAAATAGATTATTAAAAAAATAGTTGAGGAGGTTTAAATGACTTTCCTCAAATTATGAAAAATAAAACAAAAATAGAAATGAGCACGAGGACTAACTATTATGCATTTGATTTTTTAAATCACAAATGTTCGTCATGGGCTTGAGTTGTGTCAGTTGGCTAATTTCAGCTTTCCACTGCCCAGTGAACACAACATTAGTAAGTGCTAGCACAATTTTCTCCGTAGAACTGGTTAGGCATTGCAAGGTCATCCACTTGCTGTGAGCTTTCACTAACAGTTGCCAATATGCTTCCTAGTTTAACTTGGTCGTTTGCCTAATTTCTTTTGCTTTTTCTTTTGTTTCCTGCCTCCACTGTGGTTCAAGCTATTGTACATTAGGAAGAAAACCTGGAATGGACTCTGCCACAAGGTTGGCGCTACGTAAATTTTCATTAATATTTTCGATAACACTGTTTGCTGCTGTTGCCGCGTCTGCTGTTTCATTTTCTACCTCTCTAAGCCAAGCATCATAGTTTGCAAATAAGATTTCGTTATGTGACTCTTCCAGTTTAGGTAGGTTGGTATTTCTCCCATCTTCTGAATTCTGCCAGGTGATGAAGTCTGAGACTTTTTCAAGATTTCATCATATTCAAGTCTCATTTCAATGACTTGACTCGTCAATTTGTCACTTGTTTCACAATAAGAATTCCATTGCGAAATCTTCTGGAATAGTAGTTCCTTTTGGTGCATCAGTTAGGAGTTAAGGCACATCACTTCAGTAATAAATATAGATTTTTTCTACAAATCAGCTAGCTCTGATACCATGTAGAAATTTCACCTATAGAAAAAACCGATATATGCAACGTCCTAAAGCATAATACTTGTTCTACTTCTACAAAACATTAAGCGGAAGCATAATCGAATCCATGAGCAACATCAAGTAGAAACATGCATAACTGATCAAGAGAAATAATCACACATAACACAAGATATATCCAAGGGAAAGCACCAACATAAAACCCCAACCATGTATTATCAATCAAGTGGAAATCCTCTTCACAATACAAAAAGAATTAGCTCTCAAGCTATTTAGTTCTCAATGAACTATGAAGATATGTCTCATGAACCACCCAAGCCCTATTTATATAGGCTTTCCCTATGGTCCTTACGTATTTTGCTTAGGAAATAATAGCAAAATCATATGTTATTAATTCCAACATACCAATAACAACCAATGGTCCAACTACGTATTCCTTGAGAACATTAGTTCCTCGACCATGCACAAACTACTTACTAGAAATAGTTAAGCATCTGATAGTACACTGTCCCACATCTGATCTCAACTGGCTCTATAATAGAACTGACATGCAATAGTTATCCATGAGTGAATCCTCAGTTATCTAAAATAATAGTTGTCACATGCATGCAAGCATTAACAAACTATATTTTATTATTTTAACAACTTGTTAAAATAATCTAACCGGACTTGACTAGTTAGAATTAAGTCAACTGATTCTCTCATTATAGAACTCATACTTATTCCCTCAATCAGTGGAGGAAATTAAGGATAAATTCCTCACTCAGTGGGACAATAGTTGCATGATCTCACAAAGACTTCTAGTTTAATTTTCCATAACTAATTAACTCAACTGAATTAATTAATTAATATTTCCAACTGTTGTTAAGACCAAAATTAATTTTACTTCCTATAGATAGACTAGGGATTGTTATAAATAGGAAGGGACCCATAAATGCCATTTTTAGAACTTTCTACTTTTAGCAGTTTCACCTCTCACCCAATGTGGCCAATGACCTCACTGGCCAAACTACTATTTTTAGACATGTTATTTTTAGCAGGTCTATTTTTAGCACATTCTAAATTTAACATTTCTTGTTGCATATTTTTCAACAATAAACTGATCAATTTTTGCATCATCCTTATGTAGATCTATTATTCCTTGTATTTGCACTTCCTTCTCTGCTAAGCTAGCTTGATGTTTTATTTGCATCTGCTTAAACTCTTGTTGAAGCTTAGCTAACTGTGTCTCTTCTTGTTGGTCATATTTTGCTTGTTGTAATTGTTGTTCAAGCGACAAAATTTTATCTTCTTTTTTCTTAAGCAACATTTGCACCTCTGTTGCTTTGTCGATGGTCACTATAGCATAGGCACCTCAAAACTGTGGCAGTCTAGTAAGGTTGGTGGATGGGTTGATGGGTGAGTCTTTCCAGACAACATCCATCAGTTCATTATCAGGGGTAGTAACAGTAGTAGAATCCAACTTCCTTTTCTTCCTTTGTCTTTTAACAATTGCTTTGTGTTGTGGGTTATAAAACACATCTAGAGGGGGAATCTCCTCAATTCTCAAAACAATTTCAGAGGTGGGAGTAACAGGGATGTGCTCTACCTCTTGAGTATTTACAGTCTCCTTTGTTGTAATTTCTTGAGTTGCTTTCTGTTGTGGAGTTTGCAACTCTGGCATTTGTTCCTCTGTATGGAGCCTTTTATTAAAGTTGTCCCATTCTTCCTCTAAATCAATCACCAAGGGTTTTATTAGTTGGGTGGAGGTGGAATGGATTTCAGCCCATTTGCTAGCTAAATTTTGCTCAGCTGTCTTTTCTATAGATTGGGCTGTATCTTTTCCTGACTCCCTGCTTCTGTTTTTCCCATTTTGTGATGACTTCTCTAACCCCCTAGTAGATTTCTCTTGGGATTCTTCTCCAGAATCAGTTTTAGAATTTTCTTTGGAATCTCCTTCTAGACTTACACTGGGAGTAGGCTCCCTTATTGGTTCAAAAAATAATTGGTCCAATGGGACCTTCGTTAGCCTCCTTTCTCTCTACTTGTAAAAGGCTTCAAGATATTCATGGTAAAAAAGTAATTGTGCCATATGCTTCACCTCCGTGAGGGTGCTCTTCTGTAAAAAGATGTCATCAAATGCATCTTCCTCATTACTGAATACTTTTATTTTTACCATGGTGGTAAAGTATTTGACAGTGCCAAATGGGTCATATTGCCTTCTTGGGAATTTAGGCAATTGCAGAGATAACATAATCTCTGCTTATTTAAATGCATGCTCCAGGTCGTGCATTGTAAATGCTCCACATTGTAAAGGGAATGTAGGCCAAATTGCCTTCTTTTCTTCCTTTAATGTTTTTCTCATCCCTCCCTCACTAGCTGTTTCATAGGCTATCTCTCTAGCCATCATTTTGTCTGGAACATAGTATGGGAGGACATGGGGGGAGGTAATGCTGCCAAATACCCTAATATACATGAATGTTTCCTCCCCAAACCGTCTAGCCACTAGGAGGATATCTACCTTGGCTTCTTTGTAAAACCTGGGGGCATCTTGGTTATAAAGCCATTTGTCAATAGGGAGCATGACTCCATGACAATTTTTGTAAAAATGTGGTTGAAACTGATATTCGCACGTCTTTATGATAGATGTGAATGGGAAGTGGGTTTTGGATAGTCCACTTCCATCCCATGATGGGAAATTTCAAACCAAAACAAATTTCATCCATTATAGAGGCACTCATAAAAAATGGAGGGTAAACCCTCAAAGCAACACTTATTTTCCTTATATAATTCATTATTGTTATTGCTAAATTATCAGACAAAATTTGTGCCCAATTCATTATAGTGTTGTTTACATCTGCATCTATTAATGGCAGCCATTCTGGGGAGAATTCAGTGCTATCAAGTTTGCCAAATAGTCTACATATCATGGCCGCTGTAAAACTATGAGGGGGACAAATAGACGCAATAGAGTACATAGTGTTCTTGTCTTTTTTGATTTTTCCCTCAATATTTGACCAAGTCCAGGTGCAGTCTACTGGGTCCTCGTTCTTTGTGGAAAACTTCTTGACAAATTGCTTGTTGTAGATGACTTGTGGATCTGGTAGGTGGTACATAAGCCGCAGGTTGCCTTGGGTAAAAGATCCCATAACCTCTTGGTTTCTTGTCTTGAATTCTCTGTCTGAGATGTCAGCTTCATAAATAACCCATTTAACCATGTCTGTATAAGGGATTATCTTTGGGCACACAACTATGCGATGCAAAAATGGGCACGCTGTCTCAAACATGGAGGTGACTGAGGAATCACGTCCATAAATTGTAACCTTTGTTTCCAGAATCCTTGGTTGCTCTTCTTCCAGTATATTATACATGGCTTCCCACATAGAGGTTCCTCCCTTTCTGCTACATGTAGTATCCGTAAATAGAGGTGTCATTTCTGATTTCTCAGAGACGACTGCCTTGCCTTTCTTCACCCTTTCTCCCAACGATTTGCTGAATGGATTTTCCATGAAAGTGAAGAACAACAACTATTAGATACACAAAGATGACAATGAACGTGAAATGGAATAATGTGGATAACTTGTAAAGGTGACAAGAAAGGAGTTTTATTCGAACGCACGTAAGAAGATATCATATCACGTTAAATGGCTTTTCAAACATAAATGTAGTTAAATCTTACAAGATTCCCACTAATGCTTCGTTATCTCTTAGCTTTAATGCTCATAAATGTCTACATTGTAAGTCGCGAAGAAAGCTTCTAGGGTGGTGAGCCTTTTGAATTGCGATAATGGTGATTTTGCGATTTGAGAAGCAATATCACAGATCGTAATATCACATTATGCATTTTCGCTTTTCTTACCCTCCCTTGCATTTCTGCGAGATACGAGATGCGAGCCACTTGTTTATTGTCTCAAAACATAGCTACTTGTGAGTTTTTTCTATGTAAAGACCTTTTTAGTAAGCGGCAGACCTAAACATTTGTTCGTAATATATCCAAGAAGTGGGTCTGGGTCTTGATCGTATTTTGCAATATCAACTGATGGTAAGTTTGTCGTGTTCTTCTAAATGCTCGAAATGCGATGCGGTAAAGGTTACGATGCCATCGTAATTTCACATTTCGCTTTTTTTGAGATACCTTTTAAGGCGGGCTCTTCATAAATAGTGATATGAGATGTGAGACTTGGTTTTGACAAGAAAAGCTTTAGGACCTAGTTTATATAAAAATATGATAGTTTCGAGGTATGAAGCATGGAGCCTCTTTTAATTGTTTTTCACTAGATTTGGTGGGTTAGCAAGGTTTTTTTATGATGCTTAATCATGCGATACACGGAAAGGCGAGCATTTGGTAGTTCTTTTGAAAAATGGGTTTGATTTTTTTCTTGCTTTATTCCAAAATTAAATAAGAAACATGCCTAAATGATAAGTTTATTTTTAGAAGGATTTTTAAAAGGGTCCCTATTTATTAATGTAATATTAACTACTATTATTAATAAATGGGGGGTTGTTGAATAACACAATAGATAAAAAAGAGCAAGGTGTAGCAAAATGATGTAGCGGAGGTAAGATATAGGTAAATATCTTCTGTATGTGCATGTTCATCTCTTAATTGCATTAGTTTCTTTGTATTCTAATTTTTTGTTTTTGTTTAGCACTGACATATGTTCTACAGGTTGAGGTATGTTTTGTTATTATCATGTCATGGGTATTTCTTTGAAGACTTTTTGCAGGTATTATATATTCATCAAGAGAAGACTCAATGCATAATCTAATGTTCTGAAGAGTGAGAAAAGGTAGCATGACAAGAGAAACAATCAAGGTGTAGAACAACAGCAAGAAGTTCACCACATGAAGTCTTCAAGTGGGAAGCACTGCATACAATCATTGTAAAAGTATCATTGTACAGAGTCATTGTAAAATCATCATTGTAAAAGTTGTACAAGTGTCTATTTGCCAAGAGTTGAAGAGGGAGTTTCAGGAGGTCTAGGATCATGATTAGTTGGTTGTGTCATAGTTGGGGTTATGGTCTAGTGTGTCTTCTTCTTCTACATCATTTCATATCACTGTAAGTGGACCATTTTCCCTGGTGCGAGAGTTCATTCTTCTTTTATTCTTCTATAGGGTGGTAGGGTGGTGCGAGGCTGGTGCATGAAGTCACCAACAGGTTCAAGCTTGTGAAAAATTCAAGGTGGTAGGGTGGTGCTAGGGTGAGTTGTAGCTCATTGGGTGTTGGGGCATTCGTTCAATTGACTACTGAAGAATATCCGACATTGGAGTGTCCATCCAGTGGGAGCTAGAGAAGAATTCTTTTCTAGATTCTAGGAAGTTGGAGCTTTCTTTTCAATTGGAGTTGAAGGTTAAAGAATTATTAGAAAAGCGTTAAGTGGTTTTCGACCCGGAGGGGGTTTTCCACCTAAAATTTTTGTGCCTCCTATGTTCTTTTATTCACTATTGTTACTGCATAAACATTTATGATAATTGAATATTAACTAATGCTCTAAAAAGATTTAAAAATGCTAATTGCTAAGGAATACTGATTCACCTCCCCCCCTGAGTATTTTCCAACAATCGGAATCAGAGCTTGGTTCCTTCAATAGGAGTTTCACAACTGGAAGGAGATCATGGAGCATACAAAGAATGGTGTAACTCTATTCAATGAAAATAATTATACACTCTGGAAAGGAAGAATGGAGGTCTATCTCTTGGCACAAGGTTACGAAGTATGGGACACTGTTCAAAATGGCTTTACACCAACTGCGGATGAACAAGGTAAGAAGAATTTGATAAATGGTGCAAAAGCAAAGAATACTATTATCGGTGGACTTATTGAATCTTTTTATCATTAGGTGTTGGGTTGTAAAACTGCCCAAAAAGTATGGGACAAGCTTGAGAATATATATGCAGGTGACTCAAATGTCAAAGATGAAAATCTTCAAATCTATAGAGAAAAATTTGAGCAACTCGGAATGAAAGAAGATGACAACATTGTTGCATACTTCCAACACGTTGATGAAATAACCAACACTCTAGAAGGATTGGGAGAGCTTGTTGACGAGAAGACTATTATACGAAATATTCTTAGAACGTTACCAGGAAGATTCAACCCAAAGGTATTGGTCTTGGAATACAGTGCAAATCTGGACAAACTCATCAAAGATGAATTACATGGAGTTCTCATAGCATATGAAATGAGACTTGATGAAGAAGAGGGTACTTCGCATCTATAAACTGCATTCGCTGCATCTAAGAAAACCTATAAGGACAAACAACCTTCAAAGGCAAAGACCTGCACCTGCACCTACAATTGTGAAGAAAGGGAAGATGATGAATAAGGTTTTTTCAGATGAATAATATGCTTACTTTACAAGAAAACCAAAAATTGGTAAGGGAAAATTCAAAGTTAAACTTCCATTGATATGTTTTGGTTGTGGTGAGCTTGGGCATTTCGTAGAAAAATGTTCGAACAGAAGTGATGGAAACTCAAAAGGAAAGAAATGCTTTAAGAAATTCAACAAGCAAGGAAAGAATAAAGGATTCAAAATGAACTTTCTCTCTAAAGATGATAGCTCATCATCGAGTGTTTAGTGGGGGGACAAGATAGGGGAAATGATATGAAAAACCCTTGCAACGAAGCTCTGCAATACAGTAGAATGGGTGTCTATACATTCATCTGCAATTCATCAGGTGGCGCATGGAATGCAAAGTAGTATTCGAGTGATTTGGAGGGTTTGGCCACCTCTACCTTCGATTGGCAGCGGAAGCTTGTAAATGTGGCGCAAAAGGCTAAAGGATCCAGTCTTGTTTCTTCCTCTTTCTCATACATTTCTCCTTCCTCAACTATTTTCCAGAGAAAAGGCGAGGAGAAGGCTAGGGTTCCTGGAATGACCTGCGATGCCGCCGATGCACTACTTCAACCAGACCGGCCAGAGATATACCCTGGCAATAGATCTGTTGCCCACAAGATGGTGTGAGAGTGGATAGGGGTCGACAGGCCTACTGCGTCCGAGTATTCAACTGGACAGGGGAGGTCTTGCGCAAATGTATGGAAGCCAACTACAGCGGACCCAGCAAAACTTGACACAGTGGTTGGGTACTTGAAAAATGACCCATACAAACTAGATCTAGAGGAGCCATGGCATGGAAAAAATACAAAAATCAGTGTTGCATTTGGGTTTATAGAGAAAACATCTATTTCAACAAATCATGGCTTCAAAAGGGTTGTTTCAAACTGTATGGGTGAAGATATAATACAATTCTTCATCAAATTGATAGGGGCCAGACATCACTGCATGTGGCTTAGAAAGGGGCTGAATATTCAAGAGTTAAAGAAGGAAATCTAGATTCAACTTGGAATCCCTACAAAATACCAAAATCTGATATATACAGGACGTAGTCTACAGGATATCCATACACTTCAGGAATATGACATCATCAAAGATTCAACTATCATTCTTAATCTTAGACTACGTGGCGGATGCAATGGAGCCAGTTCTAAAAATACAGGTTCCTTTCGTGACATAGTCAAAAGAAAGGAAAAAATGCAACACAAACCAGCACCAGCACCAGAGCTACCAGGTCCCTATATTGTGGAACAAAAACTGGAATCTCCAATGATCCAAGTAACTTTGCCAGAGGTAACTAATCTACACACTGATCTATCCAAAAATGTTGTTATCTGTAGTTTTAATGGTTTCTGGCCAAAATATAACGCTCTGCATCAATGGATCTTCTCCACATGGTCAGCCAACTATGAAATTCACCTATGCTCAAAAGGTTTTTTCATAGTTAGATTCAACACAGAACAAAAACGAGACAATATTATCAATCAGGGGCCTTGGTTTTGGGGCAATGCTAGCCTCTTCACCACCCCTTGGTTTTCTGATTTTGATGCAAATACTATGAAAGTCTCAACAATTCCTGTTTGGGTGAGGCTACATAACCTCACTCTACACTTCTGGCATCACAAATTTTTAATAGCCATTGGGAATTCCTTAGGGAAATTCCTAAAAATAGATGAAGACAGAGTTATCAGGGGAATTTTCACATTTGACAGAATCTGTGTAGAAGTGGACCTGAGTGAGGGGCTACCTGATCACATTACATTAAACTACAATAATACACTAAGGACACAACCACTTGAATATGAGAATACAACATTCAGATGCTGCAGCTACATGCAAATAGGGCATCTCCAATACACCTGCCCACTGGCCAGGAAGGACCCCAAAGGGAATGAGAAAAAACAAAAAAAGCCCAAAGGGTGGCAACATACTGACCTGCTGGAAGAAGAGGACATGCAAACAGAACCTACAGGGAACCAATCAAAACCTGACATACAAATGGGACAGAAATATACACAGGAAGAAAATACCCCAGATACTCTTTTGGGGCCAAACAATATGAAACATCAACAAGAACCTCAGCTGGAAGTAAGCGGCATCAAATGAACTCATGGATCTAAAGGATCAAAATCTGACAAAGAACATCCAATGAACACAATGGAAAGCCAGCTAGCTATAATTGCACCCACTCCCAACTCTTAAGGTTGGCGAAGGGTGGAGAAGAAGAAGGGCAGAAAAGTATAGGCTAGCTGGAATTTATTTTTTATTTTTTCTTTATATTATTACCTTTTTTTTCCTATCATTACAGGGATAGCCATCTAAATATGCTTTAATCATATACAAAATGTAATTTTTTTCATATGAATAAAATTACGACTTTTTCCACGAGAAAAAAAAAGATAGCTCATCATCCGATGAAGACAATGATAGTGAAGAAGAAGCCAATGAGAGAGTATTGTTTATGGCCAAGCATAATAAACAAGAGGTATCAAATAGTGAAGAAGAAGGGTTGACCATAAAATAATTTTCTGAGGAGGCAATCAAGATTATAAAAGAGCTCAAGGCTGAGAATATCCATTCCAACACTCTTGAAGAACAAGTTCAAGGTCTCAAAATTGAAGTTGAAGAAAACAAATGTATTGAAGAGTCACTTAAAAAGAAGTTGGAAGAAAGAAACCAAGAAAGGGAAGCATTAGAAGCCAAAGTAGTCTCACTGCATAAGGAAGTGAAGAAGGGAAAATTTGTCCAAAACTATGCCAACAGCTCAAGGGCGTTGGAAGAACTCATCAACAATCAACGATCTTAGAATGACAGAACTGGCCTCAGTTACAAAGAAGAAGAAGTAGGACCTTCTACAACAAAATACAATGAACCTATGAGATCTGACAAGCATGTAGATTTCATTGGACAATATTCATAAGAATAGCCTTGGAAGAAAATTCCCAGAAGAATATTTTCATCTAGGTACCAACATATTTTTCATGGCTATTGTTGTTCATGTGGAAAATTTGGTCATAAAGCTGTAGAATGTTGCACGAATCCTAGGAACCAATACAATTCTAGGAGATTTGTCAAATATAAACCTCCCAAGGCTCAACGAAACATCAATAGATTTGAACATTTGAGAATTAATATTGAATGTTACAAATGTCGAAACTTTGGACACATAGACAGAGACTGCAAACTTGAAAAATCCTCCAGAAGAATATTCAAAGCCACAAAATGAATGAACATGGAAGAAGAAGAACACCGATAATTGTGCTCTAGCTCTCAAGTCTCAAAACAAAAAAAATGTGTGGTATGTTGATAGCGGTTTCTCAACGCATATGACTGGACATAGAAATAAATTTGTATTCTCTAAAAGAAAAGAAGGATGGAACCGTGTCCTTTGGAAATGATGGATCTTCAAATGTTATAGGATCAGGTACTGTCAGTCTCAGAAGCAAAGATGCTCTAGCCAAGAATATTTTATTGTTTGAAAACATGAATCACAATATAATCAGTGTTGGAAAAATGTGTGATCAAGGACACACAATGCTATTCAACTCCAAAAAATGTGAAATTAGGAAAGGCAAGTATGGTAAAATTGTGGCTACAGCAAGTCAAGCTCCAAACGACATATATGTTCTGGATGAAGCAACTAAAGCATGTCTACTAGCTAAAGAAGATGAAAGCTGGTTATGGCACAAACGAATGGGTCACATAAACTTTGACAATCTTGTTAAGATAAGCAAAAAGGAAGCAGTACGAGAAATGTTGAAAATCTCAAAACCTTCCAACACACTATGTGAGGCCTGTCGGCATGGCAAGCAGACAAAATGCGGATTTAAAACAAAAGAACACTTTGCATCACATCCATTGGAATTGATACATACTGATCTATGTGGTCCTATGGGAAAAAAAGGCTTAGATGGAGAATTATATTTCATGTTAATGATAGATGACTATACTAGGATGACAACCGTCAGTTTCCTAAAGAAAAAATCTGAAGCATTTGAGTGCTTTAATATCTACAAGGAGTTGGTCGAAAATGAAACTAATTTAAAAATAAAGTGTCTAAGATTAGATAATGGTGGAGAATTCACTTCCAAATTATTTCAGCAATACTGTGATGAAAATGGAATAAAAAGACAATTTTCAACAACACGAACACCTCAGCAAAATGGAGTTGCTGAAAGAAAGAACAGAACTATACAAGAAATGGGTAGAACAATGTTGAAGGACTCAAAATTGGATGAAAAATTCTAGGTTCAAGCAATTGATATGGCAGTCTTCATTATCAACAGAAGTCTTCTCAGAAATAATTGCAATAAGACCCCATATGAATTATGGAAAGGAAAACCGGCTAATGTAAAATATTTCAGAATCTTCAGAAGCAAATGTTATATCAAAAGAGAAGATCAAAAGTTGGGTAAGTTTGAATCGTGTGTTGATGAAGGTATCTTTGTTGGTTACTCACGCAAAAGAAAGGCCTATAAATGCTATAATCTAAGATGAAAACAGATAGTGGAGAGCATAAATGTTACATTTGATGAAGATAGTGTTCTAACGAATAATGATGAGGATCTAGAATCTTTGAAGCTTGAGACAGAGGCTGAAAAAGGTATAGAGAAAATTCTAGAACAAGAAGCAACTGTCAACCAGGAAGAAGTAAATAATGATCAACAAGATATATAGGAAAAACAACAAGAAGCTCCTCCAAAGAGAATAAAAGAATGGATTCAAAAGAACCATCCATCAAATCAAATCATTGGTGACATAAATGAGGGAATTGGAACAAGAAAAGGTCGACATGTTTGTTCATCACAACAAGCTCACATTGCTATTCTAGAAACCTTTGAACCTCATAGTTTTGAAGCAACCAACCAGAATGAACATTGGGTAGTAGCTATGGATGAAGAATTTGATCAAATAGAGAAGAATAACACTTGGGAATTAATTCCATGACTAAAAGATAAAAATTTCATTGGGACTAAATGGGTGTTCAGGAACAAATTGAATGAAGATGGATGGGTTACCAGAAACAAAGCAAGATTGGTTTGCAAAGGCTATGCACAAGTGGAAGGAATTGATTTCAACGAAACATTTGCACCAGTTGCCAGAATGGAAGCCATCCAGATGTTTCTTTCCTATGCATGCTCAAGAAAAATAAAATTCTACTAAATGGATGTTAAGTCAACATTTTTGAATGGAGAATTAGAACAAGAAGTTTACATCGAACAACCTGAAGGTTTTCTACTATCAGAAAAAGAAGGCTATGTTTGCAGGTTCAAAAAGGCTCTGTATGGTCTCAAGTAGGCTCCCAGAGCATGGTATGCTTGTCTTGATGGATATCTACGTCAAAAATGGTTCAAGAAAGGTACTGTTGATAACAATATTTAAGTACAAATAGATAAGGATAATTTAACAATCGTTGAGGTATATGTGGATGATATAATCTTTGGTAGCAATGATGATCGACTGAGTAAGAACTTTGATACAAAGATGAAAAGTGAGTTCGAGATGTCTTTACTTGGTAAGTTGAAACACTTCTTAGGGCTTCAAATATCTTAGCAAGAGAAAGGAATATTTATATGTCAAGCTCTAAGTACATCAAGGAAATGCTCAGGAAATCAAAATGGAAGACTGTAAACCCATCTTTATTACGATGGTAATATGTTGAAAATTGAGCGTAGATGAATCATCTAAGGATGTGGATCAGAGGTTGTATAGATCTATGATTGGTAGTCATCTATATGTAACAACCTCCTGACCAGATGTTATGCAAGCTGTTGGACAAGTAGCAAGATTCCAAGCAGCACCAAAAGAATCGCATATTATTGTCATCAAAATAATTCTTCGATCTCTAAAGGGCATAATAGAATATGGCTTGTGGTATCCCAAGGGCAACAATCTCATTATCTAATCCTTTACAGACGCAGATTGGGCAGGAACCATTGATGATCATAAGAGTACTAGTGGAGCAACATTCTATCTAGGTGGTTGTCTAGTATCATGGTTGAACAAAAAAAAAACCTCAATCTTGTTATCTACAACGGAAGTAGAATACATTGTACTGGCAACTTGTTGTACTCAAGTCCTTTACATGAAACAAACTTTGCAAGATCTTCAAGTACAATTCAGTGAGCCTCTTCCCATATTCTTTGATAACACCAATGCCATTAGCATCTCCAAGAATCCTGTCATGCATTCAAAAAAAAAACACATTTCGATAAAATATCATTTTTTTAGAGAAAAAGTTGCTGAAAAGAATTTCAAACTTGAATATGTTGGTACAAAATAACGAATTACTGATATCTTCACTAAACCTTTACCTCGTGAAGCATTTGAATATCTTTGCCACAAGCTTGGGATTCTCCCAAGTTCTCATTAGATTTTCCTTATATAAAAAATAAAGGGGGAGTGGTAATGTGTACAGGTCTACAAGATGGTTGCGTGTTAGGGGAAGTTAACCTTTGCCATTGATGTCAAAGGGGGAGAGAAGGCAGTAGGAAGAGGTGCCCTGATAGTAGGGGGAGTACTTGTGTTTCTATCAATGCCAAAGGGGGATATTGTTGATATAAAGATGATCTAAGGTTGTCATTGATGTCAACCCAAGCAGCACCAGGGGCTACCATGATCTTGCAAGGGAATTTTGACTTGAAAAATTACTCTATTTTGAGTCAAGTATCTTCTAGATAGATTCTACTCATCGAGATGCTTCTGTTGATATATGGCATGCCAAGTAATTCTTCACGGTTTGATAGATATTCAAGTTTGACATTAGTAACCCCAGTTAGTGGGCTAAAACCCTATGAGGCTGTGGCATGGCACTCATAATTGGTTTTGGTCATTGAATAGTCAATAATTAATAATTTTTTAAGCTCCTAAAATCCCTCCAACATTTTCCATAGAAGCCCCTCTCAACTCTATAAAAGGAAATCTCATATATCCTCCAAATGTAGTGATTGTGGAATTTTCGCTATAAATTCGTTTCTACGAAGTATCAGATTCTAAAATTTAAATCAATTTGATTCGCAATCTTGATGAACGTCGTGACCGAATTTCAGATCTTGGTTCACTATATTGTCGGAGATAAGATCTGTGGAAGTTAGAGTTTTTGCAAGCTGCCGAGTTTCATCTCAAAGAAGTGACCTTGGGAAAATTGTCATAACTCTCTCTCAGAGAAGAAGATTAGAATTCTGTAAAAAGTGGTGGACCATGCATGGAATGTATTTTCTATGTATCAATTGTAGAGCCAAAGGAAGAAACAATGACACGTGGTACGTCGTACAAGTTCGCTCTACTGAACTAGTCCATAACTAGGTCATTGTGAGAGATTAGGCATAAATTTATCTTGAAGAGTCCAAATCGGGTCAGACCTATTCCACTGGAAAGAAGACTCATAGGGCTTCTACAAAACCAAATATCACATGTTGGGGATCTAAAATCGTAGAGATAAATCAGATTAAATATCGTGCTCCTAGAAGGCAAGAAAAACTAGATCAAGTGTTGTCAACGGGTGCAAAGGACCAGACTTTCTAGGGCAGCAAAGAGAAAGGTGCAGAAAAATGATGCAACAGAGGTAAGCTATAGGTAAGTATCTTCTGTATATGCATGTTCATCTCTTAATTGCATTAGTTTCTTTGTATTCTAATTTTTTGTTTTTGTTTAGCACTAACATATGTTCCGCAAGATTAGGTAATTTTTGTTATTATCATGTCATGGGTATTTCTTTGAAGACTTTTTGCAGGTATTATATATTCATCAAGAGAAGACTCAATGCATAATCTAATGTTCTGAAGAGTGAGAAAGGGTAGCATGACAAGAGCAGCATTCAAGGTGCAAAACAACAACAATAATTTCACCACATGAAGTCTTCATGTGGGAAGCACTACATACAATCATTGTAAAAGTATCATTGTACAGAATCATTGTAAAAGCATCATTGTAAAAGTTGTACAAATGTTTATCTGCCAAGAGTTGAAGTGGTAGTGTCGGGATGTCTAGGATCATCATTAGGTGGTTGTGTCATAGTTGGGGTTATGGTCTAGTGTGTCTTCTTCTTCTACATCATTCTATATCATTGTAAAGTGGACCATTCTCCCTGGTATGGGAGTCCATTCTTCTTTTATTCTTCTATAGGGTGGTAGGGTGGTGCTAGGTTGGTGCATGAAGTCACCAACAGGTTCAAGCCTATGAAAACTTCAGGGTGGTAGAGTGGTGCTAAGGTGAGTTGTAGCTCATTGGGTGTTGGGACATCCATTTAGTTGACTACTAAAGAATCTTGGGCGTTGGAGTGCCCATCCAGTGGGAGCTTGAGAAGAGTGCTTTTTCTAGATTCTAGGAAATTGGAGCTTTCTTTTCAATTGGAGTTGAAGATTAAAGAATTATTAGAAAAGAGTTCGGTGGTTTTTGACCCGAAGGGGGTTTTCCACCTAAAATTTTTGTGCCTCCTATGTTCTTTTATTCATTGTTGTTACTACATAAACATTAATGATAATGGACGATTAACTAATGATCTGAAAAGATTTAAAAGCACTAATTACTAAGGAATACTGATTCACCCCCCCCCCCTTAAGATTTTCCAATGATTTGGCCATCAGTTTGGGGATGGAAAGTCGTGGACTTAGTAAGTTTTGTATCCAGCATTGACCAGAGACTTGAGAAAAATTCACTCAGGAATCTGCTGTCCCGATCTGAGACAATGGACTATAGGATCCCAAAGTGTACCCACACTCATTCAAAGAAGAGCTTAGCAGTGGCCTCTGTTGTGATACTCTTCTTGCAGGTTGCAATAATGATCATCTTATAGAATTTGTTGACGAACACGAAAACACAATCGTTTCCATACTTAGTAGAAGGAAGGCCCGAAATTTAATCCATGGAGACAGATACCCAAGGCCGACTAGGAGTAGGTAGAGGAGTATACATGCCTTTTTTCTTGATGGCTAGTTTTGCAATGGTGCACGTGGTGCAGGATGTAATGTAATTCCCAACATCCTGAGGAAGTTTTGGCTAATAAAAGTACTTCTTCAATACCGACACTATTTTCTCTACTCTGAAATGTTCAGTGGCCTAACTATAGTGTGCCTCCCAGATCATCTTGCCATGCTCATTTGAAGGAACATAGATGTTTCCTAGGTGGCATAACAGGGCATTCTGAAGGAGAAAATTCGAAACTTGATTCCCTTCTAGGAATGTCCCGTATATGGTGTCGAATTCTAGATTGCTGTTGTAAGGATGCAGCCACCTCGATGTCTCGTGCCCACAGGAGTCGAGCAGAGTGATCAATGCCATGACTGGTAGTCAGCTAAGGAAATCATCGACGTTATTGGTGTTTCCCTTCTTATACTTAATGTTCAAATGGAACTGTTGCAGATAGGTGGACCATTTCTGATGGCAATCATTCTGCAACTTCCCTTGTGTCTATATGAATTGTAGAGGTCAGTGGTATGTGTCGATGACCATTTCCTTCCCCAGAATGTAGTGCTTCCATTGACAGCAGGCCTACACAATGGAATACATGTGTTTGTAGTAAGTGGGGTACTTTCAAACTGTGTCTGAAAGTGTCTCACTGTGGTACGTCACTGGATGCCCATGCTTAGTAAGAACTGCACCAATAGCATGTTGGAAATAATACTGAGAAGCTGGGGGGGAATCAGTATTATCAAATCAAACAATTTTTCATTTCCATACTCAGATTCATATACGCTACTTCAGTGAAAGGAAATCGCGTGTATACGCAACTGTGTGTAATGCAACAAGCGTATATCCAGTAAACTTATGATTCAGTTAATTGATCCTTAATGAGTGCATCAGAACATTATTAACCATATGAACAGTAAACAGGAGCAGTAAAATAGAACAGATCATCACACATAAGCAACACACATGAACACCAAGATGTAAGGTGGAAACCCAATGTGGGTGAAAACCACCTACTGCAATTCGTCTTTATCTTCCTTTAATAAGAAACTTCTTTTTACAATATTTATGTATTGGTGCAGTCTTATACCAGTACGCTGGCTTCTACCTGCAGAAGGCTACAACTTTCTTAGCTCTTGTATTATCCGATCCATTTACTAGTACGTAGGCGCTGGCCTACTGAAGGCTCCAACCTTCACTCATTTTCCAGCCGCTCCTGGAAGGGAGCTACAACCCCCTGGCTCTTGTACTGGCTGATATGTTTACCAGTAGATAGGCGCCGGCCTACGGAACTCTACGATCTTCTCTCTTTCTCCAGGGACCACGTTTCATAAATTTTCATACTGGATACTCCTGAAGCACAACACCATAATTTGAAGGCCACGTTTCATCCAATTTTCATAATGGACCCATCAACAACATTGAAGCACAAAATTAATCACCACTACAAAACACCCATCAACTACACCTGCATCATCAATCTCTGAATCACCCAATACTGAAACACTGAAACCCTGTTAATAGCACAGTCACCAGAACACAGAACAAACAAAAAAACTTTGAATAACAACCAGATCCAACTGCAACTTCAGAATATCATACTTCATACTGTATACGCTACTCTGATGAACCCAACCTGCGTGTATACGCACTTTTACCAAAGCGAACCCATGTACAGATCTGCAAATTCTAACTTATAACTTTGCAGCTATTCCAGACATCAATTATACCCAGAACATAACATTTACAGAATAAACATGCGTCAATAATTCAGATGTAGTCTATCCGTAATCAAACCATATAATGATAAAACATTCCGAGCCTTAAGATCTCGATCCATCGTTCATCATCATTCACACGGGTGCATCCTTGGTTCAGATCAAGAAAAGCATCACAAACCCATAACCAGCATACTAGATCTCACACTTCACCAGATATTCATCACTTGCACTCTTACCCCCTCTTGGCCTAATGATCTTCTTCTTATATGGGTTTAGGCTTCTCTCAATACCATGGTCCAAAACCATGTAGAACCAATACCTTGGACCCAATACCTGGGGTCAACACTTCGGACCAAATACCATGGACCAAAACTTAGTTTTCCAACATGTACGCACCTTTCCTTCTGTGAACCTGCGTGTGTACGTATACGTGACTTTTTTTCTACTAACCCACATGTATACGCACTTTCATCAAGGTTAACATGCGTATATCTCTCTCTTGACCTACTGCACTATGATATGTCATATGAGTGAGTTTCCATCAAAGTTTCCATCAAGGACAACACCTGTATCATACCTTTGAGTGAGTTGCCATCAAGGACAACACCTGTATCATAATTTCAACAATCTCCCCCTTTGGACTTGATGGCAAAAAACACACCAAGTCACTCTCCCCCTTTGACATCAAGGGCAAAGGGCAGACCAAGGTATTCTCTTCCTTGATATACATTTTGCTATCCATACTCCCTCTGAGTACATGTTGAAATTTCTGATTCAGCTCCCCCTTTGTACATGCCAAGATGTACCAATCCATCCATGCTCCCCCTGAGCACATGCAAGGTCAGCAATAATCAAGACCATGATAGTCATCAGCAACTATCATACACCATATATGATCTGCACCATAAGCATCAGCATCCAGCCCAGTAACCTGCAATACCATTCTTTTGACCAACCAGCAAGATGTATCATTTAGCCACATAAGCATCATCACCAAAGACTTCTAACCATAATGCCAACAATGCATTATTAGAAGTATATGCTCCCCCTGAACTTGTGTCATACGATCACCAACAGTGACTGAACCATGTTAGACTTCTGTACTACTGCTTTTCTTCAAAACATCATATATGTGACTGTGCAGTGTCTAACTCACGTATATACGTGACTTGTCTTCATGAAACCTGTGTATGAGTTTTAGAACACTGATGTTCAACACTTTCAGCTTCCTCTAAGTCTGTCATGTCTGTGTATTCTGCTATGCCACATCTTTCTAGGTGTACTTCCTTTTTCTTCCATATCTTTAACTGTGATAATGTTTTCTCCTTTTGGTATGGTGCCAAAAATATTCTCCTGCATTCCTTTGCTATGTGTCCAAGCTTGTTACATGCATAACATCTTACATGTTTCATATTCCTTCTATAGCAATCAACAGCTTTGTGACCAAATATATTGCAAGAAAAACAATATCCCTTAAAATATCTGGAATGTGATGATCTTTCTGAGTGATGGTCATGAACCATTCTACTTCTGCATCTGGCTGCAACATGTCCAAGATTATGACATACATAAAATTCAACATTATTCATCGAAGGAAATAATCGTCTATCACTTCCACAATTAGGACCAAAAAAAATTCTTTTAGGAATTTATTTCCTTGGCTGTTGATCGGGTTGTCTTCTCATCTCCTTGTTGAGCATTTCAGATTTCTCATTAGAGTTCCTTGCCTCACTTTCAACAGATTCATAAAAACCCAGACCAATTTTTATAGCAGGAGACCTTTGACTACTAACAATATCATCCAAAATCTTAGTACTGTCTTGAAATCGTAATAGTTTATCCTTTTCTTCTAATTTATCTTTCAAGATATTTACCTCAACTTGATGTTGTTCTTCCTTTTCTAGACATTGCTTCTTCAAAATTTCTTCAAACTTTCTTCCTTCTTCCACTTGTTGCCTTAGTTTGAGAATCTCCTTTTCTTGTTCTTCATTCAGCTCATGCATCATTTGATGAATTCTGGAGGCACATTCCAGCTGAGCTTTTAAGCTGATAACTTCTTCTTTGAGGGCACTCTCCCTTTTGCTAAGTATATCTTGTTGATCTATGATTTTATCTGATGCTTCATTTGCTTGTTCATCTTCAATCTAAGGTGATTCAGAATCTCAATGCTTGCTTCCACCTAATGGGAAGTTGTCCCTATTCCTTTGAGCTGTCTTCTTCTTCTGACATGCTTTCTTTCCCATTGTTCTACGGATATCCTTCAAGCGATCAAGCTTTTACTAAAGGACCTACTCTGATACCAATTGTTGGAAATAATACTGAGAGCAGGGGGGGGGGGGGGTGAATTGGTATTATCAAACCAAACACTTTTTCATTTCCATACTCAGATTCATATACGCTACTTCAGTGAAAGGAAACCACATGTATACACAACTATGTGTAATGACACAAGCGTATATCCAGTAAACTTATGATTCAGTTAATTGATCCTTAATGAGTGCATCAGAACGTTATTAACCATATGAACAGTAAACAAGAGCAGTAAAACAGAATAGATCATCACACATAAGCAACACACATGAACACCAAGATGTAAGGTGGAAACTCAATGTGGGTGAAAACCACCTGCTGCAATTCGTCTCTATCTTCCTTTAATAAGAAACTTATTTTTACAATATTTATGTACTGGTGCAGTCTTATACCAGTACGCTGGCTTCTACCTGCAGAAGGCTACAACCTTCTTAGCTCTTGTATTAGCCGATCCATTTACTAGTATGTAGGAGCTGGCCTACTGAAGGCTCCAACCTTCACTCATTTTCCAGCTGCTCCTCGAAAGGAGCTACAACCCCCTGGCTCTTGTATTGGCCGATATGTTTACCAGTATGTAGGCGCCAGCCTACAAAACTCTACGATCTTCTCTCTTCCTCCAGGGACCACGTTTCATAAATTTCATACTGGCTACTCTTGAAGCACAACACCATAATTTGAAGGCCACGTTTCATCCAATTTCCATATTGGACCCATCAACAACATTGAAGCACAAAATTAATCACCACTGCAAAACACCCATCAACTACACCTGCATCATCGATCTCTGAATCACCCAATACTGAAACACTGAAACCCTGTCAATAGCATAGTCACCAGAACACAGAACAGACAACAAAACTCTGCAATAACAACCAGATCCAACTGCAACTTCAGAATATCATACTTCATATTGTATACGCTACTCTGATGAACCCAACCTGCGTGTATACAGGCTTTTACCAAAGCGAACCCGCTTACAGATTTGCAAATTCTAACTTATAACTTTGCAGCTATTCTAGACATCAATTATACCCAGAACATAACATTTATAGAATAAACATGCGTCAATAATTCAGATCTAGTCTATCCATAATCAAACCATATAATGATAAAACATTCCAAGCCTTAAGATCTCGATCCATCGTTCTTCATCATTCACATGGGTGCATCCTTGGTTCAGATTAGGCAAAGCATCACAAACCCATAACCAGCATACTAGATCTCACACTTCACTAGATATTCATCACTTGCACTCTTACCTCCTCTTGGCCTAATGATATTCTTCTTATATAGGTTTAGGCTTCTCTCAATACCATGGTCCAAAACCATGTAGAACCAATACCTTGGACCCAATACCTGGGGTCAACACTTCAGACCAAATACTATGGACCAAATACCACAGACCAAATACCACGGACAAAAACTTAGTTTTCCAACATGTACGCGCCTTTACTTCTGTGAACCTGTGTGTGTATGTATATGGGCCTTTTGTTCTGCTAACCCACGTTTATATGCACTTTCATCAAGGTTAACATGCGTATATCTCTCTCTTGACCTGCTGCACTATGATCTGTCATATGAGTGAGCTTCCATCAGAGTTGCCATCAAGGACAACAACTGTATCATACCTCTGAGTGAGTTGCCATCAAGGACAACACCTATATCATAATGCCAACATAGTATAGTCAGAGGCATCTGTCTCAATCTCAAATGGTTGTTGCAGGTTTGGTAATGTGAGCACTGGTGCAGAACAAAGGCAATTCTTCAACGCAAAGAACAATTTTTGTTGGGTTTCCGATAAAAAAAAAATTCTTTCACTCTGCCCTTGATGACTTGACCTAAAGGCCAAGTGATATGAGAGAACCCCAATACGAACCTATGATTGAAATTGGCAAGACCCAAAAAGTTACGAAGATTTGTTAGAGGGGTTGGGGCTGACCAATCTCGAATGACTTGTATCTTAGATGGGTCCACATGTACACCCTTCTCATCAATGATGTATCGTAGATATTGAACCCAGGTCAGGCCAAAGGTTCATTTCTCCAAGTTAACACACAACTTGTGTTGTCACAGGGTTTGAAGGACTTGTCAAATATGGTGGATGTTCCCTTCCCAACTCTAGCTGAAGATCAAGATGTCATCTAAATACACCACCATGGATGAATTGGTGAAGGGTCACAATATGTCGTTCATCAGTCTCATGAAGGTTTCATGGTCGTTCATCAATCTGAATGGCATGACCAACATTTCGAAAAAGCCCTCCTTAGATTTGAAGTCAGTCTTCAACACATAAGAGGGTTTGATAGGAACCTGGCAATAACCTCAATTCAATTCAATCTTGTTGAAATATTTGGCCCCTTTGAGCTTCTCCATAAGGTCATCAATCCGCAGGATTGGGTACCTATTCCAGATAGTAATCTTGTTCAGCAACCGATAGTCAATACAGAGCCTCCATGTCCCATCCTTCTTTTGTAGCAATACAATCGAGCTCCCACAAGGCGATGAGCTTGGCCTAATGTGCCCTTTCTACAATACTTCCTGAATCTTCCTCTTGATCTCATCATTCTCCAGAATAGAGCATCGATAGATTTCTCCATTAGGTAGTGGCACACTCGGGGTCAGATCGATGGAGTGATTGACCTGAAAATGTAGAGGTACCCCTGTGGGTGAGGCGAAAATATCCCTGTACTCCTCTATGACCTTCACCATCTATTTTTGTTGTGCCTAGGAGCCTTTCCTGGAAGTCATGGCCATAATATTCTTCTTGCCCAGGGGAAGAATCATTAAGAAAGAAAAATTACTGGTATGGGAAATGATCTTACTGCATTTATTTGCAGTGATCAAAGAGATGGCGATAGGCAGGGCTACCTCCTGTACCCTGTAAAAATTATTAGCCAAAGTAATAATCAGAGCGCGAGGTCTAGACTCATATATAGCATTTTGTTTCCACAAGTATGGTTTTCCTAACAATACATTTAAAAATTCGAGAGGAGAAACATCACACAGTACCTCATCCGTGAAGGGCTTGATGCTTGATGGAAGGAAACACTGTTGGCTAACACGAAGATCTTGTCCTTGGTGAAGCCACCCGATGGTGTACGGATGTGGATGTGTTGTAGTCTTTAGGCCCAGTTGTAGTGTTGTTTGAATCAATCTTAATTGACTGAGACTACAACATTTAATTGTCAACACAGGGTAGGTCTTGCTATTTGAATGGAGTTGACACTATCTGTGCCGATACATTCTAGCCAAGAATAAGTAAATTACGAAAACAGTAAAAGATGTCATTGATCTAATTTGCTAAATCAAACCATTCATGTAGACATAAAAACACTCTACAAAATTCAATTACACTTTGCAACCATCAAAATAAAGGTGCGCCACACAGGAAATAATATCTACTCCAGCTGGTTACTACCATTCTGTTAATTAACTCAGTGTAACAACATAATATAAATGGAAACAACAGCAAATGTAATCCATGATTTGTACAACAACAACAAGAAACCATAAATTAATTAGCTAAACTAGAATGTACACTACCTCTATCACTGCAATCCCTACCAAAGAGGAGGGCCCTTCCTCCTTAGCAGGGCATAGGAATAACACAAAAGTGATTAACGAATCAGCTGAAGAACAATAACAACATCACCGTGCTAATTAATATTAAAAATAAACTCAAAATTACAGAAGCAGAGTGATAGTTGTTTTTTATATGTCGTGTCCTTATACATGAAAAATCAAGTTTCTTTATAGTTATTACAACCCGAAATTAGAAACAGATCAGTCATGAGAATCTCACAATTCTTATGCTGATAAAAAATAAAAGTAGTTACAAGCTATTTCTAAATACAAATTTCCATCAGTTATGATTGCAACCGCTTGGGTCTTGTTTCTTCCAAAATAAACAATCCTTACTGCCAATAGTTGTTATGTGGTTAGTACCCACATTTCCCAGCTTCAGTGCAACAACATCGAGTGAATGGCAGTTCGGGATGTCACAACATCATTGGTGACAACACTTTTGGTGTGACGACGGACTCTTGTATCAGCACATAGTGTAACAACATCCTGTAATAGCATCCAATGTGTAACAACAACCTCTAACAACATCCAATGTGTAACATCAACCTATAACAACATCAGGGGTGTAACAGCGAACCATTCTACCCTTTTCTGCAGTTAATCCACACTTCCTATTTGCTTCATAGCTTTTTTCTCGCAAGCCATCACGTGAAAAGAAGAGCTTCCCAAAATACTTCTTCAATACTCTCCCAGTTAGCCACAAAAAGGAATAAAGCCCTATATTATTCAATAAAATACAACAAAGTAATGTGATAGTAGAATGGTTTAAAAAGGTGAGAAAACAGGGAAATGGATCCTGTAAAGTCATAGGCATGGAGGACAGAAAGGTCAAAACTGGGGAAAGAATGTGTAGAAAATAGGTAAAAAACCACACCCAACATATCCCCCCAATTGAAGAAACTGCATATCCCCATACAGAGTCTCAGCTCCTTCTATACGTCCGATGCAAATCTGTGAAATTGTAGGCACCAGCAGTGTCTTCACCTAGAGCTCTGAACCCTTGAATGGATATCAACTAACATGGCCAATATTCCTCTTCGTAGTCACATAGGCAGTAATCCGGCTGATACTCCTCCACTGGAAACCATATCAAAGGAAATTTGAATCTGAGGCCAATCTAGAATGCCCCCAGTGTTTGTACAATTCAAGCATATTCCGACACCCGTGTAATAGAAGCCAAAAATTTCTTGTACTCAAAAGGATCCCCTTGTATTTCAATGCTACATGCCTCAATGCACTTGACACATCCTACTAATGGTTGGCTTTTCATCTCTGTATACAGGTTGAGGTAGATCCTCACGATCCTTTTTCTATAGGTGGTCGATTGTTCTCTGATTTTTGGAGTGCTCAGGAATAATTTAAACTTGCGCCTGAGTTCGTAATAAATCCCTAATTTAACTTTGACCCACAATTCTGTTCTCTCCTTGTTGACTTCTGCTGATTTCTTGGCTAGGTGCCACTCAATCTGATTCCTCATGAATGAAAGGAAGGCCCGCAACTGTAAATCCCCCATGTAGGAGAGGACGCTCACCACCATCTTCATGCTAACATATTCACACATGATATTATGCAAGAATAGCTCGCACATCAAGCTCTGGTCATCAAAGTCACAAGAGCAAAAAATTTCCAAAAAATTACGGGTTGAAGAACCCAAATAGGACCTACTTTCAAAGACTGCCTTTAATTGAAATAAGTAATAACGTTCCCAAAGGAACACTGGGTATGACAAGGATGACCGCCTGCATGCTAGCAAGTTTAAAGCAAGGTCACAGAGTTTAGTCTTATCGTTAATCAGGTACAAGACCTATCGATTCAGCTGATACAACTGTTCACCCTTCTTCTTTATAACTTCTTTGTGCCTTTGTGCTTCCTCTTCTCTTTCCCATTCTTCTTTTAGCCATTTTTCTCTTAGGGAGTCCATCATTATTTTATGTACTTTGAGTGAGATCACTCCCTCCTGTAGAGAGAGTGCCAACTACTTCCATTTTTGCAGCTCTGGCAACAACAACATCCTCTTAGAACACCATCCTTCATCAGGACCTAGTGTTCTTCTGCATGCACTATCAATTGAGGGTGTAACAACCTCCTAAGGGTGAAACTGTTCCACCTCGACTTCTGGTTCTTGTGTAATAGTAGCTTCGTCAGTGGATTTTGTCACAGTTTCTTTATCTTTCTGGCCAACTTCCATTTTCGCTGCTAGTTCTTGTGTAGCAACAGTGTTATCCACAGATTTTTGTACATCGTTTTTCTCCGTATCGGCTTCTGTCTTCATTGTTGGTTCTTGTGTAACAACAGTGTTGGCCGTAGGCTCGTGGATGTTAGCTTCCTCTTCCTTCCCTTGGATGACTTCCTCCTCCACTGCTGGTTCTGATGAAATAGCAGTGTCAGCCAAGGGCTCCTATGTATCCATTACCCGATCACTTCCTATGGATTGTGCCATCTTAGTTGTTGGTTCTTGTGTAACAACAACATCGTCAACAGGTTCTTGTGTAATAGCTTCCCAAATTTTGGTTTGAGTCTCCCTCGAGGTGGTGTCTACTGCATAGACTTTAAATCCTGCTACCACCAACTTCGCAGTACAGGTTATGCACACAGTGCTCAGGAAATCACCCCTTCTGGCCCTGTCCATGGCCTCTACGAATGTATCTAGCCCTGGGGCTCTTAGCTCTGCCTTTCCTTCTGCTAGTTGTTCCCTCAGTTCTCTATTTTATTTCTATAGACTTTCAAATTTTGACAGCAAGGATTGGGTTTTGCTCTTACCAGGTGAAGAAGGTTCCTTTGGTTGAGCCTTCTCCTCGTCCTTCTACTCTGCTGCTTCTTTTTTCTTCCTTGTCATGGATGGGGACTCTAGGTGCCTGTTAACCCTTATCCTCTGCCTTGGCCACCTATCACCAATTGGTTTATCATCTAGCCTCTTGCTAACCATTACTATCGAGGGCTGGGATTGCTACTTTGTCACCTCTGGAGCTTCCTCAAACATCTCGGTTTGCCTCATGCGGGTGGTCTTTGGCCTCTTCCTCATGAATTCTTCCCAATTCTTGCCCTGTCTTCTCAAATCATCCATCACAATGAGTTTTATAAGGCCATGGTTGGTGACGCACGTTTCTGGATGCGCAACTATTTTGACAGCTGCATCCATATGCCTAGCAAGAAGTAAGGAAGGTTGACCAGCTGTTGATGCCGGAGGTGGTTCAGCAATGGAAAGTGGTAATTAAAAACAATTTTTTCCCTTCCCTCACATGTAATGTACTTAATGAGGTAGAGGGAAAAATCAGCCCATCATTGGGTAAGTGACAATCTATCAACTCCCCTTCCTTTATTTACCAGTGACTCTTCTTCTTAGAGGAAAACCCCTTTCAGTGAGGGGTCATTGACCTTCCTGTTGAACCTCCTCTTCCCTTCCACTGGTAATCCAGTTACTCTAGAAATCACCTCTTTCGTGACCTCTAGCTTCAACCCTCTGACCTTTCTCTAGTTTCTTTCCAAATTCTTTGCAAATTCCATGGAAACACCACCATCTAATCCTTCTAACCTTCAGAATAATTCAATCTAGCCTACATCCTTGAAAATATGGCATTCTTCCGAGCAATCTCCCAAGGCTTCTGTGGACCCTGGCTCATGCCGTACTACTGCTCCACCCATTGCTTATGCGAATTCAGTGTGTTTCACCTCCTTCTCCATTCCTCGATATGCTCTGGGATTGTCAACATACAACTTAGTTGTTTCAACCTACACTGTTATCTTCCAATTCTATGAGCACTCTGAATGGGGATTCAACGCTTCTAGCAGGGGTAAATGGTAGGGTGGTAGGGTGGCGTAGGTGAGGATTTCAAATTGGGATTTTGCACTTATGATTCCTACTGCACAATGAATTTTCCTTAATGGTAAGTCATCGGGAGGTCTCGTCGATGGTACACTTACCATTTTTGGCATGATCAACATTAAGTAACAATAACTACTAGGTCATCATGCCTTAACTGCACAATTTTTCGAATAATCACAAATCATGCGATGGTCATATCACAATATGATTCGTTCCCCCCGGCTTAAATATGACAGTCATCCTCAGCTGTCAAAAGTCATGTTAAGTTGCCATAATTACCAAATAAAGCAAATTCAATATTACCTTTTGATGACATACCTAGGTGGCATGGTGTGAAGTAATGGATAGCGTGACACGTGAACCAAGCTCCATTAGCGAGATGGGCAAACTTAATTCTGATGACGAGGATCATGGTGATGTCCACTACTTATTACAATAAAATATCTCATTTATTCCTTAAACGTCGTCGGTTGTTACATATGTAACAACCAAGATGACTGATATATATTATTTTAATTTATTCAAAAAAATGAAGAGGAAAATATCATGTAACAACACTTAGCATAAGATATGCTTTGAAATAATAGATGTTGTTACAGAGTGTGTAACGGTTGCCACTAAGTGGTTTTCAACTGCTACAAAAAGTGTCTATCTGTGCCTAGGAAAGGTTTTCACAGTCAGATTATTATCATTTTTCTTGAAGTTTGAAGGTGTAACAACCGCCAACCGAAGTTGATTTTCAACTATTACACTCATTGTAAAAATTAGAATTTTTGCAGCATGGGGGGGCTTTCCCTTGTTCCTGTAATATGTAGATCTGAATTTGTGACAACGTTGACAAATGAATCCCTTGAAGTAGGTTTGTGATATAACCGAAGACAGTACCCATTTGCAAGAAATGGTGTCCTTGCACTGTCAATGGTCACCAAATTTACAGTCCCATTGTCAAAGATTGCATCTACCTCATAGGGACCTAGCCATGTAGTGCAGAGCTTACCCTTGAAGTCTTTAAATCTTGAGTCATATAAGAGAGCCCAATATCCTTTCTAGAAATTCTTTTTCTTTATGAATCTTTCATGCCACTTAGCTCTCTGCTACTAGATAATCTCTATTTGCTAGATAGCAGCTAACCATTTCTCCTCCAATTCATTGAGCTGGTTCAATCTTTGCTTTTGTACTGTAGCCAAATCCAAATTGACCTGCAATGTTTTTCTTAGTGTCTTGATTTCAAATTCAATGGGGAATAAAGGGTTCTTACCATACACAAGTTCATATGGTGAGAATCCAATAGTATTCCTCCATGTAGTCTTATATGCCCATAAAACTTCTGGAAGTTTGTCATCCCAATTTCTTTAGTGACTAGCCATACTATTAGTAAGGATCCCCTCAATGACTTTGTTAGTGCTTTCCACTTGGCCATTTTCTAGTGGATGATAAGGTGTTGTGATTTTGTGATGGATTTTATGTTTTTCAACCAACTCCTGGATCTTATGAGATGTGAACTAGGGCCCTTCATCTATGACTATCTCCCTGGGTATGACAAACTAGACAAAGATGTCTTCAAATAAAAAGTTTGAAACAACCTACTCTATGGCTCTAGATAATGCCTTCGCCTCAACCCATTTTGTGACATAGTCAGTGCAGACCAAGATGTAGGATCTCTGTCTAGATGAAGGATTAATTGGTCCCACAAAATCTAGAGCCCACTTCTCAAATGGTTCTAAGACGATTTGGGGTTGTAACGACATCTCGTCTAATTGCAGCGGTTGGCCCATCCTTTGACAACTATCATATCCTTTCACAAACTTCTTCGCATCCTGAAATATTGTTTGCCAATAATACCCTGTTGAAAGGACTTTGTATCATATCTGTTTGTCTGCGAAGTGTCCTCCACAAGGTTCCTCATGACAGGCTTTAAGTATATCAAATACCTCATCTTCTTTAACACAACGTCTGATCTGGAAATCTAGTCGAGTGTGATAGAGCTTCCCATCTATCTAGGTATATGTGACACTTTGCTGTATGATTTTTATTTTCTCCTTGGAGGAAAAATAATGTGGAAACTTCCCTGTAGAAAGATAATTGGCTATATCTGAATACCAAGGTAAGTAGAAATAGAAAAAAGATATTCATCAGGGAAAGAATCCTCAGTGGAAATGAAATTGTCATCAATAGTTAGCCTAGAAAGAAAGTCAGCTACTACATTATCTTTTCCAGGCTTATCTACAATAGTGATATAAAATTCTTGTAACAACAATAACGAGAATGTAATCCTACCATTGGTAATTGGCTTATTCATTAAAAAATGTATGGCAGAATGGTTAGTGTGTACAAATACTTGATACGCAGTGATGTAATGTTGGAATTTATTGATGGCATGCACAACTACTAAGAACTCCTTCTTGATCACTATGCAGTTGAGCTCAACCGAGGTTAAATTTTTTCTTATGTAGTAAATAGCATAAGGTTTCTTATCCTCCAGTTTTCCCAAAATATAACCTACAACAATATCCGATGCATACGTAGCTATGTGAAATGACAGTTCCCAGTTAGGTCCTCACAAAACTGGAGCTGCTAATACACAACATTTCAGTTTTAAAAGGGCCTTCTCACACTTCCCTGTCCATAAGAAATCAACATCCTTCATGATAAAGGAAAATAATGGCGATGCAATTTTTGAAAATTTTTCTATAAATCTCCTATAATACCTTGCATGCCCCAAAAAACTACGTACCTCTTTTTTCATTTTAGGGGTTGGAATTTTTAGAATTACCTCTATTTTTTCAAGGTCTACCTTGATTCCATCAGTAGAAATGTAGTGTCCAAGCATGATCCCTTTATTCATCATCGTGTGACATTTTTTAGTGCTTAAGACAACATTATTTTGTACACATCTTTCCAACACTTTTTCTAGATTGACTAATGTTGTTTCAAAAGAATCTCCATAAGGTGTAAAATCATCCATCAATATTTCCAAGCAATCATTCAACAAGTCAGAAAAAATTCCTAGTATTGCCCTTTGAAAGGTTGCTGGCACATTGCAGAGTCCAAAAGGAAGTACTATGTATGCGTAGGTTCCCCACGAACGAGTAAAGGTCATTTTATCCTGATCTTTTGGGGCAATCTGTATCTGATTATAGCCACTAAACCCATCCAAAAATGAAAATAATTTTTTCCAGAGATGGTATTGAGGACCTTATCTATAAATGGTAAGGGAAAATGGTCCTTCTAAGTGGCCTTATTAAGTTCTATGTAATCAACACAAACTCTCCACTTGCCATTATTTTTAGGAACGATGACAAGTAGTGACACCCACTAACTGTCAGATATTGGATAAATAAAATTAGCACTCAAGAGTTTTTCTAGTTCTTCTTTCACCACCTCCTTTAGTGTAGGGTTCATGCGGCGTTGTGGTTGTCTGACTGGTTTATAGCCATCCTTCAAATAAATATGGTGAGTGCATAGGTTAGGGTAGATCCCTTTCATATCCGTATAGTCCCATGCAAATACCTTTCTATATTTCTGTAATAGCTGTAACAACCGTTGGTTTTGCTCAGTAGTCAGGTTGGGGTTAACATTCAAAAAATTTCTAGATTCTATCTCAATTGGACTGTTGTCAATATTTAGAGTGGTTCTCTTTTGTTCAAAAGGTATATATTCCACCTCTTCTTCCTCATTCACATTCTTAATAGAAGAGACAAAAAGTGAATTACTAATGAAACCGTTAATGACATCATCTTCTGTCTCATTTTTGAAATACTGGGCTTTCCCCGGAGTGAGGAGTGGTAGGGAAACATTTGACTTAGGCTCAAACTCATCCCACCAAGGGTTGTACACATCCAAATTTGGTTTTGGGCGTAAAGATTAAGGTTCTGTGTTGCCTGGCCATCCGAGATCACCATAGATCCTGACCTGCACCCTATAAATGCATCTGCAGTGGCCAACCAAGGTCTCCCTAGGAACAAGGATGCCCCCAAATTGGATTTGGATTGTAAGATGAGAAAATCATTTGGATAACTCCATGAAGCTATTGTAATCACTATATCCTCTAGCATCCCCTCGGGTTTAACACGGGACCTGTCTGCTAATTCAAGCACAGTAGGAGCATGTCCGAGTCCCTGTAGCCCAAGAGTGATAAAGAGGTATTTCGTCATTACATTAATGGTAGCCCCTAGATCAATCAATGTGTTAACTATGGGCTGATCATTAATGTAGACAATGATCATAGGATTTCATAGATCATTGTACTTAGTCAGGAGAGGCTGAGCAGACATTAATTCGGATAATTTCCCCATCACATATATGGTGGCAGGGTCTTTAGGCTTCCTCCTAGGTTTCTTTATGCACAAATATCTCACTATTTTAGCTTAAAGAGGTACTTCTTTAAGGGCTTGTAACAAAGGGATTCGTACATGCAAATTTTGCAACTCCCTAATAAAATCAGATTCAGCATGTAAATTCATCCTAGGTTCGGCAAACCTCTGAGGATACGAAGGGTCATGCGTTACAACAGTTGAATCTGTTATGATAGGTGTATCAGCCTTCCTTGAGTTGGTTATTACAATAGTAACAGTTCTTCACGGGTCGGCTATTACAAATGTAACAACTTCCTCTATATCAGTTGTTGTAGGTGCAGTAGCCACCTTAGAGCCTTTGCAATATCCTCTGGATGGTTCACAGTCTTCCTCTGTAATGATAGGGGAGTGACTTGGGTTAATTACCCTTCCCAATTGCAATTGTATTTCATTAAGTCCCACGGGGGTAATAAGGTAGGTCTGGAAGGTAGTTAGAGCCTCTATGCCTTGAGCTACTTTATGGTTTGGGTTTGGGTTAGGTTGCATAAGTAGTTGGGGTTGCACAAGTGGTGGAGGAGTAGGATCTTGGAAAGGAGGTAACTGCAGCTGTTGTTGCATGGGTAGTCCAAGCAGAGCTGAATTCTAGGCATTTCCTCTCCAATTCTAGTTCCAAGGATATGGTTGAGATTGAGGGTATTGAACAGGAGGAGATGGAGACCACTCGTTCCAGGGTGAAGGAAACTGAGCTAAAGGAGGGGTAGGATATTGCCACAGACATTACTGAGTATTATATGCATTGATCCATGAATTAAAAGAGGAAAATTATTCAAACATACCTAGAGGTCGTGGTTACCATGGCCTCCTTGGTATGATGAAATAAGAGGACTACACCTCCTCACTTGATTCTCTGAGTACTGCCTTTAGTCTAGGAAGTTCTAGACATTGCCCTGTCGAATGCTCTAGCTAGCAAATATTACACAGGCTGATGCTATTCAGTTCACATTTCCTCAAAGGATGTTTCTTTCGAAAATTCAAATAGAACACAACCAGGGGTGTGTTAGCTTTGGCTTGTGTCTTCTTGATATATGCTATCATTATCTGGGCAAAGACAGTACTGAAGATATCGGTCTTGAAATTTTCAAACAAATTCTCGATTTCTACTCTGGTTACTTCCCCTCCTATAGATTTTTGTATCTGGGCAGAGGCATCTCGAATTGTACTCCTCCCTTGGGACGATCCTCTAGAGAATCTTAGGCAAAGCTTTACAATTTTAGCAAATTTCTCTTGCAATATATCCCCTTTTCCTAATAGGTTCAGGGTGTCATCGTAGTCATCCCTCATTCCTTTGATAAATGTATTCTTCAAGATTTCCTAGTCTAAATCGTTGTGTTTAGACCTCTGTAGATTATAACCATTCCACATAATCTTCCAGGCTTTCATCCTCCTTCTGTGTCATTCTAAATATCTCCTCCTTTAAGTCCTTGGTTCTGCAATAGTCCTAATATTTTGATAAGAACGTCTCCTTCATATCATTCCACATTCGAATAGAAGCGGAGCCCAATCCCATGAACCATCTCAAGGATGCCCCTTTTAAAGTAGCAGGGAATAGTTTTAATTTCTATGCATCAGTGATATAATCATAACTTCTGCATAAGACATCAAACTCAAATAGAAAGGTGTCTGGATCTTTCACACTCATCCCCTAAAAGGATGGTAAGGATAATAGAGGAATATTCTTGATATAAGCTTCACCTCTGATATCCTCGATTGGGAACTCAATGGTGGTGATAATAGCATCTGTTTTAGCATTGTTTCATTGTTGTCCCCCATGATTAATTCTTCTAACCCTTGCTATAGCAGACTTCCTTAAAATTGTTCTTGTGATGGCCTTGTAGATGTGATTAGTGCCTCAAATACCCCTGGGGCTAGCTATTTCACTGCGCTACCTGTATCTGGATATTGATAAACCAACAAGTGCTTTTCCATCTTAGGTTTTCGATGCTCCCCCTCAGTTTACCCTTGCCCCTCGGTCCTTAAGTTCTAGCTACTCACTTCCCCTTCTTGATCATGAATCAAATTCTTGGCCTTGGGAGTATGAGCGCTAGCTTGAAAATGATACGGTGCCGAGATAGAGGAATCAAAAGTTTCTTTTTTTGCTATGGGAGTAACAACTTTCTGCGGCCCTGTTTTCCTTGCATTCCTTTGAGAGCTAGACTGTTCTTTCTCTGCCTTGGAGATTAGTTCCTCGATAAATGTCTTCCTTCCCAAATCTACACTCTTCCTTTCCTTTTTACGACCTGATTTTCTTGTGACTTATTAAAGTGGGGGTGATTCCAGTATCTTTGTAATTCCTACAATTGCACACATGGACCCTATGTGTATTAAATCACACCCTAAGTATCTTAATCTTTGACAGTGGTGAGCCCACCTAGGTATGTTAGAGCGATGTGCAGGTTATTACCTCTTGTCTTACAGCCCAGCAACTATGCAGTTGAAGACACGCTAAAAAAAATTTCAAAATGTCCTAAGTACCCTAGTAATCACAATGGTGAGCCCACCCAGGTATGTTAGAGCGATGTGCAGGTTCTTACCCCTCATCTTACCGCCCAACAACTATGGACTAGGAAAACTCTATATCAAACAAACAACTTGCCTGACTGTATCGTCAGCTGCCATCCCTAGCAACGGTGCCAAAATGTAGTGTTGTTTTAATCAATCTTAATTGACTGAGACTACAACATTTAATTTTCAACCCAGGGTAGGTCTTGCTATTACAATGGTGTTCACACTATCTGTGTCGATACACTCCATCCAAGAATAATTAAATGTGGAAAATAGTGAAGATGTCGTTGATATAAATTTCTAAATCAAACCATGCATGCGGACATAAAAACACTCTACAAAATTCAATAGCACTTCGCAGCTATCAAAATAAAGGCCCTTCACACAAGAACTAATATCTACTCCAGTTGGTTACTACCATTCTGTTAATTAACTCAGTGTAATAACATAATATAAATGGAAACCACAGGGAATGTAATCCATGATTTGTACAACAACAACGAGAAACCATAAATTAATTAGCTAAACTAGAATGTACACTACCTCTATCACTGTAATCCCTGCCAAAGAGGAGGGCCCTTCCTCCTTAGCAGGGTGCAAGAATAACACAAAAGTGATTAATGAATCAACTGAAGAATAGTAACAACATCATCGTGTTGATTAATATTAAAACTAAACTCAGAATTACAGAAGCAGAGTAACAATAATTTTCTATACGTAGTGTCCTTGTACATGAAAAATTGAGCTCCTTTATAGTTATTACAACCCAAAATTAGAAACAGGTCAGTCATGAGAATCTCATGATTCTCATGCTGATAAAAATTAAAAGTAGTTACAACCTATTGCTAAATACAAATATACATCAGTTATGATTGTAACTGCTTGGGTCTTGTTGCTTCAAAATAAACAATCCTTACTGCCAAAAGTTGTTATGTGGAATAGTACCCACATTTCCTAGCTTTGGTGCGACAACATCGAGCGAATGACGGTTCAATATGTCAAGACATCATTAGCGACAACACTTTTTGTGTGACGGCAGACTCTTGTATTAGCTCGTAGTGTAACAGCATCCAATGTGTAACAACAACCTGTAACATCATCCAATGTGTAACAACAACCTGTAACAACATCCAGGGTGTAACAACGAACCATTCTACCCTTTTCTGCAGTTAATCCACATTGTCTGTCTGCTTCATAGCTTTGTTCTCGCAAGCCATCACCTAAAAAGGAGAGCTTCCCAAAATACTTCTTCAATACTCTCCCAATTAGCTACAAAAAGGAATAAAGCCTCATATTATTCAGTAAAATACAACAAAGTAACATGACAGTAGAATGGTTTAAAAAGGTGAGAAAATAGGGAAATGGATCATGTAAAGTGATAGGCATGCAGGACAAAAAGGTCAAAACTGGGGAAAGAATGTGCAAAAGATAGGTAAAAAACCACACCCAACACCAATCGCTTTATGACCTCTGCTGAAATGAGGTTATTTTGGCTCCCACTGTCGAAAATGAACTATAGCAGAGAACCCTTCACCCACATCTGTGAGTGGAAGAGGCATTCCCCTTCCTCTGGATCTCTAAGCTCAATCTTCTCGATCATGGTGGTGGCCATGGTGGCACCGGGCTTTGCATCATTGATCTTCTTCCCTTTGTCAATTCCCTTATCAGGTTCTGATTCAGAGTCAGAACTTGCATCTGATTTGTAAGCCTTCAACTTGGCCACTAGTGACTACTTGGCCCAACACTCACTTGTATTGTGAGTGGATCTCATATGGAACTCACATCATTTTCTCATGTCCTTCTTCATCTTCATGGTGTTTTTCTTTTCTTGCATCTTCGGTGAGATGTCATGGGTAGCCCCACCTTGGCTTGGTCCTTCATTCTATGGTTTGGGGGTGCCTTTCCTTGCTTTTGATTTTTAGATTCAAAGTCCCGCTTCTTCTGTTTAAACTTCTACTCAATATTGACAGTGTACCGATATGTCATGCCTAGCAAGGAAATGTCCAAGAAATCCACCTCGTCATGGATATACTCGTGTAGACAACCATGGTACTTGAGAACCAAATTCCACTCAGTATCCTTGATACCTAGCTTTGTGTGAAGGGTACGGAAAATATTTGTGAAATCTGGCGCATCTTGGTCCCTTATCTATCGTAGTATGGTCCACTCCATGTATTTGTCTTCATAGTTCCTGATAGGGTAATATTGTTCCTTGATGGCATCTCGGAAATAATTTCAAGTGGGTGCGACTGAAAACAACGAGGGTTTAGTCTCGTCCTTTTGTTCACAGTAGGTTTCCCACCAGTCCTTGACGTGTGGGGTGGCTTTGAGAAGTGCAAAAGTAATATTTTCCCAATTGAAAAAGAAATGAATTGAAAAATATCCTTCCAACAGATTTAACTATTTATCTATAGCATCTGCATCTATCAAGCCTTCGAATATTGATATATCGAAGTTAAGTTAAGGAGTAGTGCCTCCAGAGTGGCTGCTGGATGAAGATGCATTGCCTGTGGGTAGCCATCAAAGGATCTGGGAAAATATATCCATCATCGCGTCCCTCTGTCACTTGAGGGCTTCCACGAGAAACATTTTGAAAGGATCTCTTGCCCCCTCATATTTCTTTTCTTCTTCCATGGGAGGTCGACGATTTTTGCGACGCTGATCTTGCAATGGTTCAACCAGATCAAGCCCTAAATCCTTATACCTTGACCTCATTGGGGACATGCAAAGAAAAATAGAGAAAGATCAGATCACTCTGATACCATTGATAAGAACTTAAACAAGAATGCAACAAATTATGGATATAATCATAAACACAGAGATGCAGTAGAAAAACACATTATTTCATTAATAGAAAAATATTGAACTATGCTTACAAATAGAATGGAAATAAGATAGCTTAGGCAATGGTAGCTTATCTCTGAGAAGAGATGTGGTAGCTACATGTCTCTGTATTGTGTTACAATTAGGCTCAAGGGCTATTTATTATTGGAAAACATGAAAAAACCCTAAACAACCAAAACCCTAACCCCGAGAGATGTAACACCAAGAGTTTGTGGTCCCCGTTGGGGTTAGTTGGGCAACCAACTTCCTGGGGTCATAACTTGGTCATATTATCTCCATTTAGTGCGTACGACATATTTTTGGAAAGGTCTCGCTCAGTACTACAAGTTTCACTGCAAGCCACTTCCTGTGGGTATGGGCCTACTGCAGACCCAAAAAAACGCAATTTAGGGGGTCAAAACGGCTCCAGAAGTCCAGGACCTAAAAAATTGCTAAAAATAGTAAACGCTGAAATGAACAAAAAAACAGATGAAACTGATTGGGGGGTCTAGGTGGAATAGGTGGGTGGCCACCAATATCCACCTGGATCAAATCACTATTTGAGGGTTGAGGTGGGATTGGCCTCTAGAAGCCTTGGTTTGGTTTTAGATGGTTCATTTCATGAGATCCCACATTCATGTTTGGAATATGGCGCGGGGGTGATTGGTTGAAGTGAGTTTTGGCTCAACCTAATATATTGTTGGGTGGTACATGGAAGTCCTAGACCTAGTTGGTAATTCCATACGATAATAAGAGTTATCTTCCCTATTGTACTAATTATCATGTTCACATTATAGTTTATTTTCCTTGGTTTCTACTTTGATTATTTGCTGGTTATATGTTTGTTTATGTGAGGTACCCAGCTAGCTATGGCTCTCGCTCCTCATTTCATAAGTAAATTAAATGTTTAATGAATGCATGGGTTAAAGAATTGTTGTTGAAGCTAATTAGTGAGGGTTTGGAAACTTATTGGTAACCCTTAGATGAAAAGTATCAACTTACAGCCAGATAAAACTATTAACTCGTGATGGTACAACCAAAGGGTCTACTGTTCTAAATTGCAGGTTACATTTTAGATAGGTCGCAAGGTCATAGTTTAGATAGGTTGCAAGGCCACAAGGTAGTGAGGTCATGAGGTCATGATCCGAGTTGACTCAACTCTTGGATTTAACCAAGATATTTTGCTTTCGTGATGTGATTAGAATTGCAATTAAAATAGCATAAAGGAACATAAATGCATGTTGTAAAGAAGAAGGAACATGACAATCATCAACAACATAAAATAACAAGACATTGATAACAGAGTTCATCCAGGAGGGACTACGTCTCCAGGCCCCGGTGTCATGATGTTGTAGTCCACTACATTAAGTGCTACCAATAGTGATGATGTACATAAGAAATGACGTCGCTACCATACAAGGAAAATACCCTCATGCAGGAGTGGCTCCAAGAGATGTTCTGCTACAGGAACTCTCGATCAAAAGGAACTCCTATCAGTATGACATAAACTCATGCATGATGATAATGAGCACCCCACCAACATGGCATAAAAGGGATCTCAATGCAAACATACATGGTGACACATGAGTATTCCCAACAACATAGCAGCAAAGGGATCTCAACAAGACATCATGAATCATGACAACAAGTACATCCCACAAATGATTCTGCATCACATCAAGCAGGAATCATGAGACACGTAAGAAACAAGATCCCATGTCAAACATAAAATAGGGATCTATGCGGCACAATGCATAGCAATAAGAATTACATGAACAAACAGCATATACCTCACATCCTGGGGTCATTTGAAGAAAAGGATGCCAAACTATTGAAGTTGGTTTTACCATCAATCTCGTGGTGTCGGATCTCATGGAAATGACTACTCACACATTGAATGCTAACACCTGCAATATACTTTAAAAAGTGGTTGAAAAATGAAATGAGAAAATGGAAAATCTGAATTCACCATCAGATTTGTGGCGTTGAATAGTGCAAAATCGACTGTCAAAATTCTGAATTCTGAGAAAGTGAAAATCTGGGGCTTAAGGAATACTTTATATTCCCCTTAGATTCCTCAAAGATTCCTTCCTCCAGGTCATCTGAAAACACATTGCTCAGATTAGGAAATTGACTATACCATCAAGTTTGTGTCGCTGAGAGGTGTAAGATCGACATAAATTTTGTCTAATTTGGACACTCCAAAAATTTCACCCTCCTTAGAATTTCCCCCAATCATGGTTCTGCCTGCCTCTTTTCTGGGCTCATTGTTCCACCTACAATGAATTAATTAAAAAACTATCGGCTCTATTTCCATGCATGCTCTTGGCTCCTCCATGCTACCATGCCTTCGTTTCATTGTTCTACACCACTATTAAGTATTAAATGGGCATTGTTCGGTTTGTTGGGTTGGTTCATGGGGCCGCCCGGTGGGGGCCGGCCCACGTGGGCTGGGAGGGTTCAATCCCTACCAGCCCCATATTAATTGATGGCATATATAGTGGTGCGGTTGGGGGTTGTGAGCCAGGTCTACCATAGGTGGCCCGCCCACCCCAAACATAATATGTTTTACGATTCCTTGGTTATGGTGTGGTTGGGCCGACGAGGGTCATGGCCTGTCGGCCTTTTAATAATTAAATTTTTGTAATGTAGTTTGGGGGTGGCGGGGGTGGTGGCCCACCACCTCATTTATATATATGTGTGTATGTATATATATATATATATATATATATATATATATATATATATACATATATATATATATATGTATATGTATATATGTATATATGTGTATATATATATATATATATATATATATATATATATATATATATATATTAAAAATAATGAACATTTTTTTTTAATTTGTCTAATATAGGGGATATTAGACAAATTAACGATCCAACAAATTCCCCCACTTTTGGGAGCTAGGTTTCATGCCCTAGGGTCGGCCAAATTGTAGGACACTTAAATCTGGCCCACAATTCAACTTTGACCATAACTTTGATTGGCTCGCTCTCCCTCATACGAGCTCAGATTGATGAAACGTTCACATCATTGTGATTGAGACAACAAGATCTACACTTTGGTCTTGGTTCGAAAACATTCTGATCACTTTGATTTTCGAGCTTCCATAAGCCCTCTTTGTCCTCTGTTGTTCCTCGAGCCACCTAGATCAATCCTCCCCACTGAGGAGCTTTTGGTCCTCCAAAATCATGAAAAATAATCTGCAAATTTTTTGTACCTTGTCTACATCATAAGTGTCCTAAAAAGGTCTTGCTTCCATCTCCTTCACCTTTTTTCTTCAGAGCCTTAAGTGATGAGCTCACACCTGCAACGTTTGCAACCTGTAGTAATTTTTTTTTTGCAAATTACATTCTTGACTTTCATGACCAACTAATGACCCAAACATCCCATACTTTCCACGAGTTTATAACACACACTTGGTGGTCAAGTTTACATCAAGATGGACACATTACCCTAGCTATGAAAACAAGGCCAACATATCATTTTTTCTCCAAAAAGTGATCGAAAACACATCATCACTACAACACATGATTTACAAACATAAGGCCAAACACTATTTTTTCTTTGACAAGTGATGGAAACATAACATCACCTTCAGAGTTTAAAATGCAACTCAAAATAAGACCAGACATCATTGTTGCTTAACAAGTGATGGAAAACACATCATCATGTTTACATTTTAAAATGAAACAAATGATTTACAAAAGCACGACCATGATGAGATAACATATCCAGAAATCACTTTTCACTTATCGTTGTGAATGGGTCATCCCCTATGGTGGTTTTTCTTGTCCAGCAATTGTTTCACCTGGTTCATGCATCGGCACTTTGTCTTTAATGCGCTGCTTTGGATGGAGCCTCCAACAAGTGTCTCTTGATGGCCACATCTATTGTAGTGACTGCAATAGGTCTTCTTCCTCCAGATCGGCTTAACATGTTTCTTTACCTGCTGTTGAGAGGGTCTTTCACGCCTCATCCTTTTGTGTGCTGCCATTCTTTTCCAACACTTAGAAAATGTATGATTATGTAATCCACAAAAGGTACATGTTTTCTGATGCCATGTTTTACGTTCATCATTAACAACATGATTATAATCTAAATGAACATCCAAATATCGAAACTAGTTATACCTTTCCTTGCTGCCTCTGGTGTCATTATGGCGATGAGAGCTTGCCTTAGCTCTTTCCCTGCAATGGGTACTACCATGGGTTGATGGGGGTGTGCTCCCATCATTCTATTTCCTCAATGATTTTGACGATGTCTCAAAAGAATATGACACCTTCGAGCATTCTCCTTCTATGTATCTCAGGCCTACAAAATGTGGTCTCTGCACAACCTCCAATGATCGAGTTATGCCTTGGTTATTAACACCAAGTTCTTCTTCATACTTGTACCTCATCCTGGTAAGGAGCCTCATGTTTGTCCTTGTAATTGGTATCTCTACATCTCCAACAGAAATCATACTATGTGAAGATGAAACTGAAAGGAAATCAACATCTTTTATCTCCTCTGTTTATTTGGAAAGAATTGATGAGGGCTTCTCATCATCTGTTGTTGTTGGTTTGCTAGCTATCTCGGTGCATTCCCCAACTTCTTTTCTGACATACCCAAGTCCTGTCTGTCGGGGTAATTCCTCTACTTGGATGGGGTTGACAATGCCTTGGCCATTAATGCCCAAGCCTTTTCCTTCATAACCCATTCTCTTCAACATTTTGGATCCAATTCCTGTGGTATGATTTTCAAAAACAACGAAATCATCATCAAGAAACATACATGAAGATGGAGAACTACTTTTTACCTCACTTGGGTCACACTGCAGCTTTTCCAAGGCCTCGTCCTTAGCATGTAGCTATTGTAGAAAACTCTGTTTTTCCTCTTTCTCTTCATGTAGAAGCATCCTCAATTCATCATTCTTTGTTTGAAGATTATGTTTGTTGTGCTTTAGCTCTTCTAGGGCCTCTTTCATGGCTTGCAACTGAAGCTACAATCGCTCCTTTTCCTCTATCTCTTTTTGTAGAGCTTCATACATTCTTTCCACCATTTGGGAAATTTTGAGCATGGTCTCGTACATCACGTTTTCATCCTCTGTTGTTGCACATTCCATTGTTCATGCTTGCAATTCACATCTACGGAAATACTGCTCTGATGCCAAACTTGATCCGAGTTGACTCAAATCCTGGATTTAACCAAGATATTTTTCTTTTGTGATGTGATTAGAATTGCAATTAAAATAACATAAAGGAACATAAATGCATGTTGTAAAGAAGAAGGAACATGACAATCATCAGCAACATAAAATAACAAGACGTTGATAACGGAGTTTGTCCAGGAGGGACTACGTCTCCGGGCCCCAGTGTCAAGATGGTGTAGGCCGCTGCATTAAGTGTTGCGAATAGTTATGATGTACATAAGAGATGACGTCGCTATCATACAAGGAAATTCCCTCATGCAAGAGTGGCTCCAAGAGATGTTCCGCTACAGGAACTATCAGTAAAAAAGGACTCCTATTAGTATGACATAAACTCATGCATGATGATAATGACCATCCTACCAACATGGCATAAAAGGGATCTCAATGAAAACATACATGGCGAAACATGAGTATTCCCATCAACATAACAACAAAGGGATCTCAACAAGACATGATGAATCATGACAACAAGTAAATCCCACAAATGATTTTGCATCACATCAAGCATGAATCATGAGACACGTAAGAAACAAGATCCCGCATCAAACATCAAATAGGGATCTGTGCAGCAAAATTCATAGAAAAAAGAAGTACGTGAACACACTGCATATACCTCACATCCTTGGGCCATCTGAAGAAAAGGATTTCAAACTACTGAAGTTGTCTGTACCATCAATCTTGTGGCGTCAGATCTCATGGAAATGATTGCTCACACATTGAATGCTGACACCTGCACTCCACTTTAAAAAGTGGCTGAAAAATGAAATGAGAAAATGGAAAATCTAAATGCACCATTAAATTTATGGCGTTGAATAGTGAAAAATCCACTGTCAAATTTCTGAATTCTAAGAAGGTGAAAATCTAGGACTTAAGGAATCCTTTAGATTCCCCTTAGATTCCTCAAAGAGTCCTTCCTCCGGGTCATCTGAAATCTGCTACCCAGATCAGGAAACTGACTGCGCCATCAGGTTCATGTCACTAAGAGGTGTAAGATCGACATAAAATTTGACCAATTTGGACACTGTAAAAATCTCATGCTCTTGAGAATTTGGCCCAATCATGGTTCCGCCTACCTCTTTTCTGGGCTCATCATTCCACCTAAAATAAATTAATTAAAAAAATAGTGCCTTGATTTTCGTGCATTCTCTTGGCTCCTCCAGGCTTCCATGCTTCCGTTTTGTTGTTCTACACCACTGTTTCATCCTCAAATCCTCTCGTTCTGCACTAATAAAAACATGGGTTTATGTATAAAATCGTGGGTAGAGTTTCTAAAGAAACCATTGTGACTTGTTGGCAAACTTAGCAATTTGTTAGTGGGAGGTAAGGGGATCAAATCTCGCCTCCCCACAAAACCCGCATGTAAAAGTTTTATTTGGGCACTCGGTTTTGAATGTGGAACCATGTCATTAATGAATACATTTAAATGGCATTGTTGTTTGTTTTAAGTATTAAATGGGCGTTGTTCAGTTTATTGGGTTGGTTCATGGAGCTGCCCATTAGGGGCTAACCCACATGGGCCGGGTGGGTTGAATCCCCCCCAGTGTTGGCCCACCCACCCCAAACATAATATGTCTTATGATTGTTTGGTTATGGTGTGGTTGGGCCAGCGGGGGTCATGGCCCATAAACTTTTTAATAATTAATTTTTTTTAATGTAGTTTGGGGGTGGCAGGGGTGGTGGCTTGCCACCTCATTTATAATTTTTTTTTATTTATAAATAATGAACATTTTTTTTTTAAATTTGTCTAATATAGGGGATATTAGACAAATTAATGATCCAACAAATTCAACCACTTTCGGGAGCTAGGTTTCATGCCCTGGGCTGAGTCAAATTGTTGGACACTTAAACCTGGCCCACAGTCCAACTTTGACCAAAACTTTGACTTGCTCATTCTCCCTCATACAAGCTCGGATTGATGAACTGTTCACACTGTTGTGATCAGGACAATGAGATCTATGCTTTGGTCTTGGTTCGAAAGAATTCTGATCACTTTGATTTTTGAGCTTCCATAAGCCCTCTTTGTCTTGTGTGTGTCCCTGGAGCCACCTGGATCAATCCTCCCAAATGAGGAGCTTTTGGTCCTCCAAAAGCATGCAAACTAATCTACAACTTTTCTATACCTATTCTGCATCACAAGTGTCCTGAAAAGGTCTCGCTTCCATCTCCTTCACCTTTGTTCTTCAGAGCCTTAAGCGATGAGACAACACCTACAACCTTTGCAACCTGTTGTACATTTTTATTGCAAATTGCATTCTTGACTTTCATGACCAACTAATGACCCAAGCATCCCATACTTTCCACGAGTTTATAACACATACTCGGTGGTCAAGTTTACATCAATATGGACACAATACCCCAGCTATGAAAACAAGGCCAACATATCATTGTTGCTCCAACAAGTGATGGAAAACACATCATCATTGCAACACATAATTTACAAATATAAGGCCAAACACTATTTTTGCTTTGAAAAGTGATGGAAACACAACATCACCTTCAACGTTTAAAATGCAACTCAAAATAAAAACAGACATCATTGTTGCTTAACGAGTGATGGAAAACACATCATCACGTTTACATTTTAAAATGCAACAAATGATTTACAAAAGCACGATCATGATGAGATAACATATTCAGAAACCACTTTTCACTTATCACTGTGAATGGGTCATCCCCCATGGCTGTTTTGCTTGTCGAGCAATTGTTTCACTTCGTTCATGCATCGACTGTTATGAAACCAGCTCACAAAAAGATAGAAAAGAGAGATCCACGCCTTAGAATTCAGCCTCTTCGAGGGGGCAACCTCCTTTACATTACATAAATGAACAATTCTTCGATGATACAAATGACAAAACCTCCTTTCTATATATAGGAGTCTAAGGAGTCACAATATAATCCAGCCGACCTAACAATAATAATATAAAGCCACACAAATAACAATAGGGGGATTCTATGGGGCACAGAAATAACAATATGGGGGGTAATAGGGGCACAACAACATAAATAAGGGGTATAACTACAATAGTAATGGGGTAATCACTAGTATTATAGGGACCCAACATGCCCCTCTCCTTCAAAAAAGTGTTGTCCTCAACGCTTGAGTAGTTCTGGATACTTCTGCATAAAATTCTCATCCTCCCATGTGGAATCTTCAGCAGATAAGTTCTTCCACTTGATAAGATACTCTGAAATTGATCGATTTCGTAGCTGTCGAGTTCTTGTTTCTATGACTGCTTCCGGTTCCAATATAATTTTTCCTTCCTCATCAAGTTCTGGCAATATTGTTTGAATTGGGAGCTTGTCACCTATAACCTTCTTTAAACATGAAACATGGAACTGGGTGCAATCGAGAAGCTGCAGGAAGCTCCAATTTGTATGCCATAGTACCAATCTTTTGCAACACCTTGTACGGACCATAATACTTTGGTGATAATTTATTATCATTCTTAGCTTGCTTTAGGGACATTTGCTTATATGGTTGTAGCCGTAGGAATACCCAATCACCTACATCAAAACTTCTTTCACTGCGATGTTGATCTGCCTGTTGTTTCATTCTATTTTGTGCCAACACGAGGTTATCCTTTAAGAGTTGGAGGACTTGTTGTTGATGTTCGATGTGATGTTCCACTGCCTGAACCTTAGAATTTTCTCTTAAATATGATGTGATGGATGGTGGTTGATACCCATAAAGTGCCATAAATGGGGTCATTTTTGTTGCTGTATGGAAGGAAGTGTTATACCACCATTCAGCCAGAGGCAACCATTTGACCCATTGTGTCTGCTTATCAGATACAAAGCAACGAAGATATCCTTCCAAACATTTGTTTACTATCTCAGTTTGCCCATCAGATTGAGGATGATAAGATGAGCTATGAGCTAACTGAGTACCAAGACAAGAAAATAATTCTGTCCAAAAATTTCCAGTGAAAATGGGATCTCTGTCACTTACAATAATCTTTGGGTTTCCATGTAGCTTTTGAACTGTTTCCATAAATGCAGTAGAAACTGTACTGGCTTTAAATGGATGTGATAATGCACAAAAGTGTGCATACTTGGTAAGTCTGTCAACTACCACCATGATGACACTCTTTCCCTCAGACTTGGGTAAACCTGTGATAAAATCCATTGAAACCTCCTCCCAACGTTGGCTTGGAATGGATAAAGGTTGTAATAGACCCGGTGTCTTAATTGTTTCAACTTTATTTTGCTGGCAAACCAAACATTCCGCCACAAACTTTTGAATATCTGATTTAAGGCCATCCCAAAAAAATTCCTTCTTAACCCTGTGGTAAGTTTTTAAAAATCCTGAGTGCCCTCCTAAGGGAGAGGTGTGCAATTCCATAAGAATCTTTTGTTTTAGCTGGGAATTCTTACAGAGGTATAAGCGGTCTTTGTACCATAACGAATCATTTTTCCAGCTAAATGTATCAGAAGTACTGGAATCTTGTTGTAGCTTTCGAATAAGTGCCCACACTTCTTCGTCATTCTTCCATTCCTCCCTTGCTTCGCTAATCCAATCTGGTTGGATAATAGAAATGGCACACAACAATGCTTCCACATCCTCATCCTTTCTTGAGAGTGCATCAGCCACAACATTTTGCTTCCCTTTTTTGTAGATGATTTCAAAGTCATAACCCAACATCTTTGTGACCCACTTTTGTTGCTCTTCAGAGGATAATCTTTGTTCTAAAAAGTATTTAAGGCTATCATGATCCGTTTTTACCTTGAAGTGTCTTCCCATTAGGTAGGGTCGCCATTTCTTAAGTGCATGGAGTATTGCCAACATTTCCTTCTCATAAATAGCTTTGCTTAAAAACTTTCCCTTGATTGGACGACTTTCAAAAGCAATGGGTCTTTCATCTTGCATTAGAACAGCACCAATTCCATTTCCTGAAGCATCACATTCCACAATAAAGGTTTTTGTGAAGTCCAGTGTAGCTAAGACCGGTGCTTGGCACATTGCCTCTTTAAGATGTTCAAAGGCCTTTGTTGCTTCCGGAGTCCATGAAAATGAATCTTTCTTCAATAATGTTGTTAGAGGTGCTGCTATTCTCCCATAATTCTTAACAAACTTGCGATAATACCCTGTCAACCCAAGAAATCCTCGCAGATGCTTTATGGATGTGGGGATTTTCCATTCCTTAATGGCTTTAATTTTGCTAGGGTCTACCTTAACTCCTTCATGAGATACAATATGACCCAAATATTCCACCTCCTGGACTCCAAAGAAACATTTGGATCTTTTTGCATATAATTGTTTCTCCTCCAATAGTTGTAGCACCCTGTCAACATGTTCAACATGATCCTTCCAAGACTTGCTGTAGATTAGTATATCATCAAAAAATACTAACACAAATTTTCTAAGGAATGGTTTGAAAATTGAATTCATCAAACCTTGAAATGTTGAAGGTGCATTGGTAAGGCCAAAAGGCATGACCAAAAATTCATAATGACCCTCATGAGTTCTAAATGCCGTTTTTGGAATGTCTTCAATCTTCATTCTGATTTGATGATATCCCAAACAAAGATCCAACTTGGTGAAGTAAATTGATCCATGCAATTCATCCAGTAATTCATCAATAACAGGAATGGGGAACTTATCTTTAATAGTGAGCTTGTTGAGCTCCCTATAATCTGGACACATGCGCCATGATCCATCCTTCTTGTGCACCAATACTACTGGAGCTGAGAAATAACTTTGACTCGGTTGAATTATACCAGCCTCTAGCATTTCTGCAACCATACGTTCAATTTCACTTTTTTGGGCATAGGGATATCTGTACGGCCTGATGTTTGGAGGAACACTTCCTGGAATCAGATGAATAGCATGATCATGATCACGCATAGGTGGGAGACCCTTGGGAGTCTCAAATACCTTGGAATGATTGTCCAAGACTTTTTGGAGATCTGGAGAAATAGATGATTCCAATGTGGAAACATCTAGCGAGCATAATTGTGCAATTACACCTCTTTGCTCCTTTCTTAGAAGCTTTGTCATACCATGAGAGCTAATTATCTTTCCTGGTTTCCCTGCAATACCCCTTAATTCAACTTCCTTTCCTTCCGAAGAAAATTTGATGAAAAGTTCTTGGAAATTAAAAGCTATTGTACCCAAGGATTGTAGCCCTTGGACTCCAAGTACAACATCCGCACCTCCCATTGGAATGGAAAGCATTGGGCTAGTCAATACATATTCTCCCATGGATAGCTTGATATTATGGCACTTTCCAGAGCAATTTATTGTTCCTCCATTTGAAATCATCACTTGACACTCTGGTGCTGGATATAGGAAGCAATTCAATTCTTTTGCTACCCTACAATGAATAAAATTGTGGGTGCTTCCTGAATCAATCAACACTATTACCTTTTTCTTCTTGATTTGTCCTTCTATCTTGATGGTTTGAGGAGTGGTAATTCCTGCCAATGCATTACAAGATATGGTCGGATTTATTTGTTCTTCATCTAGGCTTTGTTCCTGGAATATATCCTCTCCTTTTGACCTTTCTTGCTCCTTTGCTTCTTCCTCTTCACAATCTATGTAGAATAATTTCTTCTCTGCACACTTATGACCTTTTGTATATTTGCTATCACAATTGTAACAAAGCCCTTTTGCTCTTTTTTCTTCCAATTGTTGTGGTGTCAACCTTGTAGGTTGTGGAAGACTATGGGCAACAACACTTCCCTCTTTATAGTTGTGAATGGTATGCTTCCTAGTTGCCATAATTTTGCTTTCCATTTTTCTTGCTAACCTGAATGCCTTCTCTAATGAATCAGGTTCCCAAAGGCGCACATCATGTTGGATATTATCCTTTAAAGACCCTATGAACACATCAATCCTATGCTCCTCTGGAATATCTTTTACCCTTATGTTCAATTTTTGGAACTCCTCAATGTGCTCCATTATTGAACCCTTTTGTTTGAGACTTATCAATTGGCTAAAAAAAGTGTTGCTTTTTGTATCCTCATAATGTGCTATCAATTCTTCCGTAAAAATTGCCCAAGTGATAAATTGTTTACAAGAACAAAGCCATTGATACCATACAAACTGATTTGGTTCCAAATATAAAGTTTCCATACGTACCTTTTGTGTGTTTTGCACATTATTGAGATCGAAGAATTGCTCCATCTGTAATATCCATGTGGCGGGATCCTTGCCATCAAACTTCCTCACATCGAGTTTTGGAACATGGTGAGTCTTCGATCCAACATTAGAGTCTATGGAATCATGATTAACATTTCTTTTGTTCTCATCATGAGTTTCCTTTACTACCTTTTCACCATTAGTGACCCTTTCTTGTAGCAAGTTCTTCAATTCTTCCATGTCTGTCTTCAAATCTATCTTCAAATTTACCATCGAATCCTCCACCTTAGCTTCCATGCCCTTTATCTTAGATTCCACGCCATTTATCTTAGATTCCACACCATTTATCTTAGATTCCACGCCACTTATCTTAGATTCCACACCATTTATCTTAGATTCCACGCCACTTATCTTAGCTTCTGTTAGCTTTTGTGAGCGTGACATTTGTTGCACTTGTTCTTGTAATTTTGATATATCATGTAGCATTTCTTCCTCTTCTTCATGAGTCATGCTAGAGCTTTCAGGTTCCTTACTAGGTGTTTGCATTTTCTTTCCTCGGGGCATCAGTTACCGATAATAATGCTTTACTATGCCCTTTGAATTCCGTTAAACCAAGCTTACATAAAAATTTAAAAAAAAACTACACACCTTTTTTCACTTTATAGAAGCCTGATATTGAATCTGATGTATCTCTGTAATTTCAAATCATCCAGTTCTGAAATTGCTACCTGTAGTAGCCTTCTTCGTCCTCTTTCCAATGCCACAAGTCTGAGCCAAATTGGATTCTCCAAGTAAGAGTTATGTGAAATCTCCCACAGTGACTTGCTTTTAGACTGGTTCAGTAGAGCGAACTTGTACGACGTGCCACGAGTCACTTTTTCAACCTTTGAATCTGAAACACACAGAAAAGAAACTACAGTCCGTCCTCTTTCTGCACCTTTTTACGAAATTTCAATCCGATCCTCAGAGAGAGAGTTATGACGATTTTCCCCAGGTCACCTGTTTTGAATGTAATTCAGGAGTCTGCAGAAAGGCCAACTTCCTCAGATCATATCTCCGAAAATATCATGCGAAACGCTCTGAAATTTGGACCCAAGGTTCAGCGCCAATTCTTCTCAAATGGGTTTTTTTTGTGACTTCTGAAACGTCACAAAAAAAACGTTATAGCGAAAATTCCACGATGACCTGTTTGGAGCAGCGAAACCCTAGAATCCCAAAGCTCTGATACCAAATGTTATGAAACCAGCTCACAAAAAGATAGAAAAGAGAGATCCACGCCTTAGAATTTAGCCTCTTCGAGGGGGCAACCTCCTTTACATTACATAAATGAACAATTCTTCGATGATACAAATGACAAAACCTCCTTTCTATATATAGGAGTCTAAGGAGTCACAATATAATCCAGCCGACCTAACAATAATAATATAAAGCCACACAAATAACAATAGGGGGATTCTATGGGGCACAGAAATAACAATATGGGGGGTAATAGGGGCACAACAACATAAATAAGGGGTATAACTACAATAGTAATGGGGTAATCACTAGTATTATAGGGACCCAACATCGACACTTTGTCTTTAAGGCGCTGCTTTAGATGGAGTCTCCAAGAAGTGGCTCTTTCATGGCCACATCTATTGTAGTGACTGCAATAGGTCTTCTTCCTCCAGACCTACTTAACATGTTTCTTTACCTGCTGTTGAGAGGGTCTTTCACGCCTCATCCTTTTGTGTGCTACCATTCTTTTCCAACACTTAGAAAATGTATGATTATGTAATCCACAAAAGGTACATGTTTTCCCATGCCATGTTTTATGTTCATCGTTAACAACATGATTATAATCGAAATGGACAGCCAAATATCGAAACTGGTTATACCTTTCCTTACTGCCTCTGGTGTCATTATGGCGGTGAGTGCTTGCCTCAAATCTTCCCTGCAATGGGTATTGCCATGGGATGATGGGGGTGTGTTCCCATCATTCTCTTTCCTCGACGATTTCAATGATGTCTCGGAAGAATATGACATCTTTGAACATTCTCCTTCTGTGTATCTCAAGCCTGCAAATTGAGGTCTCTGCACAACCTCCAATGGAAGAGTTATGCCTTGGTTTTTTAACACTAAGTTCTTCTTCCTCCTTGTACCTCATTCTGGTAAGCAGCCTCATGTTTGTCCCTTTAATTGGTATCTCCACATCTCCAACAGAAATCATACTATGTGAAGACAAAACTGAAAGGAAATCAACATCTTCTATCTCCTCTTGTCGATTTGGAAAGAACTAATGAGGGCTTCTCATCATCTGTTGTTGGTGGTTCGCTAGCTATCTCAGCGCATTCCCCAACTCCTTTTCTGACATACCCAAGTCCTGTCTGACAGGGAAATTCCTCTACTTTGATGGGGTTAACAATGCCTTGGCCATTAATTCCCAAGCCCTTTCCTTCATAACCCATTCTCTTCAACAGTTTGAAGCCAATTCTTGTGGTATTATTTTCAAAAACAACGAAATCATCATCAGGAAACATACATGGAGATGGGCAACTACTTTTTACCTCACATGGGCCACGCTGCAGCTTTTCCAAGGCCTCATCCTTCGCATGCAACTGTTGTAGAAAACTCTGTTTTTCCTCTTTCTCTTCATGTAGAAGCATCTTCAATTCAACGTTCTTAGTTTGAAGATTATGTTTGTTCTGCTTCAGTTCTTCTAGGGCCTCTTCTCTAGCTCACAACTAAAGCTGCAATCGCTCCTTTTCCTCTCTCTTTTTGTAGAGCTTCATACATTATTTCCACCCTTTGGGAAATTTTGAGCATGGTCTCATACATCGCTTTTTCATCCTCTATCGTTGCACGTTCCATTTTTCACGCTTGCAATTCACATCTACGGAAAGAGCGCTCTGATACCAAACTTGATCCGAGTTGACTCAACTCCTAGATTTAACCAAGATCTTTTGCTTTCGTAATGTGATTAGAATTGCAATTAAAATAGCATAAAGGAACATAAATTCATGCTGCAAAGAATAAGTAACATTACAATCATCAGCAACATAAAATAACAAGACGTTGATAATGGAGTTTGTCAACGAGGGAGTATGTCTTCGGGCCCCAGTGTCAAGATGGTGTAGGCCGCTGCATTAAGTGTTGCCAATAGTGATGATGTACATAAGAGATGACATCACTATCATACAAGTAAAATTCCCTCACACAGGGTTGGCTCCAAGAGATGTTCCGCTACGGGAACTCTTGGTCAAAAACGACTCCTATCAATATGACATAAACTCATGCATGATTATAATGAGCATCCTGCCAACATGGCATAAGAGGGATCTCAATGAAAACATACATGGCGACACATGAGTATTCCCATCAACATAGCAACAAAGGGATCTCAACAAGACATGATGAATCATGACAACAAGTACATCCCAAAATGATTTTGTGTCACATCAAGTAGAAAACCTGAGACACGTAAGAAACAAGATCCCACATCAAACATCAACAGGGATTTGTGCAGCACAATGCATAGAAAAAAGAAGTACATGAACGCACTGCATATACCTCACATCCTTGGGCCATCTGATGAAAAGGAAATGACTGCTCACATATTGAATTCTAACACCTGCACTCCACTTTAAAAAGTGGCCGAAAAATGAAATGAGAAAATGGAAAATCTGAATGCACCATCATATTTGTGGCATCAAATAGTGCAAAATCAACTGTCAAATTTCTAAATTCTAAGAAAGTGAAAATCTAGGGCTTAATGAATCCTTTAGATTCCCCTTAGATTCCTCAAAGATTCCTTCCTCCGAGTCATCTAAAAATATGTTCCTCAAATCAGGAAACTGACTGCGCCATCAGGTTCGTGTCGCTGAGAGGTATAATATCGACATAAATTTTTTCCAATTTGGACACTGCAAAAATTTCACCCTCTTGAGAATTTCACCCAATCATGGTTCCGCCCGCCTCTTTTCTGAGCTCATGGTTCCACCTGCAATAAATTAATTAAAAAATTATGCCTCAATTTTTGTGCATGCTCTTGGCTCCTCCATGTTTCCATGCCTTCATTCCATTGTTCTACACCACCGTTCCATCCTCAAATCCCCCTGTTCCGCACTAATAAAAATATGGGTTTATGTATAAAATCGTGGGTGGAGTTTCTAAAGAAACCATTGTGACCTATTGGAAAACTTTGCAATTTGTTAGTGGGAGGTCAGGGGATCAAATCCCGCCTCCCCACAAAACCCGCATGTAAAAGTTTTATTTTCACGTGTGGTTTTGAATGTGGAACCGTGGCATTAATGAATACATTTAAATGGTGTTGTTGTTTTTTTAAGTATTAAATGGGCATTGTTCAGTTCGTTGGGTTAGTTCATGGGGCCGCCCAGCAGGGGCCGGCCCATGTGGGCTGGGTGGGTTCCATCCCCCCCGGTGTTGGCCTGCCCACCCCAAACATAATATGTCTTACGATTATTTGGTTATGGTGTGGTTGGGTTGATGGGGGTCATGGCCCGTTGACTTTTTAATAATTAAATTTTTGTAATGTAGTTTGGGGGTTGTTGGGGGTGGTGGCCCGCCACCTTATTTATATATTTTTTTAAGTTTATAAGTAATGAACATTTTTTTTTATTTTGTCTAATATAGGGGATATTAGACAAATTAACGATCCAACAAATTCGCCTGCTTTCGGGAGCTAGGTTTCATGCCTCGGGGTCAGTCAAATTGTAGGACACTTAAACCTGGCCCACAATCCAACTTTGACCAAAACTTTGACTGGTTCATTCTCCCTCATACGAGCTCGGATTGATGAACCATTCACACCGTTGTGATCAAGACGACAAGATCTACACTCTGGTCTTGGTTTGAAAGCATTCTGATCACTTTGATTTTCGAGCTTCCATAAGCCCTCTTTGTCCTGTGTGTGTCCCTAGAGCCACCTAGATTAGGTCACAAGGTTGCGAGATTGTGAGGTTGTGAAGTTGCAAGGTCACGAGGTCGTGAGCTTGTGAGGTTGTGAAGTTGCAAGGTCATGAGGTCGTAAGGTCACAAGGTCGCGAGTTTGTGAGGTTGTGAAGTTGTAAGGTCGTGAGGTTGCGAGGTCACACACTTGGAGTGTTTAGATAATTTTAGCGTGCAACCTTGAGAGAAGGTCAATTTTGGAACCTATCCACTAAAAGAGTAGCTTAAGTAGTGAAAGTTATACTCCATTTCCTTAAGGTCACCTAGGAGGTTTAGTCATATCATGGTAAATCATTGTCACATGTTTACCCTCATTGATTGGTTACTTGGGTAGATGTGGGATGAGGGTGTTACAAATTGAACTAACCCTCAAGTGTGTTAGAAAATGTAACTAGGTTTGGTCTTCATAATTTCTATTGTACTTATGTTATGTATATTTCATGTAAATATCAAAAGAAGAAAAACAATTATTATTTTTCAAGCATGGGTTTCATGCTCAAATTATTTGGTCATGTAGGTCAAGCATGTTCTTCATGCTTCTAGTGTTTATTGAGTCAAAATAATATTTGTCATAAGTCAAATTATTTTGTTAAAGTGAATTCCCATTTGGACTTTGAAGAGAAAATGGAAAAATAAATCTATTTGAGTAAAAAAAATGTAATTTTTATACCTACAAGACCAAGTCAGCCCTAACTCTTCAAGTCATCCCTGGAAGAGGTAATTTGACCTCCTGGATATGTATAAATAGAGATTTCAACTTCACTATTGGGTTGAGGGTGCTTGCCCCAGGGTTAGCCTTAGTTATCCAAACAAATCCCTACACCACTGGCCCTTTTAGCATCAGCCCGTGGAGCGCAGACTGAAGTAGTATGAGGGGATGCTAGAACCAAGTTTCCGCACCCATAGATGGCTGTGATGTCGGTTTATTCCGGTTATACCTGCCTTCACATAGGTTTCTTAGCCCTCTATTCCACCCTTCAATACCTTCACAAAAGGGTACAATTGGCTTTCGCGCAGCCCTAACCTATGGCTCAAGGACTTTTGCGCTGCTAGGGCAGCGAACTGCGATATCTCCCAAACTAGGCTAAGTGTCTTACTTATCTTATTAACCGATATTAGTTAGCTTTACCTAAATATATTTTCTTACTTATGTTCACTTAACCAACACATTTACATACATTCGCGAATCATATAAGAATTATAAGTGAAATTCATACCCAACATAACAAGACGCATAAACAGGAAATAAAGACATAGAAATTGTAGAATACTTCTCCTTATTGATAATTTTGCACGATTATAGACTCGACTTTCCTTTCACACTCAGCTGCAAAGGTCTGTGCACTCATTTGTGGACTTATACCTTAGGCCTATGCGCACTCCATTGCAAAACCTCTACCTACGCTATGACCCAAACTTAGACTTCTACCTCAGAGCTATCTCTCATACATCATATCTTCATGTGTCTATCTTCTATTCTTGCTATCAAACTACTTAGAGCTTAGCTCTATTTATACAATCCCATGGTCCACGAACCATGGGTAGATCTTTTACAGCTGACATTACATTTCCAAAATAAAGGCAGACAACCTTATGATTCTTTAACACCTACGTGCTCAGCAACCACAAAATGTAGAGTCTTTACACTTGGATTACAAAATTTGACCAAAATATGGGCTTTTAGCCCCAAAACTACCCTTGGGGGATCTCGTGCCCAACAGGCCCCCAACACAAACATCATGACTCATCCTCGAGTCACTATGCAGGTGTGGAGATCTTAGCACGAAGACCTCCCTACTCTGTTTAGATGACCGCAACGTCGGTGGCGCACTGAGCGACTGCCTGCTAGACTTCTTCCACTCTTTGCTTGGTGACTGACGCTAAACTAACACCTTGAATCTTCTGCTAATTTTCCTGCAGTTTTGCGAGCTTTCCTTCAATGGGAGTTGTGATTGTATATGCATTATCTATCCATGGTTGTAGGTGCGCTTTTAGGACCTTTTCTTTGTGTCGAGCGGCATCCACTTGTTCCTTAAGTGACTTTTCCTCCTACATCCGTGTGAGCCTCTATGTAAGGGCAACCATCTGTGCAGTCCCTTTGACCTTGTCATATCTTTGTTGTAGCTCGCGCACCTCTGTCTCCAAGTGCTCTACATTCGGCTCCTCCTGTAGGGTGGTTAGGACCTCGAATGACTGTTCAAAAAGTCCTGTGCAGTCTGCTACTACACTATCAACCACCACTATTACTGTTGTAACAGTGATGGAACATTGTTCCCTGACTTCTAGCAAAGTTGAAGGTTGAGTCCTCAACTGCAATTCTGCAATCTGTAGGTTCATCTCCGGCTGAATCCTTGTCATCTATGTCTGAGCATCGCACACCCCTATGGCCAACTTGCAGACGCGCGCCTCAACCAGTTCTTCTACCTGAATGTCCAACTCTGGGACCATTCAACAGGCTTCCTCCACTACTTGCATGATTTGCTTATTTTGTTCCACTTCCTTATTGTGCTGCAGTCCCAACTGCTTGATATTGATGCGATGCTCACTCATCACCTTTAGAGTGCGACTCTCTTGGGCCCTAAGTTCCGTAGTGACTCCATCCTGCAAGCAGTGGAGTGTCTCTCAAGGGAGCATGGACATATTCAATCCCACACCTTTCAGGCTGTTGATTGTGGACCTGTCTGCCTCATTTTCTATACTAAGTGCCCCATCTGGTAGCAATTGTTGAAATGTGGCAACAAGAATATTCCAATTTAATTTGTCCTTGAATCAAAATTCGAATTTAGTCTCACCAACTACTTGAAAAATAATTAATTAATTCATCTTGAGTTAATTAGTTGGAGAAATTCAAGCTAGAAGTCTTTGTGAAGTCATGCAAAAGTTATCCCTTAAATTAAGGATATTATCCCTTAATTAAGGAGATAAGGATGAGTTGTATTTGAGTTAAGTCCAGTTAAATTAGTTCCAAACATTTTGAGGAACTAATTGTGAGTTCAGTTAGTTTATGCATGCATGCATCAAACTAGTGTACTCCAGATAACTAAAGATTCTCTCATAAATAACTCATGCATGTCAGTTCAAACAAAGACCCAGTTGAGATTAAAGGCAGGGATAGTGTACTATCAGTTGCAAGAATTTTCCTATAATAAAATCTCTTACATGTAGAAGGAATTCATTCCTTGAGATTTGTGCAGTTTTACAGTGTGTTGGAGCAGTGTGTGAGATCAATGTCACACAAGGTTACAGCTGCATCACCTATGGAAAACAACGCAAGGAAATAGGAGGCTTGGAGGGCAGAGGAGAAGGAAAATGAGTAGTCTATTCTATCTATGAGCAGCAGTGAGGGATTAGACTGAGAGCTAGATAGCTGTGAGAGCTAAAGCTATGTGTAATCCTGAGATATTTCCACTTGTATCATGATACAGATAGCGGGGTTTTTAGCTGAGGCTTTCCCCAGAGTATTCTTTTGTGTTTCATGTGTATTGATTCTTCTTCTCTGTTATATGTGTTCTGTTTGATCTTGCTCAAATATATTAAGCTTCTGAAAGTTTTATTGTAGAAGTAGATTAAGTATTTTTCTTTAGTTATATTGCATAATCAGGTTAATCTACAGGTAGAATTTCTACATGGTATCGGAGCAAAGGTGATTGAAGCTGTGAACAGTATACTGAGAAGGGAAATTTGAAGTTTGAAGTTCTTGGTTGCAGGTGAAAAATCAAATTCTTATCATACTTCAAATTTCACCAATGATGTTCAATGGCTTGAGACTCAAGTATGCTCTGGATGGCATCTCAAATTACATAGCATGGAAGGATCACATGGAAGTGGTATTAGAAGACAATGGTTTGAAGGATTTCATTGATCAAGAAATCCCAAGCCAGTTATAGCTAATGCACAAGAATTGGCTGAATGGAAGAAGTGTGTGGCAAAGGCGAGACAAATTCTTCTGGAGGGAGTTCGAGACCATATTCTCTCAAGTCTCCATGGGAAGGAGACTCCGTTTTCAATGTGGAAGACATCGAAGGACCTATATCAGAACAGTAACGACCAGAGGAAATTGGCACTCAAGGATAAGCTTCTAAAAATCAAGATGGAGAAGGGAAATACTATTTCTACATATCTGAACAAGCTTACCACCTGCAGAGATGAGCTTGGTAGTGTGGGAATAACTACAGCCGATGATGATATGGTGAGCCTCTCTCTCCTCGGTCTTCCAAAGAGCTGGAATAACTAACAGGACTCTATGTATGGAAGGGAGAAACTGCTGGATTGGGAATGACTTTGGTCGGATTTGATGCAGGAGGAGATCAGGAGGAGCACAAGAGATGGTTCTTCATCTAAGCATGATGATGAAGAAAATCTAGCCTTAGCAAGTAAGGCAAGGAAAGGGAAAGGGAAGGATTCCCATTCCAAATCGAATTCTTCTCATGGAGGGAAGAAGATTGACAAATCTAAAGTGAAATGCTTTAATTGTCATGAGATGGGCCATTATGCAACTAATTGCCCATTGAAGAAATCCAAGAAGGGATCCTTAAAATGATCAGAAGGTGAGGCACTGGCCTCTCATTTCGAATTGGATTTTACCCTCATCGCATGCATGGTTTCATCTATGGTGGGTTGTGTTTGGTATCTAGACAGTGGAGCCTCATTCCACATGACTCACGATAAAAGTTTATTCAGTACCTTGGACGAGAAAGGTCTCAAGATGCGCATAGAGATGGGTGATGATAGAAAGTACTGTGTTTCAGGAGAAGGCACCTTTACTTTTTAGAGGGAGCATGGATCTCCTCTCACCTTGACAGATGTGAAGTATGTGCTTGGACTGAAGAAGAACTTGGTATCGGTCGCGATGTTGGAGGACAAAGGCTACGATGTTGTCTTTAGTAAAGGAAAGGTATTCCTAAGACATATAGCCACGAGTCAGACCAAGAGGATTAGGATTCGAGTTAAGAATCTATATAAACTAGAGGTAGATGATTGTGCTGCAATGAGTTTGAAAGTAGAATTGGTGCAAAGCCAAGACATTGGTGAGTTATGGCATAGGCGGTTAGGCCACTTGCATCATGGGGCCTTGAAGATAATGCAACAGATCTCTACCGGACTTTCCAAAGGTAAACTTGAGCAAGTGGACACATGCAAAGGTTGTACCTTGGGAAAGTATGCCAAGTCTTCCTTTCATGATCAAGATAGTTGAGCTGAAGAAATATTAAAGCGAGTTCATACTGATTTGTGTGGACAATTCTCGACAGCATCCATCGCAAAGCAAAGGTATTATGTGATTTTCATTGATGATTTTTCTCGTAAATGCTGAATTTATTTCATGCAGAAGAAGGACCAAACCTTCTCGAATTTTTGTGAGTTCAAAGCTTTGGTTGAGAAAGAGTCAGGGAAGAAGATCAAGGCCTTGAGAAGTGACAATGGTGGATAGTATGTCTCTCATTTAAGGCCTTTTGTGCAACAGAAGGAATTAAACAGGAGTTGACGGCACCCCATAACCCACAGCAGAATGGGGTGGCTGAGAGGAAGAACATAATGATTGTAGGGGGCAACATGAGCGATGCTGCATGACCAAGGCCTACTACTTCATTTGTGGGCTGAGGCATGCAACACAACAGTCTATTTTCAGAATAGAAGCCTGCATCACATACTTGGGATGAAGACACTAGAGGAAGCTTTCTTCGGGAAGAGACCAGATGTGGGTCACTTTAAGATCTTTGGCTCATCGATATATTGCCATGTGACCAAGGATACCTAGAAGAAACTTGAACTAACAGCTGAGTTGGGGATACTTGTGGGGTACACTGATACACCCCACAACTATCAGGTGTACTTTCCTACCAGTTGGAGGATAGTGGTTTGTAGAGATCTCATGTTTGATGAGAAGAAGGCCATGCAAGTTTCCCTTGAGGGGGAGCTCCAACTATAGGCTGTGGAGGAACTATTGGTTCCTAAGGAGGAGGAGCCTCAGACTGATGCGGAGCAGCTGCATGCAAAGATTCCAGGAGTGGAGACATCCACTCAAGCAAAGTCTTCCAGAGAGGGACAAAAGCATACAAGATAAGTTGACAGATTGTTGTCGAATGCGAGAGAGAATGCGGGAGAACCATCTTCTTAGCACAGAAAAAGGAGGTCACCTGATAGGTACACTAGATACATGGCCCTTGTTGGGGAATGTGTTGAGACCAAGCCATCTTCCTTTGAGGAAGCAGTGTAGCAGCCGATTTGGGTTGATGCTATGGTGGAAGAGTATGACTCCATAGTTCGGAATAGTGTTTGGGATGTGGTTCCAAGACTGGATAACAAGTCAGTTGTGAGTTCCTATTGGCTTTACAAGGTAAAGCAAGCTGTTGATGGTACTGTGCAGAAACATAAGGCAAGATTTGTTGCCCGTGGTTTCTCACAGGTCGAGGGGATCGACTATGATGAGAGTTTTGCTCCTGTAGCAAGGTACTCATCTATCAGATCGATGTTAGCACTATCAGCATAGATGGGTTGGAAGATCCATCAGATGGATGTGAAGACTACATTCCTCAATGGAAAGATTGAGGAAGATGTGTACATAGAGTAGCCGGAAGGTTTTGAGACCTTCGATCTTGAGTCACATGTGTGCCAACTCAAGAGAGCTTTATATGGGCTAAATCAAGGACCTCGTGCTTGGTACACCAGGATCGACAACTACTTCACCTGGTTGGGCTTCACAAAGAGTGAAGCGGATGCGAACCTGTACCACATCATGGTAAAAGGTAAACAATTGATCATTTTTCTTTATGTTGATGATCTCATATTGACAGGTGATGATCAGTTTATCATGTCTTGCAAGGAGGACCTTGCAAGAGAATTCGAGATGAAAGACATGGGTATCATGCACTACTTCCTTGGCATGGAAGTGTGGCAGAAGGATGGGGAGTTGTTTGCGTCTCAGGGCAAGTATGCCAATGAGATACTCAGGAGATTCCACATGGAGAAGTGCAAGCCTATGAAAACTCCTCTAGCAGGTAATTGGAGGAAGGAGGATGCTACTTCAGGAGAAGTAGTAGAAGCTACTGTGTAACGACAGCTTTTGGGTTCACTGATGTACTTAGTAAACACATGACTAGATTTGTGCTATGTGGTGAACCAGCTGAGTCAAGCTATGGTTCAGCCTACCAAGATGTTTTGGAAGGAAGCTAAGCATGTTTTGAGATACCTTAGAGGCACATCTCAATATGGATTATGGTACAGATGGATAGAGGGAGTGAAGCTACAGGGCTTCACTGATGCAAATTGGGTAGGGAGTTCATCAGATCAGAAGAGCACATTAGGAGGAATTTTCAACCTTGGGTTGGTTACAGTTTCTTGGTACAATAGGAAACAGAGGTTGGTTGCACTCAGCTCAACAGAGGCCGAATACATGGCTACAATTCAGGTAGCATGTGAGGCCATTTAGATGCGGAAAATTCTAGTTGGTTTGTTTGATCAGATGATGGATCCAACTGTGAACTATTGTGATAATCAGAGTTGTATCAAACTCTCTGAGAATCCAGTATTTCATGACAAGTCCATGCACATCGACGTTCGGTATCATCATCTCAGAGACTGTGTTGTTGCAGTATATTTTGACCGAGGAGCAAGATGCTAACATTTTGACTAAGGCATTGTCAAAGTGTAAATTCGAGTTGCATAGAGACAGGATTGGGGTGGCAGATAATCCCTTTCTTGTTGAGAGGGAGTGTTGAAATGTGGCGACAAGAATATTCCAATTTTAATTTTTCCTTGAATTAAATTGAGAATTAAAATTCGAATTTAGTCTCACCAGCTACTTGAAAAATAATTAATTAATTCATCTTGAGTTAATTAGTTGGAGAAATTCAAGCTAGAAGTATTTGTGAAGTCATGCAACAGTTATCCCTTAATTAAGGAGATAACGATGAGTTTTGTTTGAGTTAAGTCCAGTTAAATTAGTTCCAAACAGTTTGAGGAACTAATTGTGAGTTCAGTTAGTTTATGCATGCATGCATCAAACTAGTGTACTCCAGATAACTGAAGATTCTCTCATAAATAACTCGTGCATGTCAATTCAGACAAAGACCCAGTTGAGATTAAAGGTAGGGACAATGTACTATCAGTTGCAATAATTTTCCTATAAGAAAATCTCTTGCATGTAGAAGGAATTCATTCCTTGATATTTGCACGGTTTTAGGGTGAGTTGGAGCAGTGTGTGAGATCAGTGTCACACAAGGTTACAACTGGATCACCCACGGAAAATAGCACAAGGAAATATGAGGCTTGGAGGGTAGAAGAGAAGGCATATGAGCAGTCTATTCTGTCTATGAGCAGCATTGAGGGATTGTACTGAGAGCTAGATAGCTGTGAGAGCTAAAGTTGTGTGTAATCTTGAGATATTTCCACTTGTATGATAATAAAGATTGAGGAGTTTTTAGTTGCGGCTTTCTCGAGAGTATTCTTCTGTGTTTTATGTGTATTGATTCTTCTTCTCTGTTATATGTGTTCTGCTTGATCTTGCTCAAATATATTAAGCTTCTACAAGTTTGATTATAGAAGTAGATTAAGTATTTTTCTTTAGTTATATTGCATAATCAGGTTAATCTAGAGTTAGAATTTCTATAGCAATATCGCGTTGGTCACCCTTGTGCATAACATCTCCATGGTAGCTGAAGTGCTGATTGCGAGGCTAGTGCATACTGTGCCAACCTGTGAGTGTAAGCCTGCAACTTCTGTAGCTCTATCTGGAGAGCCGTTAATACCAATTTTTGATGCTCTTCAAATTGTTGGAGGGCCTCCGTAGTGACATCCCTCACCATTTCTCCAATATCGTGCAAATCCCCCTTAGTGAGGGTGATTGGGTCCGAGGATGTATTTGAAGCCTTGGTTTTCCTTCATGAAATTGCCTTCTCTTGTGGTTGTTGATGCTTGAGTTTGTTGGACATCGTCTGCAGGTCCGCGCCACCTTGTTCTATCAGCTCCTCCATTTCTACCTCGGCCTTGGGCAAAGGTGACTTTTGTCCTTTGACTCTTCTCCTCTTGTCTCTTGTTGTTCTGCCAATTTCATAGCATTACGTGCTGTGTGGGTCTTAGCCTCTTCTTCCTCTTTTCTATGCTTCTTAGCCAATTGTGCCATTTTGAGCTTTGTTTCTTCCTTCTTACGATGTGTGGCAGACTTGTCCATTTCCATCGCGGAACCTGTTATAGCAGGCCACTTTAGTGGCCAATACTCGAGGACTGCAAAGATAACATCATATGTTGCTAGATAAGGTAAGCTATGCCATGTCTTCGTGGGGTCCTTCCATGCCCTGATAAAGACATGGTGGAAATCCTCTTTGAACTCTATAAACTAGCATATACTGTGGGTGATAACCGCGGCTTGCAATTGATCCCCATCCGGATACTCATCTCCATCAAGATCCAAAAGATCTTGCTTTCTTTTACGTGTTGCACGTCCTTGGTCGCCCATAGTGAAGCATACTTTGCTGCCTCTGGAAGGTTTGGCGTGACCAACGGGAATTGGCTGTCTTCTGGCATCTCCCATTTCATCAGTACAATCGATAGCAAGAGCCACCTGTAGTGGAACATCTTGCCCTGATCTTGTGCCTCGCGATAGTTCACAAGGAACTCGCTGCATAGATAATTCACCCAGTTGAATTGGATTCCTTTAGCGCATTGGGCTGCTAGTGTAATCACAGGTGTTGGCACCTCATCTGCGCGCCACTTCCGCATCACCTTCCCTACTAATATTTGCATTGCTACCTTGACTACAGGGTTGTTAATGTTGGAGATGGCATATCCCCGCTTCTTCTTCTGCAACTTGAATTTATTCTTCATAGATTCCATGAGGGCCAACTCACCACCTTTTCCTTCTAATATATTGGTTGGATCCTCCCCTGAGTAAGGCAGCCATGTGATCCGATGTATCAAGTGGTATGTGATGGGAATGGGCTCCTCTAGCCATAAACACCCATCATGAACCAAGCAGATTAGCTGCCTGATGACGAAGACAGTCACTAGGGCACAGTGGTAATGCGATACCCAGAGAAAGTTGAGCAGCTTGACTTTCTCTACACCCTTGAGCCATGTCTGCGGATCTAAGTCGATTGTTCCAGCAGTCATGTCAATCATTCGACGCATTATCTACTCTATCGCTAAATGCGAGAATTTCTCGTGATCTGCGAGGTCCCAATATTCAAACTTTAGTACAAGAACCCACCCTAAGTGCAACTCCTCAAAGACAATGTCATCAGGGAGCAACGAAGTTTGCAGGGAGCTCTTGCTCTCATTTATGTCCTTTTGCACCTTGGCTTTTCCCTTGCGTGGAGGAACATATTCTGGTAACCTGGTAATAGGATGCGCACCCTCAGTTTCAACTTCCATTTCCAAATCCTCCTCATCTGCCAAGATTTCTTTAGATTCTTCCTCGTCTACCTCTAAATTAATGGCCTTCCCCTTTTCCTGCAAAGTGAGCTTGGTCCTCTATGGGTTTCTTAGCGAGATGCACACTAGCAGCATAATCTACCTATCCTTGTTTGGTCTCGGTTTCCTGGGTGATTTAGGGACTTTCACTACCACTTCAGCACTCTCTGGGGCAGCTTCTACTACCTCAATTTCCTGCATGGCTTCCTCAGCTATCACCACTTCTGTGTCCATGGTTTCCACAAGTGTCGACATCATTCTATTCAGGAGGTCTCACGTCTCCTTTGGCAATCTCTCAAATGCTGAAATTACTCTCAAAGCCTCAAAATTTGCACGGTCCATACACACCTGATACCGTGACAACTGAATTTTCAAATTGCTAAGTGCTTTTCACTAGACAACCACTTGTAATTTATAGGGCCTTTTGAATTGAAATCTGACCATTCCCCCCACATTCAGCCCATTAATGCTAGATTGGTGGTAGATTTTCAAGAATCTAATCCATAAATTTTGCCTTAAGTGCCTGTTGCCCAGTCCATTTGGCCACAATCCGACCATCAAATCATGAACAATGACTTTAACGGTCACTTTCTAGTGTACCTGCACGCTATTTCCACAAGTAGCGTAACTTCCTTCACTTTGTCACTGATGTGTGACACTTCCCTGCTTTGCACAGTCCTAAAATCACGTAGCTCCGCAACCCAGGCAGTGTAGTTTATAGTCCCGCGCCTCCTTTTAGCTGCCTGGAGCTCTAAGACTGTGCTACTTTCATTTAGTCACATGGTCAAACCGCCGGTGTATGGCTTCAAGCGACTGCCATTCACCTTTCCTGGGAAGGGTTTTCCATTTAACTTGACCAGCTGTACCGCTCCTCCTTCGGTAATATTATTAATAACCTAAGGCCCTAACGAGTGCACCCTGAATTTTCCGGGGAAATTATCAAACTTACTATCATACAACAAAACCAGATTGTTTACCTTAAATGTGCGCAGCTTTATGTGTCAATCATGCCATGCCTTTTCACGATGCTTTTGGACCTACAAGACAAAGTCAGCCCTAACTCTTCAAGTCATCCCCGAAAGAGGTAATTCGACCTCCTAGATATATATAAATAGAGAGTTCGACTTCATTTTTCTCATCACTCAAGAAAATTCGATCTCCAAGACAAGAAGATCAAAAATCAAGAGAAGAATAAGTTGGGAAGCAAGAGAGAGAAAGAAGAAATAAATCCAAAGTTTTTTCCCTAAAATATGCCCTAGATTCTTTACATGTGTTAATTTCATGAGCTATTGTGGGGTTGAAGTTGCACATTCACTACAGGTCCAAAATTCTGAAGTTGGGGGCCGACATTCTGAAGGAGGAGCTGGTTTGGAAGTTTTTGACTTAAGTTGACTTTGAATTGCTGGAAGAGCTTTGGAGGAGGGTTAACTTGGTTCTTGTTGGAGCTCTTGGTCTTGTTGTTTGGGTCTTGGATTCATCATTTGATATAATTATGTAAGAATAGAAGAAGTTTTTAGGTTTTCCTTTTAGGGGTGTTTCGCCTTAGCTTAGAGCCTATAGTTTATTCCAATTGCTATTTTTTTGATGAACATAACATAAGGAAGTCAACATAACTTCACAAGAAATTAGCAAGTATATAAATCATCTTAATTGTTTCCCTTATTGATTTCTCAACATGGTATTAGAGCTAAGGTGAAGGAGAAGGAAACTTGAATATCACTCTTGTGGTCACAAGAAGAAGACTTTCATGAAAGATACCTTGAAGGACATCATTTGAAGGAAGGACACAAGGAGAGACACTACGAAGGATATAAACAATAACATAGGTGAAGGATATAAGGAAGGATTCAAGAAAGAGGACTAAAAAAGGATCATCTTAAAGGAAGATCACTACTCCTCCATTGAAGGCTCTTGTTTACGCATCATCATCTTGAAGAAAAACATTGATCTCTCTCTCTTGGAAGGTTATCATTTTGAATTTTCTCCGGAACACGTGCAAGCATCATACAAGGAAGAATTAACAATCCTAAAAACATCATCTACACTCTTTGAAGCATATTGAAGTCACTATTGTTCGAGGCATCCTAGAAGTCCTCACTCTAGGGAATATTTGAAGTCTCTTGGAAGTCTTGGGGACATCAAGGTATTGAAGATCTCTTTATCAAGCTGGAAACTCATATATCAAGTAAATATTACATTATTCTCTATGGATCAATGTTCAAATCAAATGTAAGGAAGGGAATATTCTTGATGGCTCAACAAACTTTCAAGCATGGAACTAAATAATAGATTTTATTCTTGTAGAGAATGAATTCATGGACCATGTTTTAGGCAAAGTTGCAGAATGAGAGAAAGATAAGTCTCAAGAATGGGCCAAGTACAAGAAAGGAGAGTGAGGGCTCAAAGGATCCTCATTGAATCCATTAAGGATCATCTCATTCCTTTGGTTGCAGATTTGGGCACATCTAAAGTAATATATGATAAGTTGGTGAAATTATTTTCAGTAAGAACTACAGGTCATAATATATCTCTAAGGAATAAGCTTTACAAGACAAGGATATTGAAGGAGAAGACTTGAACTCATATCTCTTAAAGGTCTCACAATCAATTGATCAATTACATGGGCTTGAAGAATTTGTTACTAATTCTGAACTAATAACTTGTATATTGAATGCATCACCTCTCAAATGGAGTAGTTTTGTGACAAGAATTTATTCAAGAAAGGACACTCTGGACTTTGATGAGATATGGTATTTTTGTATGATAGAAGAAACCAGAATAAAGGAAAAATATGACATCAAACCAAATAACAAGCATCAAGCTTTTGCTACTAATGTAAAGAAGAAGATAGGAAAGTTATAAAAGTTTGAGCCTCATCAATTAGCCATGAAGAAATTTATATATTTCCAAAGTGTAATTCTTTGTATATAATGAAGACAGACATTTTAAGAGAAATTGTCCCAAAGACCCACAAAACAAGAAGAACAAGAAGAGGAAGGAAAGAAAGGGATCACATACAACTGAAAAAATGAAGAATCCAAAAAGAAAATAAAGAATGAATACACCAAGGATATATATTATTGGACTCCCCTACTATTAGATCTTCTTATAATATTGTTGTAGCGCCTACAACCACCCTCCAAAATTTTTCCTATGCTTTGATTTTTGACCCTCCCTTCTAAACCACACAACTCATATTGTATTGATCTAGGTACTTATGCTTCAACTGAGCCTTATTATTTTCATCTTGGCTTGTGTTTCTTACTTAGTTAATTTATAGCCCATAAGACAATCTCTTGACTTGGTCCCTTGACAGTTACAGGATTTCCTTAGAGAACTGTGCAATTCTTGAGGGAAACTCGCCTTGTTCTTGGAAATTCTACAGTCTTGGCTGCTAGTGAGCCTTGAGCTGAGAAAATGCACAGTATTGAATGGTATCCAACCTTTAGCTGGGAAATTGTGCAGAAAGGAGAGGCGTCCCAAAGCCACTGAGCCTAGAAACTCCACAGACCTCACGGTGCTCAGAAACTGCGGAGTGCATGAGATGAAGAGTTGCCTAGTCCCTCCCAGAGCTACACAATCGTTCCAGGAAATGCATGGCAATTTTCCCAAAAAATATAAAACCATCCCTAAAAAATAGGGATCTATTTCTAGTAACTAGAAGGATGCACTTGAGTTATTTTAAAAATTGTCGCCAAGTGACGCTTTTTCCTCTATTTTAGGCATATGCGTCATATACCCTAACTTGAAAAAATATATTTAATCAATGCTTCTAGAGATCATTTACACAGTTGATCTTGGAGCTCTAGCATTCTTGAGGAGATCAAGGAACCTTTGGTGTGATCGTCATTGCTTTTCCGGGTGAGTTTTTCTTTTCTTATCTTCTACATCTTTTTCTATTGTTTTTTGTTGTTTATCTTGTGAGAGTGTTGTTTCACTTGTTTCTTTGAATGAATGTTGGTCTTTTAACTTGTTTTAGCTTGTATAAGTGTTGTTTCAAGTTATAGATTTCCTTTCCTGAGTGTCGCATTTGTTTTCTCATTTTTGCACCAACAATCGTTGTCGCGACAACTCCCTTCACATGCTTCCTTTTCCTTTAGTTTAATTGATTCCTACACTTTTTTCACATGCATGCTTCGAAACTTAGTCATATCTAAACTCATCATCACATCATCCTTTAGACGTTATTTTTTTCACACCCCCCATGGGAAGATTTGGGTCCCCTTTCTTGGATCTCACACTTCACTGCTTGCGCAACACAATCTGGAAGCTCAAGGCCTCTGCCTTGGCTTCTAGAATTGCACATATCTTGCCCTTGGCTGGCTTCAACTGTGCACTACACACTTCCAAGAGCCAACCTACCATCTTGTCCATTGAGACTGTGCAATGTGTAGTCTCTCCTGACCTTGGCCTATACTGAACTATGTATTGCATAGTTCCAATCATCAAGCTTTCCCAACTAACTACTACGACTGCGTAGCACGTAGTTCCTACAGCAGCCAGTAACCTCTATCAGCCAAAACTATGCAATCCTTCCCATCATGAGCCCGAATTTCTGCTTGATCTTGTCTTGAAGTTGATTTATTTTTTAAGCTAAAATTTACTTTCCATGAGTGTTCTCTCTATCCCATAGGTACAATAGTTGTTGAGAATCTCTCCAAAAGTTACAGTTAACATGGCATCCAAGAGAGCTGCATTAAAGGAAGCCATCGAGAGTAGTACTGGGGAATAAGATGAGCAAATATTAGTGGATTTTCTAATATATGCAGATACTCGGTTGTTCATTGAGAAGGGTACAACACTGACATGGCAGTAGATCAAAGACACTTTTGCAAAGGACTTCAAGGAAGACTTAAAGGACCGATAGGTTTATCTTAGTATCCAACGGTAAAGGTTATACAAGGTTGCATGCAGGTACCCCATCTTCCCATGTGCGGACATCATCAGTTGGATTGTCTCACAAACAGATGAACAAACTATGACTTTGAGTAGTGCCAGCGGGAGAGAGCTTACCTCTTTCAGGGTAGAGAAATTTTAGCAAATGTATCACTTGCTCAAGCCATTGAAGCACATGGAGTCACTCTTCTATGCCACCCATAACTATGTGAACACAATATATATTGTTAATTGTTGGGTGAAAGAGACATCGAAGTTTAGAAAATCACCTACCCATGTTTACAAGACAAAGTCCCTTAGGAAGGCTTACCAGTTTTTGATCATCTTTTCCTGTAGAATATATGGTCAAGAGAAAACATAAAAATTTCTTGTAGAGTGGGTGATCTTACTGGACCACTTGGTGAATGATGGGAGGACATTCAACTGATCAGATTTGTTGACTCATTAGTTTAAGACTCTCGTGGCTAAGGCTCGAAATCTTCACAAGAATGAGAAAGCAAGGTTTTACATGTCCGCATACTTATTGGATGCAATCTGTGGCCAACAACAGTTCCCTGGCATGATTTGGACATGGAAACCAAAAGACACTGTCATCAACATCTATTTTAAGTAGCATTCTTACTACAACTATCGAGGAGTGTTGAAAAGGCTAACTAACCATTTATCATCCTGTTGTACAAGATTATCTTTAAGTAGGATACACCTTGCATGTCCCAAGAAGCAATGGAGGTGGTAGTAAACATTACAGATTGGTATGCCTCACCAGGTGGCACCTTCATTAGAGAGTTTGGCATAGAGAATCATATGCATGTTCTACCAAGGTATGCCATTGACAATATGATCATACAAGAAGTCTCATACCACCTCGCTACAGGTTTGTGAGCAGGACTACATAGAAAGAAGAAAGCACCATGGCATGCACTTCCTTTGCGGATCAAGTTATACACTATTAAGAGATTGGAATATACAGATGTTGAGGCTAAGGAAATAGTGAAATTCAAGTTCAACACTAAGGAATTTAATCCATATGATCCCCATGGTATTTGCAAGGACCATTGTGCGAAAGTGTACTTTCCATGGATCCACTGAACATTTCATTGCTCATAGGAGGAACCTTGGAGGTACTACTACAATGCCTTCACAATCAATGAGCTGGTTAGTATAGCAAGAACTTGGAAGGTTGTTTTTATACAACAATAGCTCCGGAAGCAACAACAATAGCAGTAGAAGGAAACAATCCAGTGAAGGACAAGGGAAAGAGGAATGTTGATGAGAACCCTGAGGAAGAGACAAAATGCAAGATGAAGGCAGATCCTATCTTGGAAGGAAACTTTGGCATCGAAAGCAAAGAGGGAGCTATGGATGAAGAGAGAAGAGTGAAGGAAGAGAGAAAATCAAAGGTTGCATGAAGTAGAACTAAAGCTACAGGATATGGAGAAGATGTTGAAGAAAGAATAGGAGTTGAGGAGGAGATAAAGAGAAGAGAAGTGAAACAAGGAGAAGAACAAAGGCAAGGCGTGATGACAGAGAAAACAACTCTGATACAGGTTGATGAGCCGCAACAACCAACAACTGAGGAAGAGACTGAATAGATGTAGGATTGGGAGCCTCCTCAACAAATTGATCAGTTGATTGAAGTGACAAACATGGATTTGTAATAGGAACCACAGAACAAAGACACTGACCTTATGCTAAGAGCACCATAGGTCATCTCTCAGTCTCCACCACCTCCAGTGTACAATTTATCATTTGACTAGTTGTAGAAGAAGATTGTATAGGTGTAGAGGAAGCACTTTCTAGATGATCACACATCACCTAAATTCATTAAGGAAAGGGTGATAGTGTCAGACACTAGGAAGCATCCAACCACCCTTTCTGAAGCCATCTTTGCCTATGTTGGAGAAACAATCTCAAATGTTAAGTACCTCGCAACTGGGAATGAAAAAATGGCAAAGAACTTGCAAGTTGCTAGGAAAGTGGCAAAACAACTCTAAGCATCATCACAGAATGCACTTTCCGCATTAGGGTAGATGAGGACAATGATACTTGTTGAAGTATCAACACTTGAAGGTACCATGCAGAAGCTCTATGATAGATTTTTCACCATGCATAAAGAAGTTGTCCATGTGCATGGCCTAGCACAATGGACCAAAGATTTTTTTCAAACTCTCAAGAACATACATGATGCCATCACCCATGTACAAGAGTGGACAATGCGGTACAAAGGGGCCCCACTTAACTTAGTAAAGAAGATGAAGCCACAATAAGAGTTGGAGAAATCAAAGGTCTAAATGTTGATCCAGAAATATTAGCAGCTCACGCCATTCATCTCCAGCATACAGGCCTCATATGCGCGGTTGTACAATATTTTGGATGTCATGCTGAGAAAGCAAAAAATCCCATCAATCGGTTGCCTCACCGATGCTAAACCCAAGAACCAAGTCCAGATAGAGATTGATGACTACATGGAGTAGCTAAGACAAGAGGCCACCAGGGAAGACTTAGAGCTAAACGCACACAATATGGAGAAGTACATCGGTGGTCCTATCAAAGTCAACAACATGCTACTCATGCTTCAGAATGAGTTGGATACAGGTTCCAAGAACATATACCCAGATGCCATGGAGGCAACAATCTGCTTCTAGAAAGACACCATCAAACTATTTGGGGACACCATCACATAATACCAAGCTTAGCACCAATATGTGACAGAGAAGCCTCAAGTGGATGTTGAAGAGCTATACTTTCCCCAAACTCCAAAGTCATAGTGTTGTGTCTTGTTAGGTTGTCTCTAGCTTGTTTTTTCTTATACGAGTACATGTGGAAAATGTAATGTTATTTGTAAATATGTTGTAAGTGAAATTCCAAGTGTCATTAGTGGAATATGAAAATTCATCATGTGTAATGTGTCATTTAGTGAAGAATTTGAAGAGTCATGAGGGAGGTCAAAGGGTCACAAAGGGGAATGTCAAGGGTCACCTGACCCTTTGTTATAAATAGAACCTCATAACTCATAGAATGGGCTTTTGGGAGCCAATATTTTGGCTAGGATTAGGCTTAGAGAAGGATTTTGAGTATTGTGAAGAGGCTTGGCTTCTCCATAGCATAGAGCGAGTATACTTCTTTAGAGGAGTAGGTGTTCTTGACTGTAATGTTCCACTATTGGTTCTAGTGGTCTTCAATGGTGTATGTATGGATGGAACTTTCACTTGTAATAATAATATTAGAGGAAACACACTTTCATGCATATGTTGTTAATGTAGTTGGACTATTTTGGTTGCGTTAGAAATGTATGTTATTTGACTTATGTATATGCTTATGAACTCGTTTGTATGAATTTGTATGAATCTTGTTGAATGTGTGTTTTCAGATTAACTCATAACTTTTGTTTATGGACTATTCTTCATTTTAGCTTGTGATGTCATTTTTCTCGTGTCTTCTATTAGAGTAAGTATTTTCGTACTACCATCAGTGATCAAAACTCCTCTTTTATATCATATTAGTGTCCCATGTTGAAATTTGTATCGTTCCACCTACGTCCTCATGCAAAAATTTACTCACTGATTGTAGCCCAAGTTAAAACCCCATTCCCTCTCAAAAATAATTTTTTTCTAGCCCACCTTCATGTGTCTTGCTGAGCATACATTGACTATAAAGGCTCATTTCATCATGTTTTGTGTCAGTCAAGTCCACTTGGAGTCTGGTCATTCAAGGTCCCATTAGGTCACTAGGTTTCATTTTCCAAGGTCCAATAAAACACCATTTCACTGCATAAGGCCAGCAAAGTATGAGAGTGAACAAAATAAAATCCATTTTTTCAGTTAAATAAGGATTTGCAAGCATGTAACCATGGTTGTTAGAGTTCCAATATTGATTTTAAGTAAGAATTTCATTCAAGTTTGTAATTTTATTCCAAAAATAGAGATGCAATCCTAGTTTTTATATATTTATGTAATTTCATGTCGTTATATGTAATAAGTGACTTTTCTCAAGCTGTCAACTCAGTTCCAAAATGCCAAAGGACCAAAAGTCAAAGTTCAAACTATGCCAATGTATATCAAGTGATCAATTTGTACAAGAAAAGGTCAAATGTAAAGATATAGTTTCCAAGAGTAAATTGAATGACAAAATGAAGAAAGTGGGTCCCAAGGCCCAAAACATCAATTTCATGAAGTATAAAAGCCACCAAGACATCAAAAGCAAATGCATTTTCACTCTCAAAGGTCGAGCTCGCACTCCCTTGGCTCAAAAAGTTGGTTTTGCAGGTTCAGAGGAGAAACATTTCTTGGTGCTACACTTAGGAAGAAGGGGTTGCACTTAGAAGCCAAGCGTTGTGCTAAGAGATTTGGGTGCTGCGTTTTTCGACACTTGCATTGTGCTTTTGGGTTAGGTGCTGTGATTTTGCCCAGTAAGCCTCCAAAGCACCAAAAACACCTCCAACTCCTTTCAAAGCTCCACAAGACTGTGATTTCCTCTACCAAGTAAGTAACACTCTCTTCCACTCATTTGTTCTTCCAAACAACACTTCCTCTTAGTGTTTGAGTCCTAAGCAAAATTGGTCCCTAGGCAAGGGGTAAAACCCTAAATTCATTCCTATCTTAAAAATTGTTGCCCACAGACCATACAACACCTTCCTACATCACTGTTGAGACCATCCCTACCCTTACACTATCTTTCCTTATTCCCTAAACACTTTTCCTACAAAACCGTAAGACCTAGGTTTCTAAAAATCCCTAGGTAGCCTCTACCATAAACTTGTAAATTCATTTTCATTTCCAACTCCCTTCACATTTTCACCCCCCATCACCTCCCATAGCTCCATAACCCACCACCTCATCTCCCCAAATTTTTTTAGGCCTATCCCCATTCCCTAGACCTATTCCCACTTCCCACTCTCACCTACCTTATCACTAGGGTCTCTTGAACAAACATTATGGAGGAAGACAGAGATTGTATGGAAGAAAAGGACACACAAGAAAAAGAAGATGGAGAATAGAGGAGGCCACCCAAAGGAGGCAGAATCATAAGGCTAGAGCCCACTAGCATAAATGAACTTATGGCTTCACCAATGGCAGCCCGATGTTTTTAGTATGTGGATTGCCTTGACTTTTGCAAATTGATTGAAAGAGTTCAACATCACCTAGTTTTGACCAGACTCTTTGCGTCACACCTTAAATACAATCAAGTAACCCTAGCAGGAGTGACCTTCACTTTGTCTACTTCTATCATTGATGCTACACGGGGATTCTAAACATGGGAGAGAAGTGGTTTAAATCAAAGGATTTGGAGGATCAGTATTATGAACCATTTATCAAACCACTGTATAGGAAATAAATGAGGAAGGTGTTCCCTTTCACCTACCTTCTTAATAGGTATGCTCCATTCATGAAAATCATCATGAAGTACTTCTCTTGTGAAGGTAGGTTATCTAGGCTCTATACCTACCATATTAGACTACTTATGCACTTCACAAGGGTCAAATTCCTCAATATCCCATACTATATGTTTAGAAGCATAGATAAAATGGCCCCAATTGTGCAAAAAAGAGATTATGACCAGCAGATGAACAACATTTTCCATCACTCATTGATCAAGATCATTGTCCTTCATCACCTTGATCAACTGCATATTTCATGGGACAACTTCATTTCTAATGACATTTTCACTGCTCCACATGCTGAAAGTATGCCTTCTTCATCTCATCCCATTGATCGTCATGTTGAATCCATACATCCTTCATCTCATCCCACTACTTCTATTCCTCCATCTAATCAACCACCCTCATTATCACCACCATCATCACCATTTCATGATCATGCAAGGTCACCTAGCAGAGTTGAGTATAGCTGTGAGCACACTGGCACATACTTATCAGAGAGGCCACAGGTAGGTTTTTACCCAACGGATTGTGGGAGGGGCCTTTCCTTCTTCATCAGTAAAGAAGGTACAGAAGGGCAAGGAGGAGATGATAGAGCCAGAGATCTAGCAGCAGCAGGAGGACCTCCATGAGACATAGCGGAATTTTGACTTAGTTGACCTAAATGAGCATGATGACAGTGAAAACACAAACATTGTCATTAACGAAAAGGATGCCCTCATAGGGGAGCTCCAGGTCAACTTGTAGAGGGAAAAATACATCATTTCATACTATAAGCAAGAAAACAAGTAGTATGAGACCAAACAAGAGCTCATGGATACTCAGATCATCAATACAAAGAGGGAGGCTGAAAAGGAAAAGGATTTACTTGATGAAGGATATGGAGAATATGGTGAATAGCTAGAGTAACATGTGCCAAGGAGAAGGCCAAGGATTCGAGGCCTAAAAAGAGCATTGGAGCTAGAAAAACAGAAAGAGGATGAACTAACTAATCATCTTACCCTAAGTGAACAGTTTGAAAAAATGATCAATGAGAACCTGGAGCATTGGCTCGAGAGGGTAAACATCCATCTTGAAAATCTCCTATACAAGGCCAAACGGGATAATGAAATTCACAAGAATATGGCAAAACACTATGCCTACAGAGAAAGGATTTCCAGGGAAAAACTCAAAGCTACAAAGAAGAAAATTCAAACCCTAACCAAGAAAAGGGAGAAAAATAAAATTGACATCCTTGCTGAGGCATAAATCATGGCTTGACACACATCATTAACATTCCTGGGGCCAAATTTTGGAAAATTTTAAGCAATTTTGGAAGATTTTGAAGTTTTGTGCATTTTTGGCAATTTGTGCACCAGTCACACTGCCAAAAGGCTTTTCCTAGGGACCTCCAAATGAAAAATGGCCACCACCATTGGATTAAAAAGGCCAAATACAGTCAAGAAATCCATTTTTCTAATCTATTTTGGGTGAACTGGGCAATCAAGAGGTCAAAAAAACCCAAAAAATCATGTTTCTACCCTGTTTTGGAGGTTGGCGCTGCACTTTTTACCAGTCTTGGGAGAATCAACCTTTGGAGGGTGAAAACGTGACCATTTTGGAAACTAAACGTATCTATGGAAACTAGATAGAACAGGCTTTCCAATATTCTATCTTGTACTCAATTTGGACAATGGGAACCCCCTCTAAAGTGGAGCTGACGTTGGCGTTGCGCTTAGGACAGTGGCACTGCGCTTTTGACACAAATTTTCTACGTTTCTTAGTTTTGACAGTTTCACCTTGACAAATCATGTTCTACCAAATGTAATTGATGGATTTAAATGTAGTAATGATGTTTTTACTATTACCTAGGGTAAATTCATTAAGCTCCTTTTATGATGTAATGAGTCAGTTTCCTAAAGTGAGGGATGAGTCACTTTGGCCACCCTACACTCTAGCTATCACTTTAGTTTTTGGTGGAACTACTCCTCCTCTCATGGATTCGACCCCTGAGGCTAGGATGAGTTGTTTCTAGGTCTATATCATCACTTTCTTCACTCTTTTCAAGGGTTGGACCCTATTGGATTTTTTACTAGTGTTTTAGAATTTGGCATGGAATACATTGGATGTGTTGCAGCTATTTTGGTGGGATTCCTGTGGCTTGGGATTTTGACATTGTTTCCTCTTCAGCTACATATGTATGAATGTTTTGTACCTTTCATGATTCATTTCACTCTAAATATGTTTGATTTTCAAGGTGTGATAATCAGAATACATCTCCTATGCTCTATTTTGGGAAAATCATCATAGTTTGTTTCATTTATTTAGCTTAAAAAGAATTCACAATCTTCATGCTCTTTTTAGCACCTCACTAGTCTAAACCATCTCATCGCTATACTACCAAGTGTTAAAGTAACTTGAATACCTTTCCTCATCAGATGTCTGCAATTCTGATTCTCTCTTGCCCTGACCTCGTTCACTCTTTGACCTAATTCACTCATCCAGTGACTACCCCAACCAAATCAGATCAAACAAACCCTGAGCTACTATATCTAGCCTGAAACCCTAATCTATCTAGCCTTGCTGGTTATGATCCTTTGGAGAAAGCCCTCTCCGTCTTGGTAGGACTAGCTACCAAGTCAAAAGGTTGGTCTGTGGTTACCTCACCTGGATTCCTTCGCAGCCTTGGAGATCCGAAGGAGGGATAACATACTGGCGTTGTTGCGGGCGAACGAAAGGTTCATTTTTCCTGGGTGTACAACTAGTTCTCATTCAAGTTTGGTCCTCCAAATTATGGGACTAAGCTTCATAAAGGCTGATTCCGTAATTTTAGTGTCGAGATTGTAGAGTTGGCCTCGAGGAGACAAACAAGGAAAAATTCTTCATCCCAATCTGGCTGATTTAGTCAAATACAAACAAATCTTGTTCAAAAAACGAAGAAGGTTACAAGTCACAAGTTTGATCAGACTTCATTTCATTGTTAAGCTTTTGAACATTATCAAGTTAACATTTCTTTATTGAAAACTTTCCTTTGAAAAGATCTTTTTTGAGCTCAATGTCTTAGGTCTTTTTCCTCATATAGTATGTGACCCTGTTAAGATACTGGCTCCGAAACAATATACCAGGTCAAACCCTGACCAAAATCCTCCTTCTCCAATTGATGAACCTAAAAGATTATTGAGAAAGCTTAAAGTCCCTTTCCCCGAGACTAAAACCACAAAATTGGAAAGGACCACTTCCTTGCCGGATCATATACTTAGTATTGAGGATATTCCGTTTGACATTAAATTCGAGATATCCCTACTTTGTTCGAAATCTGAGTCTTGTCTTACCGAAGAATTTTTTGATCACATAAAGTTTGGCTCATAAGTTCTTGCCTCAAATTCTTTGTTTAATCAACCTTTTGCTGCGTCTTAGCCTTCAAAACTTGAACATGAGGTTTGGTCTAATTTCAAGAAATTTCAAAGCCTAGTTGATCAATTACAAATCACTGTTGAAAAGACCTATATCTAGTATCAGATTGAAATTTTATCTTCTGCCATATCCCCTACCACACCTCTGAAAACATCTGTATTGCCACCTTCGTCATCATCCCAACCAACACAACCAATTGTAGTCCCCATTCACCATTCCCCAATAGTCATGGTGAGATTTGCACCTTTAGTATTACCTGGTCGGTTGGCAGCTTTACCTCAAACCTATGGTTAGAGACTTTCTCTTTTTTACGGCAGCCTGAGAATCAATGCACACAGCATATTGATAAGATGGCTGATGTCATTGACTTAGAGGAGGTTGATGAAGATGATGCCAAAATGAGACTAATGGCCCAAAGTTTTTTTGGAGATGTGAAACAATGGTTTTGTGGTTTGGTAGCACACTCTATTGATACTCCTCAAAGGTTAAATGAGTTGTTATTAGCTAGGTAGTGAGAAAAGAAGAATCCATTGCAGATCTTGGTAGAATACAATACATTGAAAAGGAATCCTAACGAAATGGTTTAGGAGTTTCACTATAAGGTTTAATCATATCTACAATTCCATTCCGGATAACATAAAACCTCCACCTAATTTGGTACTTCAACATTACCTAGATGCTTTTGATCCGGAGATGGCTTATCAACTAAGGGAAAGAGATCCTCCAACTCTGGAAGAAATGCAGAATAATGCAATAAGTGTGGAAGAAAACTTGATGATTAAAAGTTCTGAGTTGAAACATGAGAAACTGGAAAAAAGAGTAACCATGAAAGAAGAACCTTCTTCTTTCACCAACCTCAAAATAGATGCATTGATCAAAACCATGGAAAGAATGGTTGATCGGATGATAAATTTAGATAGACCTTAGGAGCCACAAGTTAAAAATCCTAACTTCAGAAATCAGCAGCAACCTCAGTATAGGATAAAACAAAGAAAGAAGAAAGCTTCTGAAGCATCGACATCTCAGCAGCCAATTCGGACACCCTTGCAGTAGAATTATGCTCAAGGAGAATTTGATGATGAAACAGACCTGATTGTCGAGGAAAATCACTTCTTTAGGGAATATTACCATCCCATTTTCTTGACTAAAAATGAGAAGTATGTCGAGGAGATGGAGGATCCTAAGGATGAAGACTACATACTGGCAAATGACAATGCATTGGAAGCTCAATCTGATGATTATCAAAGAGGATACTTGAATGCACTCAGCTCTCAGTAGAAGCAATATTCCTTGAGAAATAGAGATGTCCCAATCACTCCAATTCAGAAAAGAACATCACAGCAGAAGGATACTCAACCAAAAATAAATCCTCAAGGAAATCAAAGTAAAGGTAAAGAGCTGGCAGCAGCTAACCAAAGAAAAGTAAGCAAAGCATCTAAAATTAATCCAAGCAAACACCCTAATAGTCAGAAGCAGGATCAGATGCGAAGATATCTGCTCAAGTAAAGAGACACCATCTGTTGGGAACGGGATCCCCCAAGGACAATTTTGGGGCTAAAAGCCCAGGTTTTGGGTCAAGTTTTGTAATAAAGTTTTAAAGTCTCCGCATTTTGTGGTCGTGGAGCATAAAGGTGTCATGACTCATAAAGGGTTACCTTCCCTTATTTTGTAAAGTGTAAAGTTGGTTGTAAAGATCTACCCATGCTCCGCGGACCATGGGATTGTATAAAAAGAGATAAGTAAGTAAGCTCTAAGTCATCATACGTTTTTGGGGGTAGAATACAAGGCTTGTAGTCTTGGTAGAGAAGTCTAAATTTCAGGTCTGAGCGTAGGTAGAGGCTCTGTAGATGAGTGTGTAGAGGCTTAGGGTAGAAGTCCGCAACTGACTGCACAGAACCCTGCAGCTATCTGCGTAGGGCGAATAGACTCTGTAATAATCTGAAGATATCAATAAAGAGAAGTATTCCATAATTCCTGTGCATTTACTTCCTGTTAATGCATCTTGTCATATTATGTATGGATTTCATTTATAATTCTTATGTTATGCACGAATGTATGTAATTATGTTGGTTAATTGAATGCAAGTGAGAATCTCAGTTTACGCGGTGCTAACTATGATTGTTTAGTAAAATAAGTAAATCACTTAAAATAACTTAGGAACCTATAACAGTTTGTTGTCATAGCAACGCGAAAGTACCTGGACCGCATGTTAGGGCTGCACAAAGGTCAATCGTACTCTTTCATGGAGGTACTGAAGGGCATAGTAAAGGGCTAGACTGACAGAGCCTGAGAGCTTAGCGACCTGCGTGAAAGCAGGAGAAAAGGGAATAAACTAACATCACGACCATCTCAGGGTGCAGAAATTTGGTTCCAGCATCCCCCAATACTGCTTTGGGTGAGACTTCAGTCCGCACTTCATGGACTGATGCCAAAAGGGCTAGTAGTGTAGGGATTTGTTTGGCTAACTAACGTTGGACCTGGGTCAGGCCCCACGCAGCCAACAAATGGTTCTATTGCCATGACTAGAATCTGCATAAGAGATGTGTGATGTCTTATCACTAGAATCCAACTAAGAAAGGGATTGAAGATTGGTTGGACAAGAATATCCACAAATTCGCAACGCAGTAGAACAGAAATCCGTGACTTACAAAGAAAAATTGGCTGGACAGGTACATATATACATAAATTCACGAGATCTTTTTTTGTTCCTTTCCGGTTGAGTTATACGAGTGGATCGCAAAGCTAGCAAAGTGGAGACTTGACAGTCCTATTATCTGGACTTGGGAGTTAGTATAGAGACTAGAAGCCTCTGAGGATAAGATCACCTGCGCCATCGATCATTGGCTCAATCGCATCATAGGAGGATTTGTGACTAAAATTTTAGTAGATACCTTAGATAGTTTCAGCAAGGTGGAGCGGCACTTTTTCAAAGGTTCATGAGGTAAGTACTTGAAGTCTTTGAACACCTGGATTAAGATGTTATTGTGTGAAAAATGGGTTATGCAGCTACCTTGATGTTCAGAGCTACGTGATGTGGGAAGACTTATAGGAACGAAGGAAGGAAGGGTCTTGAATATAGTCCATTGGTTTCACCTCCATTAGGTGATGAAGAGGGAGTAGCGTAGGCTTCTCCACGAAGTGCAATTCAGTTGATAAGACAAGGATTCCCGCGACTTCCACCTCCACCCACACCACCTCCGACTTCACCACCATCACCTGTGACTTCACCCATACCACCACCACCTCCACCACAGTTCAACATGGAAAATTCAGTGAAGCTGCCTTTGTTTAAAGGCTTGGGAAATGAGGACTCAGACCAGTTTTGGTTCATTGTGAAAGTTGTATGGGAAGCTCAGGGTGTTACAAATGATCACATGAAGAAGGCAACATTGTTTGTAGGACTGCTCACTAACATGGTGTTATAGACATTTTTGTGCCTTACAGCATGAAGCATGAAATGTCAATAATCTGGGGGATCCAAAGTCCCTAAACATGTTGTTCCTACCCCTAGAGGAACAAGGTCAGCAAACCACAGCACTGAATATCAGTTCTCCACCTGAAAACACTCAAAAACAAGCTAATTCTGGATCATGTCAACTGCTCCACTGAGCATCTGCGCTGAATGTCAACTGCTCCACTGTGTACCTACGCTGAATGTCAACTGCAAAGAAGGCTACCTGCGCTGGGTGAGTTTGGACAAGTGGCACAGTCATTCCTCAAGGTGTCAATGCCCAGGAAGCTTCCAAAATGACACTTGGATCAGGGAATTCAACTGGTGATGAGTAAGAGGGTCTAGATCTCCAAGTGGAAGCAAGAACCTCCAAGTGGACTCAAGAACTGAAGAATAACTGAAGTGGGAGAGGACACTAGTTAGCTTCATGCCAAGCTCAAGCTGACTCATCCTTTCTCCAAAACTCCTATATATAGAGCTCTCTCATGAGGTCTAGGGAGGCTGGAATCTTGTGAATGTAAGGAAGTGCTGTTGGTTTGAGTTTAGAACTATTGGGTGATTTGCTTTGAAGGAGGTGAAGAGGAGATTTCTTTCTGCTGGGAGGTGATGCTGGATTGGGCCTTTTATGGTTGTATCACTTCCTAAACTTTACTTCTTCCATTAATAAAGCATTTGAGGTTCTTCTATATGCATGTGTCTCAATGGTGTATTGTTATACTTGTGTATTTGATTTATTCTAATCCTTGAATCAATTATGAATGTATGCTTCTTGTAGTTTCCCTCTCTCGCTATTTTGCAGGATCTTGGTGTAGCTGGGCCAGTGAAAGAGCAAGGAGCTGGGAGCAAGCAGCAAGGAGAGAAGACTGGATCAACCATTAGCGAAAGACATCGGTTAGTGGATCTCTTTCTCCCCTATTTTACTTTCATAAAGAAGAAATCTTAGATAGCTTTGCTTCGATTGTTGCTGAGGTACTATCACCCTTAGAGTGGGATAGGGTCATTCCGTATTGGATACTTTTCCCAACAACAAATTGGCGACTCCGCTGGGGATCGTATCTTGTTGGTTGTTTGTGTTTTTTGCTATTCATTTCATAAACACAGGGAGTACCGAATCGAACTGCATTTGAATCTTTCAAATGCAAAGTAGAGGGCAGCTACTCTAGCTCAGTTTCTGGGCAAGTTTATGATTTGAAGAGCTGATCCACAAGGACTCTAAACAGCCCTTAGTGATAGCTTTTCATCCTCCTTTTCATCCCTTAGTGTGTACTTGATTGATAGCTTCTGATTTGGCCAAAAACTGTGAATTTTTTAGCAATCTGTGACCCGGAAACTGAGAAAAACGAAAGTTTATCTCTTCATTGCAGGCACTGTGAAGGCAGTCTGCATTTCAGCACAGTTCCCGAAGGGGCTACCTGCGCTGAAGGTCAAACTGCCAGTGTACTACCTGCGCTGAACCAGTTTTGCCTAGTGCTACTGGGGTTCCCTCCTGTTTATTGCCCTGTTTTCACCCTTGTTTTTGCAGCCTGTTATCAGTCAATGTACCTATCTGAAACCAACTTTCCTTGCCACTATTCGGCCTCGGTTGTATAAAGAAACTGTATTTGTTCTTTGTGTATTTCTTATATCATTTGCAGTTTCCCATAACGAAAAGTGAACTAGTCTTGTTGTGACCTCTTAGATCTAGACCTGTGATAAGTGTCGTTTTGATCTTAAGAGTTAGTTTGTTTGCTGTTCATAGCTGATTGAGCTTTTGCTTTAATCATATGGTTTGAATTTATATATTTCTAGTGTCGAAACAAGTAAATCTTAAGGTGTCTTTTGATTTTGGACAAGCTTGTTTGCTTTCACTTGAAATTGAATTCAAAGTTATACAACAGCTTTCTTTTTTGTATTACATCAACATTAAGAAAGAGAAAAGAAATACCTGCATTGTGCATGTGCATTTTGACAGTTTGCATGTTGATTTAGGAAAAAGTGCATTAGTGTGTGCTCTATGATCTGTGTGAAAAGATGATGTCTTTCTTTTCCCTCAGTAGTTAAGATTTTCAAAGTTGAAAGATTGAAAAGCTTGCTTATCATCTTAGACTGCATTTAGGAGTGTTACTATACATCTCGTGGTGATCCATAAAGGCAAACTGCTAAACAAGATCAACCTTAAAATAAATTGAATTTACATAACAGCGCATTGAAACATAACGCAAACACATAGAGGTCTAAGCTAGAGACGTGTTCCGGCGTCGTTAAACGTGATATCTTAGCGTTGAGTGGTTGGGTGATTCCTCCACGGTGAAGCGATAAGTATCAATACGGACTTGTGCTCCCACGTACCGTCGCGTATATATTGGGAGACCCCTATAGGAACAAAGCCTTTATCCATAGGAAACCGTGTCGGCTGCCCTACTGATCGCAATGCAGTGAACACAGCATTCACGAAGATCGACCACTCGTACCGTAAAACGTATTCTGTGGTTTTGCGAAAAGTTTGGCACACCCTCTGCCTAGAACTCCAGAGTAGTTTCTTTTGGCCTTTTTCAAACTCTATAACTGAAAAAGTCCATCCGAGCATTTGTCACTTCGGGCTCGTTAAAACATCGAAGGAGACTAGAGTCATCTTTAGCTTTTTCGGGACTCTTAAAAAGTGAAAAAGCAAGTTGTGTCTAAAGCGTCGTTATAAAATTTATTTTAAACGGAACATAATCACCTCCTATTCCTGCGTTGATCTGTAGGTCGAGAACATGGAACGCCCCAACCAAGGAATTCCACATGATGGAAATCCTAGTCCTTTCTCCTCTTGGGGAGAAGTTGGTGCGCCCCACATGGCCACATTGTCGCTTCTAGGACTGACAATTGGCCTGCCTATTTGGCTATTCTCAACCAATGTAGTTCAGAACACCATGGTTCCTGAATAGTCGAGTCAACAGTCAGATCAGTCTAGAGCTGCCCACTAGCCTTCTACTTCCTATAACTCTTCCTCCAATCCTTCATCTTCGCAAGGTAGAGCCGGAAAAAGCCAAGTTCCCATGGAGAAGAAGGAGAAGAAGAAGAAAGAGAAGAAGAAGAAGGAGCCTAAGGCGACTGGGGGCAAGCAAAAGACATCTGACAAAAATCCACACACAGCACAGACCGGGCCTAAATCGCCATGTGTCATATGTAGAGGAGACCACTTCCATAGAGATTGTCCCTGTATTCCCCGGATACTAAGGGACTGGTCCCCTCGGTTGCACAATTCGGGAGCATCAACCTCTGATAGTCATGTTGAATGCTTACCGTCAACCAGCGAAAGTGAAGGTTCAAGACAAAGAGGGGGAGCAAGATCCCCCTGCAGACTGTGTGAAGGCGATCACGCCATCCACCGTTGTCCCTTCTTAGACGAAGCGAAGAGAGTTTTGGAAGATCATCCGGTTTCACCGTTGAGACTTCCTCCTGGATACAAAAAACTCGTGCCAAGTCCTTCGTTGGTTGAGAATACAGCTAGCCCACTCAAGTGGTCAGCTGAAGCGTCAGTCATTGAAAATGAACCTACTGAATCCAGACCAGATGAAAGTCTAAAGGTCGAAACGGTAGTTGACCCGGTTCTTCCTTCAGAGGTTTCATCCTCAAATGACACCGTCACTGAAGATTCATCTTCAAATGACACCCTCACTGAAGAGAATAAGGATGACACCATCCAGATTCTTTTCATCAACACAGACTCTGATGAGCGTCAGGGCAATGCGCCCATTCCTTTATCGCAGGAAGGAACATCGTCAGGGTCATATCCGGTCGTGTATTCGGTCCCACCACCAAGCAACTTGGTTGTATCCTTTAATTGGAATCAACTAGGCAGACCCCGGTTGCCAGCCAGTATACCATTCAGAATCATAGTCCAAATCTACAGAATGGTAATGGCTGGAACTATCATTGATGAGGGGGCATCTGTGAGTATCCTTTCCTCTATTGCTTGGAAAGCACTGGGTTCCCCGGCGCTTTTGCCTGAGATAAGAAATCTCTCGGGTTTTGATAAAAGAACCAGTCGACCATTAGGGATCCTCCCCAATGTACCTGTTACATTGAAAGGGAAGACCGTTCAAATGAACGTGATGGTCATTCAAGGACCCTTGGATTATAACCTACTCCTTGGACGAGACTATATATATTGCATGGGAGCTATAGTCTCCTCACTCTTTAGAGTAATGTGTTTTCCACACGAAGGAAGAATGGTCAAGCTCGTAGACCAACTTTCATTTCCGGGATCACGCATCGCAAATAGTCACATACCAACCCTCAATGGTCTATTCAATCAAGAAATGTCTCCACCCCCAGTCCTCCTTCCCGATGAGTGCGAGTGATTCGGAAAGATGGGACTGGAACCCAGGGGGCATGCATCCTGGTCTGCTTCGGGCAGAGGAAACCCTGGGTATAAGGTAGAATTTCCGCGAGAGAATATGACTAGTCCGTACCCCGTCCGTGGATGGAAGAGGGGTTGTTCTAGAATAGGATTCTTTTGTCAAGGTTACTTGTTTGACAAAGGTCATTCACCATTGTCTACTTCGGTAGACAGTGCCGAGGAAATGTTTTCATTTGAAGAAGTTAACAAAACAATCTTTGGGTAACCAGAAAGAGGCAAGCCTCACCCTTTAAAACAAATGTTTTAATGGATAAGTAGAGGCAGCCTTGAAATTGTACTTTATACCTGGGGGCATGCAAACCTTTTGGAGTACAAGCTAAGAGTGGTTATTTATCTGTTTTTGGGATTAGCCGTTTCTGAACTTGCATAAAGAAAGGATGAGAGGGAGCATAGCTTATGTAAGGCGCAAGCTCTATAAAAAATGGGATTTTACAGGAGACACTCTTATCTTATGACTGGTATATTCGAGCAGTTTTACCGCATAATTTATGCTTGTTAAAAAATAGAAAGGCGAGATCCGAGCAGTTTTAGTACATAGTTCATGCTCGTTAAAAAATAAACATAAGATTGAGCAGTGTTTTGGCGCATTCAAGCTCGTTAAATAAAAAAATGAACCTATCCCGGTAAATAACCATTGCGATCGTAAATTTATTAGCCATAAAAAGCCTTGGTCGTGTTTTGCACCTGCCACCTCCATTCCATTTGGCCGATCGTTCACCTCCATATGATTGTTTACCCATTTTGAGGAACTGCTGCGAAGAGTGATTTCACCTAGCCATCCTTGTGACACTGCCGTGATTGGAAAATTGCAACCTGTACCTGGAATCAGTTGCTATCCCTGTTTATCACTCGTTCCTCAAAAGACGAGTCTTCTTTGAGCTCTTTTCATCTGACTCGTAAAATATGAAAAGTTTGCCGAGTTTTGGCCTTCCAGCTCATTAAAAGGACCGGAAGAGCTATCCCTCCTCTAGATTTTAATCTTTTTGGACCCGAGGGATTATTGCACAAAAAGGTCGAGCGCTTGTTTTATTCGGCTCGTTAAAGTTATCGAAAACTCATCCATTCTGTATTGTTTTATACTTTTTCGGACTTAAGGGATTAGATGACGAAAAAGGAATTTTGGAGTTAACTTTCTGTACTTAAATGGTTACCGGGTGCAAGCCCCGGAAGTGATGATTGATGCTATGTGATTCGTTCTCCACATTTCACTAGTTTCAATCCCACTTCTTCACCCCTGTGAGCATCACCCGATGCAATGAGTGCTAAGTGAACTATTCAAAAATCATGAGAAATTAGTCAGTTACGACTACCTCTCATGGAAATGGTCATACGTGAATGATCTTACTTAACACAGTTGAATCCCAAAATGATATCTAATATAATGCACTGCGTAAAACCCCCATACTTAAAATTCAAAAAGAGTCAAGGGATCTCTACTTGAATGGTTCATGAGGCACAATACTTGCTAAGGTTTTGCAAATGGGGTAGCAAGCTAAGTGGGATTGATTGTGGGGAAAAACTCCACAGTTAAGCGCGCTTGAGCCAGAGGAGTTCTGGGATGGGTGACCTCCTGGGAAGTCCTGGTTACCGGGTGCAAGCCCCGGAAGTGATGATTGATGCTATGTGATTCGTTCTCCACATTTCACTAGTTTCAATCCCACTTCTTCACCGCTGTGAGCATCACCCGATGCAATGAGTGCTAAGTGAACTATTCAAAAATCATGAGAAATTAGTCAGTTACGACTACCTCTCATGGAAATGGTCATACGTGAATGATCTTACTTAACGCAGTTGAATCCCAAAATGATATCTAATATAATGCACTGCGTAAAACCCCCATACTTAAATTTCTGTACCTTTTCAGACTCCCTAAAAATGAAAAGGACCGAGTTTTCCTTGTCGTTAGACTCGTTAAAATGATTAAATAGCGACAAACTTGTCTTTAGACGAGAACGAGTTTCCTTATCGCTAAGCTCGTTAAAACATAGCGATGGGCTTGCCCGAAGGGCAGGTTATAGAACAAGCATATGTTATCCTCCTCAAGCTTGACAAAAATAAAGAGGTACTGGTCAGAAATGACTGGGGAAAAATTGGGAGAACCTCAAAGCTTTAATGGTAGCAAGTCGCTCTTGAACATGACACTTTTCTTCCGTATCACATCGGGTTGGGTTGTTTCATTCACCGATCTCATCACCATGGTCTTCGCCAAACCATCCACATTTGGGGTAATGCTACCGATCCATCGCATCAGTGTCATTATATGTTCAAGAGATGTTGTTCAGAAAGAGTCAACCGTGTCCCATCCACTGCCATACATTGTCCTTCATCCACCCATGATCGCCACCCTGAATCATATGTCACAGATTGTTTTCACCTCCACTAAAATCATTAGCTCCGTTCCATGTCACTGATGTGGGATTCATTAAGGCCCTCCTTTGACGGATCGCTTCTTGTCGACTTCAGCTCATTATCCAAGAAGTTGATCTAGGAACACCCCCCTCAGTACTTTGAAGCTTGCATGCCTCAATGGCAAGTTTCTCACTTCCGGCGACAGGTATATATCAATGACCTTCGACCAGAAGATTTTGCGTGGTGTTCGACGCCAAGTCCTTTATTCACGCCACGTGAATTGTACTGCAATACCTTGAGGGTCATTATCATTATCGGTGATTCCTCTCGCGCTTGTTAACGGTTTACATTATTGACCGGTAATCAAGCGATGTCTTTCCATGTTCGACTTCAACGCAATTCTCGCATGGATCGACTTGTACTTAGAGTGAAGATCGAACGAGTTTGAAGACCCTGGATCTAGTTTCATCCATCCGGGCTACAATATATATTCAGGAAATATAAAGACATTTGACATGTACATCATTGCGACAGATGATCATCCTACTCAAAGGATGATAATTTCAGCAGAGAATTATCAGTCTACCATCAGACGATCGTCTGTTCTATGTACCAAAATGAATTTATAAAGCTGAGCATGGGAATGCCCGCCTCAGCTAGATCATGAAAGCATAATGAAAAATAATGTATTGTATTGTATTTTATTACAGGTCACCTCTCGGCGATTGCATGAACTTCGGATCCTCCTGATAAAGAATTTCACCCGATAAACGACCTCATACTTTAGGGGGCAACTGTTATAGACATTTTTGTGCCTTACAGCATGAAGCATGAAATGTCAATAATCTGAGGGATCCAAAGTCCCTAAACATGTTGTTCCTACCCCTAGAGGAACAAGGTCAGCAAACCACAGCACTGAATATCAGTTCTCCACCTGAAAACACTCAAAAACAAGCTAATTCTAGATCATGTCAACTGCTCCACTGAGCATCTGCGCTGAATGTCAACTGCTCCACTGTGTACCTGCACTGAATGTCAACTGCAAAGAAGGCTACCTGCGCTGGGCGAGTTTGGACAAGTGGCACAGTCATTCCTCAAGGTGTCAATGCCCAGGAAGCTTCCAAAATGACACTTGGATCAGGGAATTCGACTGGTGATGAGTAAGAGGGTCTAGATCTCCAAGTGGAAGCAAGAACCTCCTAGTGGACTCAAGAACTGAAGAATAACTGAAGTGGGAGAGGACACTAGTCAGCTTCATGCCAAGCTCAAGCTGACTCATCCTTTCTCCAAAACTCCTATATATAGAGCTCTCTCATGAGGTCTAGGGAGGCTGGAATCTTGTGAATGTAAGGAAGTGCTGTTGGTTTGAGTTTAGAACTATTGGGTGATTTGCTTTGAAGGAGGTGAAGAGGAGATTTCTTTCTGCTGGGAGGTGATGCTGGATTGGGCCTTCTATGGTTGTATCACTTCCTGAACTTTACTTCTTCCATTAATAAAGCATTTGAGGTTCTTCTATATGCATGTGTCTCAATGGTGTATTGTTATACTTGTGTATTTGATTTATTCTAATCCTTGAATCAATTATGAATGTATGCTTCTTGTAGTTTCCCTCTCTCGCTATTTTGCAGGATCTTGGTGTAGCTGGGCCAGTGAAAGAGCAAGGAGCTGGGAGCAAGCAGCAAGGAGAGAAGACTGGATCAACCATTAGCGAAAGACATCGGTTAGTGGATCTCTTTCTCCCCTATTTTACTTTCATAAAGAAGAAATCTTAGATAGCTTTGCTTTGATTGTTGCTGAGGTACTATCACCCTTAGAGTGGGATAGGGTCATTCCGTATTGGATACTTTTCCCAACAACACCTGGTACATCAAGTACTCTAATGATAACCCAAACGCCGGAGTGGCCAACATTCAGACCGCACTAAATAAGGAATTTAGTAGGCCTAAATATGAGGCACAGTTGATTGTGGGGTTCAAGGAAATCGCAATGAAACCAGGCGAGACACCTTGGGAATTGGATCAAAGGTTGAGGTGTAAAATCCGCAGAGCTAATATGAACTTAAAAGATGGACAACACCGCGAGTGTTCTATGGCTTCACTCTTGCCACACCTAAGGGTTTCGCTATCACAACAAAAGATAACAACTCAGACAGAGGCCTTCGAGAATGCAATGAGACTGCATGACACACTGATGCAAGATCTGAATTTGGGGGTTTAGCAGATCCATGCATAATTGCAAAATATTTTCCTTGAAATGCAAAGCCTGAAGTAGGATAGAACAATTCAACCGGAGGTGTGCGAAGAGGTATGGTGCCTATAATGTAAAGGTAAGGGGCATGAAAAAGACCATTGCCCAGTCTTTGTGAACAATATTGCAGGAGGAGGACTGATGTGTTTGAGGCCAGAGGCCCAAGCAGGACCTAGTGTGGGGCCTGTGTTGTGGTGCGCTATATGTCAGGTAGCAGGAAAACATACAACGGATAACTATCATTTGCTACAAAAGTTTGTACAAACACCACAACAATTGTTCTACAACTTCTGCAGGTTGGTAGGGCAAGATGAGCAAAACTGCAGAAGTTATGAATTGATGATGGATAGAACACTTGCCTATAGGGTTTAGGAAGAAACGTGGCCCCCTGACCAAAGCGCAGAGATGGTGCGAACAGGGTTTCAGGGGCGCGGACGAGGCCGAGGCAGAGGATGACCTAATAGAGGTCAGGGATAGTTAATCTGCTACAATTGCGGAGGACCAGGACACTATGCTTGAGATTCCACTAACCCTATGTGTCCGTTGTGCCAATATTGCACTCTGTTTGATCATGAAACGGAGGACTCTCCTATGCTAATAGCCAGGATATGCGACAAAGGGTAGTACCATCGCAACTGACTCAGAACCTGTAGATGATGAGGTCTGAGCCTCGCGAAGAGGATTCAAATGTGAATATAGTGCTACAAAGTGGAATTACAACAAGGGATGATAAGGGAAAACAACCCAAAGATAATGCCTGAGTTCACAAAGATCCGACGAAGGAGGTTAAATTTAATTTGGTGCATGCACGCGAAACGTTCATGGAAGCAAAGAAGAGCTTCATTGAGGCCTCCACCTCAGGGAGCAAGGTTAAGACTGATCAGGAGATAGACCCTTCTATGCTTACGACCTTTCTAGAAACCTGGATGAAGCTACTGCGTGATAGCAAGGCTATGAAGGGATTACAGGAGATTATAAATAGATGGGTTAGAAACACCCCAAGTGAACCACACGTGGTACGAAATATTAGTAAGCATAAAACAAGGAAAAAATGAGAAATGAGACTGACCACACAAACAGGAGAATATGAAATGGATCAGGTTATTTTGGATTAGGGGTTGGATGTGAACATCCTACCAAAGTAGCTTGGGAGAAAATGGGAAGAACTGCACTACAGTGGTCTCCAATTCAGTTATGGATGGAAAATTAGCAGAAGATCATCCCTATGGGGTGACTGTAGATATTGAAGGCGCGAGCACTTTGGCTGAGTTTGAAGTAATAGAAATTGTGGATGACAGTGACCCCTACCCTGCACTCCTTGGCATTGATTGGGCTACTGACATGAATGGGGTAATCAACCTAAATAAGTGGAAGATGATATTCGAAAATAAATCACTTTGCGTAATAGTACCCCTAGATCCTGCTGAAGGATCGCGCTATACTAAACCAGTCCGTGATTATGAGAGCGATGATGATTTGGAATGTATATACAAGATAACAGCGTGAGACCAAGATTGGGTGAATCCAATAGCTGATGGACAAATTACATGGGATCGCGAGAGTTCCTTCACCTCAGACTCTGATGAAGAATTAGAGCACTAGAAGAATCAATTACATGAAGTAACCACGCTGAGCTGTAACATGATGACCTGATCGCTGCATTGTGTGTCATCAGAAGTAATAAATCTACCCACTTATGATGGCTTGAATTATGTAGATGCATTTTTGGATGAATTTGAGAGGGAAGTACCAGAAAAGCAGTGCTTCCAAGCTTTGGACTAGGCATTACGCGCTATGCCCGCAAGATGGTGGGGTACACACAAGGGTAGCTTTGATGATTGGTGCGAGTGTAGGAGGATGATGAGGACACGCTTTGGGAAGCCGAAGGTATGAATAACAGACAAATATGATCGGAAGAATGATCTGCGTGCACACTTGGCCAAATCGGCACAGGCTTATGGAGCAAAGCCCTAACCAGAATGGGTGCACTTGTTTTTTCATACCTTGGATGTCATCCTGATGAACTGGTACTTGGAAATAAAGCTCCACCATGGAGCAGGTGAATCAGATATTCTATGTGAAGGGTTTATAATGACATTCAACTTTGAAGACGGGTTTGACTGTATTAACAAAGTGCTAAAAGAGGTGAAAGCAGCAATCTTTAGGATACTGCAGGATCCTTTGGACCTGATTCAATCCGATTGGACCACCCAGCTGAGCCACGCGCCTGAATGTTATAACGTGACCATTGAGGAAGAAGATGTGGATCCACGAAAGATTAACATCCCTGAAACAGAGGGTCATCGCGAGGTTGAGGGACAACAGATTGAGAATCCTGATATAACCGCCCCCACTGAAAATGAAGCAGGTGAATATCGGTATGGAGGAGAAGCCCAAATTTGTGAAGATTGGAGATTACTGGGATGACACAATGGTGGATAAGGTTGTTGAATTGCTCCGTGAAAACTAGGATTTATTCCCTACCAAGTTTACATAACTAAAAGGGATAATAGGAGACCTGGGTGTTATGAAGATCACATTAAAACCTGACACGAAGCCGGTTAAGCAAAGACCTTACCACCTCAATCTGAAGTACAAGGAGAAGGTATTCTTAGAGCTATACAAGATGCTTGCAGCAGGCATCATTGAGCCTATAGAAGAATCTGATTGGGTAAGCTAAATGCTAGTACAAGAAAAGAAGGAGAAGGATGAAATAAGGATATGTGTAGATCTCAAGAAGTTGAATGACACTTGCGTACACGATCCTTTTCCAACTTCGTTCACTGATGAGGTATTGGATAATGTAGGTGGCTAGGAAGCGTATTCCTTCACTAATGGGTTCTCTGGGTATCATTAGATCAAAATCGCGCCGGAGGATAGAAGCAAGACGACCTTCGCGACTGAGTGCGGATGCTTTCAGTACATTGTAATGCCTTTCGGATTGAAGAATGCGCCTGCGATTTTCTTGCACATAGTCATTGTTGCATTCAAGGAATTTATTCATAAGTTCCTGGAGGTGTAATTTGATGACTGTACTATATTTGGGCTAGTAAAATTCCATGTGGCAAGTTTGCGCTTGATGCTAGATACCTATCGAAGGTACCAGATCACGCTCAATTTGAAGAAGTGCTTGTTTTGTGTTCCTTTTGGGACTCTATTGGGTATGTGGTTTGTAGATAGGGACTAATGGTAGATCCCATGAAGATTACATTGATACTTAACTTGGAAGTGTCGAGGAGTGTGAAACAACTGCACGCAACCTTAGGACATACTGGGTATTACAGGAAGTTTATCAAGGGATATGCCCAGATCACTGCGCCTATGGAGAAGTTGTTGAAAAAGGATGTCACATTCTATTGGAATGAGGACTGTAAGAAAAGCTTAGATGTATTGAAGGAAAATATGGTCATCGCGTCGATTTTAGTCTTCTTGGATTGGAAGAAGGAGTTTCATGTACATGTCGACGTGTCATGTATAGCGCTGGGAGCAGTGCTCACATAGGCTGGTGGAGGAAAATTGGATCATCCTATAGTGTTCACAAGAAGAAGTTTATCCAAGGTTGAGAAGAACTATTCCACCACCGAGCACGAGGGGTTAGCCATGGTATACTCATTCTAGAATTTTAGACACTATTTGTTGGGTGGACATTTTAAGATGTACACAGAACATTCCGCATTGAAATACCTAGTCAATAAGCATGCGTTGGGGGGGAGAATATGTAGGTGGTTGTTATTATTCCAGGAGTATGATTTTGAAGTCATTGTGAAGCCTAGACGACTAAACGTAGGACTAGACCATCTATCACGCATCGAAACAGGGGAAGAGCCCACTAATTTGGAGGATGGATTGCTTGACACGCAGCTATTTGTTGTGCACATCGAGGATGATCATTTTGAAGATATCATACACTTCCTAACGACAGGAACTGCCCTAGAAGGTTATAATTTCCAGCAGAAGGAGTTAGTGGTGCGCACAACAAAATTTTCTGTCATTGTTGGGCATCTGTACAAATTGGGGTCTGATGCATTATTGCGACGATATGTACTAGAGTTTGAAAGGAGCAGTATCCTCGCGGATGCTCATGGGTGCACCATGGGAGTTCATTATGCAGGAAGAGTGACCGCGTAGAAGATTCTATGTGCAGGGTTGTGGTGGCCAACCCTCCATCAAGATTCAAAAGCTTATTGCAAGGCATGCAATGTGTTTCAAAGGATGGGCAAGCCATCACGGAGGGATGAGCTTCCTCTGAATCCACAGATGACGTTACAACCCTTTGAGAAATGGGTGATATATTTTTTGGGCCCCATTCAGCCCCAAGGTAAGAAGATGGGAAGATGAGTACATTATCACCGTGACAGAGTATTTGGCTCGATGGGTGGAGGCACAACCTGTGAAGGATTGCACAGGCATGACTGTTGCGAAGTTCCTCTTTGAGTATGTACTGACATGATTTGGATGTCCAAAGATTTTGATGAGTGATCATGGTACGCACTTTCTGAATGAGACGATCAACGCAATGATGGAGGAATTTTAGGTATATCACTAGAAGAGCATGCCTTATCACCCGCAGGCTAATGGGATAGTGGAAGCACTCAATAAGGTGCTATAAAATGTTCTAACCAAGGTTTGCAATGATCAGCGAAGTGATTGGGATCTACATACACCCACAGTACTATGGGCCTATCAGATGACATGCAAGAAGTTGACTCGATAGACACCCTTTAGGCTTGTATATGGCGTTGAAGCAATGATTCCCATGGAATACATTTTGCCTATTCTACGCATAGTGGCACTGATGGGTATGACGGATCACGGAGCCCTAGAAGGGAGGCTCGCACAGCTAGCTGAGCTTCAGGAAGAGAGATTTCTAGCTAGATTTCACCAATAGGTCGAAAAGTAGCGTGAAGAAGCATGGCATGATCGGCACATTAAGCTGCTCACCACATTACGCTACGCACCTTTAAGGTAAATGGCTTGGTTTTGTTCTATGACAACAAGTTTGATAAATTTCCAGGGAAATTTAGAATGCACTGGTTAGGGCCATATGTCATTAAAGAGATTACTGACGGTGGAGTAGTTCAGTTGGTTAAATTGAATGGAGATCCCTTCCCAGGAAAGGTGAATGGTAGCCGACTGAAGCCATATGCCAATGGTCTGGCCATGTGACTATATGAGGGTGGTACAGTCTTAGCACTCCAAGCAGCTGAAAGGAGGCACGGGACTATAAACTACACTGCCAAATTTGGCGAGCTACACGACTAGAAGATTATGCGAAGCAAGGAAGTGTCACAGGGTTTGCGACGACGCGAAAGGAGCTGCGCTACCCAAGGAGAAATTGTGTAGGTTAGCCGGAAAGTCACCATTTAAGTCATTGTTCATGATTTGACAATAGAAATGTGGCCAAATGGAGCAGGCGGCTGACATTTAAGACGAAATTTATGGGTCAGATCCTTGAAAGTATGCCACCAATCCAGCATTAATGAACCAAATGTGGGGGGAACGGTTGGATTTGAATTCAAAATGCCCTATAAATTACAGGTGGCTACCCAGTGAAAAACACTTGTCATTTTGAGAATTGAGTTGTTGAGCTCTTAGACGCACATGAACCGAGAATTCTTTGAAGCTATGATAGCGAGTTCAGCGTTTGAGCAATTACCAGAGGCAACATGAGAACTGTTGAATATCGTTAAGTCGACACTTGCTGAAGTTATGGACACCGAAGTAGTGACTATCGAGGAGACTGAGCTGAAAGTTGTTATGGAGGTAGAGGAATCTACTCCAGAGGTTATCGAAGTATTTGCGGAAGTTCTCAAATCGCCACGGCACCGAGACCAAAATCGACCCCAACTAAGGAGAGCGTGAAGAATAAGAAAGCCAAGTAGCCTGAAATACCAATGCGCGTCGTGCCGAGAAAAAACCCACCAAAGGACAAGCCCACCGCACAAGAAAAGGGCAAAGCCATCAATCTGGAACCGACAAAGGAAGAAATTGAAGACATCCCAATGGATGATGAGGATGTCGGGATAGACATGGAGGAAGTTGAAGTCCACGGTTTTGATCCTATCACTCAATTTCCTGAGTATGTCCCTCCGTGCAAGGGAAAGACCAAGGTGCCAAAAGATATCGGCGAAAGCAAGGTCCCCTTGCAAACCCCTCTGTTTCCAGATGAGATTGTTTTTTAAGGATTGCGCTTGGGGCAGGTTCCTCTGTTAAAGCTGGAAGACTAGGACTTATATGACCATGAGAAGTTCCCACACTCGGCAAATAAGTAGCTGATGCACTAAGTTATTGATACAACCACCAGGACGACCACATTGGATCTGCGGAAGTGGATCAGGGGAGTAGACAAGGTAGGTCTGCTCAACCTGCTATGGGTGTCACACTACAACCGCACCCCGATTATAGTATTGGTCATCAAGTAGCTGCTATGCTTGGTGCATGATGGGTGTCTATGGTTGGAGGAGCCAATACCCATCACTGACAGATTAATCCACAGGATCACGTGGCTTCCCTATACAGGTGAAAATATGGCCATGATGTTTGGAAGAAAAGGTGGCGAGTAGGCCCTTGCGGAGGCCATGAAGGAGAAATTTAATCTTGTGAAGAAGCTGTGCGGATATGCCATATCAAGTATCATTGACCCTCCAGTAAAGGTGGCCACACATATTTTGGCTAGGAAAGTGATGAGGAAGTGTCGCGTCGATGAGGTGCCTGCACCTGTCATCGTGCTAGTAGCCTAGTGCACAGAAGGAGTCTAGTTTAATTGGGTGCACTATCTCTGCGGTGAGTTCCTTGCAAACTACTACGAGGCACAGGAGCTTAGCAAGATATTCCACTACGTGTGGCTCTTGCTGTCTATTGTGTTGGTAGCATGGGAGCTGCTAGAGGATAGTAAATTCCCCTCGGTCGCAATAGACTTACTAGAATCCGTGAAGTACGCTTCACTGTGGGCGACCAAGGATGTGCAATGCATCAAGGGCAACAAGATCTTCTGGATCTTGATGGAGATGAACATCTGCATGGCTATCAATCACAAACCGCGGTTATTGCCTACTGTTTTTGCCAACCAATAGGGCTACGTAGATCTCAAGGAATATTTTCACCATCTATCGATCAGGGCGCAGAAGGACTCTACACAGACATGGTATGACTTGCCTTACTTGGCAATAGATGACGCAATTGATGAAGTGCTTGATCGTTGGCCGGAAGAATGGCACACTACATCAGACTTGGTGGTGGGAGTGAGCAAGTCCGCCGCGCAGCGCAAGAAGGAGGAGGCCAAACTCAAGATGGCATAGCTAGCCGAGAAGAGGAAGAAGGAGGCCACTGACAAGGCATAGGCAGAGCAGGATGCCGCTCAGCAAACAGAGAAGAAAATAGGTGGAATAGAGTGGGGCTCTGGCAAAGGTATGAGGTCACGTTCACGCGAGACAAAGGAAGAGACAGACACAGAGTAGCGCAGTGCAGACTCGTAGGAGACTTCCACCCAAATCAAGTGTCCAAGGGAGCAAGAGAAAGGAGCGTCAAGGAAGAAATCCAAGGCCACTAAGACGTTGTTGGACCCAATCACCCTCACAAAGGGTGACTTGCACGACATTGGAGACATGGTGCGGGATGTCACCACGAAGGTCCTACAATAGTTTGAGCAACAGTAGCAATTGATATTGGGGACCATCCAGACAGGTCTGTGGGAGCTGCAGACCCACACGTCACAGGCTGGCATGATGTCCACGAGCCTTGCTATCGACACTTCAGAAGCTGTCGAGATGTTGTGTGCAAAGGTCTCCAGCGTGATAGTGTTTCCTGATAAAGCACTGACCACGAAGAATGAAGTTTACAAGCCCACTGTTAGTGCCCTCAAGGGAGTGGGGTTGAATTTGGCAATGATCCCTAGTGAGGTGCTCCACCTATTGAAGGATGGAGTGATCACGGAGCTTAGGGCCCGCGAGCACCATGCCCTATAGGTGATCAGCGAGTAGAGGAATAATAATGAATAAATGGCCCTATAGAGAGACTCTGTCATTGTTGTCGTGACCGACGTAACCGAACAGAACAAGCATATAATTCATTTCATGGAGAAGGCATGCTGAATGGTCTCAGAGTTGTCCATTTCGGAGGAAGAATCGGTCGAGGTGTGCATCCACAAGCTGGCTACAAGGGTGCGCAACGCTTGCATAGAGATGGCTAGGGTTCAGCTGGAGTTGAACCTATAGATCACCGAACTACAGTTGAAGGTGCATCCTTCAACACCACCAGAAGTAAAGGAGCAGTGTGCAATCGCTGTCACAAAAGCAATAGCGACAGTCGACAGTGTAGTAGCAGACTGCACACAACTCTTTGAATAGTCATTTGAGGTTCTGATGAGCTTATAGGAGGACCCTAATGTATAGTGCCTGGAGACAAAAGAGTGAGAATTGCAACAATGCTATGATGAGGTCAAAGTCACAACACGAACCATCACGCTCACATAGAGACGGGCAAAGCTGCAGGAGGCCAAGCATTTGATAGAACATGTAGATGCAACACAACACAAGGAGGTAGTGTTAAAGGCATGACTAAAGCCCTGGTTGGACGAGGCTTATGTGGTTATGACCTCTATTGAAAGAAAGATTGCGACTCTGCAGGAAACTCAGTAAAAGCTTTAGGCTGACAGTTTAGGAGCAGTGACCGAGCAGATGGTTTAAGAAGCGAAGCAGGCAGCTGCACAACGCACTGCCAAGGTTGCGGTCATACAGGTTGAGCTAGGAGGTCTTCACGCTAAGATCTCCGTGCCTGCATAGTTACTGGAGGGCAAGTCATGATGTTTGTGTTGGGGGCCTATTGGGAACGGGATCCCCCAAGGATAGTTTTGGGGCTAAAATTCTAGGTTTTGGGTCAAGTTTTGTAATAAAGTTGTAAAGTCTCCGCATTTTGTGGTCGCGGAGCGTGAAGGTGTCATGACTCATAAAGGGTTGTCTACCCTTATTTTGTAAAGTGTAAAGTCAGTTGTAAAGATCTACCCATGGTCCACAGACCATGGGATTGTATAAAAAGAGCTAAGTAAGTAAGCTCTAAGTAGTCATAAGTTTTTGGGAGTAGAAGACAAGGCTTGGAGTCTTAGTAGAGAAATCTAAATTTCGGGTCTTAGCATAGGTAGAGGCTTTGCAGCTGAGTGTGTAGAGGCCTAGGGTAGAATTCCATAGCTAAGTGCACAGACCCATACAACTGTGTGTGTAGGGTGGATAGAGTCTGTAATAATTTGAAGATATCATTAAAGAGAAGCATTCTCCAATTCTTGTATATTTACTTCCTGTTAATGAATCTTGTCATATTGTGTATGGATTTCATTTATAATGTTTATGTGATGTGCGAATGTATGTAATTATGTTGGTTAATTGAATGCAAGTGAGAATCTCAGTTTCCATGGCGCTAACTGTGATTTTTTAGTAAGATAAGTAAAACTCTTAAAATAACTTGGGAACCTATAACAGTCTACTGTCACAGCAGCGCGAAAGTACTTGGACCGTAGGCTAGGGCTACGTAAAGGTCAATTGTACTCTTTCGTGGAGGAGCTGAAGGGTGGAGTAAAGGGCTAGACTGACAAAGCCCGAGAGCTTAGCGACCTGCGCGAAAGAAGGAACAGAGGGTATAAACCAACATCACAACCATCTCATGGTGTGGAAAGTTGGTTCCAACATCCCCCCATACTACTTCGGGTGATACTTCAATCCGCGCTCTGTAGGTTGATGCTGAAAGGACCAGTAGTGGAGGGATTTGTTTTGCTAACTAACACTGAACCTAGGTCAGGCCCCACATAGCCAACACCATCCAAAAAGAGGTAGAAAAATCCAACTCATTCAATTTAGAAACTGGAATTTAAAAGTTGAAAGTGTCAATCCCTCTTACTGAACTTGTCAAAAATAGCCATTACAAGTCTGATATAGTTAAAATGCTAAAATTTGATCCTATGTCTAATATGGTTAATATTGAAGATGGCCAACATGAATTAATTTTTGGTCCAGCCATAGATGGTCAGTCAAGAGATAGTGATGTTCCTCCATTTTACCTAAGTTTAAAAATCCATCAGTTCATTTTTCATAACTCCATGTTTGACTCCGAAGCCTCCCATATTTTAATGGCCAAGGAAATCGTGGAAAGGTTGGGTCTAGGTATAACTCGAGAATATCATGACTTGTACTCTTTTGATTTTGGTAAGGTCCGTTGTCTTGGTCTAATCAAGGATTTGGTAGTATCCCTGGACCAAATCCCGACAAAGAATGTTTTAATGGATGTGGTGGTAGCTGACGTACCACCACGTTTTGGGATGTTATTGTCAAGGTCCTGGGGAGCAAAAATAAGAGACACACTGTAGTTAGACTTCTCCTATGACACCGTCCTAGTTTTCGGGTGATTGAGGAAGTTGTACCGAGAAACCAAAATGAAATTCATGATAACTACCAAGGAGAAGCCCAATAATCATCCTATAAATCTTGTACATACAAATTTGGAGTCATTTATTTTATATAATGACAACAGACAAAATGATGTAGATAGTCAGCTAGTGGAAATTAAAGATGTACTAGAGATTTTCAATTGTATAAAGACATTTTCAAATCAAGAAAAATAAAAGCTGCCAAGTTCATCAGAACAACTATTGGACAAGGCAGAGAAAGGCTTAGAACAACCACCAGAGAAGGTAATGAAAAATTCAGAACACTCTAAAGAGAAAGTTCAAAAAATTGACCCAAAACAGAACCAATATGTACAAACCTTGGAAGAGGAACATGGCCTTTGGGCCATGGACTTTGATGGTGCTCTTGGGAAAGATGGATCAGGTATTGGCATTTGGATTTGAAGTCCACATCATCAGTAGGGTAAGCTCCCTTAGAATGTCAGATTATGCTCATACAATTTAGCTTTTGATTGCACTAATAATGAGGTCAAGTATGAAGCGTTGATCACAAGTCTAAAGATCTTGAAAAGGTTAGGTGCATGAAAAAATCAGTGTATTGTGATTCAAAACTTGTGATCAAGCAAGTCAAAGGAGAATATCAAGCTCATCATTTGTGAATGAAACAATATAGAAATATGGTTTCAGATATTCTTAGCATGTTTCCTGAATATACACTTTCAGTTGTACCAAGGAGTCAGAATATTATGGTAGATTCATTAGCTACAACTGCAAGCAATTTCAAAATCCCCATTTTTTCAAACAAGAAATTTTAGATTCATGTGAAGCATCAACCCTCTGTTCTTGAAAACTTGAGATATTGGCAAGTATTCTGGGATGACAAGCAAGTGAATAACTTTCTTCAGAGTGAAGGAGAGTTTGAAAACTGTTCTATGTACGAATTTTATGACAAGGATGATCAAGTCATTGAGGCAACCCAAGTTGATAGATTACCACTGAAGGACAACAATATTTCGAAAGGTCTTGTACCTTTGGAAGACTTGTTTGATCAGGATGATGTAGCGAGGAAGCCTAAATTAGTACCTACTAAGAAAGGTGTTGAAGACATGAACATTGGAACAACAGACAAATAAAAAATGATCAAGCTATCCAAAACATTGTCTCCCGAGGTAAAAGAGAAATGCATTCATCTATTGTCTGAATTTTCTGATGTTTTTGCTTGGGATTATGCTGATTTAAAGGAGTATGACAAGAAAATAATTCAATATACCATCCTAATTAAGCCCAATCAAAAGCCCTTCAGACAAAATCTAAGAAGGATTAACCCGAGGTTGTTGCCATCCATAGAGAAAGAAGTTAAAGGACTTTATAAGGCGGGTATCATTGTTCCTATCATATTTTCTGATTGGATATCAAATCTAGTCCCGACAAGAAAGAAGACTAGAGAGATTAGGCTCCACGTATACTTCAGAAACTTGAACAAATTATCTCTGAAAGATAATTATCCGCTTCCTAAACTAGACCATATCCTTCAAAGAGTTGTGGGCCCTTCCCGGCTATCACTTTTGGAACAAGACAATATTCACCACACCTTGGGGTGCATTCAAATATGAAAAAATGCTATTTGGTCTCAAAAATGCAGGGGCCACTTTTTAGTGTGCCATGGACATAGCCTTTCCAGATGAAAAAGATGTTTTCTTAGTTGTATACATAGATTATGTAACTGTATTTTCACATTCAGATGATGAACATTTGCATAATTTAAGAGTCATTTTTCAGAAGTGTAGAAAGTTCAGGATCTCTCTCAATCCAAAGAAAAGTTTGTTTGTTATTGAGGAAGGAAAACTTCTCAACCACATAATTTCAAAGGATGGCATCCGGATTGACCCTTCATGAGTAGAAGCCATTCAACAAATTGACTTCCCTTGCAGCAATAAAGAAACCAAGCATTCATTGGTAAGATGAATTTATTACGCAGATTTATTCCTAATTTGGTTGAACATCTTAGATAAATGACCAATATGTTTAAAAAGGATAATGAGGTGAAGTGGTCCGAAGAAGCCCGCAAGTCCTTTCATGTAGAAAAGCTTTCCTTAACCACTACCCGTGTTTTAATTAGTCCTGACTACACCAATGATTTTATTATATTCTCATATGCTTCTGAGCATACCATGGCAATAATACTAATGCAAAAAAGGGATAAAATAATTTTTCAGTCGCAACAACAGGGATGCAGCCCTTATGTACAACATCATTGAGAAACAAGCTTTACATTTGGTAAACGTGATCAAAGATTTCGGAGTTTAAATTTTACATTCCCATACTCTAGCTTATTTGCCTAATGCAGCGGTAAAATAAGTTCTTGTGCAAAATGACCCAGAAGGTAGAAGAGGTATATGGATAGCAGCATTATTAAAATATGATCTTGAGATCAAGCCTACCAATCTGATCAAGGGTCAAGGCTTAGCCAAACTCATGGCCAAGTCAAACCTTCATGCTTTAGACATCAACCTTGTAGTAGCATTGTTCGACAATCAAGAAGAAGTGGATCTCATTCAGGTATCTAAAATATTTCTATCATCCCCTCGATATTCTGATATTATTCATGTGCTTCAACATCTAAATCCCCCTACAGGAATGTCTAAGGCTAAGAGCAAGTCATTGAAGTTGAAGGTTGTTGAGTCCCAAACTTTCATCTTCCCTATACACCTTTTTAGCCTTCTTTTCCAGTTACTTGACCCACCAAGCTGTCAAATCATTACATATTAGTTTAAAGGAGCTTATAAAATGGTTTACTAGCTATGTCTTGTGACTACTATTTGATCTAGATTTTTGCTCAGTCAGCTGCGGAATCTTGTCAGTTTCCGCAGCCAGCTCAACTTTCCGCAGCCATTTTGTTGAAGTCTATGTTACAGGTGTCTACTGGAGAATCCGGCCACATGGGAAAGCTGCAAATGATGTGTACATGGAACGTGTCCCCTTGGTTCAGCCGAATCACTCACAAAAGGCCATGGTCAAGGACAGTCAAAGCAGTGGTCAACCTAAGAGTTTTGCGGTGGCACGACTCTGTTTTTCACCACGTGAAGACCTGCGTGGCAAATTCCTCAATCTCTGGAGGTGTGCTAACACCTGTGGACCGCTCCGTGAACCAAATCGAACAGCCACCACTCCTTAGATTTAATTGTCACGGCTACCATACTGCTAGATCTCAGGACGTGGTTATTCACGTGTCTGTTTAGCAGCGCAGAATTTAGGAATTAGTTGTAGCATCCTCAGTTATAAATAACGCGTTATCATACGCTTGTTAGCTAGCTTTTTATATGTAATCTTGACTGTTTTACGAGCCCACTGTGCCGTGCTCTATCTTCATGTTTTGACTGCATTCTAATATATGAGAAGACAGTGTTCTTAAAGTTCAGTTTGTGACTGATTGTTCATTGGCCGAGGTTGCAGAGGGCCCCTGTACACCAAGGCTCTGTAACTACTGTATAGTTTCTTGCTTTCCTTCATTATGTTACTGTTTCCATAATCGTTTGCTTGTATATATTACACTGTTCTGATATTCATGTTAACTGCTGTCCATATTTTCTTTTATGCTTTCTCATGACTGTTAACTGATCAGTGTTTTTCTTTCAGGTTCTTGTAGACAGCCCGGGCAATTTCACATAGTTTTAATGACTAATGACATGAAATCATCTTGTCCTTCTGCTGATTTATTTTCTGAGTTTTAATTCCAGCATTGTTATTTCTTTCAGTTCTGTTTTTCTCATTTACTTTCATGCAATTTAGATATCATATTACTCAATTTGTTTATGATTACCTCCTATAGCCAGAGCGACTCGAATGGTGAGGGGTCAGAATATGAGTTGATGTAGTGTGATTTAGTTTACTTTTCTGCAAGTTAGTGATTAGATTACTCATGTCATTTTCAGTTACCTCCTATAGCCTGAGCGAGTCAAATGGTGAGGGATTGGAAGTATGAATGCGTAGTTTGATCTTAGTTTCATTTTATGCAATTTAGACATCAGATTACCTTGCTTACAGTTTTTGAATTGCTTTGAGTTCAGCTTTTCTCTTTTTATACAGCAGCAAGGATACTGGGCTTCATTGTCACTAGCTCACTGTTTGGTACATTTTTATTTTCTCTTAGGAATTGATTTCATCACTGCAAGTTTTAAAACCTTTTTGAGAACTTTGAAGTTTGGAAATCATTGTAGAAGTCGCCATCGCCATCCATACTTGACTTTCAATTCTGCCATCTCACATTAGGGAATCAACAAAAGATAAACCCAAAAACAAACCAAAAATAAAAAATGACAAAGAATTAAGAAATCGGTTATCTTGCATATACAGTGCACTTCACTTCAGCAGTTTACGACTCTCGTATTGACATTTTAAATAACAATTCAGGACACACTAAATTGACCAAACAAAGGCCTACAAATATTGCATCATGGACAATGAACTTTATTGGAAAGATCTTGGAGGTGTGTTGCTCAATTGTTTGACTGAAGATGAGTCTAAAGAGGTAATAAATGACTTCCACAAAGGAGATTGTGGTGGCCACTTGTACTCGAAGACCACGGCCAACAAAGTACTGAGAGCAGGTTACTATTGGCCTAAACTTTTTGCAGATATTTAAAAGGTAGTGATGAGTTGTCATGAGTGTCAAGTCTTCCAAGGTAAAAGAAATATTCTTCCTTTGCCTCTACAACCTATATTAGTTAATGCACCTTTTCAGCAGTGGGGCCTAGTTTTCATAAGTGAGATCAATCCATCATCATCCTAACAACATAAGTGGATATTGATAGTGACATACTACTTCACTAAGTGGATTGAAGCAATCCCAACCAGGCAAGCAATAGATTCAGTTATCATTCAGTTTTTAGAAACTAATATTTTGTCCCGTTTTGGTTGTCCTAATAAGATTATCACAGACAACGCGGCAGCATTCAAGTCCAAAAATATGACTGAGTTTTGTGACAAATACAACATTAAGTTGGGACATTCTACAACATACTATCTGTAAGGAAATGGTCTGGCAGAGTTCTCCAATAAATCCTTAATCAATATCATCAAGAAACTATTGGAGTCCAACAAAAAGAATTGGAACAAAAGGCTGATCAATGCATTGTGGGCAGATCGAGTGAGTAGTAAGAAATCTCTTGGGCTCTCTCCTTTTTAGATTATGTATGGAGTAGATATTTTTTTCCTTCATCATTAGCAGTACAAATCATGAAATTGTTACAAGAAGCGGGAAGTGAAGAGAATGATATTCAACACCAGATCAATCAAATGATTCACTTAGAGCAGACATGGGATGAGGTGTTAGCACCTAAATCTGCCTTAGGTTGAAGGAAGGCAAAAATTAGGGTAACCACAAACCATGCTCAGTCTGGTAGCTAGCCCTACCAGAGCAGGAGAGGGCTCTCTCTGAGTCATGCTTAGTGAATAGATGATCGAAAACGGTCTGAGATGACTTACAATGTAGTATTTACCTTAGTCTAGTAAGTGAATAGGGATTCTGGAAACAAATTTATGAAATGACCGAGCTTCTGGGATGTCATGGAACTGGCGCTCAACAAAGAATAGAGAATTGAATATGAAGGCACAGATTATTCCATGAGGCAAGGTAGGTAGAAAATGTAACAATTTAGTTGGAGGTATCACGGCATGAATAGATTTCTGAAGAAAGTGAAAGGGCATAATGACATGAATCCTTTTCAACAGAAGAAACAACACAGAAACATGAAATTTTCCCGCAGGCAGAGCAATAAAAATTGGATTCTACCTAATCTCACTCAGAAAATTTCATTAGAAATGAGAATGGAATGAATTATGAAACATAACTAAATAAATATGAACACATAATAAATACATTTGCTACACTTACAACCACAAGAATCTCATGAAACAGAGCCGCTGCCTTTCATTAATTCTCTGTAAAAAATACATAGTGAAGAAACAAAGTTTCTTTCCCACAGTCTCCCAGAAGTTATAGGCCAACCAACCCTTTGCAAATAACTTGCATACAATATATAGAATGTGTGAGGAATAGATAGAATGCCCAGGGGTTGGGAAGTTACTCGAATCATTACAAAATGGAGATGGAGAGCCAACCATCAGCTACAAGTGCAGTGTTGCAAACATGACATTTGGCATTGGGTGACCGTTCGCCTTCCTTCGCCACTTGGATAGAAGCCAATATGGAGAAAAAACTATTTAAATGCCACCTTTGGTGCCAAAAAACCAAAGTGTAGATGACCGGGCCCACTTGGAGAAGTCACGAACCGAAATTTCGCGAAATGGAAGAAAATTGGCAATTTTTCCTCTGTGTGCCGCGCCATTTTCTCTGTGCGTCGCGCTACTTTGGGGCCTATTTTTGGGCACTTTCAGGTGTCCAAAATGTGCCCAAGTGGGCTTGTTGGAAAGCATGTCCTGTCTACTTTCCAACCCCACTAGAATTTCCAAATTTGGTGCTCATTTTCCCCTCCAAATATAAATTCTCCCAAGACTGCTTTCTGTGTGTCAAAAAAGTGGCAGAGAGGCCATTTTTGGGTGTTTTTTGACCTTTAGGAGACCCAGATCTTGTCAAAATTTCTTGCCCGGACACCAGTAGTCATAATTTTTGATGCTGAATCCAAATATGCAAGCGATTTCTTCATTGGAGCCCTATAATTTTAGCGTCGCACCAGTGGCGCGGCGCACAAAGAGGAATTTCCTGTTTTTTGTCCAAAAAATTTGCCTGTGACCAAAATTTGCCCAAATTTTTTGAAATTTTGGCTGGAGGTTCCCTATGGGGTGCCATGTTGAGCCAAGGAAGCCTCAGCCAAGATTCTAAGCCTATCTTTCTCTTTTGCCCGTTTTTCCCTTCTTGTGGCTTTCCTCAGTTTTGCTTTTAAACTCCTTATCCGGGCCTGTGCACTCATGGTTCGCACCCTGTAATGGAAAGCCATATTTCTCAATAGAGCAAGGTCCTGGTCGGCTTTGTCTAGCAGCCTCTCCAACTGCATGTTCCTGATCTCAAGATAGGCCTCCCCATCTTCATTGATCGCCTGCTCCAGTGATGTCGGTTGAACTCTTCTCCTTTGAGCAACTTGGCGATGCTCACGAATGTTTTGAAGCTCCATAATCGTCTGATGGTCCTGTTAGTGTCAGTCTTTCCAGCCTTCCTCCAGTGATCAAATATGCTCTTACAAAGTGGTCTCAGAGTTTCCAAGTCAAATTTTGTCATTTCAAAGAGTTTTCAAGCAAAATTTGGTCACTAGGCATTAGATCTAGGGTTTGCTTTCACTCCTTCTAAAGTTGCCCAAATGCCCATCTATGTCACTATTCAGCTGATTTTATCATCATTCAGAGGGTTTTCATTATCATCTCAGTGTCTAATGAGTCATTTTACACCTTGTTCATGCTTCAGTTGCGCCAAGGTAAGGTCATTTCCCTCTCCTAGGGTTTTGAAGGCAATTTCTCTTGGACGGTCAAATCATCGGCAAAACTTGTTTCCTGATGTTCATACACCTTCCCCTATCCTTAAAGTACCTTAACAAATGCTTCCCATCACTGAGATTCCCCAAATTCTTTATTTTTGCACAAACCCTAGTTTCTAGCTACAACCTGGCAATTTTCTAGGTTTGGCCTGTGTTTTTCCCTTTTGGACCCCTTCCCCTCACTCAATCTCTGAGATTCCACTTTCCCCTACTTCCTAACATCCCTCCCCACTCCCAAAAATTTCCCCAAGAATTTAGAAACCCCTTATCCCCTTCATTTCGCTTCATTTCGACAAAATTCCTTGTTTCACACATCGGGACAAGTCGCACTCAAATGATGTTCCAGAGCAATAAAAGATGAATTTTGGAAAACTGAGAGAGGTTTTTGTCCATAAAATTCCAAAGAAGAAAAACCTCCTTCACGTTTTGCACAGGTGTCATGGTTTTAGAGAAATGTCAAAATTGCAATCGCCAGATCCAAGGAGGTTGGCCAAGGCACTAAAATGACGGAAAAGGCCCGATCCACTCCAAATTTTGGCCAAAGCCTCTTTGACTGAGCATGGAACTAAATAGCTCATCCCCAGCACAAATTCCAAGAAATTTTGAGCATTTTGGGTGATTTTTGGTTTTTAAGGCAAAAGACAGGTTTTTCCGCTTGACGGGTCTCACCCCCCGCGCGACCCTTTCACTTGGAAACTTTATTTTCAAAAAACTCAGTATTTCTGGATTTGGCATGAAAAGTTACACATGCTCATCCATTTCCAATAGATTTTATGAAGTTTTGGGCCTCCTAAAAGTCAAAAAATAAGCAAAAAATGACTTTCTGCCACATTTTTGACACACAGAAAGCAGTCTTGGGAGATTGCAATTTTGGAGGGGCAAATGACAACCAAATTAAGAAATTCCAGTTGGGTTGGAAAGTAGACTCACAGACCTTTCTAACAGGCCTACCCTTGCCTCATTTGGACACCTGTAAGTGCCCTAAAAGTGCTCTCAAAGGCGCGCGACCCGTCAGGATTTGGCGCGCGACCCATCAGGCAAATTTCATAATTTTTCACTTACAGCTCATGGATTCGCCCAGCTATTACTAGTTTTGACTTTTGATGGGGTTTTTCACCCTCTTTGATGTAATTTATGTATTTTCATGTTGATGTGACACTTATTTACCTAATCTAGAAGATTCATTCATGAAATAGCTTGTATTTAATGAATGAATTGGTTTCCTAGCTTATAGAGGCAAGTTGTTTTGACTGCCTAGTTTTCAGTGCTTAATTTAGAATTGCTTTAAACAGCTCCTAGGATAGTGAGATCGACCCCTAGAGGCAGGGAAAAATGTTAGATGATCTATATTATGTACTCTCTTGCTCATTTTCATGGTTGGACTCTTGAGGGAGAAGCTATCATTGTATTATTCACTGTATCTCTGCAACTTTTGGCTAAGGAAGACCAGGGTTTTGCAGTCCTTTTTGGGATTCTTGTGGTTACATGTATTGATGGTGTGTTTCTCTATGTACTTGTAAGTGTGTTATGTGAATCATTTCCTTTCTTTTTCTTCTGCACATTAAGCAAATGAAGTGTTAAAGTAGAACTCATGACTGTCATGCTCTGCTTTTAAGTTTGTTTAATTTCAATGTTTTCTACTGTTTAAGGAGAATTCAAAGTTATTGTTTGCTCTCCTTAACTCCTCATCTGTCATTCCTAATCATCCACCTCAATCAAAGGCATCAATACGGTCTCCTACCTCGCCCCAAAGAACCCCCTGTAGAAACTGTGTCCAATCCCCACACCCAAAATTGCTACCTCCTCAATTTGCCACCAAAAACCCTAAAAATCCCAAATCAACCCTTTGATCAGTTTACTAGCCTAAAATCAGTGTCACCCTAGTGGTTATCTCGCCCATTGAAGATCTTTATCGAGATAGACCGGAGAGAGCCCTCTCCTGCCCCGTAGGGCTAGCTACGAGGCTAAGTGGTTTGATGTTGCCTTGAGGTTTACCTTTTCTCAGCCTGAGGTGAAATTTCAAGCGCTAACAAGTCCTGCAGCTACTTGTTTCTCTACTCTAGGTAGTTCATGTTCCATTTGGCCCTCTCCAAGTTAAGGGACAAGGAGTCAATCACTAACTGCTGCTCCTGGATGATCTCTGTGAGCTCCTCCTTTGTTGGTTCAACATCTGTCTCATCATCCTGGAGGAGAACAAACTCAGTCTCCCGCTCACCTGATGGTCATTCCTATTGCACTGGCTCCTTACCCTTACCCTGCTCCTGTGGTGCTGATGTTAGAAGTGAGGTCCCTTCCAACCCGGTTGGAGATAACACTCACTTTTCTGCTGCAAATAAGGGTCTACTGCCTTTCCGATAGGTGATATATACTGGCATAGTGGCAGTCTCATGTCACTCATACTGATGATATGGGCCCCCTACCTCATGCTCTGCCTCTAAAACCACCTGTGGAGCACTGAAGAAGTCACGGGAGATGAAGTCCTCCCAAGCAATACCCTGCAATCCCAACTGATGGTCTACTAAAGTCTGGATAAGGGCAAAGTGATACACACTGTTGAGCTGCTATCGAGGGGTCTTGTGCTGCATGAAGTTCCTCATCCTCTCTATGTTCCCGCAGATGAAAAATGGGAGGTTCATCATCTGCACCCTGGTAAAGTGCATGAGCAACCTGACGTGATAGGCATAGAGGCAAGAAAACCTCCTCTCGCAACTGAAGTACTTCATGATCAATTTCATGAGTGGGGCATACTCATATTTCAGAAATCTGAACGGAAAAACTCTCGTGAGTTGGCTCAAACAACTATCCTTGATGTAAGGCTCATAATGATGCCTCTCCACCTTCTTTTTCTTATGCCATTGTTCCCCAATGTTCGTTATTCCTGTTGCCACTGATATGGTTTCCGGTGTCAATGTGAAAGTGACCCCAGCCAGGACAGATTGACCTCCCTGTAGATTAAGTGCAAAAATATGGGCCAACTCATGATGGACTCTGACATTTGCCACCCTCTGACAAAATTCATAACATGCCAAGTCTGGAAACAAGACATGGCAAGAGGGCATGCCTGAAGCTCAGTGAGGGTGTTTGGCTCATCTCTAAGATGTCTACCACTCCGGTGATGTCTCCTATGGGCCCTCTCTCCTGAAGATGTGTCACTGTGGGTCCCCTCCTCATACTCTGATGAAACTTCTGATGCCATTACTGCTGTTTGTACCCTGAGTTTTGTGCTGCCCTCTGAATCCAATGGAACTGGTAGATGCTCTGAAAATCTGTCACCAAGGGGACAATAAAACAGGGAGTATTAGGAGAGGAATGATGAAATGGGAATAGGGGCTAAAGGGAGAGATGTATCAAGGATTTGGGAGTGTTTTGAGTATAGTATTGATGGGGTAGGGTTTGAATTTATTTTGGTAGGGTTTGGGTAGTTTTTTTTTTTGAGTCATAGGAGGAGGGGGGAAAAGGAATATGATTACAGTGGTGTTAGGGTGAGGATAAGGGGAAAATGATGCAGGGAAAATGGTGATAGGGGAAGGGTAGGAGAACACTTTGACAACACTGTTACTGTAGCAAAAACCCTAGGAGCTTGATTTCTTTGTGTCTTCTTTTGTTTACTATAAAAAAAAATTGGCATTAGATTTATACTCATCAAAATCATGGTATTCTGCTCAAGTTTAATGCCAAGAGTGAAGGTAGTTGGTCTACCTCTCAAGTTTGATAGGCATTCACAAAATTTTTAGGCAAATTGGTGGTTTTCTGGGCTTATATCTCTGTGTGTTGTGCGCACTGCCCAGTGCGCCACGCGCTCTGAGTGCGCCGCGCCAGTGGCATTTTTACACTGTGAACCGGCTCCCAGTGCGCCGTGCACAATGAGTGCGCCGCGCCTCCTTGTGTGTGCGTCGCGCGCTCAGAATTTCACCATGAATTGCTTGCAGGGATAGGGAAAGGGTTATGTAGTGGTTTTAGGGTGGGGTTCTTAGGAAAAATGGTCAAGGGGAGATGAGAAAGATGATGGGTGAGGGGACAAGGGGAGCGGAGTGAAACCTTGGTGCTATCATCTCATTTTTGTAACCCCAGCCATCGTTTTCTTGGTGATTTTTTTCATGGTTGACCTTATGCTTTTGAGTGACATTTAAACATCTCATAAAAACCATATCAATGACAAAATTGATGGAGAAGAGGTGTCCACAGGGCCTACCTCTTGTTTTGCTATCCTTCACCAAGACTTGAAGCGATTTGGCAATTTTTTTATGCCCCTGGCTATGTGCGTTGCGCGCCAAGCCCAGTGTGCTGCGCGCTAGGTGTGCATCGTGCCCTTGTAAATTTCCCACTATGGGCTGGTTGTGTGCGCGCCACGCCCTCTGTGTGCATCGCGCTCCTTGGTGTATGCGCCGCGCCCTCGAAATCCAACTCTCACTCACTCAAACGCTCACAATTTCGCTTTCTCACTTTTGCAATGTCTCTCCAAAGCTTGCAAGAGCACAATGGCTTTGATTTGGGCAAAACATGTAGTTATAGCCTTGGAGGAGATGGGTTTGATTTTTGCCTCTTTGAAAACCCCCTTTTCTAATGTTGAGTTTTGCACTTTTTCATTGATCTTCAAACACACTGATTTTCACTTTCCCTTTGACATTTTGGCTCAAATGATGAAATCTTCGGCACCTCTTTGCAGGGAATGTATGATAGAGCATTGGGCAATGTAAATCATAACTGCATCTGAAAAGTCAACGGGTGATTCTTTGAAAAAAATTTGTCATAATTGAGCTTGTTTGACTTTTCTTCAAAACAGATTTTTGAAGAAGAGTCGAAGTCTCTTCAGGTGATGATGAAGCTTTCTGAACCATAGCTGTGTAAGGCCTCCCTCTGGCCTGCATGGCTTGTTTTGGACATGTTTTCAAAGACCAAATTGATGAATTCCTATACCCAATCATAAAAAATGACTTTGTCCTGTAAAAGACCAGACCTTGACTGTCATGAGCTTCGGTGATTATGGATAATGACTTGAGCCAGCAGGGGCCAGACATGAGGGAAAATGAATAGCATGACTTTCTCCATCAGATCATGGCATGTCCCTAGTGAAATGCAGCTGAGTGAATGGAGCGGGACACCTAAAATTGAAATGCACAAAGATTTTTAATCTCTGACGGAGGGCTGACCAGACCGACTCTAACATTAGCTCCAATGGGGGATGGTAGCTCCTTGGAGGTGCCAAGAACAACAGATCTCTGGAGGAGCTAGATAGTGCCTTTTGTCCATTGGGCTATGGATTCATCATTTCGATAAACAGCATAGGACTCTGGCTTATTTATAAAACTGAAATGACCAAGAAATTGACTCTACTTGACATTGAAAAAACTTAAAAACTAACTTTACAAACTGAAACCAAAATGAAATAAAAATGATATTTACAATGACAGTGGAAGCAGTGTTAATAGATCAGTAGTGATACTGCTTGAGTAGCCGACCATTGATCAGCCCTCCAGGACAATCTTCCCCATTCATTTCCTTCAAAAGAAAGGCATTCTGACCCCTATATGCTGCAATCTTGAAAGGACCTTTCCAAAGATTTTCGAACTTTCCGTGCTTGCCTTTCTCTTCATTCCTTGCATCCCACTTCAGCACCACATCATTCAACTGAAATTTATCTGCTTTTTCTTTTCTGTCATAGATTTTCTTTATCTTCTCCTACAACTTGGATGTGTTCTTGAAAACTTCTTCTCTTGTTTTCTGCAAGTGGATCATTTGATTCAGCCTTCTCTGCATGGGATCTTCTTCACTGCCGGCCTCCTGAAGAAGTTTGACCACCGGGGCAACAAGAGAGGTGGGGAATACTGTGTCAACTCCATAAACAAGCTCAAATGGTGACATACTAATAGACTTTTTCTGACTGATCCGATCTGCCCAAAGCGCATGGACCAACCTCTTGTTCCAGCTCTTCTTATTTATTTCCAGCAGCTTCTTGATGATGTTGACCAAAGATTTATTCGAAGATTCTGCCAATCCATTGCCTTATGGATGATAGGCAGTTGAATGACCCAAAATTATGTGATATTTATGACAAAATTCTACCATCCTTTTCGATTTGAAAGCTGCTGCATTATCAGTGATTAATTTGTTTGGACAACCAAAGCGAGACAAGATGTTATTTTCGAGAAATGAAATGATTACCCTGTCTGTGGCTTGTCTGGTAGGGGCTGCCTCAATCCATTTTGTGAAATAGTCTTTCGCTGTAAGGTTCCATCTATGCTGTGCAGAAGAGGCGGGATGAATTTCCCCAATGAAATCCAACCCCCACTACTGGAAGGGAGTGCTCACTTCAATAGGCTTAAGTGGAAAAGGTTGTAATTTCTGTTTCCCTCTGAAAATCTGACATTTATGACAGTGCTTGACCATATTATGCACATCAGCAAACAAAGTAGGCCAATAGTACCCTGCTCTCAAAATTTTGTTCGCTGTTGATTTCCAAAAAAGATGACCACCACACTCTCCTCCGTGTAAATCCTCCATGGCTTTCTTTGCCTCCTCTTCCACCAGAAAATTTAACAAAATGCCACCAGGATCTTTCCAATACAGTGCATAATTCAAAATACAAAACTTGGCAGCCTTCAATTTGAGTGTTCTCGCTTTGTTTCTAGTCATGCCGGGTGGTGGTGATAGATTTTTCAGCACATATATTATATATGAATACCATGGGGACAAAGCAAACATTTCGGATACCTAAATTGACGTTCCTTCCTCATTCTCATCGGACATGGCAGCGATCATATTTATGTCCAAGGCATGCAAGTTTGATTCGGCCATTAGCTTCGCCAACCCTTGTCCTTTGACCAGCTTTGTAGGCTTTATCTCCACATCATATTCCAGCAAGGCTGCAATCCATTTGCCTCTTCTCCCTTTTGGATTGGTCTGCACTAAAACATCTTTTACAGTAGTATTAGGAACATAGGCCAGAATGTGAGAATGTAGGATATATACCCAGAAATCCTTCAATGCCTTCACCAATGCCAGGGCTTGCTTCTCAAAGATGTTGTACTTTAAAGTTGCATCCCTTATAGCCCTGCTGAAGAATGCAATGGGTCTTTCATGATCATCTCTCTTCTACAATAATACCACTGCCATGGTGTGCTCAGAAGCAAATGAAAACTATATGAAATCCTGAGTGTAGTCTGGGCTAACTAGAACTGGAGCTGAAGAAAGGGCCAATTTGATCAAGTTGAAAGATTTTAAAGACTCCTCTGTCCATTTCACCTAGTTGTCCCTCTTAAGCATGTTGGTCATTTCTCTTAAGTGTTCTGCAAGATTAGGCACAAAACGACACAAAAAATTCATCTTACCATTGAATGATTGTATCTCCCTTTTGTTCCTAGGCAGATTGATTTGCTGAATTTCTTGCACACATGTTGGGTCTATACGAATGCCATCCTTTGAAATTATGTGCCAAAGTAATTTGCCTTCCTCCATGACGAACAAGCTCTTCTTAGGATTCAGCGATAGACCATATTTCCTGCATTTTTGAAAGACAATTTTTAGGTGATGCATGTGCTCTTCATCATATCTGGAAAATACTGTCAAATCATCCAAGTACACCACCAAAAACACATCCTTCTCATTTGCAAACGCCAAGTCCATTTCCCGCTGAAATGTGGCACCTGCATTCTTTAAACCGAAGGGCATCTTGGCATAGTGAAAGGTTCCCCATGGAGTGGTGAATGATGTCTTGTCTCTATCATCTTCATGGATAGAAATTTGGTTATATCAGGAATAACCATCAAGCAGTGACATACGAGATGCCCCCACTACTCGGTGAAGTATATGGTCCATCTTGGGCAGCGGATAGTTGTCCTTCAATGAGACCTTATTCAGATTTCTAAAATCAATGCATAGGCGGATCTCACTGGTCTTCTTGCGTACAGGCACTAAGTTAGATATCCAATCTGAAAATCTTATGGGCACAATGATACCTGACTTATACAACCTATCTACCTCCTTTTCGATGGATGGCAGCAACTTTGGATTTATCCTTCTCAGCTTTTGTCTAAATGGTTTTTGGTTGGGCTTGATGGGTATCGTGTGCTGAATAATATTTGTATCATAGGTCTTTAAATCAGAATAATCCCAAGCAAACACATCTGCAAATGAATCCATCAAACTGATATATTTGTCCTTGATCTTTGGCGGTAGTGCTTTGGACAATTTTTCCAACTTTGGATTGGCAGCTGTACCGATGTTGACTTCTTCTACACCCTTCTCTGTCGGCTGCAATGTTGGTTTGCAGGCTACATCATCCTGATCAAAAAGTTCCTCTAGAGGTATCAAGCCTTTAGGAATGATGTTATTCTTCAGCTGCAATACGTCCATTTGATTGATCTGCACTTCATCTGTACCATTCCCTTTGCTTTCATCGTTTTCTTCATCAATTGAGGTTTCTTTGAACTTGCCTTTGTTGAGCAGAAAATCCTTAATCTCCTCATCATCTTGAAACACTTGCCAATATCGTTGATTGTCTAGAATGGTTGGACGATGGTTGACATGGATTTAAAATTTATTGCTGGAGTTCATGGGGATCTTCAGGTTGCTCGTTGCCTTAGCAAGAGCATCAACAATACTATTTTGTATACGAGGCACACATGTCAAGGTGTATTCTGAAAATAACTTCAAGATGTCTAAAAATGCATTACGATAGGCCCGCATCCTAGGATGTTTTTCTTGATACTCACCTCTGACCTATTTTATTACCAACTCGGAGTCGCCATATACTGAAATCCTCTTTGCATTCAACTTTCTAAGAATCTTCAAGCCAGCAATCAGAGCTTCATATTCAACTTCATTATTTGAACATTCAAAGGCCAGTTTGTAAGAGCAAACTCTCACGCTGCTAGGCACTTTGTTTGGGGTGGAGAAAGAACTGCGTACCCAAATTCCAATACCAGCGCCATCATTCCCTACTGCTCCATCGAAATCCATGGTCCACAAGCCTTCTTCCTCCTCTTGTAAGTGCTCGAAATCTGTTTGCCTTACCTTGTCTACTTGTTGTCCATCACTTTCAGCTGATTGCCCAACATTTTCCTGCTTTTCTTGTCTTTCTTTCTTCAAAATTTCTCTAAAATTTTCCGTTATTTCTGAAATTTCATCTGCTTCTGACTATCTATCTCATTTAAACTATCTGAAAACAAAACAAAAGACTCTAAATCTGTATGTACATAATTAATAGGATGATTTATAGGTTTCTCCTTGCTTGTGATCATATATTTCATTTTTTGTTCCCGATATAACTTCCTCATTTGTCCAAACACCGGGATTGTTGCATAGGAGAAATCCAGCTATAGTGTCCCTTTCAATTTCGCTACCCAAGACCTGGAAAGAAGCATGCCAAACCTTGGAGGAATATCTACTCCCACCACATCCATCAAATTTTTTTTCATAGGAAGCTGATCTAAACTCACAACTAAGTCTTTGATGAGTCCTATACACCTTACTCTGCTGGAATCGAATGAATAGAGATCATGATATTGTCGGGTGATGTCCAGACCAAGCTTATCCATGATAGCCTTGGGCATGAGATTGTGAGAAGCTCCGGAATCGAACATGGCATTGTGTAACACAAAATCATGCAACCGTAAACTGATATAGAAGGGTGGCACATCGCTATCAAGGGACTCACCATTCGTTGCTGGTCCAAAAAGCATTTCAGGCTGATCATCTTCTACATTTACCATGTCGGACATTGGGTCCAAATTCAACATTTTAGAAATCTGTCCCCTATAACTGCTGTTCTTCATGATTTCAGTCAAGGAGATGGATACCTTTAACTTAGAAATCTCATTCTCTAGGATAAAGGTAGGAGTTGTTTCTACCTCTTTGACTGGGATCTCTTTCCTTTCCTTTTCCTTTGATGTGGCTTGCTGCTGTGGTTGTTCTACTGATTTTGATTTGCTGCTCTCCGGACCAATCGCCTCCTTTCCTTTTCTTTGTGTAGCTGATGAATCATTTTTTGTTGTTTCACCCTCCTTCTTTTTCTGAATTGGTTTGGCTGGCACATCTCTGTTTCTAAGAGAATATCGCTACTGTTGTGTGGATAGAGCATTCATATACCCCCTTTGATATTCTTCTGATTCTTCTTCCAACACAGTGTCGCTAGCTAGAATAAAATCAGTGTCTTGATGTGCAGGTGAATTCACTGCACATTCTTCCTCTTTGGTAATGTAAGTAGGTAGCTCATCTGGAGTGAAGAGATGGTTTTCTTCGCCTATTACATTCCCGCACTCATCTGACTCCGATCCATGCACAAAATTCTGCTGCAAAGGTGTTTGTACTGGCTGTTGTGCTGTCTACTCTTGAGTTCGCTGATCTCTTTGTCTTATTCTATATTGTGGCTGCTATTGGCCACGAAAGTTAGGATTCCTAACTTGTGGCTCTGGCTTGTCAAGTTTTACCCTTTCAAGCATCTGCTCTACCTTTTTGAGACGCTGATCCATTGAAGAAGATTCTTATTTCATAGTGGTTTTCTTCTCTGCTTTCGCTCTAGCTCTTTTGGACAGCAGGTTTGCCTCAATGCTGACCGCAATTTTTTGCATGTCTTCCATTGTAGCCGGTTCTCTCTCTCTTAATTGGTACGCCATGTCAGTGTCAAAACCATCTGGAAACTTCATCATTGCTAGTCCCACAGGTGGCTTTAGATGATCTGGAATTTCGTTGTAGACTGCATTAAATCTAACACAATAATCTTGGCATTCCGTTTGATTTGTTCATACTCGGCCAGAATTTGAAGGGGATTCTTTTTCACTTCCCACCGGTTCAAAAATTGTCTTTGTAGTTCAGCCAAGGTATTGATACTTGCAGCCGTCAAACCTCTGAACCATTTCCTCACATCACTTACAAATGTCTGTACAAAGAGCCCCATTGCCACGTTCTCTACATCAATCTCATGAAGTTCATAAAAGTCTGCCATTTTGTCTACATGTTGCTGAGCAGTAATGCTATTAGGAGTGCCATCAAAAAACGGGATTTTACTTTGATAATCATTTGGCATGTCATCTAGGACTTGGGGCAGAACAAGGGGTGTGAAATAGGCAGCCATCATTCTCGGTGGATTTGGCCTTAGAGGTGTTGGAGGAGTGTGCACAGTTTGCAAGGGGCTTGCAATTGGAGTTTGGGGCTGTGTTGCAATGTAGTTATCAATTAATCTATTAGCTCTTTCGGTTTCGAGGTCTACAAAAAATTGCAGATTGGGGACAGTATAATCAAAAGCCCTTTCGGATTTAGACTCAAACAATGATATCTCAAATCGTTCGTCAAACTCAAGCTCTTCAAGATACTCAAAAATGTCGGGACATGAATGGGATTTGAAGACGAGAGTTATGGTGCTTTCTTGAAAAAGGAGTCTTGGCATCAAATTGGGGTTTTCATAGATATGAGGAGGATCCGGGTCTGGATTGGCTCTAGTATATCGCCTTGAAGCCAGCGTGCTATTGAGAAAAATCAAGGGACACGACCAACTTACTCAGCCTTTCCAATCCTAAGCTCATCATCCGGAAGCCTAGAATTATTATGAAACAAGGGGATTTTATTTCAACGGGTTCCCCAGTGGAGTCGCCAATATGTTAGCACCTAAATCTGCCTTAGGCTGAAGGAAGGCAAAAATTAGGGTAACCACAAACCACGCTCAGTCTGGTAGCTAGCCCTACCAGAGAAGGAGAGGGCTCTCTCCGAGTCACGCTCAGTGAATAGATGATCGAAAATGGTCTGAGATGACTTACAATGTAGTATTTACCTTAGGCTAGTAAGTGAATAGGGATTCTGGAAACAAATTTATGAAATGACCGAGCTTTTGGGATGTTATGGGACTGGCGCTCAGCAAAGAACAAAGAATTGAATATGAAGGCACAGATTATTCCATGAGGCAAGGTAGGCAGAAAATGTAACAATTTAGTTGGAGGTATCACGTCATGAATAGATTGCTGAAGAAAGTGAAAAGGGCATAGTGACATGAATCCTTTTCAACATAAGAAACAACACAGAAACATGAAATTTTCCCGCAGGCAGAGCAATAAAAATTGGATTCTACCTAATCTCACTCAGAAAATTTCACTGGAAATGAGCATGGAATGAATTATGAAACATAACTAAATACATATGAACACATCAGAAATACATTTGCTACACTCACAACCACAAGAATCTCATGAAACAGAGCCGCTGCCTTTCATTAATTCTTTGTCAAAAATACACAGTGAAGAAACAAAGTTTCTTTCCCACAGTCTCCCAGAAGTTATAGGCCAACCAACCCTTTGCAAATAACTTGCATAAAATATATAGAATGTGTGAGGAAGAGATAGAACGCCCAGGGGTTGGGAAGTTACTCGAATCAGTACAAAATGGAGATGGAGAGCCAACCATCAGCTACAGGTGCATCGTTGCAAACATGACATTTGGCATTGGGTGACAATTTGCCTTCCTTCGCCACTTGGATAGAAGCAAATTTGGAGAAAAAAATATTTAAATTCTACCTTTGGTGCCAAAAAACTGAAGTGTAGATGACCGGGCCCACTTGGAGAAGTCGCGAACCGAAATTTCGCGAAATGGAAGAAAATTGGCAATTTTTCCTCTGTGCGTCACGCTACTTTGGGGCCTATTTTGGGGCACTTTCAGGTGTCCAAAATGTGCCCAAGTGTGCTTGTTGGAAAGCCTGTCCTGTCTACCTTCCAACCCCACCAGAATCTCCAAATTGGGTGCTCATTTTCCCCTCCAAATATTCATTCTCCCAAGACTGCTTTCTGTGTGTCAAAAAAGTGGCAAAGAGGCCATTTTTGGGTGTTTTTTGACCTTTAGGAGACCCAGATCTTGTCAAAATTTCTTGCCCGGACACCAGTAGTCATAATTTTCGATGCTGAATCCAAATATGCAAGCGGTTTCTTCATTGTAGCCCTATAATTTTAGCGTCGCGCCAGTGGCACGGCGCACAGAGAGGAATTTCCTGTTTTTTGTCCAAAAGATTTGCCTGTGACCAAAATTTGCCCAATTTTTTTTTAATTTTGGCTGGAGGTTCCCTATGGGGTGCCATGCTAAGCTAAGGAAGTATCAACCAAGATTCTAAGCCTATCTTCCTCTTTTTCCCATTTTTCCCTTCTTGTGGCTTTCCTCAGTTTTGCTTTTAAACTCCTTATCCGGGCCTGTGCACTCATGTTTCGCACCCTGTAACGGAAATCCATAGGTCTCAATAGAGCAAGGTCCTGGTCGGCTTTGTCCAGCAGCCTCTCCAACTGCATGTTCTTGATCTCGAGATAGGCCTCCCCATCTTCATTGATCGCCTGCTCTAGTGATGTGGGCTGAACTCTTCGCCTTTGAGCAGCTTGGCGATGCTCGCGAATGTTTTGAAGCCCCATAATCGTTTGCTGGTCCTCCAGCTACTTGTTTCTCTGCTCCAAGTAGTTCATGTTCCATTTGGCCCTCTCCAAGTCAAGGGACAAGGAGTCAATCACTGACTGCTGCTCTTGGATGATCTCTGTGAGCTCCTCCTTTGTTGGTTCAGCATCTGTCTCATCATCCTGGAGGAGAACAAACTCGGTCTCCCACTCACCTGATGGTCCTTCCTCCTGCACTGGCTCCTTACCCTTACCCTCCTCCTATGGTGCTGATGTCAGAAGCGAGGCCCCTTCCACCCCGGGTGGAGATAACACTCACTTTGTTGTTGCAAATAAGGGTCTACTGCCTTTCTGATAGGTGATATATACTAGCATAGTGGCAGTCTCAGGTCACTCATACTGATGAGATGGGCCCCCTACCTCATGCTCTGCCTCTAAAACCACCTATGGAGCGTTGAAGAAGTCACGAGATATGAAGTCCTCCCAAGCAATACCCTGCAATCCCAACTGATGGTCTACCAAAATACGGATAAGGGCAAAGTGATACACACTGTTGAGCTGCTGTCGAGGGGTCTTGTGTTGCATGAAGTTCCTCATCCTCTCTATGTTCCCGCAGATGAAAAATGGGAGGTTCATCATCCGCACCTTGGTAAAATGCATGAGCAACCTGACGTGATAGGCATAGAGGCAAGAAAACCTCCCCTCGCAAGTGAAGTACTTCATGATCAATTTCATGAGTGGGGCATACTCATCTTTCATAAATCTGAACGAAAAAACTCTCGTGAGTTGGCTCAAACAGCTATCCTTGATGTAAGGCTCATAATGATGCCTCTCCACCTTCTTTTTCTTATGCCACTATTCCCCAATGTTCGGTATTCCTACTGCCACTGACATGGTTTCCGGTGTCAATGTGAAAGTGACCCCAGCCAGGACAGATTGACCTCCCTATAGATGAAATGCAAAAAGATGGGCCAACTCATGATGGACTCTGAAATTTTCCACCCTCTAACAAAATTCATAACATGCCAAGTGCTGGAAACAAGACATGGCAAGAGGGCATGCCTGCAGCTCAGTGAGGGTGTTTGGCTCATCTCTAAGATGTCTGCCACTCCGGTGATGTCTCCTATGGGACCTCTCTGCTGAAGATGTGTCACTATGGGTCCCCTCCTCATACTCTGATGAAACTTCTGATGCCATTACTGTTGTTTGTACCCTAAGTTTTGTGTTGTCCTCTGAATCCAATGGAACTGGTAGATGCTCTGAAAATCTGTCACCAAGGGGACAATAAAACAGGGAGTATTAGGAGAGGAATGATGAAATGGGAATAGGGGCTAAAAGGAGAGATTTATCAGGGATTTGAGAGTGTTTTGGGTACAGTATTGATGGGGTGGGGTTTGAATTTATTTTGGTAGGGTTTGGGTTTTTTTTTTTTTGAGTCATAAGAGGAGGGGGGAAAAGGAATATGATTACAGTGGTGTTAGGGTGATGATAAGGGGAAAATGATGCAGGGAAAATGGTGATAGGGGCAGGGTAGGAGAACACTTTGACAACACTGTTACCGTAGCAAAAACCCTAGGAGCTTGATTTCTTTGTGTCTTCTTTTGTTTACTAAAAAAAAATTTTGGCATTAGATTTATACTCATCAAAATCATGGTATTCTTCTCAAGAATAATGCCAAGAGTGAAGGTAGTTGGTCTACCTCTCAAGTTTGATAGGAATTCACAAAATTTTTAGGCAAATTGGTGGCTTTCTGGGCTTATATCTCTCTGCGCCGCGCGCTTTGAGTGCGCCGTGCCAGTGGAATTTTTACACTGTGAACCGGCTCCCAGTGCGCCACGCACAATGAGTGCGCCACGCCTCCTTGTGTGTGCGCCGAACGCTCATAATTTCACCATGAATTGCTTGCAGGGATAGGGAAAGGGTTATGTAGTGGTTTTAGGGTGGGGTTCTTAGGAAAAATGGTCAAGGGGAGATGAGAAAGATGATGGGTGAGGGGACAAGGGGAGTAGAGTGAAACCTTGGTGCTATCATCACATTTTTGTAACCCCAGCCATCGTTTTCTTGGTGATTTTTTTTATGGTTGACCTTATGCTTTTGAGTGACATTTAAACATCTCATAAACACCATATCAATGACAAAATTGATGGAGAAGAGGTGTCCATAGGGCCTACCTCTTGTTTTTCTAGCCTTCACCAAGACTTGAAGCAGTTTGGCAATTTTTTTATGCCCCTGGCTGTGTGCGGCGTGCACCAAGCCCAGTGCGCTGCGCGCTGGGTGTGCGTCATGCCCTTGTAAATTTCCCCCTGCAGGCTGGCTGCGTGTGCGCCACGCTCCTTGGTGTATGCGTCGCGCCCTCGAAATCCAACTCTCAGTCACTCAAACGCTCACAATTTCACTTTCTCACTTTTGCAATGTCTCTCCAAAGCTTGCAAGAGCACAATGGCTTTGATTTGGGAAAAACATGTATTTATATCCTTGGAGGAGATGGGTTTGATTTTTGCCTCTATGAAAACCCCCTTTTCTAATGTTGAGTTTTTCACTTTTTCATTGATCTTCAAACACACTGATTTTCACTTTCCCTTTGACATTTTGGCTCAAATGATGAAATTTTCGGCACCTCTTTGCAGGGACTGTATGAAAGAGCATTGGGCCATGTAAATCATAACTGCATCTGAAAAGTTAACTGGTGATTTTTTGAAAAAAATTTGTCATAATTGAGCTTGTTTGACTTTTCTTCAAAATAGAGTTTTGAAGAACTGTCGAAGTCCCTTCAGGTGATGATGAAGCTCTCTGAACCATAGTTGTGTAAGGCCTCCCTCTGGCCTGCATGGCTTGTTCTGGACATGTTCTCAAAGACCAAATTAATGAATTCCTAGACCTAATCATAAAAAATGACTTTGTCCTGTAAAAGACTAGACCTTGACTGTCATGAGCTTCAGTGATTATGGACAAAGACCTGAGCCTGCAGGGGCCAGACATGAGGGAAAATGACTAGAATGACTTTCTCCATCAGATCATGGCATGTCCCTAGTGAAATGCAGCTGAGTGATTGGAACGGGACACCTAAAATTGAAATGCACAAAGAGTTTTGATCTCTGACGGAGGGCTGACCAGACCGACTCTAACATGAGGTATTTCAAAACACCTCTAAACTTCATGAGAGGATAAAGAGAATCTATGACCGGAAAACAAAGGAAGATGACTTAAAATTGCAGATGTGGTGCTTAGTTGGGATGCCAGAAATGAAGACAAGGGTAAACATGGTAAATTTGAAAACCTATGGAAAGGCCCTTATCATATTTTAGCTTTCCAAGGAAAAAATGCTTTGTTGTTAGATGATATGAATGGAGAACCATGCTTAGGAGGACCAGTCAATGGTAGGCTCCTAAAGCATTATATTTTCTAAATTGTCCTAGTTTCATTTTACATATATTTTAATTTTCTGCAAGTGTGAAGTAGAAGATCACTGGAGTTCGGATCCCGAAGTGAAGGCCATGGAGCTTCACTGATTTTCTACCACTTTTAGTATTTTGTCCTTAGTCATGTAAGTTAGTTTTGAGTCAGTTTTAGTTTTTAGTCAGTTTAAGTTATTTGAGTTGTCAACATTTACTCATGCATTCTAGTTTGAGTTTTTGACTGTATTGGCCCATATGGTTAGGCACGTGGTCTATGGTGTTCTTGACATCTCCAAGGAACTGCCATCCCCGAATAAGCCCGATGTTAGAGTCAGTATTTGCATACTTCCATCAGTGATCAAAACTCCTCTTTTATATCATATTAGTGTCCCATGTTGAAAGTTTTATCATTCTACCTAGGTCCTCATGCAAAAAATTACTTACTAATGTTAGCCCAACTTAAAACCCCATTCCATCTCAAAAATAAATTTCTACTAGTCCACTTTCATGTATCTTGCTAAGCATATATTGACTACAAAGGCTCATTTCATCATGTTTTGTGTCAATCAAGTCCACCTGGAGTCCAGTCATTCAAGGTCCCATTAGGTCACTAGGTTTCATTTTCCAAGGTTCAATAAAACACCATTTCACTACATAAGGCCAACAAAGTATGAGAGTGAACAAAATAAAATCCCTTTTCAGTTAAATAAGGATTTACAAGCATGTAACGATGGTTGTTAACGTTCCAATTTTGATTTTAAGAATGAATTTCATTCTAGTTTGTAATTTTATTCCAAAAACAAATATGTAATCCTATTTTTTTATATATTTATGTAATTTCATGTCATTATATGTAATAAGTGACTTTTCTCAAGTTGTCAACTCAATTCCAAAATTCCAAAGGACCAAAAGTCAAAGGTCAAACTATGCCAATGTATATCAAGTGATCAATTTGTATAAGAAAAGGTCAAATGTAAACATATAGTTTCCAAGAGTAAATTGAATGACAAAATGAAGAAAGTGGGTCCCAAGGCCCAAAACATCAATTTCATGAAGTATAAAATCCACCAAGACATCAAAAGAAATCCATTTTCACTCTCAAAGGTCGAGCTCACACTCCCTTGGCTCAAAAAGTCGGTTTTGCAGGTTCAGAGGAGAAACATTTCTTGGCACTGTGCTTAGGAAGAAGGTGCTACACTTAGAAGCTAGGTGTTGCGCTTAGAGGTTTGGGCACTGCGTTTTTTGATACTAGCGCTACGCTTTTGGGTTAGGCGCTGCACTTTTGCCCAGTAAGCCTCCAAAGCACCAAAAACACCTCCAATTCCTCTCAAAGCTCCACAAGAATGGGTTTTCCTCCTCTACCAAGTAAGTAACACTCTCTTCCACTCATTTGTTCTTCCAAACAACACTTCCTCTTAGTGTTTGAGTCCTAAGAAAAATTGGTCCCTAGGCAAGGGGCAAAACCTTGAATTCATTCCTATCTTAAAAATTGTTGCCCACGGGCCATACAACACCTTCCTACATCACTGTTGAGACCATCCCTACCCTTACACTATCTTTCCTTAGTCCCTAAACACTTTTCCTACAAAACCCTAAGACTTAGGTTTCTAAAAATCCATAGGAAGCCTCTACCATAAACCTATAAATTAATTTTCATTTCCAACTCCCTTCAAATTTTCACCCCCCATCACCTCCCATAGCTCCATAACCCACCACCTCATCTCCCCAGATTTTTGTAGTCCTATCCCCATTACCTAGACCTATTCCCAGTTCCCACTCTCACCTACCTTATCACTAGGGTCTCTTGAACAAACATTATGGAGGAAGATAGAGTTTATATGGAAGAAGAGGACACACAAGAAGAAGAAGATAGAGAATAGAGGAGGCCACACAAAGGAGGAAAAATCCTAAGGCTAGAGCCCACTAGCATAAATGAACTTCTGGCTTCACCAATGGCAGCCTCATGTTTTCAGTATGTGGGTTGACTTAGCTTTTGTAAATTGATTGAAAGAGTTCAACATCACCTAGTGTTGACCAAACTCTTTGCATCACACCTTAAAGACAATCAAGTAACCCTAGGAGGAGTGACCTTCACTTTGTCTACTTCTATCAGTGTTGCTGCCATAGGCATTCCAAACATGGGTGAGAAGTGGTTTAAATCAAAGGATTTGGAGGATCAGTATTATGAACCATTTATCAAACCACTATATAGGAATGAAAGGAGGAAGGTGTTCCCTTTCACCTACATTCTTAATAGGTATGCCCCCTTGATGAAAATCATCATGAAGTACTTCTCTTGTGAAGGTAGGTTCTCTAGGCTCTATACCTACCATATTAGACTACTTATGCACTTCACAAGGGTCAAATTCCTCAATATCCCATACTATCTGTTCAGAAGCATAGATAAAATGGCCTCCATTGTGCAAAAAAGAGATTATGACCAGTAGATGAACAACCTTTTCCATCACTCATTGATCAAGATCATTGTCCTTCATCACCTTGATTAGTTCCATATTTCATGGGACAACTTCATTGCTAATGAAATTTTCACTACTCCACCAGCTCCGCATGCTGAAAGTATGCCTTCTTCATCTCATCCCATCGATCATCATGCTGAAGCCATACCCCTTTCATCTCAACCTACTACTTCTATTCCTCCATTTGATCATCTACCCTCATTATCACCACCATCATCACCATTTCATGATCATGCAGGGTCACCTAGCAGAGTTGAGGTCATCAGGCCTTAGAGGAGAGATGTGAGCACACTGGCACATTCTTATTAGAGAGGCCACAGGCAGGTGTTTTCCACACAAATTTTGGGATGGGCCTTGCCTTCTTCATTAGAAAAGGAGGTACAGAAGGGCAAGGAGAAGATAATAGAGGAAGAGATCCAACATCAGGAGGAGGACCTCCATGAGACAGAGTAGGATTTTGACTTAGTTGACCTAAGTGAGCATGATGACAGTGAAAAAACAAACATTGTCATTAAAGAAAAGGATGCACTCATAGGGGAGTTCCAGGTCAACTTGCAGAGGGAAAAATACATCATTTCATACTATGAGCAGGAAAACAAGCAATATGAGACCAAACAAAAGCTCATGGAGATTCAGCTCATCAAGGCAAAGAGGGAGGTTGAAAAGGCAAAGGATTTACTTTATGAAGCATATGGATAATATGGTGAATAGCTAGAGGAACAGGTGCCAAGGAGAAGTCCAAGGATTAGAGGCCTAGAAAGAGCATTGGAGCTAGAAAAACAAAAAGAGGTTGAACTAGCTAATCAGCTTACCCTAAATGAACAGTTTGCCAAAATGATCAATGAGAACTAGGAGAATTGGCTTGAGAGGGTAAATAGTCATCCTGAAAATCTCTTAGACAAGGCCAAAAGGGATAATGAAATTCACAAGAAGATGGAAAAACACTATGCCTATGGAGAAAGGATTTCCAGGGCAAAATTCAAAGCTACAACGAAGAAAATTGAAACCCTATCCAAGCAAAGGGAGGACGATAAAATTGACATCCTTGTTGAGGCATCAATCATGGCTTAAAACACATCATTATCATTCCTCAGGCCAAATTTTGGAAAAGTTTGAGCAATTTTGGGAAATTTTGAAGTTTTGTGCATTTTTGGCAATTTGTGCACTAGTCACACTGGACGCTGCGCTTTTCCTAGGGACCTCCAAATGAAAAATGGACACCACCATTGGATTTAGAAGGCCAAGTAGAGTCAGGAAAACCACTTTTCTAAGCTTTTTTAGGTCAACTGGGCAGTCAAATTGTCAAATAACACCCAAAAAATCATGTTTCTACCCTATTTTGGAGGTTGGCGCTGCACTTTTGACCAGTCATGGGAGAATCAACTTTTGGACGGACAAAAATTGATCATTTTGGAAAATAAAGGTAGATCTGGAAACTAGAAAGGATAGGCTTTCCAATGAGTTGTCCATAACTCAATTGAGACACTGAGAACCCCCTCAAAATTGGAGCTAAATTTGGTGCTGCGCTTAGGATAGTGGCATTGCACTTTTGACACAATTTTTTTGAGTTTCTTAGTTTTGTAAATTTTCTCAGTTTTGACAGTTTCACCTTGAAAAATCATGTTTTACCAAATGTAATTGATGGATGTAAATGTAATAATTATGTTTTTTCTGTTACCTAGGGTAAATGAATTAGGTGAAATCTCCTTTTATGATGTAATGAATCAATTTCCTAAGGTGAGGGATGAGTCAATTTGACCACCCTACACTCTAGCTATCAGTTTAGTTTTTGGTGGAACTTCTTGTCCTCTCATGGATTCGACCCCTAAGTCTAGTATGAGTTGGTTTGAGGTCTATATCTTCCATTTCTTCACTCTTTTCAAGGATTGGACTCTATTGGATGTTGTACTAGTGTTTCAGACTTTGGCATGGAATATATTGGATGAGTTGTAGCTATTTTGGTGGGATTCCTGTGGCTTGGTATTTTGACATTATTTCCTCTTCATTTACATATGTATGAATGTTTTTTTACCTTTAATGATTCATTTAACTATAAATATGTTTAATTTCAAGGTGTGATAATCAGAATACATCTCCTATGCTTTGTTTTGGGAAAATCATCATAGTTTGTTTCATTTCTTTAGTTGAAAAAGAATTCATGATCTTCATGCTATTTTTAGCACCTCACTAATATAAACCATCTCATCACTATACTACCAAGTGTTCAAGTAACTTGCCTACCTTTCCCGATTAGATGTCTGCAATTCTAATTCTCTCTTGCCCTGACCTAGTTCACTCTTTGACCTAATTCACTCATCCAATGACTACCCCAACCAAATCAAATCAAATAAACCTTGAGATACTATATCTAGCCTAAAACCCTAATCTATCTAGCCCTCCTAGCTATGATCATTTGGAGAGAGCCCTCTTTGGCTTGATAGGGCTAGCTACCAAGTCAAAAGTTTGATCTGTGGTTACTTCAGTTGGATCCCTTCTCAGCCTTAGAGATCTAGAGGAGTGATAACATGTTCCTTTCAAGCTGCATACTATTATAGGCTTCTAAGGGGTGCAATTTCTTTTCCTCTCCATGTGTCTAAACCTTCATTCATTCCACTTGACTGTCCATAGGGTCGCACACTTTCTCTCACCCAAAGTTATCATACTTTCCTCTGCACACTACCGTGGTCAAGTCTCTGCACTACCACCCACTGCTGCGAGTCCTACTCCAAACGATGTGAGGTCTAGTTGGGACTTCATATTAGGGAGATCCCATGAATGTTGGTGGGTCCAACACTGTCAACAAGTATGTTTTCCTTTTTCATTAGAATTTGGAAGTTATAGTAGCATGTATAGTTACATTTGTAGAAGAAGTTTGGTTTTTGAAGCATGGAATCATAGAAAGAATCATAAATCATTGGAAGGAATAGAGTCTACTTTGTCAGTTGCATCTCATTGATAGCAATCATCAAGTGAATACATAATAGTTTGGACCATCCAAAACTCCACCATTCATGCAGATACCTTTTGACATCCACATCATTATAGAAGCACTCTACTAGCTAAAAAGGATCACAATGATCCATGATAGTGATTATGAATGTTCTTCATTATGTGAAAGAATCTTTGTAACATGACAAAAAGGTATATTTCTACTAAAATTATGACACTAGCATAAAATAAAATCATAGAAATGAATAATAATCAACTTGCATCATGAAGGAGTCTCATTTTGAACATCATTCTAGACATCATCCTCAAAAGGAGATGAAACTCAAGCATAAAGGGAGAGGCATGTATATATTTAAGAGCTTCTCATTAAGAAGTATGATTCATGTCTTTAGTAATATTGTAGGAAGAGATTGTTGCAAAAATATGCTTAGGAACACAAGCATGACATGTTTTCACAGAGCTCTTATGTTCAATTTCTTGACTCAAAGAAGAATGATAAATAAGAAATAACTCTTCCATATACATAGAATCATGATAAATGGACATGATAATATGTTTTGGAACTCTTCCATATGATTATTTGATATATAGAAACATGATGGATGTGAAGAAAAAATGATGATATTGATCAACTGATTTGGTCTCTTGAAGAATGAAACATGGACAACTTCAGAGGGAGTTGCATAAATTCTATCAGTTATTATTTTTAATCTTATTGATTAGTTCATTCCGAAAACAAATTAATCGATACTTGAATGGAAGAAAGCATGAATAAGGATTCTAGTATGAAGATAGACCATACAAAGGGATGCTGATATGGGAGGAAAAAAGTAGAAAACCATGATATATTAAAGGATATCATAATTGGGTAACTCTAATTTTGATAATTTGGAATTGATGATTCATTTGAGATATGACTTGGCCACCTGAAAGGACATATTGTAGAAATATGGATTGGAAAGATAACAATTAAGACAACATATGTACAACCGTTTGGTTTAATCTTGATTCTAATCACATGGATTGAATGGACAACGTTGATTTTGGAAGTATTGATGATAGACATGTGTACACCATGAAGGAAGAAAAAGGTAGAAAGTCACAAGATAACATGTTGGTCATGTTGATTCTAATGATATTCACTTTCCGATGGACAAAGGGAGCAATAATTAATTCTACATTGATTGGTTTGGAAATATATTGTTGATGATGAAGATAATGACTGAAGGAAACTGATGAAGGTCAAAGCTCAAGATATGATATGATGATTAGAGAGAGGAGCCCTTGAAGCTACTACTATGATCTTCATGAAAGAACAAGTAGACTATGAAAGAAAAAAAAAATATGATTATGATGAAGTCTCCCTAATTGACAGGGAGCAAGAAATATCCTTTATATTTGATAAGGAGTAAGGACCTCCTCCTTGATTGAGGAGGAGTGATGGTGGACACTATATTATCCATAGGTGTCATGCACTAGGATAGGAATAATTTCCATACATCTAGCGTATCACAAAAGGAGAGAGTTTTGAGGATTGGATAAGCATCTAGGAACTGGTACAACTTGAGGATTCGAAATCCAAGATAGGAACTAGTTCTCTCGACCAACACTCTTTGAGGATCTATGGTATCCAAGATAAGAGTGGTCAAAGAGGACACATATTATTTGAGGATTGGGAATCCAAGATAAGAATAAGTATTAGAAGGACATAACTTGTGAACATCAAAATGGGGTATGTGCCTTGAGAGGCCGGAGTGTCCATATATGTATGCCTTCTAGCATTGTGTTATAATATTGTGGAGAGTTAGAGCTTGCTATTCAAAAGGCCTTACTATATTGGTATTTGACAATGCCAGTCATGTTGATGATGCTTAAAATATGGCTTACCTATTCAAATCTTCTTATGAGAACATTTTATTTTGAGTGTATCCTTGTACCTATTATGGGATTATGAATACATCCTTAGTTAAGAGGGAGTCTTAGAAAATGTTACTAGGTTCAATCTTCATAATTGTTATTGTATATTTCATGTAAATATATAAAAGAAGAAAAAAATTAATTTTCAAGCATGGGTTTCATGCTCAAATTATTTATTCATCTAGGTCAAGCATGTTCTTCATGTTTCTAGGGTTTATTGAGTCAAAATAATATTTTTCATAAGTCAAATTATTTTATTAAAGTCAATTTCCATTTGGATTTTGAAGAGAAAAAGGGTAAAGGAAATTTATTTGAGTAAAAAAAATGTAATTTTTGTACTTACAAGACTATGTTTGCCCTACCTCATCAATTCAACTCTGGAAGGGGTAATTCAACCTCCTATATTTATATAAATATAGTTAGTTAAACTTCTTTTGGAACACGACTCAAGCAATTTCGATCTCCCATAGAGGAAGAGTGAAAATAAAGAGGAGACGAAGTTGGGAAGTAAGAGAGAGAAAGAAGAAAGAAAATCAAAGTTTTTTCCCTAAAATATGCCCTAGATTTCTCACACATGTGAAGTTCTAAAGCTACTATACGGTTGAAGTTGCAGATTCATTGCAGGTCCAAAATTTTGAAGTTAAAGCTGGTTTGGAAGATTTTGACTTAAGTTTACTTTGACATGATAGAAGAGATTTGGAGGAGGATTGACTAAGGTATTGTTGGAGGTATTGGTCTTGTTGTTTGGGTATTATATTCCTCATTTGACTTGATTCTATAAGAAGAGAATAATTTTCTAGGTTTTACCCTTAGACGAGTTTTTCCCTAGCTTGGAGCCTATAAATTGTCTTCATTATCTATTTGTGATCTTCATAGCTTATGGTTTGGGTAATTATTTGATCAACAAAACATAATAAAAGTTATAAGAAGGAAACATAACTTCACAAGCAATTATCAAGTAAAGAGAAATAATATTCATCGAATATACCTTGAAGGACATCATTTTTAGGAAGGACACAAGGAAAAAAACTAGAAAGGATATAAGGAATAACATAGGAGAAGGATACGAGGAAGGATTCAATAAAGAGCACTCAAAACAAATCATCTTAAAGGAACATTACTACCCCTCCAATGAAGGCTCTTGTTTACACGTCATCATCTCAAACAAAATCATTGATCTCTCTCTCTCTTGGAAGGTTATCATTTTGAAGGTTCTCTAAAAGACAAGGAAGCATCAACAATCCTGGAAACATCATCTACACTCTTTGAAGTAGCTTGAAGTCACTATTGTTCGAGGCATCCTAGAAGTCACCACTCTAGGGAATCTTTGAAATCTCTTGGAAGTCTTGGGAAAATCAAGGTACTGAGGATCTTTTTATCAAGCTAGACACTCTTATATCAAGTAAGTATTACATTATTCTCTATGGATGATATGAAATGCGGAAAATTAGATCATTCTCTCAATGTGTGCGAGGCTAAAAATGGAACTAGTAGACAATCAATTTTTTTTTTATCCACGATTTGTCAAATAAAAATGCACGAGAAAACTTAAAAAAACATTATACTTTAAACCATTATAGTAAAATACACATAAACATCAATTAAAAAGATGCAGCTCAGTTTGTTGACGGAGTTTGTCCCTCTTGGACTATGTCTTTTGGTCCGCTTTCAATTAAGCGTTTGATGTATTAGGAAGGCGTTGAGAAATTTTCTTACAAAGAGAATCCAACTAAATCATGTCCTTTGACACGGTTGGCTCTATCCAATGAAAATTCTATGACTTGTCTTTCTGATGACCAACTTACAACAACAACTTACATCAACAAGCTTACCACAACAAGCACTGAATAGGAAAAACTATGGCTGATTTCTTTACACAGATTGACCCAACCAGCTAATGTACACATGAAACATTGGATGATGTGTTAAGATGGCTCTCTGAATTGTCTTTCTGTCACCTGTCTTCATGCCCAATTTGGCTTCAAGATGACCAATCTAGAGCTCTAAACTCTCTTAATGATCGACAACTTGAGTAAGGATGACCTCTACCTTCCTCCAAAACTTCGAAAGCTTCTTCAAAGGTTGTTCTCTTCTTCAAGCTGCTTCCTCCTTTTATACTAAACTTCAAAGTTAAATTTGGAAATTTTGTTTCAACAAACTCTTTAAAACCCATTGAGCATTCTCGGTGATACTTTATTATAGCTCTTCGAATATATGTAACCCTTGAATTTGTTCCCAATGATTATCCAAATAACCGTTTTGGAAATCCTTGATCAGATTTGCAACATCGTTATTTGTTGGCACATAGTTTAATTAACCCACATGCCAACTACACTCTGCAATATATAAAAAAATTAATTTTAATCCTCTGCGCTTCAAACACATTACCTGTACTCTGGTGTTGGCATATCGGTGGAGCCACGTTGGAGGTTTTTGACTTCGACAAGCATCTGCATACATTTAATGCCTTTGTTGGAGTTTCGTTGAGACTTTTACTGCCTTACCTCCTCCATGTATCGAGGCATTCATACAGTTTGTTGACCTATTGGAGCCATATAATGGAACATGTCGTAACCACCTCCATGCTTGCACCTTCGTGGAGCCTTGCTAACCTCACCATGTCAGAGGATTTTCAACGCTGGTGCAATCACAATTTGGTTGCCTCAACTCTGTTAGTATACACGATGTTGATGCAATTACAATGTTGTTAGCATAAACGATTTTTCGGTGCAGTCAACAATGTTCTAGTGCTCCAAATCTGGCAGGATCCCTGTGCATGCAATCTTGCTGCATTATCTCATGATGCCGGTGCAATCTTGATGAATCCTTCGTCGATGAATTGGTGCTGCAATGACTTCAGTATATCTCCACCTTCTGGCAGTCAAGCCATCACATCCTCATGCTAGCTTCATTGGGCTGTCACCTGTGGCATCGATGTGCCCGTTGGAGATCCACCTGGACTGTCCTATCTCCGTGGACTTTGACCAATGAATTACACCATAGCTCTTACCATAGTGCTTCCGATGTAATTCTACTCCACTATAGTCTTTGTGACATGGTTGTGATAACTTTAATATGTGCCATAAACTTTTAATACATTATATATATATAGCACCATATAACATTTATATCATATGGTCTTTTAATATATCTATATATATATATATATGCATTCTTTTTGTAATAAAACTTCACCATAGTTTTTAGACATCAAAGTTGTGACATCACAAGTTTGCAACAATAAACCAATCACGACCATGCTCCTGCAACTGGAATAAGAACCCAATGATCTTACCATCAACTGAAGATATGCATGGTAAATGCAAGTTTGACACATGTCGATCTGTAGAAATGTCACATAGCCAGCCAAGCCCTCTTTGACACTTCAACTTTGACAGAGGTTTTCTCCATCACTGGGAGGCCAAACGGAAATCTGGAGACATCACCAGAATCAGTGCATCAAACCCTTCATCGTGGAACTAGTTTCATAATCAATTACAACAATTAAACCTTGTGTAAATCTAAAAACACTTTGCCACCTAGGACCATCTTGGTCATTAGTCGTTATGAAAATTCGACTTACAAGATCCATTTTGGATCATGTTTTATCTCTAAGATGATAATGGTCAGCTATCATGCCAAGGCATCTAAGATAATTGTTTTAGGAGTTTTGTTTTAATTTGGAGGACCAATGTATGAAACATATATAAAACAATGATGCCTAACCTTTTGAATAATATTAATATTAAAATAGAGGGCTGCTATTCAAATTCACAAAGTGATATAGATTGTATGTTGGTGAGCAGAAACAGAGAAATGATATGATTTTTACAATATTCAAATTGAACATCAAATAATCATGACTATGAAAACATTTAAACCATGTTTAGAAGGTTTAACAGAATATGCTTAAGTTTACAAAATATGCTGATGATTTAATAATTAAGAGGGAATTAATTAAACAGACAATTAAAATAATTCATTCTCTTTATAGATGATCACTTCAGAAGCTTATAGGAATAGATTGAAACTCAATTATTCCTACCTAGTTATCTCTGTAAAACATAAGAATATGAAGAAAAACACTGTGAATATAACTGGAAAAACTTACAGGAAAAACGAAACTGTATGAACCAGAATTCAGAATCCTCAACTTTGTATTAATGTTTCAGAAAAGTCAAGTACATTTAATGTCTAGAAATGCTTCTTCAAGGGTGCAACCCTTAGTAACTCGTGAAAGAGAGTTATTTATACAATAATAGAACTAAGAAAATATCTCAAACTGTTTTACAAAAATATGTGATTACAAAATCAAAAATATAAACTGCTAGTTGATGTGGCACTATTTTGATGTTGATATGTTGATAACTATTGCTGGAAATATTGAAAACTATTGAAGCTATGATGACTTTTCCTTTAAAAGTTGAATGTTGTTAGATCACCCTTTAGTCAAGTAATTCTGTCAATTCTTCCCAACATTTCTTTTCTGGGATAGATATCTTAGTTACTCTTCTGTAAATTTCATCCATCTCTGTATATTTAACTAAAGTGGGTTTTACTAAAAATATGTGTCTGATTTCATTCAAAATAAATAAAGTATCCCTGAGTGCATTTATTATAAGTGCTGGTGTTGTTGAACCTCTTATGTTTGAAACTGAAGCTGCATGTTTTCCCACCTCTGTCATCTTTTGAACATAATCCTCAATTAGCATCAATTTATCATTAATCACAAGCATGGAGGGAAAACTCTTGCTGGTCAAGGGTTCTATCCTGCTGAAAAACCATTGAACCATGGTTTAGCATTGCTGCACTTTTCTTACAGCTGAAGGATGAGGTTTTTCTTGGTGATGATCTTCTTTAACCAATATATTTGTTGTTGTATCACTTATGCCTAATTCCTCAAGCTCACAGTTGTCTTTGGAATTCAGGAACTTCATGATATCAGAAGCAATTTCTGGCACGTCGTCAAGCTACTTAGTAATAGTTTCAACTACTTCCTGAGCTTTCTCCAAGAGATCCTTCTGATCAAACACTATCTTGATATAGGGCCAAATATCCTTGATTGATTCTATAATTTCTTCCCATATACTTTCCTTCACCAAACCCAATTTGTTTCCAATGAAAGATTCCTTGAGTTCCCTTTGTAGTACTTCAATCTAACTTTTTATTCTATGCAACTCAGCTACATGTGAACTGTCTACTACTGACTTCATAAGCTATAACTCCTTGAGTTCATCTTTCAGTTTCTTAATTTCTCCTGTCTGGATAGACAGGTTCTGAACAACTTCAACAAGCTATTTAGCTCCTTCTATTGTACCTGTAGTTGATTTTGTAGGTGAAGTAGAAACCTTGGTGGTAGGAATTACTGCAAGGGGGGCTATATCCATTGGAGTTTAAGCTTTTTTAACTGCTTCCTATTTTTCCTTAACCAGTTTCTCTATCTGCTCCTCCATTTGTTTTATCTGCAGATTTTTTTCTATGATAAGCTTCATCATGTCAGACTTCTGGTTCTTTGTTTCTTTAATTTCTTTAGCCATTGGGTCCTCAGAGACTAGCAATTTGAGTTGCTTATTTAATGTTGCAACTTCAACATTCTTCTTCTTAATAAGCTCTTCTACAACGTTTATGTTGGAGGGATCATATCCCATCTTTAGTACTATATTTTCCAAGGATTGAATCTTGGTGTCCTTTGCTAATGAGGAGACTTTATCCAACTTAAGTTGTGACTGAGTGTTGGCCAAGGTAACCCACATTTTTGACAAACTCATGGCAGTGTTAGTCAAGGTGGAAGAAATCATCTGCCCAGTTTGTTTGTGCATCTCAATTTGGTCAATTAGATGGACATCTTTCACATTGAACTCAAAAGAATTCTACTTTTGATAGTGAGCAGCAGTCCTAGGCTGTGGAATTTGGGCTTGTAAGAAAGCCATCTACATCTTTCCCTTCTCAGAGTCAAATACTGAGAGAAGCCTGGCTTGAGAGTTGGAAGAATGCTTCCAGAATTCGGTATAAGTGTTCAACTTTAATTCTTCATTCCTCCTTTTAATCTCACGAAGGCATGGAAAATGTCTTCCTCCTTATCCTTCAGAATGCCTCCACTAGTCTGAATTACCTGTTGTTCATGAGAAGTAGTAGAATGAGTTGGGGACTATGTAGATTGTCCACTAGACTGTGTATAAAGCATAGTCTCTCCAAGTCCATCTATTGTTGTCTTCTGAGGTTCATTTGTTGCACAAACAATCACAAAGATCCTTGGTATTTTCTTTCTCTGCACAATTCTGAAGCCTTGGCTTGATGCTTCAGTTGTAGGAGAAGAATGTTCTTCCCTTCCTCTTTTTGCTAACTTTTCTTGTGCAAGTGGAGTTTGCAAATTTGATGTAGAAACTTCCTTCTCTTCAGCCTCTTGGAGGGTTTTCTCTGTCCATTCCAACTGATTCTTATATCGTTCTATTTCAAGCATGGCTATATGGCGATATGTAGTGAACTTGTTTTCTAGCCTGAGTTTAGAAACCACTACCATTGGGTCATAAGACCATGTGAAACTGAGACCAAACTTCATCTCCTTTAATAATTTGTCTGCTTCCTCTCATGTTTCCCTGGTGTTACAGATGAATGGACCAACTTGGGCTTTCAGCTTGAATTGTGATTTCTTATTTTAGGCCACAAAGTGCACTTCATCTGCATTTAACCTTTGCCTTATGTATTCTAGTGAAAAGATTCTGATAGGCAGGTACTTGGGCAGTTTGTAGCGTGGAAGCTCACAATCATAAACCCTGATCTCTGTATAGTTTTGGTAGAAATACCAATCCCCTATTGTAGCTTGCTCAACCAACTATAATACTTTGACAATCTCCTCACTGATCCTTGGTACTGGAGTGCTACTCATAAGACTGATAGCTGGATGAATAAACAATTCTATGAACTGTTTATATGTAAACTCTTCCTTCTCCTTCATTCCCACTGAAGACTAGAATATCATTAATTTTTGATTTCCTTCCTCATCTAGTTTCTACAAAGTAAATTGGAATTTGTCTCCCTGAAAATATATAAAAAGGTATACAGGCACTGAAGCATACTTGAATACTTCTTGTAACAGCCCAAAATAAATATCTAATTAACTTATTAACATTAACTTAAATTAGAGTGGTCCTTACCTAGCCAAATAAACATGTAATTAATTAACTAAACTCAAACTATGAATAGTGCTTACCTGTGCTTACCTATGGTAAAAGTAGGCTTACCGCAACAAGGTTTTGGGGACAACTCTCCACCCAACGGTAGGCTCAATTTTGCAAGAATTTGCTACAACTGGCCACCCCCGAGCCCTCAATCAACGTACTATTTCCAGTGACTCCTAAGTCTTAGAACACCATTCTCCTAAGTGAATGCAAGATAGAATCTCGGAATGATGGAATGCAGGAATGCTTCTCATCTTCCTCACCATCTATTAAATAGAACAACATTGGAAGGGGAACCACATGCACACACTCCATGTGTCTACATGCAACTTTCTTTTGATTTTTAGCTTTCTTGTTTTATTTCTTTACTTTTCTTTTGATTTTTAGCTTTTCTTGTTTTATTTCCTTCTTTTTGATAGTTTTCTTGTTTTATTTCTATTTATTCTTATTTAGAGTTTTAGTATGGTTATTACTATTTTTATTTATTTTCTTTGTATATATTTTTAATATCATTTATTATTTAACATTTATGATTTATTATTTTTATTATTTATTATTTATTATTTAATTTACTTCATGTTGCCAACACCCTCTGCTGAACTAGTATAACCAGTAGGCATCGAAAGTCCCCAACACCCTGGGAAATCTCAAGGAATCTCTGTCCTTTTTCCCACTTTCGGCACCAGGCTAAGCCTGACCCGGTCTGTATCCTAGTCCAAGGCTGGCCCCAGGGCTCACGCCTGACTCAGACCTCATCTGCCCCAAGGCAGGCATCCGGTCCGGTACTCAATGACCCCGGGCATCTCGCAAGGCTGGGCCACTCCCTCCACAACTACGAAGGCGCACAGCCCTAGGCATCGAAGTCCTTTACATCCCTTCCAGACTTCGGCATCCCAATCCAATAACAGGCACCTAGCCTAGAACATCAGGCACTTGGCCTCCTCAAGATGGCCCCATAGCTCTTCAAGAGCTATCCATCAAGAGCTACACACAAGACAAAGGAACCACTGGCATATGTAGTGTTGATTGAGTTTTGTCCCCAGCCCATATGGTGTTACTTATTCTCCCTCGTGTGTATGGGCTCGCATGAGATCATCAAATAAACCGGCCCTCTCAGCCCATTTGTGGAGTCGTGTGAATCATCGCATCTCAACATGCATCCAATAGATTAACCATACCATCATAGTATCGTAAGAAATAATCCACATGCCAACTCTTGCATGTCATCATGAGAATGTTCATCTTTGTTAATCACAACATTATGAATATTAAGGCACTGCATGCTCATGCATGTCATAGATTTGTACGGAACTATCGCATGCTTAAGTTATACCATCAACATAATTATATCAAGACATATCATGAGTTCTCATAAATGAACCACATGTCAATAATCCTCATATTATAACATCATAATTCCTATGCCACGTTATGCATATCATATCCATCATGAGTATTGAACATTAAATACCTATCATCACGTAGTAAATGAATATGTCAATATACCTTGACATAACGTCATAATACATATGCATATCACTACTATCGTATGGATACCTTGTCACTATAAGAACCATATGTACATCATTATCTTCCTACCATGATAGCATGAAACATCGTCAATATGTTTACATCATTACTTTTCATAATTAGTTCGACTTCTTTCTACTAGGTAGTTGATCATTTACACCAATGGTATAATCATCTAAGTACATCATTAAATTTCATCTTGAGTCTTAATCTCTCGTCATATATTCTTCCTTCCCCAATGAAATTTTGGTGAAATTCATTGTTTAAGATATTACTATTAATACCATCATTATTTAAATCATCTATCTCAAAATTAAAATCCCTTGATTTTACATCCATTTACCCTTTGGCTTACTAATTCCAATACCGCTATATGCAATTGCATATAAACATTTTTTCATCATGATTTAAATTTATATCGTGCTTAATTTACCTATACGAGGATTTGTTGATCTATGTTGACTTATTTAACAATTAGCACTTCATCCACAAAAATATTTTCTTATCTCGTCGAGTTCATAAAGTTCGTATCTTAATACCACTTGATTGCTTTATCATAAATTCAGTTTCCTCAAGTTGGGCAAAAGACTCTTTCTTATTAAATAGTATCATTATTTTAGATTTTGAAACAGTTGGAAACACTACTACAATCATTGTGTATGAGAAACTTAAATGTGAGGTGTTATGTGGAAACAACCTCTTTTAACGTTATGGGAAGTCCTACTCATGAAATAATGAGTCAAGTACAATCTCTATTAATTGACTTTCACTTCTTTTGTCACTATGTACACAATCCTTCTCAAGGTATCCGTATAAAATTTCTAGCAACATTCCTTCCTATATCTTCCTCGTTTATTATCATCTGGTCATTATGCAACTTCACTAAATAAATATCTAATTAACTTATTAACATTAACTTAAATCGGAGTGGCCCTTACCTAGCCAAATAAACATGTAATTAATTAACTAAACTCAAACTATGAATAGTGCTTACCTGTGCTTACCTATGGTAAAAGTAGGCTTACCGCAACAAGGTTTTGGGGACAACTCTCCACGCAACCGTAGGCTCAGTTGTGCAAGAATTTGCTACAACTGGCCACCCCCAAGCCCTCAATCAACGTACTACTGCCAATGACTCCTAAGTCTTAGAACACCATTCTCCCAAGAGAATGCAATATAGAATCTCGGAATGATGGAATGCAGGAATACCTCTCATCTTCCTCACCATCTATTAAATAGAACAACATTGGAAGGGGAACCACATGCACACACTCCATGTGTCTACATGCAACTTTCTTTTGATTTTTCGCTTTCTTGTTTTATTTCTTTACTTTTCTTTTGATTTTTAGCTTTTCTTGTTTTATTTCCTTCTTTTTGATAGTTTTCTTGTTTTATTTCTATTTATTCTTATTTAGAGTTTTAGTATGGTTATTACTATTTTTATTTATTTTCTTTGTATATATTTTTAATATCATTTATTATTTAACATTTATGATTTATTATTTTTATTATTTATTATTAAGTGATTTATTTATTATTTCTATTATTAATTATTAATTATTTTTATTATTTATTATTTATTATTATATTATTATTTATTATTTATATTATTTATTATTTATTATTAAGGGGAGGGATATTACACTTCTTCAGTATGAAACTTGACAAATTTCTCATGTATTGCTTCAGCTAGGAACTAACTAAAATCATAAATAATAATGGGTTTAGAATCAGCAGAAAAGATGGACAAGAAACCAAGGATGGCTTCATTAACATATTGATCAGAGTTGTAACCAAGAAAATAGGACAAAATAGAGGTGATTTGCTTGGTTCTACTAGGCAACATGGATGAATCATAAGGAGGGTTTCTTTTAGGCAGAGGACTATCAACAACTAGAAAAAGTTCAAGGGTCTGGGATCTTTTAGTAAAGTCTAGTTTTTGATAGGCTTTTATCAGGTTCTCATGGGAAAAAGGATGAGTTGGTGTAGTAGAAGGGGCCTGCAACATTTTCTCAATGGACTCAGAATTGATTAAACAAAGGATTTATCTTGTGGGTGAAATAATTACTCTCTAACTGGGATCATAAGATTCATGGCATTTCCTCACAAATTCAGGTGCTTTGTGTATCTGAGGGAAAATATAGTGAGGGAGTTGGGTGTCCCAGAGCCCTATCTTATCTATCTGATCAATTATTTGATCTTCCATCCAGCAATAGATTTCATATAAATCAAATTGAGAAGAAGTCTCAACGATTTTACAATCTCTGTCGACCAGTGGGGTATGATGGAAGTCGACCTATGGATGAACCAAGGGATTTGGGACTTTTGCAATTTCTTTTTTGTTAGGAGGAATTTTGTCAAATGAATTGCAGACTAAGAATGATGGAAATAGGTCTGAAATAGAGTGATCACAATCAAAACAGTATAACTGTAAAAGAAGCAAGTGGACTTGGATGTCAGTTTCCTGAATAGGAAAAATAATTGCTTAATGTCAAACAGTGGTTGAGCTGTAGGGAAGAAACCTTCAATGATCAGTTTGGTTACAGAAATGGACTTTGTAACTATTTTTTTGAATTAATAGGGTTTATAATGGAAAAATTGGAGTAGGGGTGGCAATGAATGGTTAAATTTTGCATTAATTATCCAACGGGGTTAATGAACGGGTCTTTGAATCATAAATTCACGGGAGTAGAATTGAATGGATAATGGATAGGCGGTAGTTGATTGGATGGTAGACATGAGATGTTGTGTGACATTGAGAATGACGTGGAGCGGTGGTAAACGATCGCTTATATACCGCGTTCGGGACTAAGGTGAGGCGGTAAGTAGTTTCGGGATTTTAATTGCTAAAACACTAAAACATGGACAAGGTTGTTTATGACGTCAGTTTAGGAAACTGCCCATTTCCCCTGCCCCCCGCCCCCCCTTGACCCCCCCATTGATAAAGTTCGGACGGTGAATGAGGGCCGAGGAGGGATGTGGGCCATCAGATCTTGTGCAAGTATGCAAGATGAAAGGTAAGGTGGGGGGTGTTTAACACATGAGGCATAAGTGATGGTGGGGTCATGACTTTGAGGGTGGATGTGACAACTGCAGGTTATGGTGAACAAATGAAGAAATGGAGACATTTATGAAATAACATGGATGCTTTTAAAACTTACGGTTAATTAAAACCCATTATTGAATGCATAGCTTTCCAATGTTACAACTTAGGATAAAATCAATTTGATGCTCCAATTACATTTCACATGTCTACCTACCCTTTTACTCCTAACATATTTATTTATCTATCCTAGTGCATTTAAGCTAGCAACTCAATATTTCCTTTTTATGACTAATCTATCTCTATCCCTTATTTCCTCCATTACCTCAGATTAAACTGTTGAGCCAATTTTATTTTCTACCTATTTACAATCAAATTTAAATCAAATCCAATCATGATTAAACTGTATAATTGGATCAAATAAAATAGTGTGGCATCTAAACAAACTGCACACAACTATTATTAGCAAAACGGAACTAGATTAAGAGTAGTGCCATTTAGATTTGCAACACTTTCAGAGTTTATTGTTGTTGGATTTTCTTTCTAACCTAACATTTTATTTTTTCCTTCATTTTTTGGGCATCTATTCCAACATTTTATTTGATATGGACTTTTTTATTAAAAATCCCCAACATTTTTTAAATCAATATTCTTTTTTTCCATATCCTATCTAATACATTTTTTAAATATATTTTCATTTTTTGACTAATTGATTCTAACTTACCCAAACTAAAAAAATTCTACATCATCTGCTCCAACTGGGGACTGCTTTCTCCTTTAAAACGCAAAGAACCTGTAGATCCATGTGCCTTCTCCTCAGGCTATGGAGTCTTTGCTATAGAAAATCACACTGACATCTTGAAAAGTAAAACAAACCGGAGTTTTTACAGTGATAACAATGAAATATACTTCAACTTATCAGTACTGAATGTAATGCTTGAGGAACCTTTCATTAATAGGATAAGTGGAATATAGTCCCTAAAGATTTTGTAGCACAAAAGTGTTGTTTCCCTTTACTTCATCAATAGCTAAAGGTCCAAACCACAGGTTATCAAACTTGCCATGCTTTCCCTTATCTTCTCTTCTGGTATCCCATCTAAGAACTAGATCACCTTCCTTGAAGTCCCTTTCCCTGGCTCTTCTGTCAAATAGGCTCTTCATCTTATTTTGATACTTTTTCAATTTATATTGAAATTCATCTATGTTTTCATTTAGTTAAATAATCTGATTTATTCTCCTTGAAAAATCAACAGGTTCATCTGTTGAATCCTGCAGGAATTTTAAAATAGGGAAGGCCAAATTAGTAGGGAAGATTGCATATTTCCCATAGACTAACTAAAAATAAGATTTTCCAGTAGATCTCTTTGGAGTAATCATGTTTTCCCATACTGCATAAATTAGGTGATAATCCTAGCTCTTTTTATGATCTGCCAAAGTCATTTTTATTACCTTCACCAATCTTTTATTTGAGGATTTTGCAAGGCCATTACCTTGAGGGTAATATGGAGTTGAATGATGCAATAGAATCTGATATTTCTGCCTAAACTCAATCATCTTGACATTGGAAAATGTTGCTACATTATCAGTAATAATTTGAGTTGGGCAACCAAATCTAAATAAGATGTTTTCTTCAATTAATTTGATTACTACTGAATCAGTAGCATTTCTTACTGGGATTGATTTGACCCATTTAGTGAAGTAGTCTGTTACAGTGAGGATCCATCTATGCTGATTAATTGAAGTAGGGTGAATCTCTCCAATAAAATATAATCCCCATTGGAGAAAAGGCGTTGAAGCTATTGTTGGGATTAGTGGAAGAGCTGCTAATTTTTGCTTACCAGCAAACATTTGACAGGGAACACAACTTTTGACCTTTTCTCCTACCTGTAAGACCAATGTGGGCCAATAAAATCCCACACTTAATATCTTATATGCTATTTCTCTCCAACCATAATGTCCTCCACAAAATCCTGTGTGAAACTGGTCAATGATTCCTTCAGTCTCTGATTATGTTAAACACAATAGAAAAATATTAAGTGGGTCTTTCCAATATAGATTTGAATTTATGATATAGTACTTGATTGCTTTTAATCTGAGAGTTTTAAACTGACTTTTGGAGAATGATGCTGGACATTCAAAACGGATCAAGAAATTTACAATGTCCTGATACCAGTTTGATAACAGAAATTTGGCATCAATGTGTAAGGGGTTGATCTGATCTAAAGGTAAAGGTTCTTGTGGATTCTTTTCTTCAGGATGAAAGGAAGGTTCTTTTGGATTCTCTTCATTCAAATTTTGGGAAGGTTCTTGTGGATTCTTCCCTTGTATTTCCAAAACAAAATGGATTTTGAGCACTTTACAGTTGGATTCAGCTAGAAGCTTAGCTAATCCTTGACCCTTTATTAGCTTTGTGGTTTTGATAGTCAGAACAAACTCCACAATTTGAGTGATCCATCTACCTCTCTTCCCATCAGTGTCAAGTTGGGTTAAAACAATCTTCATAGCACTGTTAGGAACATAAGAAGTAATGGATGAATGTAGGACATACATCCTGAATGATTTCAAGGCTTGAATAAGGGCATAGGCTTGCTTCTCAATTATGTCATACTTAAGCTCGGAATATCTCATAACCTTACTGAAAAAGGCTATGGGTTGGTCATGGGAATCTTCATTCTTTTGTAATAAAATAGTAGCAAGGGTTGTTTCTGAGGCAAAGAAAAAGATACAGAATGGTTTGGTATAATCAGGGCTAGCCAAGGTTGGAGCTTCAGAGATAGCCTTCTTGATTTGATCAAATGCATACCTGGAAGAGAAAGTCCATTTAACTTCATGATCCCTTCGGAGCATATCAGTTATGTCTTTTATAATTTCAGCATAATTAGGGTTTAATCTCCTTAAAAAAATAATATTTCCTAGAAAATATTGAATCTCCCTCTTATTTCTAGGTAAGGACAATGTTTTAATGGCAGATACACGTTTGGTATCAATCACCACTCCTTCCTTTGATATTATATGGCCTAGCAGTTTTCCTTCTTTGATAGCAAACAGAGACTTTCTTGGATTTAGTGATATTCCAAATTTCCTACACCTATCAAAAAACTTCCTCAAATACTTAAGATGTTTATGATCAGAATTAGAAAAAACAGTTATGTCATCAAGATAAATGACTACAAATTTATTTAGCTGACCCACAAAATCTAGGTCCATAGCTCTCTGAAATGTTGCTCCAACATTAGATAAGAAAAGGGCATTCTAGAGTACATAATGTACCTTAGGGTGTAGTAAAGGTTGTCCTCTCTCTGTTTGCTGGATCAACATTTATTTGATTATAACCTGAAAAACCATCAAGCATAGAAAGTCTTTGTGCTCCTAAGACCATTTGAAGTAACTGATCCATTTTGGGTAAAGGATAGTTATCTTTTAATGATGCTTTGTTCAAATTTCTAAAGTCCACACACAGTCTGATTTCTCCATTCATCTTTCTAACAAGAACTAAATTAGCAACCCAATTAGAATACCTAAGAGGGAGAATGATCTAGGCATCTAGCATTTTTTTAATTTCCTTTTCTACAGTTGGTAGAAGAGCATGATTAATCCTCCTAAGTTTCTGTTGATAAGGTTTTGCTTCTGGTTTTAAAGGAATCTTATTTTGTATCAATGAACTGTCATAAGTCTTTAGATCAGCATAAGTCCATGCAAACACATCTTTGTAATTTTGAAGTAACTTAAGGAATTTAGTTTTGATTTCAGGATCTAGAGATGCACAGATTTTGATGTTTTTAATATCATCATTTGTTCCAATGTTAATTTCCTCTATGTCATCTGGTGAAGAAATTGATTGTGGGTTTCTGAGGACATCATTTTGATCAAACAACTTCTCTAAAGGAATTAGACCTTTGGGAATGAATTGTTAGATAATTGAATGATATCATGATCAACAATTTTTGAATTAAAATTTGAATTAGCATTTTCATTTATGTTTTCAGTTGATTCTTTTCTATCTTCATCGACTTGTAGAACTGAAAATTCATCTATAACCTAGAGAAAAGATTTCATTTGTTCATCATCTTCATATATCTGCCAATATTTTAGATTGTCTGGGATGGATGGTTTGTATTTGACTTGTATTTGATAGAGCACATTAGTATGATAAGGAATTTTAAAGGAACTAGCAGAAAGAACCAAGGAATCTGCATGAATATTCTGATCTCTTGGAATATAAGTCAAATTGAAAGCATTAAAGAAATTTTCAACTGAATCCCAAACCTCATTTCGATAAGATCTAAGGCTAGGATGTTTTGTTTCACAAAGATTTCTAACTTTTTTAACGATGAGCTCTGAGTCAGTGAAAACGCTCAGGTTTTGAACCTTTAAGCTCTTGTCTAATTGGAGTCCTAAAAGGAAATCTTCATATTTAGCTACGTTATTTGTAACTTCAAAATCAAGTTTGCATGATTGTGTAATATTTTCTTTTTTCTGGTGAGATTAAAACTACCCCAGCTCCTGCTCCATCCTTAGTACAAGAATCATCAAAGAATAGTGTCCATACATCAGTTTGATTTGATACAGGACTTTCAACTACATCTTCAATTTTTACTTGAGTTTCATGTGTTTCGTTTGAAGAGAGTTGAAAACAACCAAACTCTTGATCAATTGCATAAATGGGCTGGTTCCTTGGTTGATCTTGTTAGTTTCGGTATCTTCATCCCTCCATCAATGATCAAATTTCTCTTTTTGCATGCATATTAGGTGTCCCATCTGATCAGCTGCATTCCATTAGGTCATGGATCAACTGATGGTAGTGGTTCATTGTCAAATTTCCCTCATGGCATTTACCTGTTGGCCTGTTTTCACATGTTGAGGTCATTTACTGTCATTTTATTTCATTCCATTTACCAAAATCAATTCTAGGGTTTTAGGTCTCACTAGGTCTAGGGTTTGCCACCATGGTCATCAAAAACTCAATAAAAGGTCAGAAGGCACATGAGGAGGTCTAAAAATTTCATAAGATCAAAATTTCACTGATGATATGCTCAATAAATGATTTTTACCTCAAAACTCTGTTTTGAGTTGAAAACACTATTTTCCAAGCAAATTTGCAGTGCGCTACGCATCAGAGGCAGTGCGCTATGCATCAGATTGGCGCTACACATCAGTGACTTTTTGCCAGTGTTAATTCGCACGGGCACTATGCATCAAGAGGGCATTATGCATTGGGCCCAGTGCGCTGCGCATTAGTCCAGAACTTGCCAAAATGTTCCAAATCGTTCAATAACCCTAAAAAATGCTACATTGTTATTCTACAAGTAAGTTATCATTTTCCTAGAGCTGAATTTGATCTCATACTTGTGTTCTTCATGAGTTTTGCATTTTGAAAGTGAAACCCTAGCTTGTCTTCGTTACTTTCCATTTCATTGTGCAATCTTCACTCCATAATCACAAACAACACCATTAAACCCTTTTCCCTCTTCCATTTGCCTAAATCACTCCATTTATCCCATTTTCCATATTCCACTCCCCTAAAACAACTCATTCCCTTCATCAAACCCTAAATCCCTCACAAAACCCTAGTTTCCTAAAACCTATCCCTTCATTCCCCAACTCCTTTTCCCATTAGTAAAATCTCTTCATACTCATCTCCCTTGTCCTCCCTCATTTCTATTTTCCACTATATTATCATCACATCACTTCCCCAAGACAAGCACCAAGCACCATGGCAAGAAATAGCGAGTCAAGTTCTTAGGGAGAAACACTAAGTGACAGTTCAAGAGAAAGAAATGTACAACCTAGGAGACCTCGTAAGGGTGGAAAGCATATCAGAGAAGAACCTATTAGCATGACTAAACTACTTGCTTGCCCCCTTGCTATTAGTTGTTTAGGATACCAGTCTTGTTTTGAGTTTTGTGAGATGGTTGAGAGGGTTAAGTACCATCATGAGTTAGCAAGGCAGTTTGTCATAAACATGGAGAATAATTTGGTACACCTTGCTGGGATCAATTTCACTCTTTCACCGGCTATTATTGCAAAAGCCACTGGAATGCCAGATGTAAGGGAAAAGTGGAACAAAAGGCAGAATATCAGCAAGCAGCATTATGAACCATATATTAAGGCCAAATGTCATAGTAAACTGAGCAGGGTGTTTTATTTCAAGTTCTTGGAGGACCGGTATGTTCCACTTATGAAACTTATCATCAAATACTTCACATGTGAGGGTAGGTTCTCCAGACTCTATGCCTACCATATCAGATTACTTATGCACTTCACCAGGGTCAGAATGATGAGTATTCCATATTTCATATGAAAAAACATAAGGAGGATGACTGTGATTGCAAAAAGAAAACCATACCCACAGCAGCTCAACAGTGTTTATCACTTTGTTGTCATCAAAATTGTTGTTGTGCATCAACTCACTTAGTTTGGACTGTCATGGGAAACTTTCATTTCCCATGAAATCTTCAAGGGGCCTCAAATTTTTGTAGATCCTCAAGAAGAAGGTGAACCTTCTGGGCAACAAAAAGAGCCTAAAATCAAAACTAAAGAGGCTCACATTCCTGTGTTTATAACTTATGAGAAAGGCACCAGGAGGCTTTTTGCAGCTGCCAAACAAGTATTATCTCCACCAAGGATGGAAGGGGTCTTGGTTTATTCACTGGATCACAGGCAAATGCTATCTTCACCTGGGGTGAAAGGGGTTTTGCCTTCTTCTTCAGCTAAACAGGTACAAGACAAGGACAAAGGAAAGCAACAAGTGCATGGTGAAGGGCCTACTAAAGGGCAAGACAAAGATTTTGTCTTAGTTGACGAGGATGACATTGATTTGGGCTCTCAAAGCTCAAGACTCAAGGATATGATCATCAAAGAGAAGGAGGTTGAAATTTTGGTCTTATCACTTGACCTTGAGAGGGCTAAATGGATAATTAACTTCCTTTAGCAAGAAAATAAGCAACTGGAGGAAAAACAAGCAATCATGGAGCTGCAAACAATTAGAGAAAACCAGCAAGTGGCAAAAAGAAGAAAAAACAAGATGACATCCCTAGAGCAAGAAACTGAGGCTGACCGAGAATCATGATTGGAAAGAGTAAATATCCACCTTGAGAAGATACTTGATAAGTCTAACAAGGAGAAGAAAATGTTTCACCATATGGCTTATCATTATTTAGCTCGGAATAAAATTTGCAAGACAAGGATAAATGGCCTAAAAGCTAAGTTAAAGAGAGCCTTGAGAGCCAAAAAGGAAAAAGACAAACTTAGAATTTTGGTTGAAGCTTCCTTGGCTTAGCAAAGCAATTAGTAGGCTTTCCTCTTGCCAAATTTGAAGCAATTTTGAAAAAAAATTGTCATTTCACAATTTTTAAATGCAAAATACAGGAATTTTCATCTGATGCGGCACACCACCCGCACTATGCATTGAGTTGGCTAGGAATTTAGCAAAATGGATTATGTTTTTGGATTCCTCATGAAAAAATAATGAAACCCAGAAAGTTTCATGAAATTTTGAGGAGATCTGGGTCACCTAAAGGGCAAGAAACACCTAAAAATGACCCTCTGCCACTTTTTGGACCCATAGAAACTAGTCTTGGGATAAATGAATTTTGAAGGGGCAAATGGGCTCCAAATCCAAAAATTCCAATTGTCCTAGAAAGTAGACAGGTAGAGATTTCTCGCAAGTGATCTTAGGCTTGATTTGGTGAAGTGGAAGGCCTTCAAAAGCAGCCTGGAAGTGGCGCTATGCATCAGGCTTAGGGCGCTACGCATTAGGCAAAATTTTGCCAATTTTGCCTTAAATCTCATAATTTCACCTAGTTTGTTACCAATTTGACTTTTTCTTCCTTCTCTAGTAGATTGATGATGTAATTTGATGTAAATTGATGTACTATGATGTCAAAATGATGAAAAATGACTTGAGAAGGTAGATGCATTAGTTAGAGTTGGTTTGAGGATGAATGAATCAATTTCCATAGTTTTAGAGGCAAGCTGTTCCACTGCCTATTTTTTAGTTCCTAGTTTAGATCTTGTTGAAACAGCTCCTTGACTCATGGATTCGACCCCTGATGGCTAGCATAGGTGGTTTGATGCCTATATCTTGTACTTTCTTAGTCATTTGTCAAGGTTGGATGCTTGTGGATGCATTGAGCTACTTTGTACATCACTTCTGCAGTTTGGCAAGGAAATAAACCAGGGTTTTGCAACATTTTGTGGGATTTTTGTGGTCATGTGAATTAGAATTGTTTTCTCCTCTGTTATTTAGTTTATCTTATGTTTATATGTGCCATCATCTCTCTTTTTCTGCATAACTAAATGAATCAAAATTAAAGGGTGGAATTCATTGATGTTCAGTGCTCTGCCTTGGGGTTTATTTAGTTTTAAATGTTTTCTGCTATTTGAAGAGGACTCATGACACTTGCATGCCCTCTCCAACTCCTTTCCAATCTTTATACTCACCATCACACCCAATTCAAAGTGCTAAAACAATTTCCTACCTTGCCCCACAGAAACCTCTGCAAATCTGAGTTGATTTCCCAGACCCAAAGCTGCCTTCCTCATCTGATCCAGCAACCAACCATCAAAATTAATCAAAATCTTCTGAACATATACCTAGCATAAAATTAGTATTATTATTAGTCATCTCAAAGCCTTACTTGCGATATTTTCTTCGAGATTGACAAGGAGAGAGCCCTCTCCCGACCTGGTAGGGCTAGCTACCAGGTTAAGCATGGTTTGATGTTACCCTAGACCTGCCTTCCTTCAGCCTGAGGTAGATTTAGGCTATAATAGATATGTTTTGCAAACAGTGTGCACAAACCTTACCTCTCTATATAACCTTAGCTTCTCTCCCCCATAAATAGGAATTGTGGCATAAGACATGTCCATCTGAAGAGTTCCCCCTAATTTGGCACAATAGAAAGGAGCATTCCAAATTTGGGAGGGATATATGTGACAACTATATCAAACACTACACTTTTCTCTAGAATTTTGGAAAGGGTGACTACTAAATCCTTAATCAATCCTAAGCAAGGAACTCTTTTGGAATCAAAAGTGTACAAATCATGATAGGATCTAGTTATGTCAAGCTTTAAATGGTCTGTGATAGCTTTTGGCATCAGGTTATGTGATGCTCTAGAATCAAGCATACAATTGTATAACATGGAATCATTTGTCTTAAGAGTTACATAGAAATGGGGCACTATTTCATCAATCATATTTGAACTAGGACCAAAGATAACTACTGGTTTTTAATCTTGAAGACTAATGATATCACCTTCAGCATCAACCAAGGTGTTTTGTATCCATTTGGAGACTTGAATTTTACACCCAGGGTTTTTGAAAAGTTTTGAAAGTGGAATTGGGATTTTAACTCTTTCTAACTCCTTTTCAACATTAAGTGTAGTCAAAACATTCTTTTGATTTTGAATAGTATCAGTTGATTGATTTAATGGTCGAATAATAGTTGTTTGAGTTTCAACAGCTTTGGTATGGGGTTCAATTATTGGAGGTTCCTTAGGAGGTCTTCCAGGGCTAGGTCTAGGCCTAATATCATATCTTTTGTTCAACTTTGTAATTAGGAATTTAGAGAAGGCATGGTATTTAAAAACCTGTGAGGACTCTTGATCTTCTTGAACCTCTTTTTGTTGTGAGAGGGGAATAATAGCAATCTGATTAGAAGAAGTGTCCACATTATTAATGTCTTCAGTGATAGTCATAGTATTGTCACCAGGTTGTTGATCATCGATCAATAGAGGAGTTGGGACCTGATGATCATTACTAGGTCTTTGAAGAATTTGTAATTGTGAATTTCTTTTGTATTGACCTTGATTTTGATTTTGGGGTCTAGTAACTATTTGTTGACCTATTCTAGGTTGAGTCTCAATCTTCAAAATTCTATTAGATATATCTCTAATAAGAGAAGTTATTTCATCTATTTTAGAATCTTCAATTTTAATTTTAGAAGAGGTTGAAGCCTCTTGACTAGTTTTAAGTTTTGTTTGTGCTTTTTCCTCTTTAGCCTTTAAGGTGGCTAAGGCAACCCTATTTGCTTCCACCTCTATAGTATTAGTTTGCATGTCTTCAAGAGTTCTTGAAGTTATTTCTCTTAACATTATAGAAAAATCATCTTCAAAAGCTTTTGAAAACCTAGATTTGGCTTCTACTATAGGGGGTTTGCAATCAGGGGGCATATTATGATAAAGTTTGTTGAACCTTTTGATAAAAGCAGAGACAGGTTCACCAAAATTTATTTTAAGTTCTTCGAACTCAGTCAAAAAGTAAAGAGAATCTTTTTTCACTCCCCATTGATTTTTAAATACATTTGTTAGTTCTTCCCAATTTCTAATGGAATTTGCAGGTAACTGCCTAAACCAAGTTCTCACATTTCACTCAAGAGACTGAACAAACAACCTCATGTAAACATTCTCCTTTTCTATGTTCATGTTATCTGCAAAGTCTAAAACTGCTTGAATATGGTCCTCAGTTGAGGGACCTGCTTCTCCATTATACCTAGGAATGTGTTTCAAATATCCATTTGGAAAAGCATCAAGGATTGGAGGTAAAACTAAAGCTGCATATCTTTCCTGTACAATGGGTTGGAATGCCATAGTAGAAGATGATGTATGAGATGTTTGCAAGGATGATGATAAAGAAGAGGAAGATGGTGAAAGAGGGGGTGGGAGTGAATTAGGAGGAGATAAAGAAGGTGGATAAGTACTGAATGATTTCAAAGGAGTCTTAATAGCAAACTTATGGACCTGAGAATGCATACCTTCATTTGATTCAAAGAGTGGATTAGAATATATGGAAAAGGTCCCTTCAAGTTGTTTAGAGGTAGAAGATTCAGGTTGTTTAGAGGTGTAACGAAATGAGTAAGTAGTGGGAGATATAAAGTCTATAGGTTTGTATTTAGGTAAATGAACACCCAGGTCAGACTCAAATTTAGGTGATCCTAGTGGAAGTGGGGGTTCTAGATGAGATTCAAGTGAATTAATAAGGAAAGTTGATTTACAGTCAACTCCCCTATCTAAGAGTTTAGAAACCCTAGGTGTTAAGCGAGAGTAATCTAGATGGGATGGAATGTTACTATAGGGATCAAATTGGATTATATCTTCAGCATGTAAGGCTGAAGTGGAAGAAGAATATTGATGTCTTCTTTTGGAACTGGCCTTTCTCATAAGCTTTTTTGGATCTGATAGAGGACTAACTGTGCCAGATTCAGAACGAGATATAGTGTGCTTAAAAGGTGCCAATTTGGAACAGTGGAGTCACCAAGTAAAATATTTTTACCTATCTAGACCTTTAGTAAACTTAAAGTAATAGGATATTTATCATTGCCCTAGGAAAACTTAAAGAAATTCGAGTCCCCAGCAACGGCGCCAGATTGATGTTGTATCTCCAAGATGATAATTGTCAGCTATCATGCCAGGGCATCTAAGATAATTGTTTTGGGAGTTTTGTTTTAATTTGGAGGACCAATGTATGAAACAAATATAAAACAATGATGCCTAACCTTTTGAATAATATTAATATTAACACAGAGGGTTGCTATTAAAATTCACACATTGATATAGATTTATGTTGGTGAGCAGAAACAGAGAAATGATATGACTTTTACAATATTCAAATTGAACATCAAATAATCATGAGTATGAAAACCTTTAAACCATGTTCATAAGGTTTAACAGAATGTGATTAAGTTTACAAAAGATGCTGATGATTTAATAATTAAGAGGGAATTAATTAAAAAGATATTTAATATAATTCATACTCTCTGTAGATGATCACTTTAGAAGCTTATAGGAATAGATTGAAACTCAATTATTCCTACCTAGTTATCTCTGTAAAACATAAGAATATAAAGAAAAAAACTCTGAATATAATTGGAAAAAATTACAGGAAAAACGAAACTATATGAACCAGAATTCAGAATCCTCAGCATTGTATTAATGTTTTAGGAAAGTCAAGTACATTTAGTGTCTAGAAATGCTTCTTCAAGGGTGCAACCCTTAATAACTCATGAAATAGAGTTATTTATACAATAATATAAATATGAAAATATCTCAAAATATTTTACAAAAATAGGTGATTACAAAATCAAAAATATAAGCTGCTAGTTGATGTGGCACTATTTTGTTGCTGAGCTATTGATGACAGTTGCTGGAAACATTGAAAACTGTTGAAGCTATGCTGACTTTTCCTTTAAAAGATGAATGTTTTTAGATCACCCTTTAGTCAAGTAATTTTGTCAATTCTTCCCAACGTTTCTTTTATGGGATAGATATCTTAGTTACTCTTCTGTAAATTTCATCCATCTCTATATATTTAGTAAAAGTGGATTTTACTAAAAATATGTGTCTGATTTCATTCAAAATAAATATAGTATCCTTGAGTGCATTTATTATAAGTGTTGGTGTTTTTTAACCTCTTATGTTTGAAACTGAAGCTGCATGTTTTCCCACCTCTGTCAGCTTTTGAACATAATCCTCAATTGGCATCAATTTGTCATTAATCACAAGCATGGAGGGCAAACCCTTGATGGTCATGGGTTCTATCCTACTGAAAAACAATTGAACTATGGTATTAACATTGCTGCACTTTTCCTGCAACTGAAGGATGAGGTTTTTCTTGGTGATGATATTCTTTACCTCCAATATAGTTGTTGTTCTATCACTTATGTCTAATTCCTCAAGCTCATAGCTGTATTTGGAATTCAGGAACTTGATGATATCAGAAGCAATTTCTAGCATGTTGTCAAGCTACTTAGTAATAGTTTCAACTAATTTCTGAGCTTTCTCCAAGAGATTCTTCTGATCAAAAACTATCTTGATATAGGGCCAAATATCCTTGATTGATTCTATAATTTCTTCCCACAAAGCTTCCTTTCCCAAACCCAATTTGTTTCCAATGAAAGAATCCTTGAGTTCTGTTTGTAGTACTTCAATATGACTTTTGACACGGTGCAACTCAGCTGCATGTGAATTGTCTGCTACTAACTTCATAAGTTGTAACTCCTTGGGTTCATCTTTTAGTTTCTTAATTTCTCCTGTCTAGATAGCTAGGTTCTGAACAACTTCAGCAAGCTGTTTAGCTCCTTCTGTTGTAGTTGTAGTTGATGTTGTAGCTGAAGTAGAAACCTTGGTGGTAGTAATTGCTACAAGGGGGACTATATCCATTGGAGTTTGCGCTTTTTTAACAACTTCCTCTTTTTCCTTGACCAATTTCTCCATATGCTCCTCCATTTGTTTTATCTGCAGATTTTGTTCTATGATGAGCTTCATCATGTCAGACTTCTGATTTTCTATTTCTTTAATTTATTTAGCCATTGGGTCCTTAGAGGCTGGAAATTTGAGCTTCTTCTTTAATGTTGCAACTTCAGCATTCTTCTTCTTAATAAGCTCTTCTACAATGTTTATGTTGGAGGGATCATATCCCATCTTCAGCACTAGATTTTCCAAGGATTGAATTTTGGTGTCCTTTGCTAATGAGGAGACTTTCTCCAACTTATGTTGTGACTGAGTGTTGGCCAAGGTAACCTATATTTTTGAAAAACTCATGGCAGTGTTAGTCAAGGTGGAATAAATCATCTGCCTAGTTTGTTTGTGCATATCAATTTGGTCAATTGGATGCACATCCTTCACATTGAACTCAAAAGAAGTCTTCTTTTGATAGTGGTAAGCAGTCCTAGGCTATGGAATTTAGGATTGTAAGAAATCCATTTGCATCTTCCCCTTCTCAGAGTTAAAGACTGAGACAAGCCTGGCTTGAGAACTAGAATAATGCTTCCAGAATTCGGTATAAGTGTTCAACTTTAATTCTTCATTCCTCCATTTATTCTCACTGAAGACATGAAAAATGTCTTCCTCCTTATCCTTTAAAATGCCTCCACTAGTCTGAATTACCTACTGTTCATGAGAAGTAGTATAATGAGTTGGGGACTATGTAGATTGTCGACCAAACTATGTACAAAGCATAGTCTCTCCAAGTCCATCTAATGCTGCCTTTGGAGGTTCATTTGTTGCACCAAAAATCACAGAGATCCTTGGTATTTTCTTTCTATGCACAATTTTGAAGCCTTGGATTGATGCTTCAGTTGTAGGAGAAGACTGTTCTTCCGTTCCTCTTTTTGCTGACTTTTCTTGTGCAAGTGATGTTTTCACAATTGATGTAGAAACTGCCTGCTCTTCAACCTCTTGGAGGGTGTTCTCCATCCATTCCAACTGATTCCTATATCATTCTGTTTCAGGCCTGGTTGTATGGTGATATGCAGTGAACTCTTTTTCTACCCTTATTTTAGAAACCACTGCCATTTGGTCATAAGACCATGTGAAACTGAGACCAAACTTCATCTCCTTTAGTAATTTGTTTGCTTCCTCTCTTGCTTCTCTCATGTTACAGATGAATGGACCAACTTGGGCTTTCAGCTTGAATTATGATTTCTTCTTTGCAGCCACAAAGTTCACTTCATCTACATTTAACCTCTGTCTTATATATTCTAGTGCAAAGATTCTGATAGGCAAGTACTTGGGAAGTTTGTAGGGTGGAATCTCACAACCATAAACCCTGATCTCTATATAGTTTTGGTAGCAATACCAATCCTCTGTTGTAGCTTGATCAACCCACTGTAAGACTTTGACAATCTCCTCACTCATCCTTGGTACTGGAGTGTTGCTCATAAGCCTGATAGTTGGATGAACAAGCAATTCTATGAACTATTTATATGTAAACTCTTCCTTCTCCTTCATTCACATTAAAGTCCAGAATATCACTAATTGTTGATTTCCTTCCTCATCTAGTTTCTATAAAGTAAATGGGAATTTGTCTCCTTGAAAATATATAAAAAGGTATACAAGCACTGAAGCATACTTGAATACTTCTTCAATATTAAACTTGACAAATTGCTCATGTATTGCTTCAGCTAGGAACTGATTGAAATCATAAATAACAGTGGGTTTAGAATCAGAAGAAAAGATGGACACGAAACCAAGGATGGCTTCATTAACATATTGATTAGAGTTGTAACCAAGCAAATAGGAAAAAATAGAGGTGATTTGCTTGGTTCTATCAGGGAATATGGATGAATCATAAGGAGAGTTTCTTTTAGGCAGAGGACTATCAACAGCTAGAAAAAGTTCAAGGGTCTGGGATCTTTTTGTAAAGTCTAGTTTTTAATAGCCTTCTATCAGGTTCTCATGGCAAAAAGGATGAGTTGGTGTAGTAGAAGGGGCCTGCAACATTTTCTCAATGGACTCGTAATTGATTAAACAAAAGATTTCTCCCGTGGGTGAAATAATTGCTCTCTAACTAGGATCATAAGATTCATGCATTTCCTCACAAATTCAGGTGCTCTGTGTATCTCAGGGATAATATAGTGAGGGAGTTGGTAGTCCCAAAGCCCTATCTAATCTATCTAATCAATTATTTGATCTTCCATCCAGCAATATATTTCATATAAATCAAATTGAGAAGAAGTCTCAACGATTTTACAATCTCTGTTGACCAGGGGGATATGATGGAAGTTGACCTGTGGATGAATCAGGGGATTCGGGGCTTCTGCAATTTCGTTTCCCTTAGGAGGCATTTTTTCAAACGAATTACACACTGAGAATGATGGAAATAGGCCTGAAACATAGTGATCACAGTCAAAACAATATAACTGTAAAAGAAGAAAGTGGACTTGGATGTTAGTTTCCTGAACAAGAAAAATAATTTCTTAATGTTGGACAGTGGTTGAGCTATAGGGAAGAAACCTTCAATGATCATTTTGGTTACAAAAATGGACTGTGTAACCATTTTCGTGAATTAACACGGTTTACAATGGAAAAATTGGAGTGGGAGTGGAAATGAACAGTTAAATTTTGCATTAAGTATCCAACGGGATTAATTAACGAGTCTTTGAATCATAAATTCACAGGAGCAGAATTGAATGGATAATGGATAGGCAACAGTTGATTGGATGGTAGACATGAGATGGAGTGTGACGTGGAGCAGTGGTAAAAGGTCACTTATATATCGCGTTTGGGACTAAGGAGAGGCAGTAAGTAGTTTCAAGATTTTAAGTCCCAAAACACTAGAACATAGAAAAGGTTGTTTATGACGGTGGTTTAGGAAACTTCCCATTTTGGACCCCCCCCCCCCCCCTCTAATAAAGTTTGGACGGTGAATGAGGGCCGAGGAGGAACGTGGGCCATCAGATCTTGTGTGAGTATCCGAGATGAAAGGTAAGGTGGGGGGTGTTTAACACGTGAAGTAGAAGTGATGATGGGGTCACAACTTCGAGGGCGGATGTGATAGCTACGGGCTATGGGGAATAAATGAATAAATGGAGACATTTATGAAATAACATGGATGCTTTTAAAACTTATGATTAATTAAAACCCATTATTGAATGCATATATTTCCAATGTTACAACTTAAGATAAAATCAATTTGATGCTCCAATTACATTTCACATGTATACCTACCTTTTTAATCCTAACATTTTCATTTATTTATTCGAGTTCATTTAAGCTAACAACTCAATATTTCATTTTTATGATTAATCTACCTCTATCCCTTATTTCCTCCATTAGCTCAGATTAAGATGTTGAGACAATTTTATTTTCTACATATTTACAATCAAATTTAAATCAAATTCAATCATGATTAAACTGTATAATTGGATCAAATAAACTAGTGTGGCATCTAAACAAACTGCACACAACTATTATTTGCAAAACTGAACTAGACTAAGAGTAGTGGCGTTTAGATTTGCAACACTTTCAAATTTTATTGTTTTTTTCTTTTCTTTCTAACCTAACATTTTTTTTTTGCCTTCATTTTTTAGGCATCTATTCTAACATTTTATTTCATATGGACTTGTTTTATTAAAAATACCTAACATTTTTTAAATCAATATTCTTTTTGTCCATATCCTTTTTTTTCCACTGGAAAAATCGTAATCTTTCATTGATTGGAAAAATTACATGTTGTAGATGCGTTTTGCATATGCTATATGTTCTTCCACCACACATGTGGGAAGCTGTAGTTCTATTACTGTCTATCAAAAAGAAAAATTCATCTCGCAAGATGTTATATATTGTCTTATATACATATTGCCACGTAGGGCTATCAGTTATAATATTTATCAGCTATATACAAAATTTTCAAAAAATATCTGTTCATATCAGATTTCATGGGTTGGCTTGTTGGAAATAATACTGAGAGGGGGGGTGAATCAGTATTATCTAGCAATTTAATAAATCTTCCTTATTTGATCTTTGAATTATTTTTGCATGTCAGTACCATAAAATAATGAGCATGAACAAAGAAAACAGATAGTCACACCAAAGAACACAAGATGTAAGGTGGAAACCCAATGTGGGTGAAAACCACCTGCTGCAATATGTCTCTATCTTCTTTCAAATTAGAAACTTCTTTTACAATGATTTTGTACTGGTGCATTCCTTTACGAGTACGCAGGCTGCAACCTGCAGAGAGCTACAACTCTCTCTCTCTCTCGTTTTCCAGTCTACTCCTGGAAGGGAGCTACAACCCCCTACTTCTTTTCATAAAGCATCATATGATCAACAAGTAACAGTTACAGTCCACTATAGATATCAGATCAGCAATAACAGAACTAACCCAGAACACTTTATCAACAGAGAAATTCAATCAACAGAACATCTTAAGACAGAGACGCAGTTTTTCCTTCTGTGACCTGCGACGAGACGCAGTTAACCTTCTGCTCCCCTGCGTCCACACGCAGCGATCCTTCTGCTGCGCTGTGTGCCCACGCACTGTTCCTTCAACTGCACTGTGTCCTGTTGCTGCAGGGACGCACCCAAAAACACTATCGCGCCGCGTCCTGTTGCTGCAAGGATGCACCCAAAAACACTATCGCGCCGCGTCCTGTTGCTTCAGGGACGCACCTGAACCTTGGTCTCCCTGCATCCCCACGCAGATCTCCAGGTACTGAACTGCGTCCCGGACGCACCTGAACTTCGTCTACCCTGCGTCCCCACGCAGGTATCCTCCTACTGCACTGCGACCTGGCGCACTTTCCTTTCACTGTACCTGCGTCCTTTCGGGTATGAATGATTTCAAGACTTTAAGTGTAACCCAAACAGTCAGATCTACAGATCTGATCTTGCGCCAAAGAGATCACGGTCCTTCAGTAGATTCGCCTTTTAGATCTAGACCAGATCTCACCTCATAAGATATTCAACCAAAGACATGCTAAATCCAAATGATCTCCTTTGCTTTATATAGTCAAGTTCCTCCTCAAAACATGGAACAATACCACGAGCCGATACCATAATAACACAATACCGTCGGCTAGATACCAAGAGTAAAACACAAGAAACCCCCACGTGAGCTTTTCTCTGCCTTGAAATGTGTGCACTGGGTGGACGCACCTCCTGAAAGGCTGGCCTGCGTCTCTGGACGCGGTCCCTGCATGGTGTACCTGCGGGTACGCACCTTATGAACTGATATCCTGCGTCTTTCTTAATTTTTCATAAATTGAGAGCCCTGTCATGGGAGTTGCCATCAAGTACAACATCTGTAACATATAGCCATACCAGAAATCATAATGCCAACAATCTCCCCCTTTGGACTTGATGGCAACCTTACAAACTTCAGCTTCATTCTCCCCCTTTGACATCAAGGGCAAAGGGTTATGCTCCCCCTAAGATCATGCTCCCCCTGAACCAGATCTGTAACAAAGAACCATAATCCTCCATGAAAGAGATAGAGACATATTGCAGCTATTTCCAAGATCTCCTTCTGACCATCCTCCATAATGCCAACAATCCATTATATGCTCCCCCTGAACCTGTACTATCAATCAGAAAAGGTTCAACAATAAGATGATGCATCAACAACCCCCAGCTTTTTCCTGAGGTACTCAAAAGTGTCCCTGGGCAATGGTTTGGTGAGAATATCAGCAACTTGTTCCTTAGAAGGAACATACTCCAACTTGACCTTCTGTTCAAGCACTTGTTCCCGGAGAAAATGATACTTGATTGGTATGTGCTTGGTTTTTGAATGCATAACCGGATTCTTTGAGATGCTGATTGCACTTGTGTTATCACATAAGATGGGGATAGGTGGTGTACATGTGATCTGAAAATCCTGCAAAGTCTGCATCATCCAAAGAAGTTGGGTGCAACAAGATGCAGCAGCAACATATTCCGCTTCAGCTGTAGACAAGGCAATCGAACTTTGTTTCTTGCTGAACCAAGATACCAGTCTGGAACCCATAAAGAACGCACCACCACTTGTGCTTTTCCTGTCATCCACGCTTCTGGCCCAATCTGCATCTGTATAAGCATGAAGAGTAAGATCTGTATCTCTAGGATACCATAAGCCATAATTTTGAGTCCCTTTAAGATATTTGAAAATTCTCTTCACTGCCTGAAGATGAGTCTCCTTCGGATTTGCCTGAAATCTTCCAACTATTCCAACTGCATGCATGATGTCCGGTCGGGTACCTGTCAAATATAGTAAACTTCCAATCATAGATCTGTAGGTTGGTTGATGTACTGCTGCAGATTCATCATTTGCACTGAGACTACATCCTGTGACCATGGGTGTACATACTGGTTTTGCATCTTCCATGCCATATTTCTTCAAAATCTGTTTGAGATACTTGGTTTGAGATAAAAATATTCCTCCTTCTTTTTGTTGGATTTGCAAACCAAGGAAATATGTCAGTTCTCCTAGCAAGGACATTTCAAATTCTTTCTGCATGACCGAGGCAAAGCTTTGACTCATAGCTTCTTCATTGCTGCCAAAAATAATGTCATCTACATACACAACAAGTATTAGCAATTTGTCATTTTCAACTTTTATATACAGATTGCTATCTGCTGAACCTTTTGAAAAACCTTGTTGATGAAGATATTTGTCCAACCGGTAGTACCAAGCCCTTGGAGCTTGTTTGAGACCATAGAGAGCCTTTTTCAATCTGCATACAAGATTTGGATCATTTCCAAGAATGAACCCATCTGGCTGTTCAATGTACACTTCTTCTTCCAAGTCTCCATTCAGAAAGGCTGATTTCACATCCATTTGAAATACTTTGAAGTTTTGAAAACTTGAGAGAGCAAGGAACATTTGGATGGCCTCAAGTCTTGCAACAGGAGCAAAAGTTTCTTCAAAGTCTATTCCTTCTTGTTGCGCATACCCTTTACAAACAAGTCTGGATTTGTTTCTAATTACTTCTCCATTTTCATTCAATTTATTTTTGAAGACCCATTTTGTTTCGATAACATTCTTATCCTTTGGTCTAGGAACCAGCTCCCAAGTGTTGTTCTTTTCGATTTGCTCAAGTTCTTCATCCATTGCTTTCACCCAACATTCATCTTTGCATGCTTCTTTCACATTTTGTGGTTCAGTAGAGGAGAGTAATGCCAAATAGCTTGAGGCTTCTGCAACTGTTCTTCTTGTTTGTACACCTGCTTCTTTCTGCCCCACAATCTGAGATTCTGGATGATTCTTCTGAACATATCTGGATGGAGTCTTTTCTTCTATTCTTGTTTGCTCCTCTGGCTCTTCTTGAGGTTCTTCTTCTTCATCATTCTGTCTTTGAGGGTAGCCTTCATCTTCTTCGATGTCTTCATGATGGACTTGCCTAGGAATGTATCCCTTCTCATCAACCACTACATCAATGCTGTCAACAATTCTGCCAAGTCTTTTATTGTAGCACTTGTATGCTTTGCTATATGGAGAGTAACCAAGAAGAATGCCTTCATCTGCTCTAGGTTCAAGTTTGCCAAGCTGCTCATCAGTATTCTTGATATAGCATTTTCTCCCAAAGATTTTGAAGTGCTTTGCTGAAGGAGTCCTGCCACTCCAAAGCTCATGAGGAGTTTGAGTGCTGTTCACCCGGACATTTGTTTTGTTGAGAATAACAACCGCAGCATGTGCAGCTTCACCCCAGAAAATTGCGGGAGTTCCTGATTCATCAAGCATAGCACGAGCCATTTGTTGGATTGTTCTGTTCATTCTTTCAACAACTCCATTTTGCTGAGGAGTTCTAGCTGTAGAGAATTCTCTCCTTATCCCATGTTCATCACAGAAATCGAAAAATTCATTTGAAGTAAATTCCCCACCTCTGTCGGATCTGAGGCACTTAATTTTGTGACCTGATTCATTTTCAACCAAGGCTTTGAAGGATTTGAATTTTTCGAATGCTTCATCTTTGTGCTTCATAAGTCCTAACCAGACAAACCTGGAGAAATTGTCAATAAATAATATCAAGTATTCCTCTCCTCTAGGTGTTCTTTTCCTGAATGGACCACATGTATCTGTATGTACTAGCTCAAGAGGCATGCTAGCTATTCCTCCTTTCTCTGGAAAGTTAGTTCTGGTTTGTTTTCCAAACTGACATGATCTGCATATTGTGTTGTCAGGAATTTTGATATCTGGAAGATCGCGAACTGCCTGATATTTGCATGCTTTCCTTATTTGTGAGAAGCTTAGATTTCCCAACCTTTGATGCCATAACCAGTGCTCTTCATCCTTGCTCAGATAGCATTATTGTTGTCCTTCTTCAAATATGTACAGATTATTTGGAGTTCTTTTGCCTTTGAGTACTGTTTTACCTGTATCAAGATCACGAACAAGACATCCATTCGATCAGAAAATAACCTCGGTTCTTTGATCACACATCTGGCTGACACTTAGAAGATTATGCTTCAATCCATCAACATACAAAACATTTCCAGCTTTGACCTTTTCTTTTAACTGAGCAATGCCTTTTCCTTTTATAGTTGCAGGAGTATCATTTCCAAAAGAGACTTTCTTTCCCTTTTCTAGAGCAGAATAAGATTCAAGTTTTTCTTTATCACCTGTCATATGCTTCGAACATCCACTGTCAATGTACCATAGATTTTCCTGTCCCTCTGCATAAAATGCTATTCCACATCTTTCTGTTTGAGGTTCCTTTATTCTCCATGTTTTGGTGCTTGAGGCTTGCTCCTTTTTCTGCTGAAACCTGCTCCTGCATTCAGATTCTTCATGACCAAAGTTATTGCAAATAGAACATTCGACTTCATTTTCAAGAACCGAAAAGTTGTTATAGGTCCTTTTTGTAATCCCTGTCATACTTCTTTGTTTTTGAGCTTCCCTAGTCATGATTGTTTTATATGCAACACATTGAGCTGCTTTGTGACCAAAGTTATGACAAGAAAAGCATTGTCCATTGAAGAAACTTCTGCGGTTATCGAATCTACCAGCCAACTGATTGTAATTTATATTTTCATCTATTCTTAGACCAAATTGAGAAGATTTTACCTGTGGCTGGTTCACCCTTAAGATGGATTGCCCTTGATAGTTTCTGTTTGTAATTCGTCCCTGCTTTACATGATGATCTTCATTGTTCTTTTGCTCATTTCTTCTTGCTGCATCAAGATAACTCTTTGAGGTGGATGCTTGAGAGGTTTCTCCATTGTAGCCCAGACCTGTCTTGTTTAGAGGAGACCGCTGCACATTGATAATCTTATCCAAAGTTTCAGATCCTTTGACAAACTTAAGATTAATAGCTTTTGTTTTCTCAATCTCTTTTCTAAGACCAACAATTTCTCCTTCTAGTTTTTCAAGATGTTTTTCCTTTTCATCAATTTGAAATTGTAGAGTATCAATGATCACATTCTTTTCTTCTATACATCTCTTGAGTCTAGTGATTTCATCATAAAGGTTATCCACATCTATAGCATCCATATAATCATCATCTTCAAATGCCATTAATAACTTATATTCATTACCTCGTTCATCTTCATCACTGTTTGATAGACCATCACTATCTTCATGGGTGTAGTAGCTTTTCTTATTTGCACTTTGTTTCTTGTTCCATCTAGCAGGTTCCTTTCCTTTATCCTTATAAGGACATTTTGCAGCATAATGACCTACTCTTCCACAAGCAAAGCATTTGAAAGGTAGCTTACCTCTAAACCTTCCAGAACCCCTTTGAAGATTTCTAACAAAATTTGATTCTTCTTCCTCTTCTTCTGGAACATGGCCTGCTTCATAGTAATCTTCTTTGCATGATGCCTTGAAAGCAGCTTCCCTTCTGTCTGATGGTCCTCCCTTTCTCATTTCATAAGTAGTTAGAATTCCATGTAGCTGAGACATAGTGAGAATTCGGAGATTTTCCTTTTCTTCTATTGCAGATACTTTAGATTCAAACTTGGGGGATAATGATCTTAGAATCTTTTCAACTACTATAGCCTCTTTTATTTCTTCACCCAAATTTTTCATACAATTAACAATCTCATCTACCCGAAGAAAATAATTAGCCACACTTTCATCATTATACATCTTGAGAGTCTCATACTGAATCCTGAGAGTTTGAAGTTTAGCTCGCTTTACCTGTTCATCTCCTTCATAGCTCGTGACCATTTTGTCCCATATCTCTTTTGCTGATTTGAAGTGCATTACCTTCATGGATTCCGTTTGGGATATACTTCCTAATAGAGTACTGACTGCTTTTGCATTTGTTTCATACTTCTTTTTCTCAGCTGGATCTGTAGGAGTAGCTGAAGGAAAAGCATAGCCTGTTTCTACAATGTCCCAAACTTCTGTACCAAGAGATTGAAGATATGCAGTAACTCTTACCTTCCAATAATTGAAGTTTGTCCCATCAAAAACCGGTGGCCTGATTGATGCTTCTCTCTCGTAGTTGCTCATGATGAACGATCTACCTTCAAGCGATCAAGCTTCTCTGAAGGACTTGCTCTGATACCAATTGTTGGAAATAATACTGAGAGGGGGGGTGAATCAGTATTATCTAGCAATTTAATAAATCTTCCTTATTTGATCTTTGAATTATTTTTGCATGTCAGTACCATAAAATAATGAGCATGAACAAAGAAAACAGATAGTCACACCAAAGAACACAAGATGTAAGGTGGAAACCCAATGTGGGTGAAAACCACCTGCTGCAATATGTCTCTATCTTCTTTCAAATTAGAAACTTCTTTTACAATGATTTTGTACTGGTGCAGTCCTTTACCAGTACGCAGGCTGCAACCTGCAGAGAGCTACAACTCTCTCTCTCTCTCGTTTTCCAGTCTACTCCTGGAAGGGAGCTACAACCCCCTACTTCTTTTCATAAAGCATCAGATGATCAACAAGTATATAACAGTTACAGTCCACTACAGATATCAGATCAGCAATAACAGAACTAACCCAAAACACTTTATCAACAGAGAAATTCAATCAACAGAACATCTTAAGACAGAGACGCAGTTTTTCCTTCTGTGACCTGCGACCAGACGCAGTTAACCTTCTGCTCCCCTGCGTCCACACGCAGCGATCCTTCTGCTGCGCTGCGTGCCCACGCACTGTTCCTTCAACTGCACTGCGTCCTGTTGCTGCAGGGACGCACCCAAAAACACTATCGCGCCGCGTACTGTTGCTGCAAGGACGCACCCAAAAACACTATCGCGCCGCGTCCTGTTGCTTCAGGGACGCACCTGAACCTTGGTCTCCCTGTATCCCCACGCAGATCTCCAGGTACTGAACTGCGTCCCGGACGCACCTGAACTTCGTCTACCCTGCGTCCCCACGCAGGTATCCTCCTACTGTACTGCGACCTGGCGCACTTTCCTTTCACTGTACCTGCGTCCTTTCGGGTATGAATGATTTCAAGACTTTAAGTGTAACCCAAACAGTCAGATCTACAGATCTGATCTTGCGCCAAAGAGATCACGGTCCTTTAGTAGATTCGCCTTTTAGATCTAGACCAGATCTCACCTCATAAGATATTCAACCAAAGACATGCTAAATCCAAATGATCTCCTTTGCTTTATATAGTCAAGTTCCTCCTCAAAACATGGAACAATACCACGAGCCGACACCATAATAACACAATACCGTCGGCTAGATACCAAGAGTAAAACACAAGAAACCCCCACGTGAGCTTTTCTCTGCCTTGAAATGTGTGCACTGGGTGGACGCACCTCCTGAAAGGCTGGCCTGCGTCTCTGGACGCGGTCCCTGCATGGTGTACCTGCGGGTACGCACCTTATGAACTGATATCCTGCGTCTTTCTTAATTTTTCATAAATTGAGAGCCCTGTCATGGGAGTTGCCATCAAGTACAACATCTGTAACATATAGCCATACCAGAAATCATAATGCCAACAATCTCCCCCTTTGGACTTGATGGCAACCTTACAAACTTCAGCTTCATTCTCCCCCTTTGACATCAAGGGCAAAGGGTTAGATTGTTGGCATCAAGCTGGGGGTTGTTGATGCATCATCTTATTGTTGAACCTTTTCTGATTGATGGTACAGGTTCAGGGGGAGCATATAATGCATTGTTGGCATTATGGAGGATGGTCAGAAGGAGATCTTGGAAATAACTGCAATATGTCTCTATCTCTTTCATGGAGGATTATGGTTCTTTGTTACAGATCTGGTTCAGGGGGAGCATGATCTTAGGGGGAGCATAACCCTTTGCCCTTGATGTCAAAGGGGGAGAATGAAGCTGAAGTTTGTAAGGTTGCCATCAAGTCCAAAGGGGGAGATTGTTGGCATTATGATTTCTGGTATGGCTATATGTTACAGATGTTGTACTTGATGGCAACTCCCATGACAAGGCTCTCAATTTATGAAAAATTAAGAAAGACGCAGGATATCAGTTCAGAAGGTTCGTACCCGCAGGTACACCATGCAGGGACCGCGTCTAGAGTCGCAGGCCAGCCATTCAGGAGGTGCGTCCACCCAGTGCACACATTTCTAGGCAGAAATGTGTGCACTGGGTGGACGCACCTCCTGAATGGCTGGCCTGCGACTCTGGACGTGGTCCCACTGGAAAAATCGTAATCTTTCATTGATTGGAAAAATTACATGTTGTAGATGCGTTTTGCATATGCTATATGTTCTTCCACCACACATGTGGGAAGCTGTAGTTCTATTACTGTCTATCAAAAAGCAAAAATTCATCTCGCAGGATGTTCTATATTGTCATATATACATATTGCCACGCAGGGCTATCAGTTATAATATTTATCAGCTATATACAAAATTTTCAAAAAATATCTGTTCATATCAGATTTCATGGGCTGGCTGCCCTATGATACTGTGCATCTATGTATGGGCGATGGTAGTACTGATATGCATTTGTACCTCGCTGCTCCTGTATCATCCACTCGCCTCTGGGAAGTGTCGTAGCCTCCTTGGATAGTTGGTCGGCACTGTTGTTGTGTTCCCTGTAGATATGAGTGCAAGTGATGTCATTAAACTGATCCTTCAGTAATTTAATTTCATCCAATATGCTGCTGAGTGTGTGTGAATGACAAACAGAATTATTATTGAACCAATCTATGACAATCTTTGAATCCCCATATATGTTTAAGTGCAAGCAATTGTGGCTCAATGCAAAATGAAGAAGATGACGAAGAGTGATGAGCTCGGCGAAGTTGTTAGAACCAGCTCCCAAGCCCAGCTTTGCTTTATAGAAATGTTGTTCGTTTATGAAGAGGAGAAAACCCCCTCCACATCCCTGCTGTTGGGCAACACCATCGAAATAAGCCCATGGGCTGTTGTGATTGATTTGTGGGGGGTCACGGGGTCGGCGGACCTTTGGCTGCGGTGGCTCAGGAGTTTCATTGTAGGCTGATATGATCTTAGCAATTAGATGCGGCCAATGAACCGGTTTATCCTCGAAAGTCAAACGGTTTCGGGCCAGCCAGAGGTACCAACAGGTGATGATGGGCAAGCTTTGCAGTTTTGAGTTTCTGTGCTGATGGAACCAAGTCTCCCAAGTTTGATTTATATCAACACCCTCCCATTTACCGGTGTATTGTATATCAGTGGAAATTGCTTGCCAAATGTGCGACAGAACAGAGCATTGAAGAAATAAGTGCGTGCGCGATTCGGCAGACTGTTTACACAGGATGCACCAAGACGGTCCATGGACCGCACGTCTCATGAGGTATTCCCCCGTGGGAACTACACCCTTAAGGATGCACCAAAAGAATAGCTTCTGCCTGGGTGGGGATGTCAGTTTCCAAATGGAGTTCCACCAGAAAGATAATAAATCCGGGACCTTATGTGAAATCAGAGATAGGTACCCAGTTTTAGGGGTGTAAATGCCATGCTCCGAGGGATACCAAATAAGCTCATCAGGACCCTGCTTGATTCTAATGTGCGATTCAGATAAGGCACTGATATAAGACAGCCAATCTTGGTGCCAAAGAGGTGGGATGTTGATCTGATCTACAGTTTTCCATCGCTGTTCGAAAATGGTGGTGCGCTGTGGATCAGCTATATCAGCTATATAAGTGATCCCTTGTGTGTGCAGGTACCGGATGAGGGCTTCAGGCAATATATGCCTGCCTCCGCTTCCATTCCAAGGATCCAGGCCGATTCTGGCCTGTGTGCCATCATTGATTTTCCATATCAAGTTATCTCTGATAAGAGGAATAGCATGAAGTAGTGCTTTCCAAACTGATGATATTCCTGCTTTGGGCCAGGTCGGGAGACGGATCCAATCCATTAAATGAAGGGGCCAAATATATTTGTGGTATACCATATGAGTCCATAGGTTGTCTCCAGTGATTAAGGTCCATCCCATCTTTGCTGCCAGAGCCTGTGCGAAGGAAGGGAGATCTTTGAGCCCCCAGCCACCCCATTTCTTTGGAATGGCAATCCTCTTCCATCCAATCCATGCAAAAATGTGTTTCTCTTTAGCCCCATTCCATAAGTACCTATTGCAGGTTTGCTGTAATCTGGTCAGGATGCTGCGCGGGATCCAGGCCAAAGCCATCCAGAAGACCGGGGTAGCTTCCAAGACAGATTTAATCAGGACAAGTCTTCCTGCTCGAGAGAGGTATCGATGGCTCCAGATATTGAGTCTCTTCTCCAATTTAGCAACTAGCCAAATCCAGTCCGCTATTTTAGGGCTAATAGGCTTGATCCAATATCCCAAGTATTTAAGGCCCTGATCTAGGGGATGAATGCTGTATGGAAATAGCTGAAGTGCCAGATGAGATTCATGGACAGAGGTTCTGGATAGGATAATAGATGATTTTGAATGGTTGGCCAGCATCCCAGTGGCGGATGAGAAGAGGGAGATAATATTAGAGAATGTACGGGAGTCCCGGATACTACCATCTAGGAAGATCATAACGTCATCCACAAATAGAAGGTGGGTGAGGTAACAGTCCTCTGTTATCTTGAGACCACAAATATCTCCGTTTCTTTTGGCTGAGGCAATAAGGCGACTGAGGCCATCCATGACAATGAGGAAGAGAAGGGGAGACAAAGGGCACCCCTGTCTGAGGCCACGTTCAGAGTGGAAGAACTGGGATGCAGATCCATTAATCAGCACACTGAAGGAGGGAGTGGTAATGCAAGCCATGATCCAAGTGATAAATTGGTGAGGGAAGCCCAAATGAATAAGGAGCATTTTGATATAGAGCCAGCTGACCCGATCAAATGCTTTAGCAAGATCAATTTTTAAGATGATGGCTTTATGGTGTTTTGACCAGATAGAGTGAAAAGCCTCATGAGCAACCCCAATAGCTTCATGAATCTGACGGTGTTCCAGGAAGGCAAATTGTTGAGGGGCGATGTGGCGAGACAGAATGGGGCGAATGCGATTTGCAATGATTTTTGAGATGATCTTATAGAGGACATTACAGAGTGAGATGGGACGATATTCATCAAAAGAGGAGGGAGAGTCAGTTTTAGGGATCAGAGCAATGAAAGTGGAGTTGATAGCATTATACAGGGATCCCGTCATCCTACATTCCTCTACTACCCGAAGAAGGTCCTGATTGATCGTCTCATAAAAAGCAATGTAGAATTCGATGGTCCATCCATCCGGTCCCGGGCTACGCTCCTTCTTAAACCATTTGATGGTGGATTCCAGTTCTTCAGGGGTCACCGGATCGAATAGATTCTCTGCTTCTTCCTCGTTAACAAACCTGGGAAAGTGTCCAGCAATGTTGATGATGTCTGCAATGTTGGAACCCGGAGGTTGCTTGTATAGATTCCTGAAGTGGGATGATCCCATCTGAGAGAGTTTATTGAAAGTATCAGCCACTCCACCATCGGGCATAGGGAGATTCCATATAGTATTGCTGACCTTTCTGCCCTTGGCATAATTGTGAAAGAAGCGAGAGTTGTCATCTCCAGCCTTAAGCCAGATTGCTCTACTGCGCAGTCGAGCAGATTCTTCCCTCTCCCTAAGTATTTTTTGCTTCTGATTTTCCAACTCCACTAGATGAGATTTATCTGCCTCTGATGTGAAACCCAAACCCCTTTCATCTGTGAGTGAGGTAAGCTCAGCTTCAATGTGCAAGAGAGCTGAGTTCTCCTGCCTGTGCTTATTTCTGGCCCATTCGATGGTGAGTTCCTTGATCTGCGATAGATTCGTGCAAAAGCCCTTAGCCAGAGAGTCGGCTCTATCTATCGGATTGAGAGGCCAGAAGTCCTTTACAAGTTTGATGTAGGAGGGATCCTGTAACCAGCCATGATTGAACTTGTAAGGGGCTTTTGGTTTTTTATTGGGCCCATTTATTTCCAGATAGATAGGATGGTGATCTGATATGCCACCAGATCCCACCCATTGCTTGTAGTGATGAAGCCTTTGAAGCAGAGATCCTTTCATCATGAATCTATCTAGTCTACGAGCCAGGGCAGCATCGCCGATTCTTCTGTTCCTCCAGGTGGGAAGAGGTTTAATCATGGGGACATCACTCAGGTCATGACGTTCCAAAAGGTCAGTCATGTATGCGGTTATAGGGTCAATTTGTGCCGAGGCTCCCCATGATTCACCGTAACCCAATGAAAAGTTTAGATCCCCCCCAATGATTAAGTTCTCTGCTGATAGAATGGATAGGCCCAGGAGGTTGTTCCAGAAAGTTTCACGCTGGTGACACGGTCCATATATGTTGATAACCCTGAGGGTGGTGCCCAAGTCTGCAGAGAATAGATCGAGCCCCAGAAAGCCTGGACCCCCCCAAGTACCTTGAGCCTTTATAGTTACAGGATTATATCCTATAGCTAAGCCACCCGATCTACCAGAGGCATCCATGGCCGAGAATTGCCAACCGGGGATGATAGTTGATAGAGAGGCCGATATGGAGTCCGCAGGTCCAAGAGTTTCTTGGAGAAGAATAATATCGACAGGAGAGGATTCAATCAATCGCTTGAGGGCTAGTTTCTTTGAGGCACTAGCCAGGCCTCTGCAGTTGAAGGAGAGGCACTTCATGGGGGAGGATGGCCAGGGGTGTTCTTTGCTCTAAGTACCCCATCAATAGTGGATTGACGCCCAATGGCTACCTCAGCCCCCGCTCTTCTGATAGCCTTAGTAAGATCTGATTTTCTCCCTCGAGTAGGCAGAGAGGACAGCCCAGGTGTTATGATACCCAAGCCGGTAAGGGTAGGGTGAGATCCCTGTGAGTGAGTGCGCGGGCGCAGGAAGTATGAGTGTTTTGAGCCCCTGGAGGATGAGGGGGAAGATGCAGGTGATAGGAGCTGTTGAGAGGATGTAGCAACAGGGGCAATGACAGAGGAGGATGGCATCGAACAAAATGCAGCAGACAATGATGGAGTAAATGATGAAGTCGATGTGAAATTAGACAATGGAGGTGAGAGAGAATTACCCGGAGGGGCTGCAGATGCGGCTGCTGAGGCTGCCCGAGATCTGGTGACCGGAGCTGTTGCACGACCAAGAGTAACACCCGGTGCCTGAGGAGTAGCACATGTGGGAATGCTCGTGGCCGGAGCATGTTGAGCAGCCGGAGAGGTGGATCTCGGAGTAAAGATGGTGGACTCTGGTGCATCAGCGTGCCTCTGATTGAGCGGACAATCCTTGAAGACATGCCCTACCCTATGGCAGCGTCGGCATCTGAAAGGAACGCCTTCGTAATCAAGAATCTGTACTCGAGTGTATCGGCCCCATTGAAGAGTGATCTTTTCCTCCAAGCCTTCGCGGGTATCTAGGTGAACCAGGATCCGAGCGAGCGTTCTATTCCTAGATTCCACGAAGGTGCGATCGTGGTCGAGATAGGTCCCCAGAGCATTTCCAATGCGGATGAAGACTTCTTCGTTCCAGTATTGGAGGGGGAGACCAGGCAGTCGCACCCATAATGGCCCAGCTCCAATCTGTTCTCGCTCGGGATCGAACAGAGGACTCCAACGCTTGAGCAGAACCGGCGCCATCTCTATGTGCCAGAATTTGGCCAAGACAAGATCCGTATAATTTTCCTTGGAAAAATGTAGAGCAAACCAGCCGCGAGGGAGTACATGAACTTCAGGGAGTTCCATCAGAACCCCACCCCAGATCTCTTTCACCCACTGAGTTAACCGGGTCGCAGAGTAAGCTCGCCCTCGGACATGACCCACAAGGATAGTATTTGCCATATTTGCTGCTTCTCCTATGGCCGTGGTCTCTCCGAACCGAATAGTGATGTCCTTGGAAGTAGATTTGACACACTTTGTTCTTTTTTTCCCCGTGCGCGGCGCAGAAGGGTGATTTACCAAGGGGTCCGGGGAGCAATCTTGAGGGTTCGACCTGGAGGAGCTGACTTTGACAGCGGGGGTTTCAAAACATCCCGAGGGAGAATGGAGAAGCGCAGAAAAACCAGCCGTCGATGGAGGAGGCGGTCCCGATAAGGGTGGAGCCGGGATGGAGGATGACAGAGGACGCGATTCAAAGGGGGGCGATGGGGGAATGACAGATGATAAGAAGCGGAGGGTCCCCGGAGAAAGAGGGGGAAGTTCCAGACCAGCGGATTCAGAGGGAACAGCGCCTTCAGGTGAACAAGAGGGAGGGGGGGGGACCGGGATAGAGACCACCGGGGAAAGGTGCGCTTCGGATTGCAGAGGGCCAGGACCAGCAGACGACGATGCGAAGGATGGGCGGTCGAAAATAACCTGAGAGGAGAGCGGGTCTTCGGTATAATCGATTTCCTCCTCCGTGTCCATAACATCACCGACAGTAACCGGATCCATGCTGAAAACGACAGTTGTAACCTGAAAAGTCGGGCCAGGTAAGCAGGACGAAATAGTTGCTGAGAGAAGGCTGCAGGTTGAAGAGGTAGGGTTTCAGAGAGCCCTAACTGAAACCCTCGCGGTTAGCTGCAGAGCGCGTCGGTTCCATCTCCGACAGGACGCCTTTTTGTCCATATCCTATCTAATACATTTTTTTAAATATATTTTCATTTTTCGACTAATTGATTCTAATTTATCAAAACCAAAAAAATGCTACAATAGATCACACCTTCCAACATAAAGAAATTTTGGTCCTCAAAAAGTTCTTATTACAAACATGAACTTGATTACAAACATGAGTTAATGTAAAAACCATTTAGACTCTAGTTAATAACTTTGACTAGGCCTACTGTAAACAATTTACAAACTCACAATTTATACATATGGCATATAATTTTCCTAGTTCCGAAAAGGAGACTAACGTTCCTTGGCTCTAGGTTTTTTTGATGTCTCTTACTCTGTTGATGTTGATGTTGTCTCTCGAGGTAGCATCAGACATTTGCTCATCAAATTCCCTTTCAGCTTGCAATTTCGACAAACTCATTCTCCGGATTGTGTGCTAGCTTCATTTTCATTAGAATTTCCCTTACTTTGTCTGGATGTTGCAGAGTCCTTGTCTGACTGAAGTAAGATCTTCCCATGATGCTTGTTTATTAGCAGTGCTACATCATCTTTATGTGGCTGACTTTTGATAGCACTTACTTTCTTACTGAAAATTTTCTGCTTCCAACATTCTTCTACATAATGTGAATTACTACCATAAAGGTACATGGGTCAATCCTCTTTATAAATTTTGACATTAAGTTTTGACTTGAGGACTCACCTTCTGAATCACTACTTGATTGCTTCATTAGCCTAACTTAATGGTCCTGCAGCTTTTTCGACATTAGGTTTGGGTGTAGGGACCAACATCGATCCGCAATGTGACCTCTCTTCCCGTAGTAGCCACATATGGTTTGATCATAACCCAAAACTTCATGTTGCAGCCTTTCCTGCACGAAGATCGGTTGGAGCCTACCTTGACCATGCTTTCCGAGACCTTGTCCTTCCTAGTAACCCATCTTCTACATTAGCTTCATACCCATTCTTTTAGTATTCTTTTCAAATGCTCCAATATCCTGATCACTAGAAGTCTCGTTCTACCCCAAGTCTTTTCTTGGTGAGGCTGGTGCATAAGAAGTTTCTTTAGAAGGTGAGGAAAAGCTTCTGATAGCTTCTTCTATCGACTGAGCTTTTGGAGTCGTGGATAATGATGAACTGTCTTCATCATCCAGATGAAGAGGCGAGGCTTCATTTTTCCCTTCAGTAGATGAGTTGTGAACTGAAGGACTGTTTATCCTTCAACTCTTTTGCAAAACTTCAATCTTTGTCTAGAGTCTTTTCTTGTCTTCCTCCAAAGATTTCACCAAAGCATCATTTCTCAAAGCTTCAATCTTTGTCTCAATTCTTTGCTTGTCTTCCTCCAGAGATTTCACCATCCGCCACAAAGCATCATTCTCCTGCTTGAGCTGCCTAGAACTCTTTTCCATTCTTGCACCAAAAAGGAGCCAACCTGCTCCGATACCAAGAATTATCTTAAATGTGAAAAATTAGATCGTTCTCTCAATGTGTGTGAGGCTAAAAATGGAACTGGTAGACGATCGATTTTTTTCATCCACGATTGCTCAAATAAAAATGCACGAGAAAAATTAAACAAACATTATACTTTAAACCATTACAGTATAATACGCATAAACATCAATTAAAAAGACACAATTCAGTTTGTTGACAGAGTTCGTCCCTCCTAGACTATGTCTCTGGGTCCGCTTTTAATTGAGCGTCCACTGTATTAGGAAGGCGCTGACAAATTTTCTTACAAAGAGAATCCAACTGAATCATGTCCTTTCACACAGTTGGCTCTATCCAATGAAAATTCTCTAAATCGGCTTTCTGACGACCATCTTACAACAATAAGCTTACATCAACAATCTTACCACAACAAGCGCTGAATAGGAAAAACTATGGCTGATTTATTTACACACAAATTGACCCAGTCGACTAATGCACATAGGCACCATCAGATGTTGTGTTAAGATGGCTCTTTGAATTGTCTTTCCATCACCTATCTCTATGCCCAATTTGACTTCAAGTTGACCAATGTATAGCTCTAAACTCTCTTAATGATTAAGGACTTGAGTAAGGATGGCCTCTGCCTTCCTCCAAAACTTAGAAAGCTTCTTCAAATGATGCTCTCTTCTTCAAACTCCTTGTCTTCAATCTGCTTCCTCCATTTATACTAAACTCCAAAGTTAAATTTGGAAATTTTGTTTCAACAAACTCTTTAAAACCCATTGAGCATTCTCAATGATGGGCCTCTAAATTAGACATAAATTAAGACCCATGCCTGAAAATTAAACATTAATTAAGGCCCATCTAACCATCCTTCAACATATTAAACATATATTTTTGCATTAGATAATTTATTTTTAATTTTAATATGTTCATTAGGAAGGTTTATGAATAATTTCATATTTGTGCCTAATATTATTTATTGTTGTGGAATATTAAGAGAATATTGGGTAGATTATGAAGATATGGAGGAGGAGATAATGTAGGGACTTGCTCCCTACTACAAGAGGATCAATATAAAGTAATAAATCAACAAGATATTATGGAATTATGGCACATATTGTGTAACTCCAATGATTGAAAAAATATGGGAATGTGTTCCCTGTCATTTAATGCAGATTCCTAGTATTGGGAACCATATCCACTAATCAAGGGAATTTTGTGGCGAAATCTTCCTCCTTTCATGGGGAATGATTGCTAATCATTTTTTATAAGTACCAAGTCGAATTTTCCTCTAGAGGTGGATTTTTATTAGTCTTATTGTGGAGAGAACTCGTATTTTTGCAGCGTCACTGTCATTTCATGCAGGGATGTAATTGTATTGATGAAAATAATGAAGATTGGTTTTATGTTCAACTTATAAATCTTGTTCTCCTCCATAGGAATCTGAGTTTCCTTGGGCTTGGACATCCTAGGAGCCTCAAAGCCCTTTTATATCATTTGTTTTTATTATTTTCACTTCTTATTCACATGCATCTCTTGTTCTTGTTTCTTTCTATTTCTGCATTTAGTACTAATGATTTCTTGTTGTAGGATTGGGTTAAATGGTTTATGTAAGTTATTTTGTAGGGTCACAAGCATCATTTCATCCTTGGAAGATATTTGGATGGTCATAGTATTGAGCTGCTTGGATTTGTTTGCTTATTCCCAAATCTAGATTTCTGGAACTCCTTTGTGGAAAATAACAAAAAAAAATTGCTATTTTTTAGAGCATGCTAACGAGCATCAATCAAGTTTTTTCCACTTGCATTAGATTGAAAAAAAATTCTAGTTAATAAAAAAAATTACCCCATGTCATTTTCACTTGATTAGGTTAGGCATTTGATAGATTTACTAGCTCACTAGTTCTCGAATTTATGGATTTTAGAATAGTAATTTTCCGTTATTTAAAAATATTTCCCATGTATAGATGAACTTGTGGATAGATGCAAACAATAATGTTTGTTATTGTATGATCTTCTACATTGTAGGGAGACCTCATCTCTTTCACCTTATCCAAGCCTCATCCACCGATGTCACCAAAATCCACTAAAATCTCAATCCGAATTATTGTTTTATAAGAAAAAAATGCCATTTCCATTCAGCAAATCCACCCATCTTGAAGCCCTTTCTTGAGTTCTGGGTAGTTTCCACCACCTCCATGCCTTATTATTCCATTATCCACATTTCCCGAGCTCCATTCCACATTCTAGACCACTTCCTAAGCTTTTGGCCTGTTCTTGTAATAAAACAGGGGATCCTGTAGGAAATCCTGTAGCAGCCTGTTTTAAGCCCGAATTGAGAAAAATCATCATTTAAGCAAGAATTAGGCCTCTACTTGACCTCTAAGCCATCAAAACCATTGCACCCCTCTTCCTCCACACCTGTCTCCCCTGCCAAAGAACATGGAAAGATTAGCATTTGCATTTATAAAATGAAAAGATAAAGAAAAATAGTTCTTTTTGTTTCTTAATTAGCACATACATGCAACAGTTAACACTCCCTAGATCAGATTCCATGCTCAGTTAGCTTAAATCATCACATGTGATAAATAGGGTTGAGTTAGGTTTCTTTTACATTTAGTTCATGATCTTTATGCAATTAGAATATGTTTCTTTCCTTGTACTTTATTTCTTGCAATAGTTTAAGGTTTCCATTTTGAGCATTTCAATTTCTACAATTAGTTTAGGATTTGATTTCAGTACATGCACTCCATTACATCATGACAGAAAATGAAGGACACATTGTATGCTGCACATATAGTGTCGATACCTTTTAATTTTGTACGAACCCTGGGTTGATAATTAAAGTTGGTAGCCTTGGGAGTTGCAATATTCTTGTTGCAATACCAAGGCTCATCACATTTTAGCGTTGTTGTCGGGGAGGTGTCAAAGTATGCATTCTTTTCTTCCATATTTGATTCATTTATTTTTACATTTTGCAAAAACAAAACAGATTTGAATTAATCATATTTCATTTCAAAAATAGAAAAGTTCATTGCATTAGTGTTTTCATTTAATCATAAAAACAAAAAAATTCTCCAACACCAACCCACCCCCGCATTTGATCACATGGTGTAGTAAGAGCCATATCACTATCCACTTTTGCAGGTAGAAGAAGAATATGGCAAAGAATTTAGAAGAAATGGATGGAGATGATGACAATGAGGAAGATCCTCTTGGATTTCTCATTCAAGATACTGATGGTAGTGTGCACATGAAGAACATCCCTCCATCTTTTTTTCCAAAATTTCATGGTCTAAGGTCAAAGGATCTGGAAACATTTCTCTTTGAATTTGAAATTGTTTGTAGATCTTATGGTTACTTATTAAAAACTCAAAAATTGATATTGTTTCTAGCAACATTTAAGGATAGAGCTCTTAAATGGTTCATGAGTTTAGGGACTAATTCAATATTATCATGGAATGATATGCAAATATATTTCTAGAAAAATATAAAGATCATGATCTTAAAAAAGAAATCTTTAGAATGAATCATATAGAAGATGAGAGTCTATAGGATCTAATAGAGAGGTTCATGTATAATATTAAGAGGGAAAAACTACATCATTTAGGATCTGACAGACTGAAAACCCTCTTACTTAGAACAATTAGGGATGAGTGGATTGATCTCCTTGATATCATGAGTGGAGGTAATGTATACCAACTATCATTTGAAGAAATTTGTGAAACATGCAAACACATATCAAGAGGAAGGTCAAGAGTAAGTAAATCAACATCAAGATTGGTAAGTCAAGATAAACTTGGAAATTTTCTTGATAACTTTAAAACATAAATTATTAGCAATCTAAGTGAACAAGTATAAATGTTAAGAATTAAAAATGAGAAAAAAGAAGATGTTGATATTTGTGTCATCCATCACATGATGTTAAGTATTGCCCCTAATTACCAAGGTTGAAGGAAGTTTACCAAGAAAACAATGGAGTAAGTCAATTTTCAATGTAGCTATGTTATGTAGCTCCAAGAGGACCATGGCATCCTATTCAACCTAGTATGATGCAAGAACCTAATTCACAATTTCAAGCTTATGCACATCCATCTCAAAGTAAATGGAACACTCCATTTCCTTGGCAACATTGGCCATCTCAACCCCAAAACCAATATTGGAAACAAGGTTTTCAAGGAAATTATGGGAGCCATCAACAATATCCTCAATATTTTCCTCAATATCCTCCATACCCAACTCCATGTTATCCCTACCATTCACCTCTGCCACAAACACAGCCCCAATCACATCCATCTCAAATATCCACTCCCACTCAACTACTTGTACAACCATTTCCAAACCCACACATTTAAGTAGCTCAACCCACTTACAATGATGGGGTACAACACTTCCAAACATCTCCTCTTGAGCTAAATGGTATTCATCATAGCTGTGGAAGAGTATTGCAAAAAAGATATTCTCTTGATATCATTGAAGGACCACATCAAGAAGAAGAAGATTCAAATGAGAATACCAAACGATCATGGGCTACATTTGATGAAGAGAAGAAAACAAAATCAGAGATCGAGAAAGCTCCCTCATGGTTACCCTCAAATCCTCCATGTATTAAAGAGAAAAAATAGAAAAAAGAGGAATATTTGAAGGTCATGGTAGAAGAAGACATGAAGAATGATCCAAATAAGCAAGAAAACCAATGGCATAAAATTTATATTGAGATTTGGTTCCATAAAATCAACAATATGGGGCATCACTCTCTTCTTCAACTATGCTTGATCCTTTCAAAGTCAAATCATTTTGTCTCTACAATCCAGGTACATGTCAAATCATATATTGGAAGCCTACACATCATTTTATATGTCATCTTGATGTGCACATGACTCCATTGGAAGTATTCTTATATTTGAAAGTAATTTTGTTTTTCAAGTAGGATAGGTTAGGAAAAAAAAATGAAAAATAAGAGAAAAAAATCTCAAGTGATAACCTCCTTTGAGGTGCCTGTGATTGGCTCATTAATTGAAAACCTCCATGAGGCGGTCAATGGGTTTGGAAAAAAGAGAAAAAATACTAGTAGAAAATAATGAAATTAGTGACTAGGTGACTAAAAAAATTAGTCACCACAATTATTTCAAGTGAATTACTACTAAATTTGAGAAATTTGAAGTGACCAAACTAAAAATGACCAATTTAAATGACTAATTTAGTTTATGGATAAAATATATGACTAAATAATAAGTGACTAACTAAAATGACTAATTTAGTCCTAGACTAAAATATATGACTAGATAATAAGTGACAAAATTAATAATGATTAATGTAAACAACACATATTCAAACCATGTAAACAACACATATGCAAACCTTTATAGGTGTAGAGCCTCCATGCATGTGTGTGAGGGAAGGTGTTTGATATCTTATAGTTGGTTTCCCTTCATCACCAAAGAGGCTTAGGCTATGAGTGGATTGGCCAAGAAACCCTCATAATTCGTTCCTTTGAGTTTTTGGGAAATCTCAAGTTAAAGTCCAACTAGTGCTAATAGATGGTCTCAAAGGTGTTTGCTAGGGTTTTTAAACAAGGTCACTAGATCCCAATGCAATAGAGGTGCCTTGGATTTGTTGAAAATTAAAATACCCCACGTGGCACCGAATGGGTGATTGATGACTACCAGCTAGAGGACTTAAACCAAATTAATTGTGGAGGTCAAAACTACAATTGAAAAAAAACAACACACACGTGATAATTCACACTAGAATTCATCCTCTCACAATCAAGAGTTGATGAATAAAATGTTAATTCTTTGATGAAGCCAATGAAACCAAGAAGATCCTTATCAACCCTTACTTAAGTTAAGAAAATATTCACAAGGAGGATACATATTTCATCCAATTAAAGATTGAAAGACATGCTCTTTTTTATTTCAAGGAAAACTTTATGGAGAAACTTGAGATCGACAACTCATTAGAGTGACTTGAGCTACACTTGAGATGAACAAAAATGATTTCCATTGTAACCTAAGAGTATATTCAATATGTTGCAATTCTATAATAATAACATACGATTTAGCAAGGGTCAAGACATCTCTAAATACACTTGTGGACTGGTCGCACTCCTTGGGGAAATTGCCCTTCTAGATTGAAAGTCATGTTCTTTTTTACTTCTAGGAAAAGTTTATAGAGAAACCCAACACTGGTAAATAATCAAAGTGATTTGAGCCACACTTGCGATGAAATGGAATGATTGTCAATATAACTCAAAAGTATATCCAATATGCTGCAAGTAGATACTAATAACACGTGATTTAGTAAGAAGGGTCAAGACATTTTGAGATACACTTGCGGGCTGGTTCTACTCCTTGGAGGCTTCTACTTTTCTAGTGTTATAAAGATGGGACAAATGTCTCATCAGGGATTTGAACTAAGGTGAGGAAATAAAGAACTAAAAAAATACTACAACATTGATAATAACCAAATAAATCAACCAACCAATTACTCTTTTTCCCTTAATAATTTTTTTTACCCTAATTTATTACCCCTCTCATCAAAACTCCTTAGGTGAGGAAATAAAGAACTAAACAAATACTAGGACATTGATAATAACCAATTAAACCAACCAACCAATTACTCTTTTTTCCTTAATAATTTTTTTTACCCTAATTTATTACCACTCTCGTTAAAATTTCTCCACAAAATTTTCTTGGAAAACCCCTTACAATTTTTTTTCTACACAAAATATTACCCCTTCCTTGTATTTAACCTAATATACTCTCCTTACAAATACGAGTTTGATTTTTCCAACACTTAATGTTGAAAATAGCAAAAATAAATTATAAAAATAGAATCCAAAAATTCCAATTTTATTTTGTCCTTGAATTAAAATCGAATTTAGTCTCACCAGCTGCTTGGAAATAATTAATTAATTCATTATGGATAAATTAGTTGGAGAAATTCAAGTTAGAAGTCTTTCTGAAGTCATGCAAGAGTTATCTCTTAAATTAAGGAGATTATCCCTTAATTAAGGAGATAAGATTGAGTTATATTTGAGTTCTAATTAGTTAACTCAATTTACCTAGTTAAGTCTAGTTAAATTAGTTCCAAACTGTTTGAGGAACCAATTGTGAGTTATCGGTCAGTTGATGCATGCATGCACTCAACTAGTATACTCAAGAATAGATTAGTGTGAGAGATCAATGTTCCACTTGGTAACAGTAGGATCACCCAAGAGAAACTGCACAAGGAAATAGGAGCTTGGAGGGCAGAGGAGAAGGCTTGTGAGAAGCTTTGATTTCTTGTGAGCATCCCGGAGGATTGTACTAAGAACTGGCTAGCTGTGAGTGCTAAGGCTTTGTATACAATTCTTATGTATTTCCACCTTATATGATAATACAGACAGGGGGGTTTTCAGCTGAGGCATTCCCCTAAGTATTTTCTGTTTTTCATGTGCATTGATTCTTCTCCTTTTGGTTATATGTGTTCAGCTCGATCTTTCTCAATCTTTAAGCTTCCGCAAAGAAAATTGATATTAAAAGTAAATTATAGTATTTTTCTTTGATTATATTGCATTATTGGGTTAATCTACGATCAAATTTTCTACAAAGATCTTAGAGGTAGATTTGTAGAGAATTTGTAGAATTTCTACATGGTATCAGAGCCAAGTTTATCAGAGTAGTGAAGAGTATACGTAGAGGAGAATTCAAAGTTTGAAGTTCGGGGTTGCAGGTGAAAATCGAATTCTTATCATACTTCAAGGTTGGCCAATGGCGTTCTATGGCTTGAGACTTGAGTATGCCTTGGAAGGAAACTTGAATTACATAGCATGGAAAGATCACATGGAGGCTATATTAGAAGACAACAGCTTGAAGGATTTCATTGATCAAGATATCCCAAAGCTAGCTTCAACTAGCTTCAACTAATGCACAATAGTTGGCTAAGTGGAATAAGTGTGTGGAAAAGACGAGACAAATCATCCTTGAGGGAGTTCGAGACCATATTATCTTGAGTCTCCATGGGAAGGATACTCCATTTTCAATGTGGAATACATTGAAGGACCTCTACTAGAACAATAGCGACCAAAAGAAATTAGCGCTCAAGGATAAGCTTCGAAGAATCAAGATGGAGAATGGCAATACTATTTCCACATATCTGAACAAGCTCACCACTTGCAGAGATGAGCTTAGCAGTGTAGGAATAACTATTGCCGATGATGATATGGTGAGCCTTGCTCTCCTTGGCCTTCCAAAGAGTTGGAATAGCTACCAAGACTCTATGAATGGAAGGGAGAAACTGCCAGATTGGGAACTGTTAGAGTCGGTCTTGTCATCCCCCTGTCAGAGATCAAAACTCTTTTTGCATTTCATGTTTAGGTGTCCCATCACTTTTGATCAGTTGCATTTCGTTAGGAGCATGCCATAACTCTAATGGAAGGGCTTTTGTCATTCATCCCCCTGATGCTTTGCACTGTTGGCTCAGGTTTGTCCATCAGAATCGAGTCTTAAAAGTCATTTGCAGTCCTGTTGCAGTTTCTAGGTCATAACAGTCATTTTAGTCATTAGGTCTAGAGTTAGTCAATTTGGTATTCGAAAAATTCTAATAAAGCTAGTAGGCCAGAGGGAGGTCCTTGATAAGTTGTTATTTCAACAGATTCTTATCGTCATATGGATGGATTATGACTTCTCTTCAAAAATCTGTTTTGAAGATAAGTCAACATTTTGTTTTTGTAATAATTTTTCAAAATTTTCAGTTCTTGAATTCTCCAGGCGTAGCCCTGGTCTCCTTTGCCAAATTCCATGTCAGCTATCCCTGCAAAAAATTGCCAAGAAAATCATCATTTAAACCAAAAAATCAAGGAGGAAACAAAAAGGTCAAAGTTCTATTAATTGTGAAAAAGTGTCAATTGCAAAACATTACAAAATGGGTTTTGGAGAAGCAAAAATCAAATTGATGTCTATATAAAGGCTTTTCCATGAAGATGAAAGTCATTTTGCATGCCAAGGTGGGAGAAAAGCATTTCAAGGCGAATTTGTGAGAGAAGTGCGTGTTTTGGAGAGAACTGGCTTGCAGCTAACCAGTGTGGCGCATATAACAGGTGGCGCAATGCACATAGAGCACGCCGCGCACTGGGGATTTATGCCCAGTGTAAATTTAAATGGGCACAACGCACACAGAGAGCGTGGCGCACTGGGTTTTGAGTGCGGCGCATATAGCCTCAAGCCAAAAAATTGCTGGAAACTTCACCAAATTGCTAATACTTAGCCTAGATTTGCCAAGTAGGCTTGCTATCTTGCTATTGCATCAAATTTTATGATAAGAGCCGGTGGTTTATGGGTGATAGTGGTTGCAACAAAAGTCTCAAAACTTGCTTCTATAGAGCCTCAAGCCAATTGCTGCCAGGGTTTAAAACTCACTGTTTTCCACCAAGATTTTGTCTCCCTCCCATTGTTCCCTTATCTTCACTAATCCCTAATTCCCATTACTCCTTTCTCCTACATACTTTATCCAAAATCCTCTAACCTCACACATCAAACCTATACAGCTAATCCCAGACCCTAAACCCTATTCCCATACATCAATCCCTCAAACCCCTCCCATATTTCCCTACTAAATTTCTCCCAATAATTCCCATTCCTAGATATTGTTTCCCCTTCCTAACAATCCCTAACAGTCCCTGTTGCATTTTTTTTTTTCCTTTGGTGGCAGAATTTTAATACAACATCCAAAAGAGTAGTTCAAGCACAGTTTATACACAGCAGTCATTTTGTCTTTGAGGTAGTTTGTCCAGCAGTCATGGCATCTGAGCATTTGTCGGACTATGAGGTAGAAACCCAAAGTGACTCTCCCTTGGAAGAACAGGCACCCCGGAGGCCTCATAAAAGTGGCAGGCATGTTAGGGAAGAACCGACCACCCTTACAGAATTGCAGGCCTGCTCTCTTGCTATGCAGTGTTTTCAGCATCAGTCATGCTACGAATTTTGTCAAAAGGTGGCTAGTGTCCAATTTCATCATGAGTTGGCTCGTCTTTTTGTGCTGCACTTGCACGGAGATCAAGCTATCTTGGCTGGTGTCACCTTCACACTTACACCAGAATCTGTCTCATTAGCAACCGGTATACTGAACATTGGTGAACCATGGCACAAGAAACAAAAGATTGATCGGCAGCATTATGAGCCATACATTAAAACCAGTTGTTTGAGGCAGCTCAAGAGAGTGTTCCCGTTCTGGTATCTGAAAGATGAATATGCTCCACTAATGAGATTGATCATGAAATATTTTAGCTGTGAGGGACGGTTCTCTCGTCTTTATGCTTATCACATCAGGTTGCTCATGCATTTCATCAGGGTGCGGATGATGAACATTGCGTATTTCATTTGCCGGAATATTGAGAGGATGACCACCTTTATACAACATAAAACCCCTCAGTAGCAACTTAACAGTGTATATCGTTTTGCTCTTATAAAGATTTTGGTGGTTCATCAGCTTGGATTGCAGGGCATCACTTGGGATGATTTCATCTCTCGTGATTTCTTCAGGGCTTCATGGGGAGTATCAGAGGTTAAGCATGAGGGTGAACCTTCTCATCAGTATGAGCGCCATGAGACTGCTAGTGTGCCGGTTTTCATCACATATCAGAGAGGCACTAGACATTTGTTTGCAGCGGCAAAGCGAGTGTTATCTCCACTCGGGGTGGAAGGGGCCTCGCTTCGTCCATCAGCATCACAGGTATAGGACAAAGGCAAGGAGCCAATGCAGGATGAGGGGCCTTCAGGTGAGCCATTAGGTGAACGAGAGACCGAGTTCATTCACCTTCATGATGATGATACAGATACGGGTCCACAAAGTGCCAAACTTAGAGAGATCATCCAGGAACAACAATTAGAGATCGAAGCCTTATCCCTTGACTTGGAGAGGGCTAAGTGGACCATGAAATACTTAGAGCAGAGGAACAAATAGCTTGAGGATCAGCAAGCGATCATGTAGCTACAAAAAATTCGTGAGCATCACCAAGCTGCACAAAGGAGAAGAGTTGAGCTCACATCATTGGAGCAAGAAATTAATGAGGATCGGGAGGCCAATCTTGAGAGAGTGAACATGCACTTAGAGAGGCTATTTGAAAATACTGAAAAAGACCATGCACTGCTAAGACACATGGCCTTTCACTACATGGCACACAACTAAGTGTGCAAGGCCCGAATCAGGAATTTGAAGGCGAAATTGAGGAAGGCAATCAAGAAGCAAAAGAGGAAAAGGGAGCTTGATCATCTTCAGATATTGGCCGAGGCCTCTTTAGCCTAGCATAACACTTGATAAGGAAGCTCCAGCCCAGATTTCAAGAAATTTGGGGCATTTTTGGTATTTTTGGAAATTTTTGTGCAAAAAACAGGGTTTTTCTCCCTGTATGCCACGCCACATGACGCGCGCTTACAATAGGAGGCTCCAAATGCAAAAACGTTTATAGTTTTGGATTTTTCATGGAAAATCATGACTGTTGGTGCTTGGACAATAAATTTGGGCAAGTTTTGAGTCCTCAGGAGGTCAAAAACACCCTTAAAATGACCTTTCTACCCCTAATTTCACACACAGGAAACAATCTTGGGAGATTGAGGTTTTGGAGGGGCAAATGGGCACCAAATTTAGAAATTCCACTTGGGTTGGAAAGTAGAAAGGTAGGGATTTCCAAAAAGCACACTTGTGGTCAATTTGAACTTCAGAAATTGCCTCAAAATCAGCAGCAAATTAGCGCGACACATACAGAAATTGGCGCGGCGCACAGAGGTTTTTGGCCCAATTTTTCACCTTCCAGCTCAGAAATTCGGCCAGTTTGACTAGTTTTGCTTTGTGATGTAATTTTTGACTTATCTTGATGTAATTGAGTGAACATGATGTAATTTTGACACTTATTTACTTGTTCTAGAGGATTCATTCACCAAAGAGTGAAAATTTAATGAATGAATCAGTTTCCTACCTTATAGAGGCAAGTTGTTTTGATTGCCTAGATTTTAGTGATTTGTTTAGAATTGGTTGAAACAGCTCCTAGAAGGATGAGCTCGACCCCTAGAGGCAAGGAAAGTGGTTGGCTTTTCTATATTATGTAATTTCTAAGTCATTTTCAGGGTTGGACTCTTGGGAAAATCTTGGCACTCTATTGTACATTCACTTTTGCATTTTTGGCTAAGGAAAGACCAGGGTTTTGCAGCACTGTTTGGGATCCATGTGGCTTGATGTTTTGATGGTGTGCTTCTCTGAGTAATTTTAAGTTTATCTAGTGTTATGTGTATCATTTTTATGCTTCTTCTTTTGAATTTGAAACAAATGAGTGGTTAAGGTGGAATCCATAACTGTTATGCTCTGCCTTTGAATTTGTTTAAATTTACATGTTTTCTTCAGTTTAAGGAGAATTATTGAGACTCTCTTGCTCTCCTTAGCTCATCACCTATCTGATCTATCCATCTCACTTTCTTTAAAGCATCAAAACAATTTCCTTCCTTGCCCCAATCAGACCTCTGCAGAAACTGTGCCTCATCTCGGAGCCCAAATTTGCCTTTCCCATTTTTCAACAAAACTCTCAAAAAACCAAATCAAATCCTTTGCACTTAATACCTAGCCTAAGATTAGTTGCAAATTTAGTCATCTCGAGCCTCATTGATTACCTTTTGCTGAGATTGACCTGGAGAGAGCCCTCTCCTGTCCTCGTAGGGCTAGCTACGAGGCTGAGCGTGGTTTGATGTGGACCTAGAACCTTGTCTTTTCAGATTGAGACAAATCTAGGCTCTAACAAGAACCACTATGGTCGGATCTCATGCAGGAGGAGATCAAGAGGAGCACTCGAGATGGTTCTTCATCCAAGGATGATGATGAAGAAAATCTGGCCTTAGCAATTAAGGCAAGGAGAGAGAAGGGGAAGGATTCCCATTCCAAATCAAATTCTTCTCATGGAGGGAAGAAGGGTAACAAGTCTAAAGTGAGATGCTTTAATTGTCACGAGATGGGACATTATGTGACTAATTTTCCAGCGAAGAAGTCCAAGAAGGGATCCTCGGAAGGATCAGAAGGTGAGGCATTAGCCTCGCAGTTCGAAATGGACTTTACTCTCATCGCATGTATGGTGTCATCGATGATGGGTTGAGTTTGGTATCTTGACAATGGAGCCTTATTCCACATGACCAACGATAAAATTTTATTCAGTGCCTTGGAGGAGAAAGTCCTCAAGATGTGCATCAAGATGGGTGACGACGAAAGGTATAGTGTTTCAGGAGTGGTCACGATTGCTTTTTAGAGGGAGCATGGAGCTCCCATCACCTTGACAGATGTGAAGTATGTGCCTGGACTAAAGAAGAACTTGGTATCGGTCGCGATGTTGGAGGTCAAAAGCTACAGTGTTGTCTTCAGTAAAGGAAAGGTGTTCCTTAGACACATCACTATGAGACAGGTGAAACAGATTGGTTCACAAGTTAAGAATCTGTATGCTCTTGAGGTTCAAGATGCATGCAAAGCCTTGAGGAGCAAGGCAAATGTTAGAGACTTGGTGGTTGAGAGGGAGAGTAAATTACCTCTCAACATGCAACCCCAGAACAATTCTAAGACAATTGTGGAGGAGCAACAATTGGAGAAGTGGGCATACGGATAACATGTAGCCATACCTCTAGGTGTGGGGTGGGGCGATGTGAAGTGATAGTCTCAAGAAGGTTGAAATTCCATTGAGAGGTTTTATCTCATGGATTGTACCTTGCTACGAGAGCCCAAATTACATAGTAGCGGGAGGAATCAGTGGGATTGATGTAGTTAGAGATCAAAGTGATAGAGGCTAGAGCAGTCAGATACTGAAGAGTGCAAAGAAGTATTGACAATAGTGCAGAAAGGTAGAGTCAGCAAAAGCGCAAAGTTTTCAGCTGATAGAGGAAATAACAGTTAGAGACTTTGATGACATATGCATCATACCGATTCAAGTTGGATGTATTTTTTGTTTCTGAAGTTGCTGGAGAAACAACACTAGAGAGAAGTGTTGCATGCATAACATTCCAAAGGTTCATGATCAGGATCGAGTTGAATTCCTTTTTTATTGAGTGGGAGTGTTGAAAATAGCAACAAGAAATGGTAAAAATAGAATCCAGAAATTCCAATTTTAATTTGTCCTTGAATTAAAATTGTGAATTAAAATCGAATTTAATCTCACCAGCTGCTTGGAAATAATTAATTAACTCATTATGGATTAATTAGTTGGAGAAATTCAAGTTAGAAGTCTTTCTAAAGATGCAAGAGTTATCCCTTAAATTAAGGAGATTATCCCTTAATTAAGGAGATAAGATTGAGTTATATTTGAGTTGTAATTAGTTAACTCAATTTACTAAGTTAAGTCCAATTAAATTAGTACCAAACTGTTTGAGGAACTAATTGTGAGTTATCAGTCATTTGATGTATGCATGCACTCAACTAGTGTACTCCAGATAACTGAAGATTCCCTCATCAAAAACTCATGCATGTCTATTATGAGAAAGACCCAGTTGAACTAAATGTCAAGGATAGTGTACTATCAGTTGCATGTGTTTTCCTATAAAGGAAACTCATGCATGAAGTCAAGCTAAGGTTCCCTAATGATTGCACAGTTCTGAGAGTGTGTTAGATCAATGTTCCACTTGGTAACAGTAGGATCACGCAGGAGAAACTGTGCAAGGAAATAGGAGCTTGGAGGGCGGAGGAGAAGGCTTGTGAGAAGCTTTGATTTCCTGTGAGCATCCAGGAGGATTGTACTGAGAGCTGGCTAGCTATGAGAGTGAAGGATGTGTATAATTCTGAAGTATTTCCACCTTGTATGATAATACAGATAGGGGGGTTTTTAGCTGAGGCTTTCCCCTGAGTATTTTCTGTGTTTCATGTGCATTGATTCTTCTTCTTCTGATTATATGTGTTCAACTCGATCTTGCTCAATATTTAAGCTTCCGGAAAGCAAATTGATAGTAGAAGTAGATTATAGTATTTTTCTTTGGTTATATTGCATTATTGAGTTAATCTATAGTCATATTTTCTACAGAGATATCAGAGGTATATTTGTAGAGAATTTGCAGAATTTCTACATGGCATCAGAGCCAAGTTTATTAGAGCAGTGAACAGTATACGAAGAAGAGAATTCGAAGTTTGAAGTTCAGGGTTGTAGGTGCAAATCGAATTCTTATAATACTTCAAGGTTGGCCAATGGCATTCTATGGCTTGAGACTCGAGTATTCCTTGCAAGGTAGCTCGAATTAAATAGCATGGAAAGATCGCATGGAGGTTGTATTAGAAGAGAATGGCTTGAAGGATTTCATTGATCAAGATATCCTAAAGCCAACTTCAACTAATGCACAACATTTGGCTGAGTGGAAGAAGTGTGCGGCGAAGGCAAGATGGATCATCCTTGAGGGAGTTCGAGACCATATTGTCTCGAGCCTCCATGGGAAGGATACTCCATTTTCAATATGGAAGACATTGAAGGACCTCTACCAAAACAATAGCGACCAGAGGAAATTGACACACAAGGATAAGTTTCGAAGAATAAAGATGGAGAACGGTGATACTATTTCCACATATCTGAGCAAGCTCACCACTTGAGGAGATGAGCTTAGCGGTGTGGGAATAACTATTATCAATGATGATATGGTGAGCCTCGATCTCCTTAGCCTTCCAAAGAGATGGAATAACTAACAGGACTCTGTGAATGGAAGAAAGAAACTGCCAGATTGGGAATGACTATGGTCGTATCTCATGCAGGAGGAGATCAGGAGGATCACTCAAGATGGGTCTTCATCCAAGGATGATGATGAAGAAAATCTTGCCTTAGCAAGTAAGGCAAGGAAAGGGAAGGGGGGGGATTCCCATTCCAAATTGAATTCTTCTCATGGAGGGAAGAAGGGTGACAAGTCTAAAGTGAGATGCTTTAATTGTCCCGTGATGGGACATTATGTGACTAATTACCCAACGAAGAAGTCCAAGAAGGGATCCTCGGAAGGATTGAAAGGTGAGGCATTAGCCTCTCAAATCGAAATGGACTTTACTCTCATCACATGCATGTTGTCATTGATGATGGGTTGTGTTTGGTATCTTGATAGTGGAGCCTCATTCCACATGATTGGATATAAAAGTTTATTCAGTGCCTTGGAGGAGAAAGACCTCAAGATGCGCATCAAGATGGGTGATGATGAAAGGTATAATGTTTCAGGAGTGGGCACGGTTGCTTTTCAGAGGAAGCATGGAGCTCCCATCACCTTGACAGATGTGAAGTATGTGCCTACACTAAAGAAGCACTTGGTATCATCGCAATGTTGGAGGTCAAAGGCTACAATGTTGTCTTCAGTAAAGGAAAGGCGTTCCTTATACACATCACCACGAGATATGTGAAACAAATTGGCTCACGAGTTAAGAACCTGTATGCTCTTGAGGTTCAAGATGCATGCAAATCCTCGAAGAGCAAGGCAAATGTTAGAGACTTGGTGGTTGAGAGGGAGAGTAAATTACCTTTCAACATGCAGACCCAGAAGAAGTCTTAGAAAATTATGGAGGAGCCAAAATTGGAGAAGTGGGTAGAGCGATCACATGCAGCCATACCTCAAGGTGTGAGGTGGGGCGATGTGAAGTGATAGTCTCAAGAAGGTTGAAATTGGGCAGGGTCCATTGAGAGGTTTTATCTCATGGATCGTACCTTGCTACATGAGGCCAAAGTACATTGTAGCGGGAGGAATTAGTGGGACTAATGCAGTCAGATATCAAAGTGATAGAGGTTAGAGTAGTTAGATACTAAAGAGTGCAGAGAAGGATTGACAACAATGCAAAAAGGAAAAGTCAGCCGAAGCGCAAAGTTTTCAGTTGACAGAGGCAATAGCAGTCAAAGACTTTGATGATAGATGCATCATACTGATTCAGGTTGGATGATTTTTTTTGTTTCTGGAGTCACTGGAGGAACAACATTAGAGAGAAGTGTTGCATGCATAAAATTCCAAAGGTTCATGATTGGGATCGTGTTGAATTTCTTTCTTCTTGAGAGGGAGTGTTGAAAATAGCAACAAGAAATGATAAAAATAGAATCCAGAAATTCCAATTTTAATTTGTCCTTGAATTAAAATTGTGAATTAAAATCGAATCTAGTCTCACCAGCTACTTGGAAATAATGAATTAATTCATTATGGATTAAATAGTTGTAGAAATTCAAGTTAGAAGTCTTTCTAAAAAGTCATGCAAGAGTTATCCCTTAAATGAAGGATATTATCCCTTAATTAAGGAGATAAGATTGAGTTATATTTGAGTTGTAATTAGTTAACTCAATTTACTGAGTTAATTCCAGTTAAATTAGTCCCAAAATGTTTGAGGAACTAATTGTGAGTTATCAGTTAGTTGATGCATGCATGCACTCAACTAGTGTACTCCAAATAACTGAAGATTCCCTCATCAAAAACTCATGCATGTCTATTATGAGAAAAACCCAGTTGAACTAAATGTCAAGGATAGTGTACTATCAGTTTCATGTGTTTTCCTATAAAGGAAACTCATGCATGTAGTCAAGGTAAAGTTCCTTGAGGATTGTGCAGTTTTGACAGTGTGTTAGATCAGTGTGAGAGATTAGTGTTCCACTTGGTAACAATAGGATCACCCAGGAGAAACTGCGCAAGGAAATATGAACTTGGAGGGCAGAGGAGAAGGCTTGTGAGAAGCTTTGATTGCGTGTGAGCATCCAGGAGGATTGTACTGAGAGCTGGCTAGCTGTGAGAGCTAAGGATTTGTATAATTCTAATGTATTTCCACCTTGTATGATAATACAGATAGTGGGATTTTTAGCTGAGGCTTTCCCCTGAGTATTTTCTGTGTTTCATGTGCATTTATTCTTCTTCCTCTGGTTATATGTGTTCTGCTCGATCTTGCTCAATCTTTAAGATTCCGAAAATTGATAGTAGAAGTAGATTATAGTATTTTACTTTGGTATATTGCATTATCGGGTTAATCTACAGTCAAATTTTCTACATGATCTTAGAGGTAGATTTGTAAAGAATTTGCAAAATTTCTACACTTAATGGAGTATTATTTTTCTAGTGTTCACTCAAAACTAAAATACACATTATGATTTTGTTCAAAAGCAAAAATAAATTATAAGCATATTTGAAATAGAACAAGTAAAAATGGTGAAAAAATAAAGAGAGTTCCATCAGACGACAGTTTGATAGCTTTCAAAACTCACGCCCTAATTTGTGTGGTATGAAGTAGCAATCACATTCAAAAATTTGAGGGAGTATACAACATAAAACACTGTAACAATAAGAATGAAAGATGGAGTCCCATGACCACTAAATATCTCGGAATAATTCGCATAGCCCTTGTAGAGCATGACGTCTTACTGGGGATTGGAATCACAGTAATCGTTGTGAGAACATGGTTCAAATTTCAGTCTTAGTCTCATTCAGAATCCCTTCAAAGCATATAGCATACACTGGGTCTTACTAATAGCGGACTTGAGGTCACTCCTCCCACCTCAGATGGACCATGGCGGTGATAGTGAAAATCGAACCCGCGACCCACAGTAGGTCAATCCATTGCTCATAGTCAAAAGGAAGATTCAACCCACTACCTCTATGGAGAGTGGCAGGAAGAATGAGGGAGATGACATGCGAACTATGCAAAATTCACGAGACAAGGTCGTGGTATTTGAGAAGACTATTTTGCTTCTGCTAAAGAGCTCTTGAGAACAAATGGTACATCAAAATCACCCATTGCAAATCATTTTGTCGAGTCCATAGTAGGAACAATGACCATTAGGGCTTTCAGCGTTGAGGATCAGTTCTTGAAGAAGAATTGAGGCATTATTGACAAAAATTCAAGCCCCTTTTTCCACATTTTCTAAGCCATTGAATGGTTGATTCAACGTCTGCAAGTGTTAAGTGCAACTATTCTTTTTTCCTCTGCTCTTTCTATGGTTCTACTCCCACAGGAAAGCTTCAAATTGGTATGAACAATGAAACTAAATGTCAACTGTGGGTGATTTCTGCTGTTACTAAATGTTTTTATGTGTAAGATGATCATTCCTAACAACTTGAACTGATGTAGGTTTAGTTGGGATGGCCTTCTCTTATCGCCTATCATTGAACATATCGTTTGTTAAAAGTATTCAAAACCAATGTACACTCGCAAACTACATTGTTTCTGTAGAACACATGAAACAGTACATGCACATTCCTAATTAGGCCCCAGTTGTTATAGAAGATCACAGACCACTAGATAATGGAGAAATTCATAGCAAGATGTAGTACCTGGCACAAACTTCCCTATACCACCAAGAAATAACTTTATGTACAAGTTCCAAGTGAAGGACTAGAAAGGTAGCTACTATTATTTTCCATCATTATATCTCCAGAAAGTTGCAGGGGGTTTTGGAGTACTAAATGTAGCTAGTAGGGCCCTGATCCATGTTCTATGGGCTTTGGAGGATTGAATGTAGCTAGCAGGGCCCCAATACATGTTCCATTCCCTCTGACTGATGGTGATATCACTCTGCTTATAGGAGACTGGTACATAACCAATGTTTTAGTAAGTTATTAATCCATCCTCGATACATGTACATCTCTTGAAATTAAAGAGACTAGCTATGTTCAACTTCAGCTTGTACACCAAAATGTTCTCTTGCAATGCATCAATCTCTGACTATATTCTATATTTAGGCAGATCCTTAGAAGAAAGCTTGATGTGGGAAAATATACTGGTGATCCTGATGCTGTTCACATTAATGTCCGTGGGCTACCAAATGAAATACCAATTATAGAGGAACAAGGTACTTATTGCTGATCTGTATCACAAGGCAGTTGGCTAGATTTAGTATAGGTGTGTCTAGCATTTAAACGATTCACAAGATCCAGTTTATTTTGATTTTATCTAATGGCTGTTGAATCCATTGCTTCTTCTCTTAAGATATATCTAAAATGACCCATATGTTCATTATGTTTTTTGTGCCAATCATTCAAAGTGATAAGAAATGAATTCGAGATAATGACTATGCACCCATTTAGTTGGGATGCATTTATTTGATTAAATAGAGTTTGAGAAGTCTTTTTTAGGAATATTAGGATGTGAGAAATAAATATTATGCTCAAAGATACGAGCTTGTGAAGAAATTCAAAACAAAACACGCAACAAGTTTTCAACAACATGGTAACAACTCATCCTCTTACAATGATCACAGTCATGCAGAGATATTTCACACATACTAAATATTTCCTAGTCCGTATGAATATATGTAAGAAAATATAATGAATCAAGCAAAATAGGGTGGAAAATACTAGCGCAACTTGAATTTGGCTAATGCAAGGATTCCAATGAAACCCTTTAGCACAAGCTCAAATTATTTCATGAATCCAACACAATGAACAACCGAAGACCCAAAACCGACTCAAGAAAGTTAGTGCACAAATAAACACAGAAATCCTCTCTTTACAATGGTAGTCCTCCATCGAACCTAAAACTACCAAGGCATATGCATCCAGTTATCCTCCTACATAGAAGTACCAAATGTCCAATATTTAGAATCACTTCCTGTGAACAATTAAGGGGCTTGACTCATCATATTCTGATTTTGAAATCCACATCTATAATACACATAATAAGTGTATATTTTTAGGTGAATCCAAAACTTTTTCCCTGATAAAATTAAAAAGCAATATTTATCAAAATTTAATTTTATCAAATTTGTATCAAATTGGCCTTGATGTCATTCTTATTATGTTGGGCCAACTGTTGGGGATATTTTGGTGGTGGAATTTCATTTTTTATCAAATCTCCCACCCCATTATCCTTCAATACCGTTATGATCCTCCCTTTCAAAGAGATGATGTTAGAGGCTCCCTCTAAACAATGATCTATTATCAATACTTGGTAGGCCATTCTTCTTCCCACAAACAACCTTGTAGTCCTTCACAATAGGCTAAACTATACAGATATTAATTTAAATCTAAGGATTCCATTTGTATGTGAGGAAGAGAGTGGAGAAAGAAAAGAGACCCAGATAACTGATATAGGTTCACAGAAAAATAGATCAATCACTCTGAACTCAAATATAATACCTTCTATATTGATACATATAGTGGTAAACCCAACTACACTTATGCACCTCATTACGCAAGCATAGGCTGCACAAAAGTATGATCAATGTTAGTAGACAAATCCTCCCTAAGGTCCTAGTAAAGCATTGTTACCACATCTGGGAAAGCAATAACATCTGACACAAACACACTTAAGAATTCAAATGTACAACATAAAAATACATTACAAGCACTAGCAACTGCTTCCAAACCTGGCACTCAAGGAACTTCCATAGTAAGACATGTTGCTGATTCAACATAGTTAATTGAGTTGTATCTTGCGAGTAATGACTATTTGAGAGATGTAGCAGTTGAAAATATATTTTTCTTTTATTTTGTTTTCATTCCATTCCCTATATGTGGGTTGAAGTAAGTGACCTAAGGCATGTGGCTTTGGTGATTAATTGGTAGTCTTTGAAAATATGACTTGGATCATTGTTTCTCTATGTTCGAAGAGACACCTGTGATTTCAATTCTAAACCATTTCAAATGTAACATGTTTCATTGTTTAACTATTTATTCTATTTTTTTCCAATATTCCCTTGGATGAATTATTCATCATTCATGTTATTTGTTGGTTTCACAGGTTGGAGACTCTAGGAAGCCTCAAATGAAGCCTCATGATCCCTCTCATATTCTTCACATGAATTCAGGTAATGATAATGTGAACTTATGTGGGATAGATAAACATTTCATCCTAGTGAGCATGCATATATGTTAAAATTTGGTATCTTCTATGCTTAGAGAAATTTACTTCAATTTTTCATATTAGCCCAATGACAATATTCAGATTAGCAATCACATCAGCATGATATAAAGTGCAGATAGAACACAAACATAAACCGCAGAAGACAAGCCAAGACAAGAGGACACAAGATGTGGCACCAGCCAGGGACAAAACCCAATGTGGGGAAACCCTTGATAAAATATTTTTTAGTCTTCAATAGTTCAATAGAGAGATAGAGATGAGTACAATGATTTGAAGTCAATATTTAACTTTCCAAATAGAAGATCAAACATCAAAGATATTCACTATGAAGATGGCACAATGAGGAAGAAAACCTGACAACAAGGACTAAAAATATGCAGTAGATGAAAAACTCAACCAATTACCCAAAATACTAAGGCTTTCCTTCAATAAGACTCTCCTTCCTTTGCTGCTTCACTGATCATGACAAGGCTGCTAATCTGGCACCTTTCATATGTTGCAAGGATTGGTGCATTTCATGGTAGACCCGATCACTCATTAGGGCACAAGCTCTGAGTGCAACAACACCTTAAAAACACCCTATAGTCCACCTATTGACTATGGCTAGCCTTCATACAATCCCTCCAACCACATGCTGCCTTATAGGGTAGCTTACCTTCTGAACGTAGCTCCTAAAAGGTATCCAACAACTAGCTATGGCATGTGGCCTAGCCCAATAGTGGACTGTAGTTAAGGTCCCTTCAATCAATGTTCCAGTTAGCCCTTAAACAATGATCCCTTTCTCCTCCTTTAAGCGGCTTCTACTGCCCTACAAATCAAGCTCAAGACCAACCTTATCATGCCCAAAAAACCTCACATTATACCACACTGTCACCTACAACAATGTGACTTTAACACTGACCCTTCACGCTATTGAGACACTCCTTGCAATGACTAGGTCCACTCTTCTTGCTGCATCTTAGGGTCCCTTTCAAGCTAAGATTAGGGCTCTTCTAACTACAGTTTGAGGCCTTATTATGTTGTTGATTAGGGCCTCACAAACTGTGTCTAGGTCAGCTTTGAATAAGGCCTTTTCATGACAGTGAATAGGAGCCTTTTCTAGATTGTGTACATGGATCTCTTGACAGTGGATTAGGGTTGTTGATTAGGCCTCCTGTTGCTACGAAATAAGGCCTGCAGTTAGGGAACTAGGCCACCTTCCAGACTGCGTCTATGCCTTCTTTGTGACTAAGGTTGGGGCATGGTAGATCCCTTTCAACTGCATGTAGATGCTCCTCCCTTGATTGCGACCAAAGTACTATTAGGGATTCTTCCTTTTAGATTTGTAGCTAGGGTTTGATCTCCTCAAGGACAACGTATACTCTTTTATACTTCTCCTTCAACCAAAACCAAAACAAGTGGAGAGAGAGAGATCATGAGAGATGTGTGTCAAAATGTCTTGAAGACCTCCTCTATTTATAATGCCACGTTGAGGATAAGTTGGGGTAAATTGGTTGCTGGCCGACCTTGACAAATTGTCAAGTAGCACAAATAAATTCATATCTCCATGAATACATGTCAGAATTAGATGATCTTTAGATCAATCCTACACCTCTTGATGAGAGGAATTGATGAAAAATATCAGATACCATAAATAAGATGACCCACATGGAGTTTGGCCCTAGTTTCCAAATTTAACACTCCCTCTCAACTAGGGAGAACTTCATCATCTAATCCATCAACTAGTCTATACTATCTCTGTCATCAATACAGTGCCTTGAATTGCACTGATCTACTTTTCTATGCTGAACTATGAAGAAGAAGAAGTGATCGAGAATGTATCATACCATTCCCTACTGACCCGAAGTCAGTCCCAAGAAGAGAGTGTCTCATAGCACTCTTACTGACTTGAAGTCAGTTCCAAATGATCCCAGATCAATATCATCCTAGCATAGGGAGTACGATAGTACAGGATGTGTCCATTAGTAGTACTATGGTCCCTATCCTCATTCCCCTGCTCATTGGCCAGATGAGAGGTACTTCCCATGAGTCCCAGATTGCATGGGTAGGATGTCTCAGTAGGAGAAATATGAACCACTCATCCTGCCTACATGTTGCTAGGGGTATCCTAGGGGAAGGCTGAACCACTCACCCTATAGACAACAAATCACTAGGAGAAGGCTGAACCACTCACCCTATTGTTGCTCATCGCTCCAAGAAGTACCCCCAAGCTCCTCGAAGCTCCAAGAGCTCAATGTCCATATCATATAGGACCCCTAGGAGAGGGTCTCTCCACGACGCCTAGTCGTTCTTGGAAATTCAAGAATTTGACCCTTCCCAAGGGCTTCGTCAGAATGTTGGTGACCTGCGCATCAGTCCCAATGTGATGGAGCCTTATTTCTCCCCATTGTACCATATCCTAGATAAAGTGGTACATGATGTCTATATGCTTGAAGCGATCATAGAACACAAGATTCCTCAACAATTGAATCCCACTCTGGTTGTCACATAAGATCATGGTGGTATCCAGCATGTGTCTAAACAACTCACTGAAGAGCTTCCTCAACCAGATAGCTTCAAACGAGGTCATACTCGTAACTATGTATACAGCCTCAACGGTGCTTGAAGCAACCGACTTCTGCTTCATGCTCATCTAGGATATCGAAGTAGAACCCAAAGAGAACCAATACCCAGAATTGCTCTTGCGATCCCTCACACTGCCTTCCCAATCAACATCAAAATAATCATACAGCCTCACATCTTCGGCAGTGTATCTCAGTCCATGAGAGATTGTGCCCTAAAGACATCTCAAAATATTCTTCGTGCCAATCCAATGTGTGTGATGAGGCTCAACCATATATATACTCAACATGTTGACTGAAAAAAATATATCTGGACGAGAGTTCATGAAGAACATCAATGCTATAATGAGTTGACGAAACTTAGAGGAATTCCTCAACTCAGGTCTGACACCACTACCGCATAACTTCTTAAAGTTAAGCTCCAGCTGCGTAGTCATGTGTTTGCATTCCATCATCCTAAATTTGGAATCCAACTCCCTCTTACATTTGTAAATGAGAGGGTCTTCATCTATCATATAGAGGTCATCCACATAAAGTACCAATATGAGAGGTCTATCATCCACAACCTTAAAGCAGGGGTTTGGATTGGCTTCACTCCTAGTGAATCTCAACTTCATTAGATAGTTGTCAATCCTCTCAAACCAAGACCGGGATGCTTGCTTCAAATCATAGAGAGCTTTCTTTAACCTATATACATGAGATTCCTGGACGCGAACCTTATTTCCCTTACGTTTTTCTATATCAGAGGTCTTGCTACTTCTTGAGGGAAAATATCCCCTTATAAGTTTTCCCTTGGTACATCTCGGACACATACCTTTATGCTCTTCAAGCATCCTTGTAACCATCTGACTCACATTAGGTAGAGATGTGTCACAAGACATGGCCCCGCACTGGACTTCCTGCAACTTGATACAAAGAGCTAACCCTGAACCCTAGAGTAAAGCCATCTTTAAAATTTCTTTTCCAAACACGTACCTTTCCATTGATGAATGCCACCTTGTGACCTTTATCTTCCATTGCTGAAATGGACACTATGTTCTTCTTGAGATCAGGTACATAAATAACTTCTCACAAATGAATAGAGTTACCCTGATCTAGTTGAAGAGTAACATTCCCTACACCCTTTATGGGATAGGTGGCATCGTCTCAAAGAATAATCTCTAAGTTTGTTTCCTTCTCTCTTAGATTAGAGAGAGATTCCTTGAGTCCGGTGAAGTGCCTTGAAGCACCACTATCAATATGCCAATCTCCCAAAGTGTCCAAAGAAGAGGTAGTGGAGAGGGTCGATATAAGATAAAACTCCTTTTGCTTATCAGAAACAACAATTGATTCTTCATACCCAGAGTTCCTTGATTTCTTGGAGGGTCGATCATTACCTTGATGTTGTGCATTCCTTTTTCCTTTTCCATTGTACCTATCATTCCTTCGATCATTGAATTTGCTCCTGGAGTGATTGTGATCATCATCATGTGATGTGTCCCTTCTATTTAGACACTCCCTTGCATAGTGGCCAAATTTATTGCAAGAAAAGGATCTTCATTTCCTTCCTCCTTTGAATCCAAGCTTTCCATGGCAATGACCCTTAGATCCTACCTTGTTCTTCCTCTTGGCATGAGCGGAGAATGTAGTAGGGTTACTTTTATTAGAGGGCATCTCTTGCTCCACCATCTTGGTTTCTTCTTGAATGCATCTCAACATCAATTCTTCAAACCCTGGAATCCAATCATTATTGAGAATAGTGGGTCTGAATATATACCACTTGGGTTGGAGTCCTCCAAGAGTAGTGATAGTAAGTTCCATGTCAAATATGATTTCTCCAATCGATAGACAATCATTCTTGATCTCAGTGATCCTTAAGAAGTAGGATTGAATATCCTCATCTTTACCCTTGTTAATATCCTTCAACTTATTTTTGAGAAATAAAATTTGATTTGCATCACTAACCTTGAACATGCTGACCAATATGTCATAGGTCTTCTTGGAGGTGTTTAGATCGGAGATGTAAGCCACCAAACGTTTGTCGATGGAATATCTGATAATCTTCTTTGCTTTGACTTCACCCTTGGTGTACTTGTTCTTTGTAGCAACTGGTGAATTTGATGGAGGCTCGGGGATTTTACCCTTCACGTAATCCAACACTTCTTTCTCTTCAAATGTCAAATCCTGAGACATCTTTGATCCATGAAAGTCAGACTTTTCATGGAGCTTGTCTTTAGCCGGGAAGTTGGATGAGGAACCCATTGAGCCTTTTGTCCTTCCCAACTTTCTTCGGTGATTGCTCTTTAACTCTTGCTTGGGCTTTGTCTTTACCTCAACTTCGATACCATGTTAAATTTTGGTTTGTTCTTTGCTTAGAGAAATTTACTTCAATTTTTCATATTATCCCAATAAAATATTCAGATTAGCAATCACATAAACATGATAGTAAAGTGCGGATAGAACACAAACATAAACAACAAAAGACAAGCTAAGACAAGAGGACACAAGATGTGGTACCAGCCAGGGACAAACCCCAATGTGTGGAAACCCTTGTTCAAAGCTTCTTTAGTCTTCAATAGTTCAGTAGAGAGATAGAGATAGAGTACAATGATTTGAAGTCAATACTTGACTTGCCAAATAGAAGATCAGACATCAGAGATCTTCACTATGAAGATGACACAATGAGGTAGGAAATCTAACACCAAGGACTGAATATATGCAACAACCAATTACCCAGAATAATGAGGCTTTCCTTCAATAAGACTCTCCTTCCTTTGCTGCTTCACTGATCATGACAAGGCTACTAATCTAGCACCTTTCATATGCTGCAAGGGTTGGTGCATTTCATGGCAGACCTAGTCGCTAGTTAGGGCACAAGTTCTGAGTGCCACAACACCTTAAACTTACCCCACAGTCCACCTATTGACTGCATCTAGCCCTCATACAGTCCCTCCAACCACACACTTCCTTATAGGGCTGCTTACCTTCTGAACACAGCTCCTAAAAGGCCTCCATAGCTGGCTATGGCTTGCGGCCTAGCCCAATAGTGGACTGTAGTTAAGGTCCCTTCAATCATTGTTCCAATAAGCCCTTAAACAATGATCCCTTGCTCCTCCTTTAAGTGGCTTCTATTGCCTTGCAAATCAAGCTTAAGACCAACCTTATCATGCCCAAACAACCTTGCATTATACCACGTTGTCACCTACAACAATGTGACTTTAACACTAGTCCTTCACGCTGGTGAGATACTCCTTTTTGCTATGGCTAGGTCCACTCTTCTTGCTGCATCTTAGGTTCCATTTCAAGCTAAGATTAGGGCTCTTCTAACTGTGGTTTGAGGCCTTCTTATGCTACTGATTAGAGCCTCACAAACTGTGGCTAGGTGAGTTGGGAATAAAGCCTTTTCATGACAGCGAATAGGAGCCTTTCTAGACTACGTATGTGGATCTCTTGACAGCAGATTAGGGTTGTTGATTATGACTCACGTTGCTGTAAAATAAGGCTTGCGGTTAGGAAACTAGGCCACCTTCCAGACTGTGGTTATGCTTTGTTTGTGATTGCAGCTAGGGCATGGCGAATCCCCTTCAACTGCGTCTAGATGTTCCTCCCTTGACTGCAGATAGACTGCTGCTAGGGCTTCTTCCTTTTAGATATGCAGCTAGGGTTTGATCTCTTCTAGGACAATGTATAATCTTTTAGACTTCTCCTTCCACCAAAACCCAAACAAGTGGAGAGAGAGAGAGATCACAAGAGATGTGTGTCAAAACGACTTGAAGACCTCCTCTATTTATAATGCCACGTTGAGGATAAGTTGGGGTAAATTGGTTGTTGGCGGACCTTGACAAATTGTCAAGTAGCACAAATAAATTCATATCTCCATGAATACATGTCAAAATCAGATGATCTTTAGATCGATCCTACACCTCTCGATGAGAGGAATCCAAGAAAAATATTAGATACCATAAATAAGATGACCCACATGGAGTTTGGCCCTAGTTGCCAATTTTAACTATATATGTATGGATTTATGTTAATTTTAGATAACATTGGTATGTTCTATGCTTAAGAACAATCTTGCTTCAATTTTATTATTAGCCTAATACCAATTTTCAGATTAACAATCACATTAACATAATAGTAAAATGCAGATAGAACATAAACAATAACTAGAAGACAAGCCAAGACAAGAGGACACAATATTTGGTGGATGCCAGTGAAAAACCCAAATGTGGGGGAAACCCTTTGATCAAATCTTCTTATTATTCTTCAAAAGTTCAGTAGAGGGAGAGTACAATATAGAAATTTATTTGGCCAATCACAGTCAAAATTTGTCTAATCAACATGATGTCCTAACCAGAAAGTCAATGTTGGTCAATGTGGCAAAATATCACCTCCAAATCAGCTCGATCAAAACTAGTCAACTCGGCCTCCAAGGATAGTCCGAATCAGCCCTAAACAGTCTCAAAAATATTAGTCAAACTTGGTTAATGCAAAGTCAAACCTATGGTCGAACTTGCAGTGGTCAACATTGGTCAAACAATTCTGAATGCCTTGATTTTTGTTCCCAGAAATGCAGCTTGCCCAAAAAAAAATATTCCCCAAGAAAAACACAGTCAAACTCGGTCAACTATGCTCGTCAACGCTGGTCAAAACTTCATGCAATTCGGTCAACACCCAAAACAAAAAATTGCAGTCAAACTTTGCACATGTGGAGGAGAAGAAGGCTGCCCTGAAGTTGTACAACCCAATCAGATGAGGAGAGAGAGATATGTGTGAGAATTAATGATGTCCAAATGAGGTAGATTCACCTTTTATTTATATGCAACGTTGAGGATGAAAAGACATGTATTTTTGGCTTCTGAGACTACATAAGTTTATTGGTCGACCTTCAAAATTTGTCCATAATAGAAATAAATTCATAATTCCATTTGTATATGTCAGAATGAGATGATCTTTAGATCAATCCTACACCTCTCAAAAAGAGGAATATAATAAAAATATCAGCTGCATCATATGAGCTTTTGAAGTTGGATTTTAGCCTTAGTTTACAAATTAAACACTCCCTCTCAACTAGGAAGAACTCGACCTACCAAACTATCTGTCAACATGTACCATCTTTGACATCCTTATTATACCTTACTATGCTCTGCTCTGTGTTCTGAAACACGAAGAAATAATGAAGAATAAATGATCGAGAATGTGTCATACCATTCTCCATTGACTCGAAGTCAGTCTCCAATAATAAAGAGTGTATCATACCACTATCCACTAACCCAAAATCAGTCTCCATTGATCCCAAATCAGTATCAAACATCCTAGCATTGGGATTACAGTAGTACTATGGTCCCTATCCTCATTTCCCTACTCATTGGTCAGATGAGAGGTACTTCCCATGAGTCCCGTATTTCATGGGTAGGATGTGATGACAAGAAAAGGTGAACCACTCATCCTGCTCATATGCCATAGGAGAAGATGAACCACTCATCCTATGCATATATCAACATGGGGTATCACAAGGGAAGGTGATCCACTCACCCTGTACACAATGCACCAGTAGGAGAAGGTGAACCACTCACCCTATGATCGCTCATCGCTCCAAGAAGTACCCTAAGCTCCCTAGAGATCCCAAAGCTTAATATCCATCTCATACAGGAACCTCAAAAGAGGGTCTCTCCATGACTCCAAGTCATTCACAGAAGGTTAAGAAATTGACCTTCCCTAGGGGCTTCATAAGAATATTTGCGACCTGTTCATCAGTCCCAATGTGATGGAGCCTTATTGCTCCTTGTTGTACCATATCTTGGATAAAGTGGTACCTAATATCAATATGATTGGAGCAGTCATGAAACACAAAATTCTCAGAAAGATGTATCCCACTTTGGTTGTCACAAAATATCACGGTTGTATCCAACACATGTCCAAACAACTCACTAAAGAGCTTCCTCAACCAAAAAACTTCACAAGAGGCCTTGCTAGCGGCAATATATTTAGCCTTAGCAGTGCTCAAAGCAACCAACTTTTTCTTATTGCTCATCCAGGATATCGAAGCAGAACCTAGAGAGAAGTAACATCCATATGTGCTTTTACGATCCACCACACTGCCTGCCCACTCTACATCAGAGTAACCATGGAGCCTCACATTCCCGGCATTGTATCTCAATCTATAGGTGATTTTTCCCCAAAGATATCTCAAAGTATTCTTGGCAGCAATCCAATGAATGTGATGAGGCTCGAGCATAAATTGACTCAATGTATTCATTGCAAAAAATATGTCTAGAAGGGAGTTCACCAAGAATATCATGGCCCCCACGAGTTGATAATACTTAGAAGGATTTCAGGCCCATCAACACTTTTGGATAACTTCTTGAAGTTAAGTTCCATTGGAGTAGTCATAGACTTGCAATCCACCATCCCAAATATTTCAAGTAGCTTCACAATGTACTTTGAACCTTGAGAAAGGAAAATATCACCTGGCTTTTTCCAGACCTCCAACCCTGGGAAATAATGCATCAGTCCTAGGTCCTTCATCTTGAATTCAGAAGCCAACTCCATCTTGCATTGATGAATGAGAGAGTCTGCACCTTCTGGAAAGAGATCATCCACATAAAGTACCAAGATGAGAGGTCTATCATTCTCAACCTCAAAGTAAAGGTTCGAATCAGCTTCACTTCTTGTAAATAAAACTTCATCAGATAGTTGTCGATCCTCTCATACCAAGACCAGGGTGCTTGCTTCAATCCATAGAGGGCTTTCTTCAACCTACATACATGTGTCTTACGATCTTTGACTTTGAACCCCTCAGGTTGTTTTACATAGACTTCCTCCTTAAGTGAACCATGCAAGAAGGTAGTCTTTGTTGAAGAATCTAGGGCACACATAGTTAAGTTTATTCTTCGTTACATGATAACAATTTGTGAAGAGTTTTAAAATTTTTATCTTTGCTTGATCTTCTTATCATTATTAGTGAGTATATGTTAGCTTCATTGAACTACTATAAAAAACAAAAGAAACAAGAACACAAATATTTGGCTTATTTCCAAGGCCAAAACCTCTCCCTCTTGGAGAGGAAAACCCACACAAAATTCTTCTTATATAGATTCCATTGATGAATACCAAGACCATGACCCTTAATACAATCTGCCTCACCAAGACCAAGACATCAATCCGCTGCTCCATCACTGCTGAGATCTTCATGATTGCTACACCTATGAAGTCCTCACTGCTGCATCTTTCTCATATAATTGAGATCTATTGAGATCTTCACTGTGTTCATCACTCTATTCTTTCATTTTGGGCTCCATTATGAAAGTCCTTACGATGATTGTTTTACCATGTTTCCTCGAGCACTAGGATCATCACCATACCTTCCCGATCATATGTCAAGAGAATATGTTAATACTGTAATCCCCTTTTATGCTGAGACAATAAGTCTTTCACTATCATATAAATACATCCTTCAAGATAGCGATTTAAATCCTTATCCTTTTATTAATGTAGAGACTATGAAGAATATTGAGATTATTGTTGTCAGGGCTGTATCTTTGATACTGTAACCAAGTATAACATTACACTGCAATATGATGAGGGTATGAAATACACTTATATATCTATGCTGAGATAATATGCCGAGTATTTAGATCTACCTCTTGTAGTCCAAGTCACTTCTATTTATTACATTTAGGCTGCTACATGAATGAAACTGAGTTCTATGAATTAGAACTGTCGTGCGAGATCATATATTTCGAGATTGTCATTACAAGAATTATCATTACTCATAGTAGGGGTTGTCACTCCGATGAGAGAGAGATGGTTAATTAGTAATGAAAAGGTTATCCTTAACAAAATCTGAACCAAGAAGCAAATGCCAACCTTCTATCAATATGTTGTCCAAATGTTAATGATTATCCTGCCAAATATTGGCCAAACCTTCAATGTACCATTGTTAATAGAGAGATAGGATAACTGTAGCAACTACCAATTATATATCAGTCTACATAAGTCAAGACAAATTATTAAATGAAAATAAGGAAGAGCTAATGCATAATATGCAAGTTTAGGACTAGAAGTAATGTACCATACCAGTGAGATGCCACTATTATATCAGATCTACCTCTGCAAATTAGGATCAGTCAATTGTGGTAGTGATATCAATCCTCTAACAACCAATAGTAGTTACCAAAATAGTAAGGAATGAGTGCCAAAAACTTACGATTTTTATGTGTTGATTTAAGAGTGTTTTTAGGCTTATTGTTATGAGTTTCTCTTAAGATTAGAGTCTGGAAACAATTGCTTCAGATCTGGAGTAGTATGACAGTGGGCAAATAGGTCAAAATGAAGAGGATTTGAGGCCTTGAAGGCCTTTGGCCTAGTCTCAAAGGTTGATATACCAAGATAGGCACCCAAATCACAATGAATAGGCTTTAAACAAGTGCCAAGATCCTTCCAAATCCTCACGTTGCTCCTGCAATCACAAAGGGTCGGTACTATACTCAAATGCAACAACAAAATTCCTTGGAAGAGCCTGTGGCTAGGGTTAGAAATGCCTAATAGGCTTGTGACTAGGCAAAATGAGAAGGATTGGTGCTTGAACGTGACCCCTAGCCAAACAAAGACCCTTAATCAAGTGATAATATGCCCACAATAAAAAATTAGTCACAAAATTTGATGGATCAATGACTAATATGGAAAATTCTCAATGTAAATCAATGTCAAAACCCTCCAAGAATTTTTCCAAGCCTGCAAACACAAGTAGATTAGCTAATGATATGAATCCATTGTTATTCCCATGAATATGGGTTCTTCAGTAAGGTAGCCACTTATATTAGTTCTTCAATCCAACAATTTGTTATATGGAATTGTGCATGTCTTAATTCTAATTCACCAGTAGAACTCTTTTGTGTTGTCCTTCTTTGGAAAGATTAAAAAATTCCAAGGACATGATGCATAGCAATGTCCACATCCTCTTCTTGCATCAGAACTCAAAGCTCTCAACGTATCCAAAATTACAACCAACAACTACTTGGCAGATTCTCATGTTGTTTCCAGTGCCCCAAAGCCTGATTATTGCTAACTGCAACATCTGGAGGCTTAGAATAGACCCTTAATCCAGAATGTGTGCTTCTGACAAGGCAAAGCTCTTTGCAGGCAACTTTAAGACATAGTGGCATTGAAATGTTGGAGCAATAAAATTATGTATTATTGAGGTACTCTGCATCTTGCAAAGAGGGAAAGGTAGATGTGGAAAGGACATATGTTGTTATTTAGAAAGCGCTTGAGACCATTGTCATATACAATGATAACAAAACTTATCTTCACTTGGTTCCTAGCTGGAGTTTACTTCAAAAATCTTTGACATTTTAGCTCTACAGGATTTTGCTACAACAACCTGAATCCACATCAATTTGAGTTGTTGAATTGTTTCTTGGTTCCTTGGCATGTTCTTCTTCCTTCCCTTCCAGTACAGCAACATCATTTGTCATTGCTGGTTCCTCTACCTTTGTATCTTTCTCCATTTCTTCCTCATTTTCTAGTTCAATGCCCCAGATAGCATTAATGATAGTGTCATACTTGGACTCCAATTGGTGTAGCCTGAGGCCTCTAAAGGAAAACATCCTCCTGAAGCCTCTTTTTATCAGTTTCATAAGCTAGTGATTCCTTAGTGTGATCAATGATCTTCAAAGGTTTGAGATGATATGATGGCATCTTGTAATGGATCAATGTAAAATTTTTTTTGGGAACAATGATTGTTTCCATGAATATAATGGGATAATTTTCACATGACGGTTTGTTGGCCCTGCAAATGGTGTCAATGAAATTTGCAAACCCTAGAAGTCTAGAAGGATATGACTTGTATTGAAAGTACTTCAATAATATCAACCTAAAGTATGGATGTCATCATATCTAAAACAAGCCAAAGGATACATGGAATATAGCCTTCAAGATGTGACGAGAATTGTTTGAATGGTTTGCAATGTCATTAGAACTTACTAATTCCCTATTCAATGAGAGAGACGAGATATATAAAATAGATGTGAAATATATGAAAAAAAATTTCAATAATAAATTAGTCATCAACTATTTTAGTGTGGCCCTTTTTATATGCCATGTAACAAGTTACCCTTGTAACTACCTTATAGCTAATGTGATCTATTAACAAACATCAACACTTAATAATACTGGCAATGTTTGGCAGTAAGGTTGGTTGAGTGCAGAGGCTATGGGATTGGAAGCTTGATATGAAAAGCAATGGAAAGGCCTTTGTAAGGTTAGAGTAGGTCTCTATCAGACTTAGAATCGAGAAAACACCTTGGCATGGAACAAAAACCCTTCTTCAAGTAAGTTCACAACAAATCTGGTATACAATGCATGTAAGAAGTAGATGCAACAAAAGTAACCTAGTGGCACTGGAGGGTCTAAAAAGTAAAAGCCCAAATGAATTCTAGAATATTCATGTGGTCAGAATTTCTAAGTAAATCCTTGACCTTGGAGGCCTTTTGAAAAAGGGCCCAACAAGGACCAAATAAGTGAACTATTTGTATGTGTGAAGTGGAACAATTGACCGTCTTCTGGTATAGTTTACTTTCTCAAAAGAGGGTTGGAAGCTTATTCTTCCATTAACAGTTCAATAGGGTTATTTTGGCAAGGAGCATCCTTGCTAGATTGTATGATGTCTCGACTCAAAGAAAGATCTCTCAAAGCACATATATCACTGCCTCTAAATGCCCCAAGATCCATTTGGTTAGCAAGAAATGCTAACATATTTGAGAACGGAGTACCTCCATTTCATGTCCAAGAAAAAATCAAATTCCTCTATCATGGAAACAGGTGTAAGGCCAAGACAAACCCAAAGACAAGTATGGAATCTGGAGATTGATAAATCTCACCCATGGGCCTTTTTCAGTGGAACCTATCAAGGAACTCCTGGCAACTATGGGGCTAGAAGGGATATATACATATTCATGGGAATAAAAATGGATGTGGGTAAGCAATATGTTTATTCAGTAAAGAATAAATTCTTTTGTGGAGTCATTGGGTTTACCATGGTAATGATCGTAACATTTAGCAGTTTTTCGTTTGTTTGGTTGTGGTTTTGAGGTTGCGACCGGGCATCACCATGTTAATGACCCAGAGTAAAACTTAGAGGACATAGAGCTCTGGATTATAAGTTGACTGAATTTGATGAGATTTAAATGCAATATCAATTCAATAATTAATAAAAAAATTGTTTCATACATATTTTGGGGACTGGCATTAGACATCATCTTTGCATTGTTTTCCTTTTTCCCTATGAACACCCATGTGCGTTATCCTACCATGGTTTCTTACATATTTTGGGCACTGGAATTTAGATATGTTGTTTGTCTTTTTTCCATATAAACTTTCATCTCTCTCTCTCCTTAAAGAGTTTGCATTCAAAAATATATTTTCTTCTTCTTCTTGATTTTTTTTTGTTTCTTAAACAATCTTTCCTAAGTTTCAACTTTTTCTAAGGTCTATAATATGATATGTTTTATTTTGGCTCTATTCATATTGAATGAGAATTTGGCTCATTTTACAGATACATATGGAACTTCATGACTTTCAAGCCCATTGTGGACAAACAAAAGTATGCAAGGACCATTCCTATGAAGTCATCCAAAATAGAAACTTTTAGCAAGGATCTGGTGAAGCAAAAGTTTCACTTTATTGGCTCAACAATAATATAGTCCTTCATACAAGCTACAGGCCTGACTAATGATCATCTTGTAGATTGCTTCAGACATGAAAAATGCCTTAGAATATTGCAGCAAGAGAGTTGCGACTAGAGTTAATTCCATTGACCAATGTTACAAAATCAGCTAACTATAATGTTTTTAACCAGGCTATTGAGATGCTTATGACAGACGATGCTCTTAATGAAGATCCATCTCCATATTTGAACAAATCCAAGTGGAGAGTGAGGCTTCCACTGACCTAGTGACAACAACAGTAGTTGGTGTGCATTCTCAGGTTGACTTCTTTATATATGTTAATAGTTGTACTCTATACAGAAGTCTTTGTGAATATCAAGATCCCTTAAATTTTATGAACAAAGACTGGTAAGTAATGTCATTGATATATTATGCATGGTTTGAACAAGTTTGTCATAATCCTTCCTAGAGTGCACACCAACAGTCTCAGATAGCTGGAGAAAATGTTATTTGTCTAGATTTAGGATCTACTAATTCAACTGATCTTTGCAGTTGGCTAGAAGGATTTCCATATGCTTTTAACTCTAAATATTTTTGAAAAGAGAGAGTTGATATATCTTCAAAACTAAAACAAGTGGGTACAGTAGGTGAATGCTCCATTCTGATGATTGTGCTAAATTTGTCTTTCCAAAAGTTGTACACTTGTTCAAACCCCATCATACCTTGTGTCAATTTGCCTACAGTCTGTTACCCAGAATGCTCTAGATGTCCATGTTCAGAAAGGGCGGTATTGACCTTGTTTTCAAACAACTTCTCTTGTGTGTGTTCACTTTGACTCCATGTATAGAAATTGGAACTGTCAGTCTGAATTGGACAATAAAAACTACTTGTGTTATCAATATTGGGAGAATGGGAAGCTGAAGCCAGGGTCCAGAATTGAAGATACTGGATCTTGCACATAAAAGTTAGAAATCTAATTTCAAATTTTTATCTCATAATTATGTATGATCACTATTCCTCACAAGAAATTAGTCCTCATGAGTCTTCGTATATGTTCTACTACAATGGAACTCTTTTTAAAATAATTAAGTTAATATAACCATGCACTAGCTGTGATAAATAAAAATCCATTAAGTTTTTGTAGGGTCGTATACCAATATTACTTGTAACTAGGAGGGTAAGTTTGTAACTAAGTCACATAATCACAGATGTAATCAGTACATTCTATTGCATTACTCAAGACATCACTATCATATAAGAACTATTATTTTTTTAGGACTAGAGGAAAATGTGTAAAGAGTAATTCGCCGAGAAAAAACATCACTATGCCTGAACATGACTCCCCTAGAATTCATTTTGAAGCTTCTATGATCTAAGATATTTGTAAATCATAGGAGCTCAAGTCTTTTAATATATAGCTCATGGAAAAACATGATTGCTTAGTAGTAGAACTATTTCTAGTTTTCTAGCACTGGGCTTCATTTTTAATAAAAAAAGTGACAAGAAAATCTAAATCAAATAGCATACAATGATTTTCATTAGATTTGTGCTTTAAGATAGGTCAGTTGTATCACCTGCCTCATATAATGTTGGATGTGTACCACCAATGCATGCGTACACATTCACTACATAACTATAATCTAAGAGCCTACTGAACAGAAAATGCTGACATACAAATGAAAAAGTTAAATTATAAAATTCAGTTGGAACTTGAAAATATGAGCTTCCAAAGATGTGGCCTAAATTTCTACATCAAAGTATAACCTGTCATTGATTCACCTCACAAGTAGAACATAGTATGGCATGCCCTGTACATAAATTTTTCTTCACCTTTCTTATTGACCAAACCTCTTATACATGGGATGTGGATCCTTAGCCAAAGGAACAAACTGATCAAACTGGGTTCTTCAGTAAGGTAGCCACTGATATTACTTCTTCAATCCAACAATTTGTTATATGGAATTGTGCATGTCTTAATTCCAATTCACCAGTAGAACTCTTTTGTGTTGTCCTTATTTGGAAAGATTCAAAAATTCCAAGGAAATGATGCATAGAAATGTCCACATCCTCTTCTTGTATCAGATCTCGAAGCTCTCAGCGTATCCAAAATTGCAACCAACAACTACTTGGTAGATTCTCATGTAGTAGACCTAACAGTGATCACTCTTTGGTAGTAAGGTTGGTTAAGTGCAGAGGCTATGGGATTGGAAGCTTGAGATGCAAAGCAATGGCAAGGCCTTTGTAAGGTTGGAGTGGGGCTCTGTCAGACTTAGAATCGAGAAAACACCTTGGCATGGAACAAAAACCCATCTTCAAGTAAATTCACAACATGTCTGGTATACAATGCATGTAAGAAGTAGATGCAACAGAAGCAACCTGGTGGCACTAGAGGGTCTAAAAAGTAAAAGCCCAAATGAATTCTAGAATATTCATGTGGTTAGCATTGTTAAATAAATCCTTGACCTCGTGGTGTTTTGAAAAAGGGCCCAACAAGGACCAAATAAGTGTACTATTTGTATTTGTGAAGTGGAACAATTGACCATCTTCTGGTACAGTTTACTTTCTCAAAAGAGGTTTGGAAGCTTACTCTTCCATTAGAAGGTGGATAGGGTTATTTTGGCAAGGAGCATCCTTGCTAGATTGTATGAGGCCTTGAATCGAAGAAAGATCTCTCAAAGAAAATAGATCACTGCCTCTAAATGCCCTAAGATCCATTTGGTTAGCAAGAAATGCCAACATATTTGAGAAAGAAATACCTCCATTTCATGTCCAAAAACAAATCAAATTCCTCTATAATGGAAATAGGTGTAAGGCCAAGACAAACCCAAAGACAAGTATGGAATCTGGAGATTTATAAATCTCACCCATGGGCCTTTTTCGGTGGAACCTGTCGAAGAACTCCTGGAAACTATGGGGCTCGAAGGCATATATACATAAATGAAATTCATAATATTGCATTCAAAGAAGGCCTTGGTTTAGGAACAAACAATGCAGTAGTGAAGGCTTTGGGTAAGGTACAAACAATGTGGCAGAGTGGAAGACTTAGGAAATTTTACTGAAGCTGGCAATGGAGAAAGACATCTCTAAAATTTATAACCTAGATAAAACCAAATTGGTTATAAACTGGGTTAATGGATTGACTGGCATACAAAAATCTAGGTTTGATACCTTTGTTTGATCAAGTCAAGCTGACATAACATATCTTCAATGACATTTCGTACTCCCATATCTTGAGGGAGAACAATATGGAATCAGACATTATCAAAACAAGTTCTAAATGTAGAAGGGATATGGGGGAGACTAGAAGAACATGTTAGTGTACTATTGTCAGTCACAAGAAGACCCCTGCATCCCACTCAACTCTAGTTCTGTTTTCTATTTCTTAGACATAATTCAAGAATGCTGATGAGTTCTTTATTTAAGAAGCCAGAATTCTTTGTAAAGATTGTTATTGTTCCTGTACAAGTTTCTTTTTCTTTTTATCATTTGTAATATTGGGTCTAGGCTTGCTTATATTTTTTGAAGGTTTTAAGACAATTTTTTAAATGCCTCTCTCTGATTTTGATAAACAGAGAATAATATCAAGGTATCCAATGCCCCTATAGTATGTAAACTTTTTTTGAGAAGGAAATACCTCCATTTCATGTCCAAGAACAAATCAAATTCCTCTATCATGGAAACAGGTGTAAGGCCAAGACAAACCCAAAGACAAGTATGGAATCTGGAGATTGATAAATCACACCCATGGGCCTTTTTCGGTGGAACTTGTCAAGGAACTCCTGGAAACTGTGGGGTTGGAAGGAATATATACATAAATTAAACTCATAACATCGCATTTTAAGAAGGCCTTGGGTTAGGTACAAACGATGTGGTAGTGAAGGCTTTGGGTTAGGTACAAACAATGTGGCAGAGTGGAAGGCTTTGGAAATTTTACTGAAGCTAGCAATGGAGAAATACATCTCTAAAATTTAGATCCTAGATAAAACCAAATTGGTTATAGACTGGGTTAATGGATTGACTGACATACAAAAATTTAGGTTTGAGACCTTTGTTTGATCAAGTCAAGCTAACAAAACATATCTTCAATGACATTTCTTAATCCCTATCTTGAGGGAGAACAATATGGAAGCAGACACTTTATCAAAACAAGTTCTAAATGTAGAATGGATATGGGAGATACAGGAAGAACAAGTTAGTGTACTATTATCAGCCACAAGAAGACCCCTGCATCCCATTCGGCTCTGGTTCTGTTTTCTATTTGTCAGACATAATTCAAGAATGTTGATGAGTTCTCTATTTAAGAAGACAGAATACTTCGTAAACATTGGTTTTTTTCTTTCCTGTACATTTTTTTTCTTTTCTTTTTATCATTGTACTATTGGGTCCATGATTGCTTATATTTTTTTAAGGTTTTAAGATAGTTTTTTAAATGCCTCTCTCTGATTTTGATAAATAGTGAATAATATCAGGGTATCCAATGCCTCTACAGTATGTAATATTTTTTTGAGAAGGAAATACCTCCATTTCATGTCCAAGAACAAATCAAATTTCGTTATCATGGAAATAGGTGCAAGGCCAAGACAAACCCAAAGACAAGTATGGAATCTGGAGATTGATAAATCTCACCCATGGGCCTATTTCGGTGGAACCTGTCGAGGAAATCCTGGCAACTATTGGTCTGGAAGGGATATATACATAAATGAAATTCATAACATCACATTCAAAGAAGGCCTTGGGTTAGGTACAAATGATGCAAAAGTGAAGGCTTTGGGTTAGGTACAAACAATGTGGCAGAGTGGAAGGCTTTGGAAAATTTACTGAAGCTGGCAATGGAGAAAGACATATCTAAAATTTAGATCTTAGATAAAACCAAATTGGTTATAGATTGGGTTAATGGATTGACTGGCATACAAAAATTTAGGTTTGAGACCTTTTTTTGATCAAGTCAAGCTAACAGAACATATCTTCAATGACATTTCTTACTCCTGTATCTTGAGGGAGGACAATATGGAAGCAGAAACCTGATCAAAACAAGTTCTAAATGTAGAAGGGATATGGGAGATACTAGAATAACATGTTAGTGTACTATTTTCAGTCACAAGAAGACCTCTGCATCCCATTCAACTTTGGTTATGTTTTATATTTCTCAGACATAATTCAAGAGTGCTGATGAGTTCTTTATTAAGAAGCCAGAATGCTTTGTAAAGACTGTTATTGTCCTTTGTTGTACATATTTTTTTTTCTTTTTATCATTTGTAATATTGGGTCTAGGCTTGCTTATATTTTTGAAGGTTTTAAGACAGTTTTTTAAATTCCTCTCTATGGTTTTGATAAACAACAATAATATCAGGGTATCCAATGCCCCTATAGTATGTGAAAAAAAATTCTACTCGAATGAAATTTTCATAGACACCAAAAAACCTCAAGAGTATATTCAAATGATCAAAGGATGAGCAAAGTTCCATCCTATAGTTCACCAAAGCCATAAGAAGAGTGGGGAAGGTAGATTTATCTACAATTGAAAGGAAGCCAAAGTTTCATTGATCAAAGCCATAGGAACTCAACGCAACCCTTGCACAATTCACAAATAATGAGGTTCTAAGTCTTTGCACACATTTTTTTATTTCAGAATTCCAACAACAATTGAAGTTATCAAAACCATTAGCTGAAATGTCTAGCGAGAGCACAAGATGCCACACTTTCATGAAAATCAATTTAACACTGGAATTGCAAAATGCTAATGCATTCCTATACATATTTTTCAATGGATCTCAACCCATTCAATGCATTTTCAACATCAATCTCTTTCTTGACATTAAATTATATACAAGGCGATTTTCCCTCCAATGCACATCTATTGGATGATCATTTTTGCATATCCATTGCTATGATCAACAAACATCAAAAGAAAAAAATCTTCAATGCTCTAACCATGGTTTCTCCAACACAACTCACAGGGATATTATACTTCATGATGTTCAAGTTCTATACTTACAACTTTACGGCAAAGATCACAATTCGACTATCCTCTCTGAGTCCATCTCACATTTCCAATACTCATATGTCTAACTGGAACACTAGGCATCCTTTTAAGGTTTTCCTCTCGAACTTCTAATATAGAGGCTTCTCTTTCTATATCTTAGTATTTTATCTCATAATTCCTACCTATGAAATCATGCCTTTCTCTACATTAAGTCTTCGCTTCAGGCTCTTGTGCCCATTTCTTGTACATGAAGATTTCAACTAATTCACAATGGTTATGAGATTCACCTAATCCCTTTCATTACCTTTTTCTTTGTCATACTAGCACCAACAATTTATGGGTTCTACTCTCATTATACCAGGTTAATTCTATACAGAAATTCCCCCCTCTTGAATTCCCAAATGAATCTGTCTGCTATCTTTATTTGTAATAGATATTCCCCATGCCTGCAACTTACTATTGTTCTTATTATAGTTCTCACTATAAACTACAATATGGGAATCATAACCTATTTCTACTTGACTATCATTCCTGTAGATGAAGATATAGACAAACTAAAGGCAGACCGTTATACTAAATCCCAACATTTTCTAAGATAGAAAACAAATTAGATGTCAGAAATGACTAGCTTATTGCTTTGTTTGATGATTAGCAACCATGATTTCTTAGTTCTTGGCTTTTCCATATGCTACTCACTCTGCAATCTCTATTATGTGTGGGGTTATCATGGCCCTCTTTGATCTTGCTAATCTGGTCTATCAGGGATTGGTTCAACTCCTCAATAGCTCAATTTCTCCTTTGTTGCAACTATCCTATTTTTCTGCTACTCACCTTGTGAATAGAGGTTGATGTTCTGCATGATTTCTACTTCCCTCACCTTCTTCTTCAGGTACCCCATTGACTTGGATAACATTGTATTATTTTCCTCCAATTTTCCAGTCTTCTATTTGCATTATGAGATGTTAGATTGCACCCACCCAACTTATTTGTCTATAGCTGAGAAATTGGGGCAATTGTTGCTCATTCTAGTGTACTTTGGAGACTCCAAGATAGTCGTGAGGCTAGTAATATTTGAGGATGTTTCTATTGACCTTTCTATCTTTGTGAGTTTTTTTTTTTGGAATCTCAGGAATCTCACCAAAGGATATGAAGTGATTTCCTTCTTTTCGGTGACTGTCTATCTTATCTTTTTCAGTATGTTCCTTGTTGTTTAGGGAATGTGTTAGACATGTGTTTGGTAGGTGTCATATCACTAGAACACGTGCCAAATGTGTTAAACATGTATTCTCATGTATTGGTGTCTAACACTAGGATACAGGAAATGAGGCCTATTTGGAGGTATCCTATTACTTATTCACGAAATAAAACACACAACTTTGTTTTTCAAAGTGCATTTGGCCTCCTAACTTGAGTTCTCCTTGATAAAGGTCATTTATTGCTTCCATTGTAACCATAATGCCAGTGAAGGGGGTTTTGACCATGTTAAGTGGTTTTCATGCTCATGTCAACAAAGATGTCCTCCAATTCTGTTTTTCAAAAGCTTCAAATGATAACAGGTGGAATTGGAAGTAGTGTTTTCTCGTAACATTCCTTTATTGAACTTAACTTCAAAAGTTCAAATTCGTTGTCTCACAACCACTAAAATTTAGAATACATGCTTTATGTACTTTGTATAATGGGGTGAGTGATAGGTAGTTTTTCACTTTGAATGACTTCAATGCTTGAGTTATCACGGTTCTCCTTCACCATTCATTCAAGTTCTATTAAACACTTTTGATTACACTCTTAATAGGTTGTAAAAGAATTCTTCAGGGGCTCCTTCCATGTAGGTTTCCCATAAATCCAAATATTAATCAATGAGGGGGAATAATATATTGATATTCAATGGATCTCATTTTTCCATTAGGTTTTTGTGGTTGAATGGAACAACATAAAATGGTTGCAACTCTTTTAATATTGCTTAGAATAATTGTGATGAATGCAAATTAGAAATGGCATTAATTATTTGCTTCAAGTGGCATTGGCGTGACCTCAATTTGGTTCACAAGTAGAGAGAAAATCTAGCCACGAGAATAGTTTCCAATTTTGACAACCATAACTTGTAGAGCTAGTGTTAGAGTCCTATAGTGATAGGATTCATAATTTTGAAATGGCTGAGGTCAGCTCTTGTAATATTGTACATACCTTTGCTTTTTGAAAATGTTTTCCATATTAAAATTAAAAAATGTAAAGAGGGTATGTCCTAAAAGAAATATCAAAGGACAAGAAAATAAGAAAAGATCAGAAAATACAAAAAATGAAAAAATATGAACCCCAAAAGTAGTGTTTTCTCATAACATTCCTTTATTGAACTTAACTTCAAAAGTTCAAATTTGTTGTCTCACAACCACTAAAATTTAGAATACATGCTTTATGTACTTTGTGAAATGGGGTGAGTGACAAGTAGTTTTTCACTTTTAATGACTTCAATGCTTGAGTTATCACAGTTCTCCTTCACCATTCATTCAAGTTCCATTAAGCACTTTTGGTTACACTCTTCATAGGTTGTAGAAGATTTCTTCAGGGTCTCCTTCCATGTAGGTTTCCCATAAATCTAAATATTAATCAATGAGTGGGAATAATATATTGATATTCAATGGATCTCATTTTTCCATTAGGCTTTTGTGGTTGAATGGAACAACATAAAATGGTTGCAACTCTTTTAATATTGCTTAGAATAATTGTGATGAATCCAAATTAGAAATGGCATTAATTCTTTGCTTCAAGTGGCATTGGCGTGACTTCAATTTGGTTCACAAGTAGAGAGAAAATCAAGCCACAAGAATAGTTTCCAATTTTGACAACCATAACTTGTAGAGTTAGTGTTAGAGTCCTATAGTGATAGGATTCATAATTTTGAATTGGCTGAGGTCAACTCTTGTAATATTGTACATACCTTTGCTTTTTGCAAATGTTTTCCATATTAACATTAAAAAATGTAAAGAGGGTATGTCCTAAAAGAAATATCAAAGGACAAGAAAATAAGAAAAGATCAGAAAATACAAAAAATAAAAAAATATGAACCCCAAACAAAAACAGATCATGAAAGTGTGCAAGTTCAAGTGCCACTACTTTTTACTTTACTGTCTTAAATAATGGTTGTGTGCAGCTTGTCATATATGCCACAACCCATGATAATCAAACTGCTTAATATTGACTACTTCATGCTTTGAATTTCATGTTTATAGTTAGAGAATAAAAATATGACCAAACAGTTTAATCTTGGCATATCATTAGATAGGTAGAGAAATAAAAGCAACTCAACAGTTAAATATGAGCCCTTGGAAGATATAAGGTTAGAAGTAGATAGTTTGTTTTATAAAAGAAAAGGAAAGAAAAGGGTTTGCTAGCTTAAGTGCACCCACCAAAGTGTAGAAAAAATGTTAGGGTAGGTAAAAGGGTAGGTAAAGAAAGGTTGCAGAAATATAAGTCATTTGGAGCATAAGCACTACTATCATGCTTAACTATGTGTTTCAAGTGTGCAAGAGCAGTTATCAATGAAAAAAGCATGCTCATAATCTAATTTACCTAACTTCCCCTTCATTACATTTCACCCTCACTATATACTCACTAATTTCCCCTTTACCCCTTCATGGCTTATGAAAACCCCTCCACCCTCATTTTTAATCCTACCCCTTAGTTTCACACATTTCCCTAATCAAATACTCCTAAAATCCATTCCCCTAAGTGTGAAACCCATTTCCCCCCTTTTTAAAATCATGTTTTCCCTTTAATAATTACCCAAAACCCCTCTAAACCCTTTATCCTAACTCTAAAAACCCCCTGATTTACTAACTCTGCCACTTAACCATTTTCCTTACTAAACTCTAGTTTAACCCGCCACCCTAGTGAGGCAAACGAACCCCGCTACCACTAAAACCCCGCAGTTTAATTAAATATGTGATTAAGCATGGGTTAATTACTCTAAATGGTAATTAAAACCCATGGGTCCCGCTAACCTCCACCCCATTGCTCAATCACAACTTTCCCATGCGATGGTTGTCCGATCATCTACCCCCCAATCTAACGACCATCATCCATATCGCGCTCGCGCGACCTCCGACCTTTAACGGCCCAAGAGCACGCGATATGGGCAGTTTTGCTCGGGGCCCATTTGCTTATGTGTCGGTCTCTAGCATAGATCGCGTTCCCTCGACAAAATACCACCCAACCCCATAAGCAGTGCGATGGCCTCCAAAACCACTTCCCTACCAAAATCAAAACCAACATTGTTCATTAAACATAATTTCCCCACCATTTTTCCAACCATTTAGGGTTAAAAGCCTTCTGACCCCCATTTTCACCCTTTTTCGCTCGAATTGCATTGTTGAACCTCTGAAGCACCTGTGTCTTCTGAACTCCTACGACCAGTTGTCAACCATCAGAGCCTGTCCACCACTGCACACCATCCTAGCTACCAAATCCCTCTGAAAACCCCAATTGAAAACCAGTTGCAGCCCTGATTGTAAATTCCAGGTATTTAAGCAAAAAACCAAAATTTTCCCCTCTTTAATGAAAAATATTAGATTCTTAAAATAACTAAAAGAATTTAATTAATTTCAATTTAAATTGAGACTCTACCATTCCCAAAGTACCAGAACCCCAACCTGTAACCTACTCGTACCCTACCCTAGTTGTTCAAATACTTAAGTTTCATTCCCAAAGCCATATAAAGCCCAATTTTCCACATTTTATCACAGAAATGGCTACCCCAACCTCTCTGGATGTCAGACCAGTGACAACCCCTCACTTAGACATTGACCACCTGGCCCTGACAGACAAGGATTTTCAAATCAAAGACACAGTCACCCAAGACAACCTTCTGAGAATCCATTGTTGGGCCAAAGATAGGTTCCTAAACAAAGCAGATGATATCCAACTTTGGGAATCAAATCTGCCCAATTATACATTCCCAGAACCCCATCCATTTCCAGACATTGTACATTTCTACCATGCATGTTACATACCTAGCCAGAGGGCTATAATTGCTCCAAACCAGGACTTTCTGTTTTCAATTACTGCTGAATCTATCAAACATATGCTTCAAATCCATCCCAACCACAATTTGACTCGTTTGTCCATTACACACCTGTTGGACTTGTACACCACATTGGACCCAGCTAAGATCAAGAAAATTTTTTAGAATTTCATCATTCAAGAGCGCCATACTCCTAAGGACATTCCACCCTATGTTTTTGCTATTTTTTCATAGACTGGCACGAGAATATTCTCCATGATCTCATGCATCCTAGGATTCACATCAAACGAGTTTTTGGATGAGATAATCATGGCCTCCTTGTCCATTTTCACTTCAGGCCACCCTCCTGCCATTATGACTGATTATGCCTAGTTCATTGCAGATAGGATGCATGAACAGTTCACTAGATTTCCCATTGAAAGAGTCTTCAGATACTCTTAAGTGTTGTTTCATATGTTCCTCTACTATCAGAAATACAAGTTCCCAATGAATATTCAGAAAACAGATACCAGGGGAAAGGAAAGATCAATCATCTACTGGACACCCTTGGTCCAGAGGTATAACACAACATTCACATACAAAGACTTCATAGATTGCTTTGTTCACCCTGTCATGAACATGTTGACTTCTAGCACACAACCTAGAATTAGTACTGAGATCAAAAGAGTATTGAAACTGGAAAAGAATAATAGAGTAGGATACTGGTACCTCTACCAGAATCACACTGAAATTAGGATCTATGGTTGTGAACTACCCCCCTACAAATTGCCTAAGTATCTTACAATGATATTATTTGCCCTCGAATACTTTAGGCAAATGATAGGTGTGGATGAGGTCCACTTCCTAGCTGCTAGGAAGAAAACACAGTTTAAGATGAAAAACCAAATGGGCCCTTTCATCTACAATAGTAGAGAGGCTAGGCCTGAAGCTAATAAGATACTCCAGCAATTCAAATTCAAGAATAGTTTCATCTGGCATTATGACCCTCATGGGGTTATAAGAAAACTCAGACAAAAGGTCAAGCTGGGACCTTACATCCACTACCACATGTTTGACATTGAACAGTATGCTAATCAGTCAGAATGGGTAGAGAACATATTGATAGATAAGGGCAGCATAGTGGTGGATGTGGAAAACACCATGATTGACTTGGAGAAACAATTTGACCAAAGATCTTTCTTGCAGGTCCCAGAGTTGGGAGAGGCAATGAATATCCCTCCCATCATTCACACTCTTGCCAATGAGGAAAAGAATCCCAAAAGAAATAGGGAGGAAGCTTCAAGCTCTTCTATGGACACCACTGATCAGTAGTACCAACAAAGCAAAAGGCCCAAAATGACTCCTCTATCTGAACAACAAGAACACATTGCATCAGTAGAAATGATTGATATTGTTGCAATGGAGCAAAGGAGTAGACAAACAATTGAGATTGTTGCATCAGCAGAAATATAGCTGCCCTCCTCTTCAAACACCGAGATTATATAGAGACAGAAGAGTGTGGAGGTGTCTTCCTTTGTCAAGCCAACTGACAAGGAAGAAAATATCAAAAAAAGATTCCAAGAGATCAAAATGAGGAAGGAGAAGCTCAAGGCAGACACTTATGCCAAGTACATGTAGATGACACCACCAAACCAAAGAAGATTGATGTCAGCCTTTGATATGTAAGAAGGTGAAATGTAGGTGTCCTTCCTACAGCCAACTATACAGCAGCCTAAAACCACAACAGACTACAAGAAGACCAACTTTCAGGTCTTAGCAAGGGATGTGCATCCCATATATCAAATAGAATTTCACAAGCATGTTGGAGAGATGATCTACTCAACCCTTACATCAAAAGCAATGGCAGCGTTCAAGCTCAAGGACTCATTGGATAATGTGACAACCCAGTACAAATTGGAAAAATCATCTTCCAGCGCCAAAGACACAAGGATCAAATCCTTGGAAGACCTGACCATTGAGTTGGGCCATGACCCAAAGGACATCAAGGCTACTAAATTGTTGATTAAGAAGAAAAATGAAGACATTGCAGCCCTTAAGAAGCAGCTCAAGCTCCCTCAGTCACAACAACCTCAAACAAAAGAAGTCCTAGAAATCCAAACAAATCATGAGGAGATGATGGATTTGGTGCTGCAACTTAATGACCAGTTGAAGGAAATGGAAAAGGAACTAGATAGCTTGATCTAGCTCAAACAAGCTACTCTAGACAGTGCTCCTCCAACTATCATTCCTACAGTGACCACAGTTGTGCCTTCCACATTGGCATCAGCATTAGCTTCAACTGGTCCAATGGCCACTGCATTGCTAGCAGTAACAACAACTACATCACCAACAGGTACCATAGGTGATGAAGAAAACAGGCTAGTCAAGGCAATGGAAGAAATGTCCATTCAGACCAATGAGATGAACAATTTAAAAGAAAAACTTACAAGCCTGGAGACAGATTGCAGGTTAGCCCAAATCATGCATAAGGAAGAACAATAGAAGGCTACCAAAATGAATGAGAGGATAAAAATCTTGGAGAAAGAGTTAACACTGAGTGAGCCTTCGGGAAATGCCAAGCAATTATTATGGGCCAATATCATTGACTCAATCAATGATATTTGGCCATCTAACCAAGTCATGTTTTAGCAAATAGACTTGATCAAACAGGCTAAAGAAGCCATCCAAAAGGTCAAAGAAGAAATTGGAGAAATGTTGGAGGAAGCAGTAAGAATTATCCAATTCTTCAACTCCAAGAACAAATATGAGTTGTAAGAACTTGACATACCTGACAAGACAGGTACCATTTTCGAAGGCAAGAGGGTCCTAGCCAAGAGAAATTTAATGTTAAATCTAGAAGATAAGTGTCAAACCATGCAACTAGTCGTTGACAGGTTTATGACCAAGTTTGAGATTTCGAGAGAAAAGGGACTACCTAGTCCCTTAGTCATAAATGATAAACTGATGACACAGGAGGACTACAACAAGAAAATCAGGGAAGTGGCCAAGTGGCCAAAGAACAGGCAAATAACTCATCAATGAGTGGTATACCAACTGGCAGAGTATTATACTAGACTTTTGAAAATCTGTTTTACCTCCAGCATGAGGTGAAACACTTATTTATCAGTAAGCCTACCTTTGCAAAATATACAGAGGCTGATGAGATATATAGGAAAATTCTCAACATCCAGTTGCTAGATGAAGAAACATGGCAAAATTTGAGTGATTTACTGTAGTGAAAACACAGTAAATTATAAACTACAAATTATAAGTGTACAATAAAAAGTAAATGAGCATGGTTAAAGAATGAAGACAGGTCAGCACAGTCAAAGTGTATAAGGTAAAAGAGTATCAGATGAAAGACGAAAGTCAAACAGATTATCCAGCATTAAAGCCAAACAACATGCCAGCATAAAGGGCTAAAAATCAAGGCATAACAGCCAGCAGAGCCAAAATAACAAGGACAACATGAGACAGTTCAATAGTTATCTCTATCTTCTTGCAAGAAGATATTTTCCTTTTCCTAGATTAAATCTCAAATTAGTTTGAGCCATTTACAGTGAAGTACTTTCTGTGTGATTGTGTTACTTTTTTTTGTGTTTTCATAATCTTAACTCTGTTATAAATCTAAATAAATTAACTGGAAATATCATATAGAACTTGTTTAATTACACTCTGTTTTGCACAGTAATGTATTTACATGTTTTCTTCTGATACCCGGATCTGAGAATCCTTGATTGCTCTCCTATCACGTTGATTTCTTTCATTTCTTCCAAAGTTCAGGCCTAGGGAACCCTTAATTGCTCCCTGGATTTGATTTGAAGCCATTCACCATTTAGCCTCTGAGATCTGCAATAACGTATCGACCTTGCCCTTTAGACATTGTTTTTAGAACCCAATCCAGTCTTATTTGTCATACATCCAACTCCATAGCCCAATGGAATAAGCCAAAACTCTATCCATCTAAGTAAAGTGATCCCACCACCAAATTTTCAAAACAAAACCCAAGGGCAAGAAATAACTAGCCTAAAATCGTCTTAACTAAAACAAATTTAAATCTTAAAGAGAGAGCCCTCTATGAGCATCAGGAAGGCTAGGTCCTGATCTCCAAAAGTGGTTTGTGGTTACCTTTGGTTTTTCTTTCTTCTTACTTCAAAAGAATTATCAGAGTGATAAAATTTCTGGCAACCATACTGGGGACTTTGATCCTTAGTCTCATAAAACTTTAAGGAAACCTTAAATCTAATCTTGAGCCCCTTAATGTAATTATTTGAAGTAAATTTTCAAAAATTTTATAAAAACAGTTTAAAAACTTAAAATTCTAGCTCCTAAGAAGATTCACTATACCAGGGCAATCCCAGATCCAAACACTATAACTATAGTTGATGACCCAGACAGAATTCTAAGAAAACCAAAAAGCGAAGAAACTCAGGAAAGTAGTAGCTAGCTAGACAAAGCCAATTCACTCCCTGAGGAGTTGTCCACTTTAGAGGAAATCCCTTTTGATTTGTCATTTGACCTCTCACTATTTAGAACTAAATCTGAGAATGCCATTCATGAAACATTCTTAGACCTTGAGTTTACTCAACTCGTTGAATAAAAAACGGTTATCCATCCAGATTTAGATAAATTTGTCCTAGACGCTTTTGACAACTTAGAAGCCTTGACCTCTATGTTGGTTAGCAATATAGATAGTGCTTACCTTCAACAATCTGTTGAGCTAGTTTCTCTTATTTTTTTTGCCTCTCAAATTTCTGTACAGTTTTCATTCACTGTAAATACCCCTTCTTTTACCACAACTACACCAATTGTATCTACCACAATCTAATCACCTAAGCTAGTTATTAGTCAACCATCTTCATCATCATCTAGTTCACCTCCATCAGTTTCAAGCCCTTCTTCAACCACCACAACTTTACCCCCAAGTCAAACTAGAATCATAGCAATGGCAAACCAATATGCTCCTCTCGTTTTACCTACCCAACTCCATGACATTCTTGAAAATTATCAGAGTAATATTTTCCTTTTTGATGCTATCGGCCATTACATTGCCCAACAACATGTAAACAAGATGTCTGACTTTTTTGAGTTGCATGAAATAGATGAAGTAGATGCCCAAATGAGATTGTTTGCCCAAACTTTAATTGGGGATGTCAAGAAATGGTTCAAAGCCTTTCCTTCCAACCATATTGCAGACTTAGCTAATTTTCTAAGGTTATTCATTGATAGATGGGAGAGAAAGAAAAACCCATTGCAAATCCTTTCTAAATATGACAATATTAGAAGAGCTCCTAATGAGTCAGTCCAAGACTATTGCACAAGGTTTAATAATATCTACAATGAAATTCTAGCCAACATTAAACCTCCACCTGACCTAGCATTAATTAAGTTCCCTGATGGTTTTGATGTTGACATGTCATACCAGCTAAGGGAAAGAAACCCTGAAGCACTTGAACAAATGCAGAGCAATTCTGTTAGTGTAGAGGCCAACCTGTTAGCTAAGAAAGCACGAATGAGGAATGAAAAGAAAGTTGTATTTAAAGAGGAAGCTTCAACTTCAGATGGAAAAGCAGATGTTTTAGCTAAAAGTTTAGAAAGAACCATGGATAAGTTAGAGAACATGGAGGGGAAAAATCAATGGGAGAATCAACAACAACAACCCCCAATAAGAAACCCAAATTTTAGGAAGAACCCTAATGCTACAAAAATACTACACCAGATCAACACTTAGGCCCCCCTTCAAGGAGAATTATGTTGAGGATTCACAGAAACAAGAAGCAAAGGATGATACCCAGATTAACTTACTGGAAACGAAAGAGGAAGACACTATTTTTCTTACTCAAGAAGAACATGAGTTGTATATGCTTCAGCAGTTGCAGTTAGAATCTGGTGAATCTTTTGATTTTAAACAACGATATGAGTCAGCTATATATGAGGTACATAAATAATATAACTTGAGAAGTAAGAAGAATAATGAGACTCCCATTAAAAGATCCATCCAAACCCAGTCTAAGATGATAAAAGAAGCTCCAGTTAACAAATTGTTTCAAATCCTCCGTAGGGGAACACCGGAGACTTCAACCCCTAGGATTGTAGATATAACCTCCACTGAAACCCAAACAGAGACAATTACTGAAAACAATCAAAATAAAAGAAATCAAGGAAAAAAAGTAGAAACACAAACTGAAATGCCTACCACTGAGAAACAGAATAAGGACACTCAAACTGCATATATTAAGGAAGATCTGAATCAAACAAACAAACCTCATCTCCCTTTTAACATTAAAAATGAAATAGCAAAATTGAAGATTTCAGTTCCTTTGACCGAACTAGTAAAGAATGAATCTTATAGGTCACAGATAACTGAGACTTTGAACATAGGAGAGGGAGAGGATTTTGTTAATTTGAATGATGACCAACGTGAATTATTGTTTGGCCTTGAGGCTAATGGTATTCATCAGCAAGAGGGAGTTCCTCCTTTTTACATCAGCCTAAACATTCATGATCAAATTTTGCATAACGCTATGTTGGACTCAGGGGCATCCCACAATTTGATGCCAAAGGAAATAATGGAAAGACTGAACCTAGACATTACTAGACCTTATAAAGATTTGTTTTCTTTTGACTCCAGCCAGGTTAAATGCCTTGGCCTAATTAAGGACTTGTTGGCATTATGATTCAGGTTTGGCGCTATGGCACAGGTGTTGTACTTGATGGCAACTCAATCAAGTGGAAAATCTCTGTTCAGGCTCTCAAAATCATAGAAAAAGAGATACCCGCAGGTGAGCCTAAGAAAAGCTGTGGGCCCGCAGGTGCCCCAAAGAAGAAGTGCGGGCATACCCGCAGGTTCTCCGAACAAAAGGTGCGGGCATCAAATCCACTCACTTCAATGCAGAGAAGCGTGCGCATGTGGGAATTTTTATGATTGGTCCATTGTATCTAGTCCGACGTGTTTGATCCTATGGTTTTGGTCCGTGGTATAGCATCTAAATTATTGAACCCCGGTTTTTGGGTCCCTTGTATTGGTTTTCTATGGTTTTGGTCCATGGTTTGAGTAAGGGCTTGCCTATAAAAAGGAAAGGAGATCATTTGGCTAGATACTTGTGAATATTGAATATCTTAAGAGCTGAAATTTTGGGTGAACGGTTTGAAAAGCTAGATCTAAATCAAGGTGAAAACTGTGAAATGTAAGGCGGATCTATTGATAGGTCGTGATCTCTTTGGCGCATGATCAGATTTGTGGATCTGACAGTCTGTGGCACATTGGAGGACTGATAATTTGGGTCTATTTGGAGGTCTGCAGGTGATCCTCAGCGCAGGTGTGGAGGTACACAGTGCAGAAGAAGGCACAGGTGCGGAGGTACGCAGCGCAACAGAAGGCGCAGGTGCAAAGGTACGCAGCGTAGCAGAAGGCGCAGGTGCGGAGTTACGCAGCGCAGCCGAAGGCGCGGTGCGGAGGTATGAAGTGCAGCAGAAGGCACAGGTGCGGAGGTATGCAGCGCAGTTGCGGAGGTATGCAGTGCAGCAGAAGGCTCAAGTGCAGAGGTACGTAGGGCAGAAGATGGATCAGGTGTGGAGGTGCACTGTAAGGTAGATAGTGTAGGTGCGGAGCTCCATAATCTAGACACGGAAGAGCTGCGGATATTCGCAGGTTTCTATTGGTGAAGTTGCGGACTTTTCTTGAAATATTTGTTGGCTGCCTTTTGTCTATTGCTGCAGAGTTCTGGGTTTAGATTACTGGTATTGTTGCATTCTAAGAAGTTATTTTGTTGATTCATTGGGTGATTGTAAAAGGAGATTGGTTGATTCACATGTACTTGATGATTATTTGATGTTCATGGATCCAGTTTGAAAATTTATGAAAAGTGGTCCTTGGAAGAAAAGAAGTAGGTCAGCACCTACGTACTACTAGCTCAGCGAGTACAAGAGTTAAGGGGGTTGTAGCTCCCTTCCAGGAGCGTCTGGAAAATGAGAGAGGGTTGTAACTCTCTGCAGGTTGCAGCCTGCGTACTGGTAAAGGATTGCACCAGTATAGAATCATTGTAAAAAGAAGTTTCTAATTGAAAGAAGATAGAGACATATTGCAGTAGGTGGTTTTCACCCACATTGGGTTTCCACCTTATATCTGGTGTTCTTTGGTGTGACTATCTGTTTTTCCTGTTCTTGTTCATTATTATACGACACTGACATACAAATTAATGATCAACATCTGAAGAATAAATTAAAGTATAAATCTAGAAGGTATATTGAAAAGAGTTTGGTAATACTAATTCACCCCCCCCCCTCTCAGTATTATTTCCAACAATTAGAATCAGAGCAGGTCCTTCAGAAGAAGCTTGATCGCTTGAAGGAATATCTATCATCATGAGCAACTGCGAGAGAGAAGCATCAATCAGGCCACCGATTTTTGATGGGACAAACTTCGTATACTGGAAGGTAAGAGTCACTGCATATCTTCAATCTCTTGGTACAGAAGTCTAGGATATCATAGATACAGGGTACACTTTTCCATCAGCAACACCTAGAGATCCGACTGGTAAGAAGCAATATGAAACAAATGAAAAGGATATTAATACTCTATTAGGATGTCTATCTCAATCAGAATTCGTCAAGGTTGTGCAGTATAAATCCGCAAAAGAAATATGGGACAAGATTGTTCTGAGCTATGAAGGAGATGAATAGGTAAAACGAGCAAAACTTCAAACCCTCAGAATTCAGTATGAAAATCTCAGAATGTACAATGATGAAAGTGTGGCTAACTATTTCCTTCGTGTAGATGAGATTGTTAATTGTATGAAAAACTTGGGTGAAGAAGTAAAAGAGGCTATTGTGGTTGAAAAGGTTCTAAGATCCTTATCCCCTAAATTTGAATCTAAAGTTTCTGCTATAGAAGAAAAGGAGAATCTATGAAACCTCACTATGTCACAGCTGCACAGAATTCTGACCGCTTACGAAATGAGGAAAGGAGGACCATCAGACAGAAGAGAAGCTGCATTCAAGGCTTCAGGCAAAGATTACTATGAGTCAGGACATCTATCAGAAGAAGACGAAGAATCAAATTTTGTCAAGAATCTTCAACGGGGTGCTGGAAGATTCAAAGGTAAGTTACCTTTCAAATGCTTTGCTTGTGGAAGAGTCGGTCACTATGCTGCAAAGTGTCCACATAAAGACAAGCTTGATAAAGGTAAGGAACCTGTCAGATGGAACAAGAAACAGAATGTAACTAAGAAAAGTTACTACACTCATGAAGACAGTGATGGACTTTCAAATAGTGACGAAGATGAACAAGGTAACAATTATAGACTCTTAATGGCTTTTGAAGATGATGATTTTGTGGATGCTATAGATGAAGAAGGTCTTTATGAAGAGATTTCTAGACTCAAAATATGTTTAGAAGAGAAGAATGTGATCATTTATACTCTTCAATTCCAACTTGCTGAAAAGGAAAAACTTCATGAAAAGTTAGAATGTGAAATTTTTGGTCTTAGAAAAGAAATTGAGAAAACAAAAGCTCTTAATCTTAGATTTGTTAAAGGATCTGAAACTCTAGATGAGATTATCAATGTACAGCGTTCTCCACTAATCAAGACAGGTCTGGGATATAATGAAGAAGCATCTCAAGCACATCAACCATCCACCTCCAAAAGTTATCTTGATGCAGCAAGGAGGAGTGAGCAAAGGTCAAATAGAAATCATCAGGTAAATCAGGGACAATTTACCTCAAGAATGAATAGAGACTACCAGGTAAATCCGGGGCAATCCACCTTAAGGATGAACAGAAGCTACAACCAGCCACAGGTAAAATCTTCACAATTTGCCTCAAGAATGGATGTCAATAGAAACTACAATAGGTTGGTTGATAGATTTGATAATTGCAGGAGTTTATTCAATGGCCAATGTTTTTCTTGTCATAACTTTGGTCACAAAGCAGCTCAATGTGTTGCCTATAAGACAATCATGACTAGAGAAGCTCAAAAACAAAGGAGCATGACTGGGATCATGAAAATAGCCTACAATAACTTTTCTTCTCTTGAAAATGAAATAGAATGCTCTATTTGTAACAACTTCGGTCATGAAGATTCTGAATGCAAGAGCAGGTTTCGGCAGACAAATCAGAAGGAGCAAGCCTCAAGTGTCAAAACATGGAGAATGAAGGAACCACAACCAGAGAGATGTGGTATAGCTTTATATGCAGAAGGGTAAGAAAACCAATGGTACATTGACAATGGCTGTTCGAAACACATGACAGGTGATAAGGAAAAACTCTAGTCATATAGTGCCTTAGAGAAGGAGAAGAAGGTCTCTTTTGGAAATGTCACCCCTGCGCTCATAAAAGTTAAAGGTTCTATTCAGTTGAAAGAAAAGGTCAAAGATGGAAATGTTATGTATGTTGATGGGTTAAAACATAATTTGTTGAGTGTCAGTCAGATGTGTGATCAAGGAACGGAGGTAATATTTCGATCAAATGGATGTAGTGTCCGTGATCTTGATACAGGAAAAACAATGATCAAAGGCGTAAGGACTCCAAATAATTTATACATATTCAAAGAAGGACAACATCAATGCTATCTAAGAAAGAACGATGAACACTGGTTATGGCACAAAAGATTGGGGCATCTTAGCTTCTCACAGATAAGGAAAGCATGTAAATACCAGGCAGTTCGTGGTCTTCCAGATATCAGAATTCCAGACAATACAATTTTCAAATCATGTCAGTTTGGTAAGCAAACCAGAACTAACTTCCTTGAGAAGTAAGGATCAGCTAGCAGGCCTCTTGAACTTGTCCATACTGATGTATGTGGCCCATCTAGGAAAAGGTCACCTCGAGGAGAAGAATATTTCATATTATTCATTGACGACTTTTCCAGGATGTGTTGGATAGGACTTATGAAGCACAAATATGAAGCCTTTGAAAAGTTCAAATCATTCAAAGCCTTGGTGGAGAACGAATCAGATCACAAAATCAAATTCCTCAGGTCTGATAGAGGTGGGGATTTTACCTCGAACGAATATTTCGACTTTTGTGAAGAACATGGAATAAGAAGGGAATTCTCTATAGCTAGGACTCCTCAACAAAATGGAGTGGTAGAAAGGATGAACAGAACGGTTCAACAAATGGCTCGTGCTATGCTTGATGAGTCTGGAACTCCCGCGACCTTCTGGGGTGAAGCCACATTTGCTGTAGTTGTTATTCTCAACAAGACAAATATTCGGGTGAACAGCACTCAAACTCCTCACAAGCTCTGGTATGGTGAGACTCCTTCGGTAAAACATTTCAAAAATTTTGGAAGCAAATGCTATATTAAAAATAATGATGAAAATCTTGGCAAGTTTGAACCTAGAGCAGATGAAGGCATTCTCCTTGGTTATTCTCCTCATAGCAAAGCATACAAATGTTACAACAAAAGGCTTGGAAGAATTGTCGACAACATTGATGTAGTGGTGGATGAAAAAGAAAACACTCCCATGCAGGTAAGATCTGTAGACTTCGAAGATGATGAGGACTATCCATCACCATCAAATCATATTCATGATGAAGAAGAAACCCATGAGGTACTAGAGGAACAGATAAGGATAGAAGAAAAGACTCCATTCAGGTATGTTCAAAAGAATCATCCAGAATCTCAAATTTTGGGGCAAAAGGAGGCAGGCATACAAACAAGAAGAATAATTGCAGAAGCTTCAAGCTATTTGGCATTACTCTCCTCCACTGAACCACAAAATGTAAGAGAGGCATGCAAAGATGAATGATGGGTCAAGGCAATGGATGAAGAACTTGAGCAGATCGAAAAGAACAACACTTGGGAGTTGGTTCCTAGACCAAAAGATAAGAATGTCATAGGGACAAAATGGATCTTCAAAAACAAGTTGAATGAAAATGGGGAAGTAATTAGAAACAAGGCCAGACTTGTTTGTAAAGGGTATGCTCAACAAGAAGGAATAGACTTTGAAGAAACTTTTTCTCCTGTTGCAAGACTTGAGGCCATTAGAATGTTCCTTGCTCTCTCTAGCTTTCAGAAGTTCAAAGTATTTCAAATGGATGTGAAATCAGCATTTCTGAATGGAGACTTAAAAGAAGAAGTGTACATTGAGCAACCAGATGGTTTCATCCTTAGGAATGATCCAAATATTGTATGCAGACTAAAAAAGCCTCTCTAGGGTCTCAAACAGGTTCCAAGGGCTTGGTACTATCGGTTGGACAAATACCTTCATCAACAAGGGTTTTCAAAAGGATCAGCAGATATCAATCTTTATATAAAAATTGAAAATGACAAATTGCTAATACTTGTTGTGTATGTAGATGATATTATCTTTGGTAGTAATGAAGAAGCTATGAGTCAAAACTTTGCCTTGGTAAGAAAGAAAGAATTCGAAATGTCTTTCCTTGGAGAGCTGACATATTTTCTTGGTCTACAAATCCAACAAAATGAAGGCGGTATCTTTTTATCTCAAACCAAGTATCTCAAGCAGATCTTGAAGAAATATGGCATGGAAGATTCGAAACCAGTATGTACCCCTATGGTTACAGGATGCAGCCTCAGTGCAAATGATGAATCAGCAGCAGTGCATCAACCAACCTATAGATCCATGATTGGAAGTTTGCTTTATTTGACAGGTACCCGACCAGACATCATGCATGCAGTGGGAATAGTTGGAAAATTTCAGGCAAATCCAAAGGAAACTCATCTTCAGGCAGTTAAGAGAATCTTCAAGTACCTTCAAGGAACTCAAAACTATGGCTTATGGTATCCTAGAGATACAGTTCTCACACTCCATGCTTATACAGATGCAGATTGGGCCGGAAGCATGGATGATAGAAAAAGCACTAGTGGAGGTGCATTCTTCATGGGTTTCAGATTGGTATCTTGGTTCAGCAAGAAATAGAGCTCAATTGCTTTATCCACAGCTGAAGCAGAGTATGTGGCTGTTGCATCTTGTTGCACACAACTTCTTTGGATGATGCAAACCTTGCAGGACCTTCAAATCACTTGTACTCCACCTATCTCCATCCTATGTGATAATACAAGTGATATCAACATTTCAAAGAACCCAGTCATGCATTCAAAGACCAAGCATATACCTATCAAATATCATTTTCTTCGGGAACAAGTGCTTGAACAAAAGGTCAAGTTGGAGTATGTTCCTTCTAAGGAACAAGTTGCTGACATACTCACCAAATACCTCAAGCAAAAGCTGGGGGTAGTTGATGCATCATCTTGTTGTTGAATCTTATCTATTTCAGAGATTGTTGGTTGTATGCGAGTTTCATATGCGGTATACACGTACATTCGATGGTTTATGAATTGGTCAAAGACCATCTGGCACAGGTTCAGGGGGAGCATATATTCTTCTAATAATACATTGTTGGCATTATTGTAGAAGATCTTGGAGGATAAAGTTTAGAAGGAGAACATGGATGTTGATTTGAATATTTCTGCTAATATTTTGTCTCTATGTCTTATATCTCTTTTGCCAAGGTCATTTATGGTGTATGGTGGATTATGGTTCTTCTTGAAGAAAATTGCTTTTGCAAATCTGACCTATAGTCAGTGGGAGCATGATCAACACAACAGAGCAGAGTTTTCAGCATGTTCTCAGGGGGAGAATGACCTTGAGGATCTTGGGGTTTCCATCAAGTCCAAAGGGGGAGATTGTTGGCATTATGATTCAGGTTTGGCGCTATGGCACATGTGTTGTACTTGATGGCAACTCAATCAAGTGGTAAATCTCTGTTCAGGCTCTCAAAATCATAGAAAAAGAGATACCCGTAGGTGAGGCTAAGAAAAGTTGCGGACCCGCAGGTGCCTTGAAGAAGAAGTGCAGGCATACTCGCATGTTCTCCGAACAAAAGGTGCGGGCGTCAAATTCACTCACTTCAATGCAAAGAAGCGCGCGCACGTGGGAACTTTTATGATTGGTCCATGGTATCTAGTCCGACATGTTTGATCCTATGGTTTTGGTCTGTGGTATAGCATCTAAATTATTGAACCCCAGTTTTTGGGTTCCTTGTATTGGTTTTCTATGGTTTTGGTCCATGGTTTGAGTAAGGGCTTGCCTATAAAAAGGAAAGGAGATCATTTGGCTAGATACTTGTGAATATTGAATATCTTAAGATCTAAAATTTTGGGTGAACGGTTTGAAAAGCTAGATCTAAATCAAGGTGAAAACTATGAATTGTAAGGTGGATCTATTGATAGGTCATGATCTCTTTGGCACATGATCAGATCTGTGGATCTGACAGTCTGTGGAACATTGGAGGACTGATAATTTGGGTCTATTCAGAGCTCCGCAGGCGATCCTCAGCGCAGGTGCGGAGGTACGCAGCGCAGGAGAAGGCGCAGGTGCGGAGGTACGCAGCGCAGCAGAAGGCACAGGTGCAGAGGTACGCAGCGTAGCAGAAGGCGTAGGTGCGGAGGTATGCAGTGTAGCCAAAGGCACGGTAAGGAGGTACGCAGTGCAGCAAAAGGTGTAGGTGCGGAGGTACACAGCGCAGTAGAAGGCGCAGTTGCAGAGGTACGCAACATAGCAGAAGGCACATGTGCGGAGGTACGCAGGGTAGAAGACGGATCAGGTGCGGAGGTGCGCTGTCGGGTAGACAGTGCAGGTGCGGAGCTCTGCAGTCTAGACACAGAAGAGTTGCGGATATTCGCAGGTTTCTATTGGTGAAGTTGCGGACTTTCCTTGAAATATTTGTTGGCTGCCTTTTGTCTATTGCTACAGAGTTCTGGGTTTAGATTACTGGTATTGCTGCATTCTGAGAAGTTATTTGGTTGATTCATTGGGTGATTGTAAAATGAGATTGGTTGATTCACATGTACTTGATGATTATTTGATGTTCATGGATCCAGTTTGAAAATTTATGAAAAGTGGTCCTTGGAAGAAAAGAAGTAGGTCAGCACCTACGTACTAGTAGCTCAGCTAGTACAAGAGCTAAGGGGGTTGTAGCTCCCTTCCAGGAGAGTCTAGAAAACAAGAGAGGGTTGTAGCTCTCTGTAGGTTGCAGCCTGCGTACTGGTAAAGGACTGCACCAGTACAGAATCATTGTAAAAAGAAGTTTCTAATTGAAAGAAGATAGAGACATATTGCAGCAGGTGGTTTTCACCCACATTGGGTTTCCACCTTATATCTGGTGTTCTTTGGTGTGACTATCTGTTTTTCCTATTCTTGTTCATTATTATACAATATTGACATACAAATTAATGATCAACATCTGAAGAATAAATTAAAGTATAAATCTGTAAGGTATATTGAAAAGAGTTTGATAATACTGATTCACCCCCCACCCCTCTCAGTATTATTTCCAACAGGACTTATGTGTGACTCTTGTCCAATGCCTTGCAAAGAGAATTCTAATGAACATTGTAGTTGCAGACATCCCACCAAAATATGGAATGTTGCTATCTCGCTCATGGGGAGCAAAACTGCAGGGATCCTTGCAGTTGGATATGTCTTATGCCACCACTTCTGTTTTTCGCCAACCAAGAAAATTATATAGCGAGATCTTGATTAAGTACATGGTTAGCAGTGAGGAAAAGCCACAAAACTTTCCCATATACTCCATGCATACAGATATGGACTCCTTCATCTTATACAGTGCAAAAAATGATAAAAAGGAAATCACAGCTAAAGACCTTAAATATAGAACTGCTGACAGTGAGAACATATTCCATGAATCATTATGACATCTAGACTAAAATGGGTTTGTCAATAGGTTAGGGGCTGGTGCAGGAGTGTGGATCCATAATATGGAGAATAATCATGTTGAGGGACATGCTTTCAGATTGAACTTCAAATGTACCAATAACATGGCCAAATATGAAGCCCTGATTCTAAGGTTACAATTGGTTAGGAAATTGGGTGCCACAAGAGTTTCCATCATCGGAGACTCGGAGTTGATTATTAAACAGATCAGTGGTGAATACTTTGTCAACAACCCTAGGCTTGGTAGATATAGGGATATTGTTTTAGACTTGATCAAAGACCTCCTGGAGTCAAACTTTTCTTCCATTTCTAGAAAACAAAACATGCAGGCCCACAGTCTGGCTACCTTTGCTAGTATTTGCAAATTGCCATTTCAACCAAACCACCAGTACACTGTAGAAGTCATACATAGGCCTGTGATACCAGATAACCTCAAGTATTGGCAAATTATCGCCCAGAACTCCTAGATCTACAATTTCATGAACAATGAAGGTGAATTTCAGAATTGTAATATAGATATTGACTGTACAAAAGACAATAATATAGAAGGTAGCTTAGATGTAAATATTTTCAATATAGATAAACCAACTAAATTTACTAGAGTAGAAATAGATAGTTTAGAAAATGTAGAGATAGATGAAATAATGGATGATGATCCAGAGATTCTTAATTTGAAAAACAATTTTTTTCCCAAGGGATTAGTCCCTTTAGAGGATTTATTTGACTCTAATGATGTAGCTAGGAAACCCAAGATGGAACCTCTGAGAGCTGACATAGAAGAGTGTAATATAGGAACTGAAGATAATCCAAAGCTCATTAAGATATCTAAAGCCTTACCCCCAGAGGAAAAGGTCAGATATATCAATCTGTTTAAGAAGTTCCAGGATGTATTGGCCTGGAGTTACGAAGACTTAAAATCTTATGACACCAGCTTAATCCAACACAAAATACCTCTAAAAGAAGATCATAAACCTTTCAAACAAAAACTTAGGAGGATAAACCTAGTTCTTATGCCTTCCATAGAGAAAGAGGTTAAAATAATGTTTGATGCCCAAATAATAGCCCCCATTAGATACTCAGATTGGATTTCAAACTTAGTTACAACTAGGAAAAAGAAAGGTGAAATCAGACTTTGTGTAGATTTTAGAAACTTAAACAAGGTCTCTTTAAAGATAACTACCCCTTACCAAAAATGGACCATATATTGTAGATGGTAGTAGGATCATATAGGATTTCATAGTTAGATGGATTCTCTGGGTATAACTAGATCTTAGTCGAACCTGAGGACCAAGCCAAAACTACATTTACTACTCCTTGGGGTACCTTCATGTATTTGAAGATGCCCTTTGGATTAATGAATGCAGGTGCCACATTTCAAAGAACTATGGATATAGATTTTGCCAAGGAGATCCATGATTTCTTAGTAGTATACCAAGATGACATCACAGTCTTCTCTAAATCTGATAATGAACACTTAGACCACCTAAGAAAAGTATTTATCAAATGCAGGAAATTTGGGATTTCTTTAAATCCTAAAAAAACATTTTTTGGTCTAGAAGAGGGAAAGCCGTTAGGACACATCATATCTAAATATGGGATTAGGATAGACCCTACGAGAATATAAGCCATTTTGACCAATTCCCACCCCCAAAACATTAAATAGCTACAATCATTTCTAGGAAAGATTGATTTTCTTAGGAGATTCATCTCAAATCTAGAAGAATTAATTAGGCAGTTAAATAACATGCTAAGAAAGGACTCAGCAATTAAATGGACACTAGAGGCCAAACAATCTTTTCAAGCTATTAAGGAAGCTTTAACCAAAACTCCAGTCCTGATTAGTCCTGACTTTAACAAAGATTCTATTATTTTTTCTTTTGCTTTAGAACACACCATTGTAGCAATCTTGCTCCAAAATAGTAATCAAGGATATGAACAGCCAATAGCATTCTTTAGTAAATCCTTAAGAGATGCCACACTCAAATACAATATCATGGAAAAACAGGCATTAACTTTAGTTAAGGCAATCAAAGATTTCAGAGTGTACATTCTATACTCTCACATTATTGCTTATGTTCCAAATTTTGTAGTTAAGGACATTCCGACTCACAATGGGCCTGAAGGAAAAAGAGGCAAATGGATTGCCACAATATTGGAATATGACATAGAGATAAAACCCACCAAGCTCATCAAAGGCCAAGGTTTAGCCAAACTCATGGCTAAATCGAACTGTCAGGCCTTAGATATCAACTTTATTAGTGCCCTTAATGATTAGGAGGAGATGGTGACTCCACAGATCAGTGAACCTTTTACTGATTCACCATGGTATGCAGATATTACATTTGTATTACTAAACTTACAAGCTCCTCCTGAATTGACAAGAACTAAAGCTAGATTCTTAAAAATGAAGTCATTAAGATATTGTATTATAGATAATGCATTGTTTTGGAAGGATAATAGTGGTATTATTTTAACCTATTTGTTAAAAGATGAAGCTAACAAGATTTTACAAGAGTTTCATGCAGGGGATTGTGGAGGACACTTGTACTGGAAGAGTACTACTGACAAAATTTTGAGGGATGGTTTCTATTGGCCTACTTTGTTTGCAGATGTTAAAAAACATGTGACCTCCTGTCATAAATGCCATATTTTTGAGGGAAAGAGAAAACTTTTACCCTTGCCTCTTAAACCAATTTCCACTGAGATGCCATTTCAACAATGGGGGTTAAACTTCATTGGATAAATACACCCAGCCTCCTCAGCCCAGCACAAGTGGATTTTGACAGGCACAAATTATTTTACCAAATGGATAGAGGTCATACCTTCTAGGCAAGCCACAGACACTTTCATAATCTCCTTCCTAGAGAGTAATATCCTGTCGAGATTTGGATGTCCCCAGAAGCTCACTACTGATAATGCAGCTTCCTTTAAATCCAAAAGAATGATAGATTTCTGTAACAAGTACCACATCACCCTTGGCCATTAGACAACCTATTACCCTCAATGTAATGGATTGGTAGAGTCATCTGACAAAAGCCTAGTCAATATTATTAAAAAATTACTGGAAAATAACAGAAAGACATGGAACAAGAAGTTACTCAATGCCTTATGGGCAGATAAACTGACAACAAAGAAGTCCATTGGAATATCACCCTATCAGCTAGTTTATGGGATGGATGCAGTTTTCCCATCATCCTTGGGAGTGCCAGCGATGAAGATCCTCCAGGAATTACAGGTGGAACCAAAAGATATTCAAAGAAAAATAAATCAGACCATACACCTACAATAGACCAGAGAAGAAGTATATGTAAAATCATAGGTAATCCAAGAAAAGATCAAGAAAGTCTTTGATAAAAAGACTAAAGCAGATGATTTTTACATAAGAGATAAAGTCCTTAAGTGGGATTCAAGGAGAGAAGACAAAGGCAAGCATGGAAAATTTGATTTTTTGTGGCAGGGGCCATATGTCATTTATGGTTACAGACGCAACAATGCCTTTTTCTTGACAAACATAGATGGATCGGATCTACCAAGAGGACCTGTTAATGGTAGGATTCTGAAGCGTTATTTTTCCACTGACTCACAATAGTTCACTTTACTTTGCATAATTGTACATAACATTGTAGAGTGTAGATTGGATTGGATGGTAATCCTTTGAAGTTGAAGCCCGAATAGAAGGCCCTGAGCTTTGGAGGACTCATTTTCATAAGTATCAATAAAGAAGAATCACAAAAGCACAATTCACAAGGTAACTACAGTCACAATTCAAAGGCTACTGATCTTCATAGTTCTTGAAATTTCACCAATAAATTCCATCCCCATGTGGAGCCATTGTTAGAGTCCTATATTGATAGGATTCATAATTTTGAATTGGCTAAGGTTAACTCTTGTAATATTGTACATACCTTTGCTTTCTGCAAATGTTTTCCATATTAAAATTAAAAAATGTAAAGAGGGTATGTCCTAAAAGAAATATCAAAGGACAAGAAAAATAAGAAAAGATCAAAAAATACAAAAAATGAAAAAATATGAACCCCAAACAAAAAACAGATCATGAAAGTGTGCAAGTCCAAGTGCCACTACCTTTTACTTTACTGTCTTAAATAATGGTTGTGTGCAACTTGTCATATATGCCACAACCCATGATAGTCAAACTACTTAATCTTGACTACTTCATGCTTTGAATTTCATGTTTATAGTTAGAGAATAAAAATCTGACCAAACAGTTTAATCTTGGCAGCTCATTAGATAGGTAGAGAAATAAAGCAACTCATCAGTTAAATCTGAGCCCTTGGAAGATATAAGGTTAAAATTAGATAGTTTGTTTTATAAAAGAAAAGGAAAGAAATGGGTTTGCTAGCTTAAGTGCACCCACCAAAGTGTAAGAAAAAATGTTAGGGTGGTAAAAGGGTAGGTAAAGAAAGGTTGCAAAAATATAAGTCATTTGGAGCATAAGCACTACTACCATGCTTAACTATGTATTTCAAGTGTGCGGGAGCAGTTATCAATGAAAAAATCATGCTCATAAGCTGATTTACCTAAATTCCCCTTCATTGGATAATGTGACAACCTAATACAAACTGGAAAAAGCATCTTCCAGCACCAAAGACACAAGGATCAAATCCTTGGAAGACCTGATCATTGAGCTGGGCCATGACCCAAAGGACATCAAGGCTGCTTAACAGTTGATTAAGAAGAAAAATGAAGACATTGCAACCCTTAAGAAGCAGTTGAAGCTGCCTCAGTCCTAGCACCCTCAAACAAAAGAAGTCCTAGAAATCCAAACAAATCATGAGGAGATAATGGACTTCGTGTTGCAACTTAATGACCAGTTGAAGGGAATGGAAAAGGAACTAAATAGCTTGATCCAGCTCAAACAAGCTACTCTAGATAGTGCTCCTCGAACTATCATTCCTATAGTGACCACAGCTGTGTCTTCCACATTGGCATCAACATTATCTCCCACTAGTCCCATGGCCACTGCATTTCCAATAGCAAGAACAACTACACCAGCAACGACATCAACAGCAACAGGTACCATAGATGATGAAGAAAATAGGCTGGTCAAGGCAATGGAAGAAATGTCCATTCAAACCAGTGAGATGAACAAGTTAAAAGAAAAAATTACCAGCCTGGAGAAAGATTTCAAATTAGCCCAGATCATGCATAAGGAAGAACAACAGAAGGCTTCTAGAATGAATGAGAGAATATAAAGCCTGGAGAAAGAGTTGACACTAAGTGAGCCTTTGGGAAAGGCCAAGCAATTATTATGGGCCAATATCATTGACTTTGTCAATGATATTTGGCCATCTATGCAAGTCATTTTTGGGTAGATAGACTTGATCAAATAGGCTACAGAAGCCATCCAGAAGGTCAAAGAAGAACTTGGAGAAATGTCAGAGGAAGCAGTAAGAATTATCCAATTCCTCAACTCCAAGAACAAATATGAGTTGCAAGAACTTGGCATACCTGAGAGGACAGGTACCATTTTGGGAGTCAAGAGGGTCCTAGCCAAGAGAAATTTAATGTTAAATCTAGAAGATAAGTGTCAAACCATGCAACTAGTCGTTGACAGGTTTATGACCAAGTTTGAGCTTTTGAGAGAAAAGGAACTACCTAGTCCCTTAGTCATAAATGATAAACTGATGGCACAGGAGGACTACAACAAGAAAATCAAGGAAGTGGCCAAAGAACAGGCAAATACCTCATCAAGGAGTGGTATACCAACTGACAGAGTATTATACTAGACTTTTGAAAATTTGTTTTACCTCCAGCATGAGGTGAAACAATTATTTATCAATAAGCCTACTTTTGCAAAATATACAGAGGCTAATGAGATATATAGGAAAATTCTCAACGTCTAGTTTCTAGATGAAGAAACATGGAAAAATTTGAATGATTTACTGTAGTGAAAACACAGTAAATTATAAACTGTAAATTATAAGTGTACAGTAAAAAGTAAATGAGCATGGTAAAAGAATGAAGACAGGTCAGCACAGTCAAAGTGTATAAGGTAAAAGAGTATTAGATGAAATATGAAAGTCAAGTAGACTATCCAGCACTAAAGCCAAACAACATGCCAGCATAAAGGGCTAAAAATCAAAGCATAATAGCTAGCAGAGCCAAAATAACAGGGATGGCATGAGACAGTTCAATAGCTATCTCTATCTTCTTGCAAGAAGATATTTTCCTTTTCCTAGATTAAATCTCAAATTAGTTTGACATATTTTGTAATAAAATTTTTGTATAAATACTTCAAAATTCAAAGTATTAGGGGGGATTATTTTACATTTGTAGATTTATTGTGATCTTGATTTTACATTTGTAGATTTATTGTGATCTTGAACCTAAGGGTGATTGTACTACTTTCAAGTCAACAGACTAGAGAAAGTAATAAAGGCATTTCGCTACAGTATTCATGAGATGAGACATTTGCAGTGAAGTACTTTCTTTGTGTGATTATGTTACTTTTCTGTGTTTTCATAATCTTAAATGTGTTCTAAATCTAAATAAATTAGCTGGGAATATCATACAGAACTCATTTAATTACACTCTTTTTTGCACAGTAATTTATTTACATGTTTTCTTCTGATACTCGGATCTGAGAATCCTTGATTTCTCTCCTATCCCAGTTGATTTCTTTCATTTCTTCCAAAGTCCAGCCTAGGGAACCCTTAATTTCTCCCTGGATACGATTTGAAGCCATTCACCATTTAGCCTCTGAGATCTGCAATAACTTATCTACCTTGCCCTGTAGACACTGTTTTTAGAACCCAATCTAGTCTTGTTTGTCAAATATCCAACTCCATAGCCCAATGGAATAAGCCAAAACTCTGTCCATTTAAGTAAAGTGATCCCACCACCAAATTTTCAAAACAAAACCCAAGTGCAAGCAATAACTAGCCTGAAATCATCTTAACTAAAAAAAAGTTAAATCTTAAAGAGAGAACCCTCTCTGAGCATCAGGAAGGCTAGGTCTTGATCTTTAAAAGTGGTTTGTGGTTACCTTTGGTTTTTCTTTCTTCTTACTTCAAAAGAATTATCAAAATGATAACAGCAGGAAATTTCACTTTTTAAGGGTATATCTTCCTTAATATTACTTAAAATTGCTATTGTGACCCCAATCTGAAAATGACATCAAAACTTTGTTTTAGATGACACTAGTGTGATTTTAATCAAGCTCATAAACAAAAAGAAAGGCTAAATTCATGCCACAATATAATAATCAATTGATCTCATTTTTTTGGCTATGGTTTTGAGGCCACAACTTAAAATTGTTGTAACTCTCTCAGTATGGTTCATAATTGCAATTATAACCCATTTTGGAAATGGTGACACAAATGCACTTCTAATGGCATTAGGTGTGACTGCAATATGGCTTCTAAGCAAGGATAAATGCCACTACAAGATAATCTGCAAAAAAAAAAACAAAATGATTTCACATGACCTAAATTGTTTCTTTGATACTAGTTAAGATCGATAGTGCATAATAATAACAAGAATATAAAGAACACACAATTGGACATCAAAGGATTTATGTTGTTCACACTAATGAAGTGAGGGAAAGCTCTCCCAACCATTCGAATGGGATTACCTCCAATACGAGTGCCAAAGCATGATAGATAAAAATTCCTTGATTACAGAGGAGTAATCCATCCCTATTTACAACCACTCTGGCTATCATTGCACTAATCCACCATTAGTGGACCTTACATAATGAACATAGTGAATTTTATTTATTAACCATCATAATAGGCTTTTATTAATGACTAGGAAACTTTACATTAATTAACCACAATACATCTATAAATTTAACTGTAATGGACATTTAGGCCATGATTACATTACTTGATAGGGTCATGATGATAATTGCATCTTGCTCTAGTGTTAGAGTGAAGTTGATATAAGGGATTTTAGGCACTATATAAGATATTATGTTTGACATAATAGTTATGGATTATTTGGCTTTACACATATTACTAATATTATAATATGGAAATGTAGTTCATCATAATGACATGGTAAGGATTCTATTAGAATGTGGCTCGTTGTGGGCTTTTTCACTGAAATTTAATTTGTGTGGTTAGCAATGAAACTAGCTAACTAGTCTTGTGGTTACATGATACATTACTTTTATTTTTTTGGGCATGCTCTCTAGGACCTTGATGTTAGTGATCTCTCTGATCTCGCGACCTTCTTTTCCCTCTTTTTTTAGAAGTTGATGTGACATTTGGGTGTGTGTCATCTATCCATCCTGATTTCTTCCTTCTGCTTATATTTCTCCATCAATCTTATTCTACCACCCTTGGACAAGTATTGGCATGAGGGAAGCATCCATCCGATCCTTTCTCTGTTTTTTCTTATTTCTTTTAACAAGGATATGTGATGGTTTCTCTCCACTACCTTGCAATGATGTTTTTTTGTTTTTGTTTTTTGTTTTTTTTTTAAATTATACTTGAATTTCACTTATAATAATTTGGATTTATATATTGCTTTTAACACCAAATTGACATCATGGTAAACATATGAATATCCCATTAAGTATGACCTAAATATGGTTCAAAGAATCTCAACTTTAGCCTAAGCACGAGGCAGAGTAATTTCTAAGGTGTGAAGTTCTATTAGAGGCACTATTTGTTTGTTTGTTTTGGTTAGAAAAAGGGTTTTCTCTTGGTTTTATGTGAATTTCAATTTATCATTTGTAGCATGTTGAGAAATGGGAAAGAATAATGTATGCCATTTATCTTGCAGAAATTGATGTTGAATGATAGGATATAGAGTTTAACCAAGCTACAATCTGCTTTGGTAAAGGCAAAGGAACATCTTAAAAAGCTGCCTAAGAATACACCATATACAGAGTTTGAACACAAGTAATATATGGATTTTTCTTTTGCAGATATGTTATTTTTTATACCCAATATATCACAACAAGAAAAATATTGACATTGTAGGAATTGTTTGAGGACCTCATTAAGGTTGATTTTTATGATGTCCTACTTGATTGGTACCTTGTCATGATATGAAGGCTTTAAATATGAATAATATGTTCCTGAAAAAAACTAGATTCAAAATTTATAGATATAAAATATATAAAAAAATGTCAATGCCTTCATTTGATTGTTACTTGACTCTGGTGTGGGTAGGTTACAGGAAATGGGATTGGAAAAAGGACGTGGAGACAATGCAAAGCATGCTTTGGATATGATTCATTTGTTGTTTGAGATCCTTTAGGCACCTGAGCCATTGACTTTGGAAATGTTTGTATAGGGATTCCTATGGTTTTTAATGTTGCTCTTATTTCACCTCAAGATTATTTTGGGCAAGCAAATGTTTTAGGAATGCTAGAAAAGACATTGGTGGATAGGTAAAAAAAAAAATTATAATTGCAATGTCCATTCCAGGATATCCTCTCTTTATTATTTGATTGCATATTGAATGTTTCTTTTGATTTGCATTCGTATTTTAACTATGAAATTGAATATACTTGGTATCATGTCCATTTAAAAAACATCCAAAGCTTGAAGATGGGTTTAATATTACATGATATTAATTGAAATCATTTTAGTTGTTTTGTGTTAAAATCATGACTATTAATTTTTTTTACTTTCATGTTGTTATTTGAACACAGGTTATCTATATACTTGACCAAGTTCATGTGTTAAAGAATGAAATGTTGTGAATAAAACAACAAGGATGAAACATCACACTTTAGATGATTTGTTTTAACAAGTTATCTACAACCTGAGCTTTTTAACATGTCACTTGGTTGGCATGATTGTACCTAAGTTTTCTCTGAAGGTTGAATACTAAGTTACTAAGGTGTTATTTTTTATGGTGACATTTTATTTGTTTTGTTTGTACAGGTCATCTGACCACATAGTGGCCACCATTGCCCAAGTGAAGAAAACTTGTTCGAGTTTCTTGCTTTACAGGGGAAAATAGCATTGACATTGTTGATGTTGAGGTATATGTCATATAAATATTTTATAGTCTACTTTAGTTTATATTTAAGTATTCATCGTCTTTCATTTCTTATACTTTGCATTGTATCTTCTTTTGTTTTCAGGAGAGGAACTCAATATTGATGGTAAGAAACAAGAATTGAAGAAAGTGGAGAACATTTACACTGGAGCGACAAATGCAAAAAGAGAGAGAGAAGAGAACCGGTCTAGTGATACACTTAGAGCCAATACCCTGCATAAGACACACACATAGAGATTAATGGTCAAGTCTTCAAAGTTGGTGAATTCACCTACAATGCCTTGGCACGACAATGATAATGTTTTGAAGTGATAAAACAATATTTCATGTGTAAATTGTAGTCCAACCAATATTAAGTTGGAAACTCACATTGTAATACTTGAAATTTTATATAATAAAATTTATGTGGTTGAAATTATTTATATTTTTACTTGATATTATTTAGTATTGTAATTAACATATGTAACTTTCTGTTTTCATATTAGATGAATGTGTACATTGTATGACATTTTTTTTAATAATTTAGTCACAAAATCATACTCATTAATTTATGTTGATTAATAATGAACACAAAATCAATCTAAAACTAATAAATTAGTAGTCTATATTGATTAATGATGAACACAAATAAAATCAATATATGAATAAATTAGTCATTTATAATGATTATTAATGAAATTTAATGAAATGAATAAAAACTACTAAATCAGTCGTTTATATAATGAATATGAAACCACAAAAAAATGATAAATGACTACTGTAAATGATAAATTTGTGATTACAAATGTCAACTAAATTTTTCATATATATGACTATTAGTAGCTAATTTACAGTATCTTATAACACGACCGAAATTTAATCATATTTATTTGGTCATTAATTGGTTTCAAACAATGATTAAAATTTACATATATATGACTATTAATAGTTAATTTACAGTATCTTATAACACGACCAACATTTTGGTCATATTTCATTGTTCATTAATTGGTTTTCTTGGGTAATCATATAGTAATATATTTTATTATATATTTTCTCATTAATTACGGCAATTAATGACTAAATTTATGACCAAATTTATGACTAGATATACTACTAAATGATAAAATTGAGACAACCAATTAATGACTAAGCTAAAAACAACTAAAAATTGGTCACGTTATAAGATACCGTAAATTAGCTACTATTAGTCACCGACTGAAAAATGGTCGTTTATATGAAAATTTTAGTCATTTTTTAGTAACTAATTAGCCATTTTATAATAGTGAAAAGAGAGGGAAAGAAAAGATCCTAGGTGAAAACCTCCTTTGAGGCGGCTAGTAGGCCTAGAAGAAAAAAAGAGAAAAAATAAAAAATATGCGTTTCATGTTTCTCTCTGATGAATGTAGGTTCCCTCCAACATCTACAAGCAACAAAAACAGGTTGGCACCAAAAAAAGAAAAAATAGGCCAAACTAAGTGAAAAGAAGTCAAATTTTGACTTTCTCCTCCTTTGCTCAAATGCTCCAACATGACTAAGGCCATGCAAATCCATCACCCTCGTCTATTTCCACCATCCACTCATCATTCCAATATTCTACCACTCATTTTCCTTCTTGTCCTAAAAAATACAAGAATGCTCTATTTTACTACACGAAACATAAATACATAGAGCATACAACTATTTTTTCCATACCTTGAAAACCATGCATACATTTGCCACTCTGTTTTAGGGGGAGATTCATATTGATGATGGTAACATGCTGAAGCAATTTCAACAAATTATAGTGCATAGTTTTCGAGAAATCATCCTCCATCACCTACGACCAATTTTGAATTTTCTTAATATATGTGTGTCCATTTAAAAGGTTATTTCATGGGGAGATGCATATGGATGATGGTAACATGCCCAAGAAATATCAGCAAATTCTAGTGCATGGTTCCCAAGAAATTGACCTCCATCACCTTCATCCATTTTTAGGTTTTCTCGAGATGCGTGCATCCATTGGCCAATATGTTTTTTATGGGAGGTGCATAATAATGATGGAAACATGCTCAAAAACTTTCAGGTCAATCCATTCTATTGTTTGAGAGATATGGACAAAACAAGTCTGCTACAAGAGGTTGTCTTGGATTACTACAGGATCTCTACAGGAAGGCCGAGAAGAAGCTACAAGAGGCAATATGATGGAGAAATGGGTTAAAAGGTCAGGTATTCTTTAGGGAAGGTTGCTATAGGTCCCCCAACACCTACACATGAACAAGAAGACAACCCATCAGCAAAATGAGATCAACAAAAAAGAAAAATGTAGTCAAGAAGATTTACCTGTGTCATTAGCAGCACAACAACATCAACTCAGCAGCAACATGCATGTCTCTCCAACAAGGAAAATTTTAAGGATGGAAATTTATTTTAAATCCTAGAAACCTTGGAGAATATCACTAATACATATTATGTAATTTGTAAAATGTTTGGAAATGTTTTTGAAAAAGTTTTCAAATTTCTAATAATTTTATATAGTCTCTATATAAAATTTTGGCGATTTTTAAGGTAAAACAATTTTATACTATAAAATTTGGGCCAATAATTTTTAGAAGAAATGGAAATTAATGGATTTTTTTTTTGGAAACAGCATGGAAAATTAGCCCACTTGCGAATATTAGCCCCTAAAATATTCCCTGCTCTCCAACAACCATCAGGTAGGTACAAGTATGAAATATTCTTGGCCGCTTCTCTTGAGCATATTATAGTTAGAAATTTGTTGTCAATGCATAAGAGATGAGTTTTATAAGCTAATGATGGGTCAGTAGTCTCAGCCACCTTCAACTAGTTAATCTCAGCTCACTCATTCACTCATGCAATGTGGAAAAGTCAAATTATGAAGGGCAATGATTTCAAGGAATGGGGACGACAGTAAAAAGAAGAAATTTTTGCAAAGGCCAAGTCACCACAGCACTCCAAGCCCTCCATCCACTTCATATTCACTATCTATCCATCATTCATCCATCCCATTTCATAAGTTCAAGAACAAACCCTACACTCTGTTTCATCTTGAAATTTTCTTGAAAAAAACAAAGAGAGCATCCTCTCCATTTTCAAAAACCTACACTACTCCCTCTAAGCCCTAGCATCATCCTCCAAACCCTCTACATCATTTCTCATCACTCCCATATAGTTAAAAGACTCTAAAAGAGAAGGAATGGCTACTATAGGAAGACAAAATGTTGCTACAAGAAGGAAGAAAGGAATAAATGGTGCTAAAATAAAATAAAAAAAGGTAGTTCCTAAGAGAGACCTAATCAAAATAGAAAACTCCAAGGCCATTAGGCAATCATCTAGGTCATAAAAGAAAAGAAGAAGGCATGCTAATGGTCTCAAGGAACAATGATTTTTCTATGCATAAATATATTTTTGGGCTTGTCATTGTAGAACTTATAGCCAAGATTCTTAAGGGAAAGGACCGAGGAATGCACAAGAGAGAGGCCACCAGGGCCATGAATGAGGCACAATTATGTCACTAAGTTGCTTAGAGGATGAGCAACACTTTCAACAAGGGCATATGATGGGCCTCTAAATTAGACAAAAATTGAGGCCCATGCCTCTAAATTAAACATAAATTAAGGCCCATCAAACCATCCTTCAGCATATTAAACATCTATTTTTGCATTAAATACTGTATTTTTAACTTTAATATGTTCATTAGGAAGGTTTATGAATAATTGCATATTTGTGCCTAATATTATTTATTTTTGTGGAATATTATGAGAATATTGGGCAGATTACGAAGACTTGGAGGCAGAGATAATTTATGGGCATGCTCCCTAATACAGGAGGATCAATATTAAATAATAAATCAACAAGATATTATGGAATTATGGCACAGATTGTGGAACTCCAATGATTGAGAAAATCTAGGAATGTGTTCCCTGCCATTTAATGCAGATTCCGATTATTGGGAACCATGTCCACTAATCAAGGGATTTTGCAAGGGAAAGATTTCTCCTTTCACGAGGAATGATTCCAAATCATTTTGTATAAGTACCACATCGAATTTTCCTCTAGAGGTGGATTTTTATTAGTCTTATTGTGGAAAGAACTCGTAGTTTTGCAGCTCCACTGTCATTTCTTACAGGGATGTAATTGTATTGATGAAAGTAATAAATATTGGTTTTATGTTCAACTTATAAACCTTGTTCTCCTCCATAGGAATTTGAGTTTCCTTGGGCTTGGCCATCCAAGGAGCCTCAAAGCCATTCTGTATCATTTGATTTTATTATTTTCACTTCTTATTCACATGCATCTCTTGTTCTTGTTTCTTTCCATTTCTGCATTTAGTATTAATGATTTCTTGTTGTAGGATTGGGTTAAATAGTTAATGTAAGTTCTTTAGCAGGGTCACAAGCATCATTTCATCCTTGTAAAATATTTGGAAGGTCATAGTAATCATTGAGATGCTTGGATTAGTTTTCTTATTCCCAAATCTAGATTTCTAGAACTCCTTTGTGGCAAATAGCAGCAAATTTATGCAATTTTTTAGAGCATGCTAACGAGTTTCAATCAAGTTGATTATACTTGCATTATATCACAAAAGTATTCTATTTAATAAAAAAAAGTACCCCACTTCATTTTCACTTTATTAGGTTAGGTATTTGATATATTTACTAGCTCACTAGTTCTCCAATTTCTGGATTTTAGACCAGTAATTTTCCATTATTTAATTAATATCTCCCATGTATAGATGAATTTGTGGATTGATGCAGACAATAATGTGTGTTGTTTCAGGAGCTTCTACATTGCAAGGAGACCTCATATTATTCACCTCATCCACCCATGTCGCCAAAATCCACTAAAATCTCAATACAAATTCTTGTTTTATAAGCAAAATTGTCATTTCCATTGAGCAAATCCACCCATCTTGAAGCCCTTGCTTGAGTTCTAGGTAGTGTCCACCACCTCCATGCCTTATTCTTCCATTATCCACCTTTCCCAAGATCCATTCCACCTTCTGGACCACTTCCTAAGCTTTCGGCCTATTCTTGTAATAAAACAGGGGCTCTTGTAGGAACTAGTACATCCTATAGACATCCTATAGGAAATTCTATAGCAGCCTATTTTGAGCCTAAATTGAGAAAAATCATCATTTAATTTAGGATTAGGCCTCTAGTTTACCTCCAAGCTATCAAAACCATTATATCCCTCTTCCTCCACACCTCTCTCCCTTGCCAAAGAACAAGGAAAGATTAGCATTTGCATTTATAAAATGAAAAGATAAAGAAAAATAGTTATTTTTATTTCTTAATTAGCACATGCATGCAACAGTTAATACTCCCTAGATTAGATTCCATGCTCAGTTAGTTTAAATCATCACATGTGATAAATAGGGTTGAGTTAGGTTTCTTTTACATTTAGTTCATGATCTTTATGCAATTAGAATATGTTTCTTTCCTTGTACTTTATTTCTTGCAATAGGTTAAGGTTTCCATTTCGAGCATTTCATTTTCTGCAATTAGTTTAGGATTTGATTTCAGTACATGCACTCCATTAAATCATGACAACAAAGGAATGACAGCTTGTATGCTGCACATATAATGTCGATACCTCTTAAGTTTGTACGAACCCTGGGTTGATAATTAAAGTCAGTAGCCTCAAGAGTTGCAGCATTCTTCTTGCAATATAGAGGCTCATCAGTTATCAGAAGAGAAGATATGTTTGCGCAATGGAAGATCTATGCCATGAAAACCCTCGAAAGCATTCTTATGTATGCGAAAGTAGCAGGGCTATATTCTTAAGGTTTGGATAATGCAATTGAAGGGTCTCGTGAGGAATTGAAGGTATTTAATACCGATTCCAGGGTTTAATATCTATCAGAGGATTAGATCTGCACGAAGGTAGATCCGAGCTATAAGAAATCATCACATCATCTCTGGATGCAGAATCTTGGTTCTTGCATCCCCCAGTACTGCTTCAGGTGAGACTCTAACTCATGCTACGCAGGTTGTTGCTGAAATAGCTAATAGTGTAGGGTTTTGTTAGTTCGCGCAACTAACTTAAAACCTGGGTCAAGACCCCTTACACCAACAAATGGTTCCATTGTTGGGACCATGATCTACTTAGAGAGATGTGTGATGTCACATCATTGGAATCTGGCTAAGAAAGAGATTTAAAAGTGGTTAGATCAGAAGATTCATGAATTTGCGGCTCAAGAAAATAGGAATCCACGCCTGTTGAAGGATGATTGGTTGAATAGATATATGTATATAGAGATACACGAAATTTTCTTTTTCACTTTTCCTTACGAATTATATGATTGGTTAGAAAAATTGGTAGACGGTCAAGGGAGGTGGAAGCTCGATAGTCCTATAGTTTTGACTCCATAATTGGTGCGACGACTGGACGCATCTGAAAACAAGATCACGTGGGTTGTAGATCATTGGCTTGATTGAATTCTAGGAGGATTTGTTACTGAATTTGCAGTTGACACATCAGTTAGCTATAGCGAAGCAGAGCGAAGATTCTTCAAAGGACTGCGAGGTAAGTACTTGAGGTCATTAAATACTTGGATTAAAATGTTATTATGTGAAAAGTGGGTAATTCCATTACCTTAATGTTCAAAGCTACGTGAAGTGGTAGATTCTTTAGAAGTAACAAATCAGGTCAAGAGTATAGTCCATTAATTGAACCTCCTTCAAGCAATGATGAAGGGGCGGTGTTTACTACACCACGAAACATTGTTCACATAATATCTCATGGTATTCTGAGAATATCTCATCCATCCACTCCACCTCTACCTCCACCACATACACCTTCACCTACACCTCCACCTCCACCTCCACCATTCCTCATGGCAAATGCAATGAAGATGTCGATCTTGAAAGGAATAAGAAGTAAAGATCCGGAGCAATTCCAGTTTATTGTGAATGTTGTATGGACAGTGTAATAAATCACCGATGATATTATAAAGAAGGAACAGTTGGTTACCACTTTGCAAGATCGCGTGCTAACTTGGCACATTAAATATTGCGCTAATAATCCTCACGCATCGTTAGCAAAAACTTAGAGAGATATGAACAAAGAATTTAGTAAGCCTAAATCTAAGGCACAGTCAGTAATTGAATTTAAGGAGATTTGAATGAGAGTCGATGAGACACCCTGGGACTTTGATCAGAGGTTGAAGTGCCAGATCAGGCAGGATAACATGTAGAACTCAGATACTCAACATCGTGACTGGTTTATAGCATCGCTTTTTCCTCACTTAAGAATACCTTTGTCACAACAGAAAATTGCAACACAAGCAAAAGCCTTGGAGATCACGATGAGGTTGCATGCATCATCTATTCAGGATACAAACCTGGGGGTACAATAGATCCATTTGTAGTTAAAGATCCTACACCTAGAATTACAGAGTCTAAAGAAAGAGAAGGAGACTAAACTAGAAGTATGTGCAGAGGTTTGGTGCTTGAAGTTCAAGGGCCACAGGAACGACAAAGATAGCTAGCCCCCCTGAAGCTAGAAGCCTCAACCAGGCCGAGCATGGGAGCTGCGCTATGGTGCTCCATTTGTTAAGTTACTAGGTAGCATGCGACGGATAACTACCACTTACTTCAGAAGTTTGTTTAGACACCCCAACAACTATTTTGCAATTTTTGCAAATCCATGGGCCATAATGATCGTCATTATCGAATTTATGAGCTAATGATGGAAAGAACCCCTTCTTACCATATGCAAGCCAAAACTCACCCCCCAGATCAAGGAGCAAGAGGAACTGTTATCGGGAAATCTAGTGTCCACTCGGAGCTGCTAGTCCCACTAAGACTGGTAGCTATCTTAGAAACAAACAAACTAAAACTACTTTCATTTTCCTTTATGAGAAGTAGATGAGAGTGGAATGAAGGACACCCACCTCAGTCTTGCGCTTGGTTCCTTGCTTGGTTCCTCTCCCTTCTGATAGATCCTTGCCGCTTCTCCTTCGTCTACACAGCTTCAAAGAGCACCTATGGAATCAAAGCAGCATAATACTATCGAAGAACAAAGATATACAATCATAAACAATATAGGACCAGATGTATATTGACCACACAAATGCATATACCATCAAACATACAAGAATGTGGAGGAAAACTTGAATAGCTTTATTAATATCAAGAATAAGCAAAGAGGATTACAACCAATTGTTCTGACCCAGCGTCACCCTCCAGCATGAAAGTCCTTCTTTCACCTCATAAAAAGCTTAGATCACCCAACACTATGATATTCCAACAAGAAACCAACAACACTTCCTTACAAGATACAAAATTCCAGCCTCTGGATCTCTGGGATGAGGAATCCATATATAGATGATTGCAGGGGGGTGAGTTAGCTTCTGGGATTCTGATTAGTGTCCTCTCTCTGATAGTTCTTGATTCCACTTGGAGATTGATGATCTCTTACTCATCCTTGGGTGAATTCAGAGAGGCAAGTGTCACATGAGAAGTTTCTGGAAGATTCCATAATCATCCACCTCGCAAAATGTCTCTGCCATTTGTCCACTCTCACCCATCGCACCCCATAGAAGGGATATTCAGTATGCATCGTAGCTCCCGTGTGCATTAGGTGGGATGAATCGTACTTTGACCATAGAGCAGGTGAGATGGTCTAGTTTTGACCTGTTCTGAGTAGTTTTTCATGGAGAACTTCTAGGAGATGATGTAATTAGCTGACCTCGTTCTTTTAGGGTATGGAACAACACTTTTAAGGACTTAGGATCCCTTGGTTTATGGACATGTTTGATTGGGGTTGCAGTGCCCAAAAATGTCTATAAGAGTTGCCCCCTAAAGCGTGAGGTCGTTAATCTTTGATGTCGGGTTAAATGCTTTATCATGAGGATCTGAAATTTTTTCGAGCTAGAAGGCGACCTGTAATAAGATACAATACAATACATTATCTTCATAATATTTTTCATGATCTAGCTGAGGTGGGCATTCCCATGCTCAGCTTTATAAATTCATTTTCATGTACATAAGACAAACAACCGTCTGTGCGGGAGACTGATGATTCTAATAGAGTCATCATCCTTTGATTCAGATGATCATCTGTGCAACAACAATGTACATTTGATGTCTTTATTTTCCTGAATATATCGCAGCCCGGATGGATGAAACTAGATCTGGGGTCTTCAAACTCGTTCAATCTTCACTCGGAGTACATGTCGATCCATGTGAAAGATGTTCTGGAGTCGAACATAGAAAGACATCGCTTGATTACCAGCCAATGATGTAAGTTGTTAACAGGCACGAGAGGAATCACCGATAATGATGATGACCCTCAAGGTACTACAGTACAATTCGCTTGGTGTGAATAAGGGACTTGGTGTCGAACACCACGCAAAATCTTTCGGTCGAAGGCCATTGATGTAAACCTCTCGCCGGAACTGAGAAACTTGCCATTAAGGCATGCAAGCTTCAAAGTACTGAAGGGGTTGTTCCTACATCGAATTCTTCGATAATGAGATGATGTCGACAAGAAGCAACTCACCGTAGGAGGGCCTTAATGAATCCCACATCTATGACATAGAACGGAGTAAACGATTTTGGAGGTGAAAACGATCTGATGATACAGGGTCCAGGGTGGCAGTCATGAAAGAATGGAGCGTGAATGTATTGCAGCGGATGAGACACAGGTGAATTCTCTGAGCGACTTCTCTTGAACATACGGCGACATTGACATGATGGATTGGTAGCGTTAACCCCAAATGTGGATGGTGTGATGGACCAATGGTGATATGACCAGTGAAGGAACAACCCAACCTAACTCGAATGTGGAGTGAAAGTGTCATGTTCAAGAGTGACTTGCTACCAATAAAGTTTCTTCAAGTTTTCTTCCCAATTTTTCCCCAGTCACTATTGACCAGTACCTCTTTATTTTTGTCAAGCTTGAGGAGGATAACATATGCTTGTTCTATAATTTTCCCTTCGGGCAAACCTGTCACTATATTTTAACGAGCCTAGCGACAGTGAAACTCGTTCTTGTCTGTATGGACAAGTTTGTCGCTATTCGGTTTTAACGAGTTTAACGACAAAGATAACTCGGTCCTTTTCAATTTTAGAGAGTCTAAAAGGGACGTAAAGGAAACTCCAATAATCCTTTTTCGTCATGTAATCCCTTAAGTCCGAAAAAGTATAAAATAATACGAAAGGGATGAATTTTCGGTAATTTTAACGAGCCGAACAAGACAAGCGCTCGATCTTTTTGTGTAATAATCCCTCAGGTCCAAAAAGATTAAAATCTAGAGGAGGGATAACACTTCTAGTCACTTTAACGAGCTGGAGAGGCCAATCGCTCGGCAATATTTTCATGTTTTACGAGTCAGGTGAAAAGAGCTTAAAGGAGACTCGTTTTTTGAGGAACGAGTGATAATTTCAGGTAGCAGCTCATTCCAGGTAAGGTTTGGAATTTTCCAATCACAGTAGTGTCACAAGGATGGCTAACATGATCACTCTTCGCAGCTGTTCCTCAAAAGGGGTAAACAATCAAATGGAGGTGAATGATCGGCTAAAACAGAGTGGAGGTGATGATGAGAACATGACCAGGCTCAAAAGCTTATGATAATGCATTCACAATGGTTATTTACCGGAAATTGGTTCATTTTATAATGAGCTTAAACTCTGGGGAATGTTTGCTCATTGCTTATGTTTAATTTTTAACGAGCTTGAACTCCACATAAAAACTACTCATTTCCAGTCGTATAATAACGATATCTCATCTAAGATGCCATTTTTTATGGAGCTTGCACCTTTCAAAGCTTTGCCCCAGATCCTTTCTTTATGCAAGTTAGGAACGACCAATCCTACGAGTTTAAAGGGTTTGAGAATCTACAAACTAAGAAAACAAATGGTCGCTCTTCACTTGTATGCAAAAATGTTTGCTTGCTCCCAGGTATAGTGAAAAATTTCCAGGTTACCATATAGAAGTTCTTGCTTTCGCAAGATAATTTCCATGTACACCGCAGATAGAAACATTTCCTGGCTTAGTCCATCTAGACCAGGGTGGTTCTAAATCCCAACCTCCTAACCTTGACGAAGGAATCTTATTCCAGTCTAATCCCATTTTCCTAAATGGACGGGTGTGTCAGAATAGTCATATATCCTTCGTGGAAACCTACCATATACCTAAGGTTTTCCTGCTGAAACAGACCAGGGTGCATGCCCCCTGGGATTCAGTCATGTCCTCCCGAATCACTCGCGCTCATCAGGTGGACGGACTGGAGATTGATGAGACATTCCTTGCGTGAAAAGACCATTTAGGGATGGTATTTGACTATTAGCTATGTGTGAGCCTGGAAACGACAGCTAGTCTACGAGCTTGACCACTATGCCTTCATGCGGAAAACACATTACTCTAAAGAGTGAGGAGACAATGGCTCCCATGCTATAAATAATGTCCCGTCCAAGGAGTAGATTATAATCTAGAGGTCCTCGGACTACCATTACGTTCATGTAAACGGTTTTCCTTCTCAACGTTATGGGTACATTGGGAAGGATCCCTAACAGTTGACTGGTTCCTTTGTCGAAGCCTGTCAGGTTTCTCATCTCAGGTAGAAGCGATGGCGAACCAAGCGCTTCCCAAGCAATTGAGGAAAGGATACTCACAGAAGCCCCTTCATCTATGATGGTACCAACCATGATCATTTTGTAAGCTTGTACAATGATTCGGAATGGTACATTGGCCAGTACCCGGGGTCTTCCTAGTAGATTCCAATCGAAAGAAATGACTAGGTTGCTTGGAGGTGGGACCGAATAGACGACCTGATATGACTCTGATGAACTTCCTTCCTGCGGTAAAGGAATGGGTAGACTGCCCCCATGTTCATCGGAGTCTGTGTTTACGAAAATAATTTGGACGATGTCATTCTCATTCTCTTCAGTGATTGTGTCATTTGAAGATGTACCTTCCGAAGACAAGACCGGGTTGACTGCCGCCTCAACCTTTTGACTTTTGTCTGGCATGGATTCAGTGGGTTTATATTCAATGATAGATGCTTCGACCGAACACAATGGCATGTCAGTCGGATTTTCAACCAGTGATGGACTTGGCAAGAGTTTCTTATATCCAGGAGGAAGCCGTAACGGTGAAGCCGGACGGTCATCCAAAACCATTTTAGCTTCGTCCAGGAAGGGACAACGATGGAGGGCATGATTGCCTTCACACAGTCTACAAGGAAATTTACATTTTCCTTTTTGTCTAGGGACTTCATTTTCACTAGTTGATGGTGTGCTCTCAACATGATCGTCGGAGGTCGATGACACTAGATTGTGCAAATGGGGAGACCAGTCCCTTAAGATCCGAGGGATGTAGGGAAAATCTCGGTGGTAGTGGTCTCCTTTGCAAATGACACATGGCGATTTAGGCCTGGACGGTGCAGTGTGTGGATTTTCGCTAGACAGCACATGGTTGCCCCCTTTCACCTTTGGCTCCTTCTTCTTCTTAGTTACTTGGTTTTGGGCCTTATCGGCTTTATCAAGCGAAGAGGAAGGAGGAGAGGGAGAATAGGATGAAGTAGAAGGTTGGGGGGTAACTTTAGTATCATCTAGTTGCTGACTTGATTGTTCAGGAATCACGGTGTTCTGAACGACGAAGGTCGAGAAGAGCCATATTGGCAAGCCAATCGTCAATCCTGGAAGTGACAATGTGGCCATATGAGGGGCACCAACATCTCCCCAAGAGGAGAAAGGACTAGGATTTCCTCCAAGGGGAACTCCTTGGTTGGTGGACTCCATTTTTCTCAACCTAAGACCAACGCGGGAATGGTGATATTATTCCAATTAAAATAAATTTTAGACGCTTTGACACAACTTGTTTTTTCAATTTTTAAGAGTCGAGAAAAAACAAGAGATGACTCTAGTCGCCTTCGCTTTTTAGTGAGCCTGAAGTGACAAGTGCTCAGATGGACCTTTTCCTTTAAGGAGTCTGAAAAGGAACGAAAGAGATTACTCTGGAAATCTAGATAGAGGGATTACCAAACCAATCGCAAAACTGCAGAATACGTTTTACGGTACGACAGTCAATCTTCCCGAATGCTGTGTTCAATGCATTGTGATCGATAGGGCAGCAGACACGGCTTCCTATGGATAAAAGATATAGCCTATTGTGGTCTCCCAATATATACTCGACGGTACGTGGGAGCACAAGTCTGTACTGGCACTTGTCGTCTCAAATAGGAGGAATCACCCAACCAACAGTGAAAACGACAGTTACCAGGCTTTACGACGTCGGAATACGTCTCTAGCCTAGTCCTCTAGATGTTGTGCGTTAGGTTCCAAAGTGTTTTTAGGTTCATTAAATTTATTTTATAGTTGATCTTTCTTAAGAAAGTTTCCTTTCAGGTTCACCATGTGATGTAGATGTACAATTCCTAAAATTCAATCTAAGATGATAAACAATCGTTTAATCTTCTTTTTGCAATGAAAATCCTAGCTACTAAAGAAAGAGAGATGGTATTCTTTCAACATAGAGCAGAGAGCACACACTAGATGCACTGTCCTAAATCAAACCAACAAGCAGTCTAAATGCAAATGAACATGCATGTATTTTTTTCAGCTTTCTTAATATGTGGACAATAAGAATGCTAAGTACAAATCTGAATTATCTTTTCAAAGCGACAGTACTGACAAATTTCTCTTCAAAACAAAAGGAAGATAATGACGACACTTTACTATTTTGAATTGAAAACTACTTTAGACACTTGAAAAACTACTAATTCAAATCAAATACAAGAGTAATTGTATAATTGACCATCAAGAACAATAGAATTCTTTTCTTTGACTAAAAATGACACTTGCGACACTTTCAAATCAAAAGACGACAGTTCAACTATGCTACTACTTTGTAAAAGAGAACTGAAAATGGCGGAAAATACATAAAAACATTCACGGTTATTTGCACAATGGAGGCGGAATGATGGAAAGGAAGAGGGTTTCCACAGTGGTATACTAATCACAGACAGCAAAACTCCAGAATAGAGTTGAAAAGAGTGAAGAAAAACCAAGACCTAGAGGCAAAATTAGCCTTTTCTGATCATCGCACCTGTAACATAGGGAAACAGGGATGCATCCCACCTACTGCACATGGGACGTGTGATGCATACTGGTTTCCTTGAAGAGAGGGTGCGATGGTACCAGGACGAGACTTTACTTGGCTCTTGGTCATAGTTTGCAGCTCAATTCAGGGACTTAGGCCGAGCAAATGATGTACAGCAAATAGAAATCACAGGGGCTGATATAATGACGTTAATAGAGCCACCACTAGGGCAATTAGAAGGTTTTCAAATCAATTGTTCAGTTTATAAACAAAACCCGGAGATAGACTGAAGAAACATTGATCTACTTTGCACTTGCATAGAAAATGCAGTTCAAAGGCTAGCTGGCTTGACTTCAGGCTCCGTCTATAAGTTTATAAAACAAAAAAATATAGACAAACAAACAATCTATTATCTCCCAAGTGGAGTCGCCATTTTGTTATCGGGAAATCTAGTGTCCACTCGGAGCTGCTAGTCCCACTAAGACTGGTAGCTATCTTAGAAACAAACAAACTAAAACTACTTTCGTTTTTCTTTATGAGAAGTAGATGAGAGTGGAATGAAGGACACCAACCTCAGTCTTGCACTTGGTTCCTTGCTCGGTTCCTCTCCCCTCTGACAAATCCTTGCCACTTATCCTTCGTCTACCCAGCTTCAAAGAGCACCTGTGGAATCAAAGCAGCATAATACTATCGAAGAATAGAGATCTACAATCATAAACAATATAGGATCAGCTGTATATTGACCACACAAATGCATATATCATCAAACATAAAAGAATGTGGAGGAAAACTTGAATAGCTTTATTAATATCAAGAATAAGCAAAGAGGATTACAACCAATTGTTCTGACCCAGCGTCACCCTACAGCATGAAAGCCCTTCTTTCACCTCATGAAAATATTATATCACCCAACACTATGATATTCCAACAAGAAACCAATAGCACTTCCTTACAAGATACAAAATTCCAGCCTCTGGATGTCTGGGATGAGGGATCCATATATAGATGATTGCAGGAGGGTGAGTCAGCTTATGGGATTCTGATTAGTGTCCTCTCTCTGATAGTTCTTGATTCCACTTGGAGATTGATAATCTCTTACTCATCCCTGGGTGAATTCAGAGAGGCAAGTGTCACAGGAGAAGTTTCTGGAAGATTCCATGATCATCCACCTCGCAAACTGTCACTGCCATTTGTCCACTCTCACCCATCGCACCCCATAGAAGGGATTTTCAGTATGCATCGCACCTCCCATGTGCATTAGGTGGGATGCATCACACTTTGACCATGGAGCAGGTGAGATGGTCCAGTTTTGACATGTTCTGAGAATTTTCTCATGGAGAACTTCTGGGAGATGATGTAATCAGCTGACCTCGTTCTTTTAGGGTATGTAACAACACTTTTAGGGACTTAGGAGCCCTTGGTTTATGGACATGTTTGATTGGGGTTGCAGTGCCAAAAAATGTCTATAACAGGAACGCATGGGGGTTTTCAAGGCCGAGGGCGAGGACGAGGTGGAGGATCTGGTAGAGGTCGGGGTCAGGTTATCTGCTACAACAACAGAAAGCCGGGGCACTTCTCACGAGATTGCCCGAATCCTACACACCCTTCATTTCAATACTATAGAAAATTCAGCCATGCCATAGAAGACTATCTAGTGCTAATAGCTAAGATGCAAGAAAATAAAATGCAGCCTCAGCAGCCTACATAGAATTTACAAATGATGAGGGCTGAGCCCCATGAAGAGGATTCAAACATAAACATTGTGTTAAGAAGTGGTATAAAGATCACACAGATGTAGGTAAGCAGCCTGAGGAAGACGCATGGGTCCGCAAAGTCCTTGAGAAAGAAGTCTCCTTTGACTTTAGTTGCACTAAGGAGACATTCATGGAAGCAAAGAAGAGCTTCGATGAGGCCTCCACCTCATAAATCCAGGAAAAGACACTAGAGACCAGTGCCACTCAAGAGGTTGATCCTTCCATGCTCACTACTTTTTTGGAGACCTACATGAAGTTACTGCATGATAGAAAGGTTGTAGAAGGATTACAATACTTAATAGACAAATTTGCCAATAAGGAAAAGACTCCTACAGAGCAACTCATAGTTAGAAAGATTAGTAAGCATAAGGCATGAATAGGATGCAAGATGCGGCTAACAGCACAGATAGGCAATTATGAAATGGACCAGGTAATTTTGGATCTAGGGTCCGATGCAAATGTTCTACCAAAACAAACATGGGAAAGGATGGGGATACCTACACTGCAGTGGTCTTCAATTCATCTCCTAATGGCGAATCAATAGAAAATCATCCCCATGGGACAATTGTATGGAGTGATGGTTGATATTGAAGGTGCGAGTGAATTAGCAAACTTCGAAGTTATAGAAATTGTCGATGACAGTAATCCCTACCCCGTGCTCCTGGGAATTGACTAGGCTATTGACATGAATGAGGTCATTAATTTGAATAAGAGGAAAAAGACCTTTGAAAAGAAGTCACTTAGGGTTGTAGTGCCACTAGAACCTGCGGAAGAAGCACGCTATACCGAACCTGTCCGCAATTATGTAGAAAGTGACAACAAGCTGGATCAAATATACAAGATAACAGTGCGAGACCAAGATTGGATCAATCCAATGACGAATAGGCAGATCTTATGGGACCAGGAGAGTTCATGCACTTCTGACTGAGATGAGGAATTAGAGCACTGGCAGAACCTCTTACACAAATTATCTACATTGCGATGCAATATGATGATGAAGTCACTTCACTATGTGTCGTGGAAAGTAAGAAAGTTACCTTATTATGATGGTCTCACTGACGTAGATATGGTTTTATATGAATTTGAGCATGAAGTCCCTCAAGACCACCATTTTCAAGCTTTGGAGTTGGTGTTTCATGCTACGCTTGCACGATGGTGGGGTACACATAAGGAAATGTTTTCCAGATGGAGGGATTACACGTGAATGATGAAGTTACACTTTGGGCATCCTAAGACAAGAATGACTGAGAAGTATAGTGGGAATGATGATCCACGCGATCATCTGAAAGAGTGGACTAAGGTGTGGGGGAAGGAACTGCAGCGAGAATGGGTACATATATTTTGTCATACCTTGGATACCATCCCCATGAAATGGTATCTCGATACAGAGCTCCGCCATGGCACTGCAGAGTGGGATGTATTGAGAGAAAGTTTCTTATTAACCTTTAGCTTTGAGGATGGGTTTGCAAGCATAGACGAAGTGCTTCAAGAGATTAAAGAGGTTATCTTTAGAACACCAAAGGAACATATGGAATGGATCCAACCTGATTGGAGCACCCAACTGCACCATGCATTGGAATGCTATAATGTGATCGCTGAAGAGAAGGAAGAAGACCCGAGGAATATCAATATTCCAGAAACATAAGGGAATCACAAAATAGAAGGACCATAGGTAGAGAGCCCATACATCTTTGCACCTTTGAAAACAAGATAGGTAAACATTGGCACCAAGGAAGAACCAAAATTCACAAATATTAGAGATTATTGGGACGATGCTATAGTAGAAAAAGTTTTGAATTACTTCACAAGTACCAGGATCTCTTCCCCACTAAGTTTTCAGATTTAAAGGGCATACTTGGCGATTTTGGTGTTATGTGGATCACATTGAAGCTGGATGTGAAGCCTGTCAAACAGAGGCCTTATCACCTTAATCCTAAATATAAGGAGAAGGTTCTTTGAGAGATGGATAAAATGTTGGATGCTGGCATTATAGAACCTGTTGAAGAGTTTGATTGGGTGAGCCCGATGGTAGTCCAAGAGAAGAAACAAAAGGGTGAAATAAGGATCTGCGTAGATCTGCAGAAGTTGAACGATGCATGTGTTCATGATCGATTTCCAACGTTGTTTACGAATGAAGTGTTATATAATTTACGAGGGTAGGAGGCCTATTCCTTTACGGATGGGTTTTCCGATTATCACCAAATTAAGATTGTCCCAAAGGATCAGAAAGAAACCACCTTCATGACAGAGTGTGGTTGATTTCAATACGTTGTTATGCCTTTTGGATTAAAGCATGTTCCTCCAATATTTTCCCTCGTAGTCATAACACCATTCAAATAATTCATTCATAAGTTTCTGGAAGTATACTTCGATGACTGGATCATGTTTGGATTGGTAAAACTCCATGTAGCAAGTCTGTGCCTTATGTTGGATACATGTCGAAGATACCAGATTCCGCTGAATTTGAAAAAATGTATATTCTGTGTTCCTCTTGGGATCTTGTTGGGTCATGTTGTGTGTAAACAAGGACTAATTATGCACCCTGCAGAGATCGTGATGATTGTGAACTTGGAGGCCCCAAGGAATATCAAGTAGTTGAGCGCGATGCTGGATATAGTGGATACTATAGAAAATTCATTAAAGCCTATGCTCAAATTACTGTGACCATGGAAAAACTATTGAACAAGGATGTGACATTCTATCAGGATGACAAATGTCAACGCAACTTAGATGTGCTGAAAGAAAAGATTGTGACTACACCCATCCTTGTATTTCCCAATTGGAAGAAGGAGTTTCACGTACATGTGGATGCTTCTTGCATTGCACTGCATGTAGTATTAACATAGGTAGGTGAAGGCAAACTAGATCATCCTATAGCCTTCACAAGTAGGAATTTATCAAAGGTTGAAAAATAATTATTCAACAATAGAGCGCGAGGGGTTGGCCATGCCCTACATGCTACAAAAATTTAGGCATTCTCTGTTAGGGGTCATTTCAAGATGTATGCAAACCATTCTACCTTAAAGTACATGGTCAACAAGCCTGTGTTAGGGGGGAATATTTGCAGGTAGTTGTTATTCTTTTAGGAATATGATTTTGAGGTTATCGTGAATCCTAGTCGGTTGAACGTCAGTCTGAACCACCTGTCAAGGATCAAAATAGGTGAAGAATCCAGTAATTTGGAGGAACGATTGCCGGATGCATAGCTATTTACAGTACGAGTCGCAGATGACCATTTCTCTGACATTATTCAATTCTTATCTAAATGGATGGCGCCTGAATGATACACACCTCAACAGAAGAAAGAACTAGTAGTTCCCACAACATATTTTTTGGTCATTGCGGGACAATTGTACAAAATGGGGGCAAACGAAATATTGCGGAGATATGTACCATAATTTGAGCATGATAGTATTCTTGCTAAAGCTCATGGGAGAGCTACGGGAGGAAATTATGCAGGGAAAGCAACTGCAAAGAACATTTTGTGCGTAGTATTATGGTGGCCAACATTGCACAAGGATTTAAAAGCATAATGTAAGGCATGCGATGCATGTCAACCAACTGGAAGATCATCACGGAGGGATGAAATACCACTTCATCCTCAGGTATCCTTACAGGAATTTGAGAAGTGGGCAATCGATTTTATTGGGCCAATTTAGCCACATGGAAAGAAAATGGGCACATGCTACATTATCACTGCGACAAAATATTTAACCCACTGGGCAAAAGCACAACTAGTGAAGTATTGTACGTTGGCTATTGCATCAAAGTTCTTATTTGAATATGTTTTAACGTGGTTTGGATGCCCGAAATTATTAATGAGTGATAGGGGAATGAACTTTTTGAATGAAACAATTAGCATGATGACAGATGAATTTCAGGTCTACTATCAGAAGAGCACACCATATCACCCAGAGGCAAATAGGATAGTTGAAGATTTTAACAAAATTTTGGAGAATTCATTGAAAAAGGTTTGTAACGCATAGTGGAATGACTGGAATGTGCGCATACCTGTAATACTATGGGCCTATAGGACAACTTGTAAAAATGTGACAAGTAAAATGTCATTTAGATTGGTCTATCATGTCCAAGCGGTGATGCCTATGGAGTACATTATCCCTAGTCTGCGCATAGCAGCTTTGACAGACATGGCAGATCATGTGGAGGACCGATTTCTGGTGGGACTCCACCAACAAGTGCAGAAGGAACGTGAAAAAGAATGACATGATTGCCATATGAAGCTTCGCACTTTCAAGATAAATGATCTTGTGTTGTTATACGATAGCAAGTTCACCAAATTTCTCGGTAAATTCCAGATGCATTGGTTAGGACCGTATATTGTCAAGGAAATTACAGAGGGTGGTGCAGTTCATCTCATGAAGTTGAATGGTGAACCTTTTCCGGGAAAAGTGAATGGGATCCAGCTGAAGCTGTATACAAGGGATCTTTCCCCTGTGCAATGATTATATTAATGCAAGATAGTCTTAATTCTACGGGCAGTTGCAAGTGAGCGTGGGACTATAAACTAGACTACCTGGCCAGGAGGACAAGGAAGCAAGGAGGTTGCGCGAAGATTGACAAGGGTGCACCAAATGAAGATGCACTCGAAACGTTGTTCCATGGAGGAGGGTGTTGTGCAGCCCAACTCAAAAATATCCATTGGAGTTCCTGTAGCTCATTTGACTGAGACAATCTCATTAGGAGGAGCGGGCATGTAGAAATTAAGGTGCAAATCTTTGAAAATCTGCCACCAAAGGTGCATTGATGACAAAGTTATGGACGGAATGGTTAGTTTTGAATCCAAAAATCGCTATAAGTATGTCCTGTTGGTTTGCAAAGAAACACTTTGTTGCTTAAGAATTTCTTGCATGCATCAAGAAGATTGGGAGGGTTTGTTCAAGCACCCAGGGCTAGCTCATTATTCTAATACAGTGCACTGAGTTTCTTTGGAGAAGATATCTGACCCTATGAGTTGTGAGGCCGCCGTGTCTAAGGCCCCAACTCCGGAGGCTGCAGGAATAGAAGTTACACCAGCAATACCTACGGCACCAAGGTCACCTAAGGTAAAGAATTTTGCTTCAAAGCCAAAGCAAAAGAAGTTGGTCATCGAACTAGTGTGCCACTCACGCAGAAAACATCCACAGGAGGTGTGGCAGAAGGGAAAAATGGACAATAAAAAGCAAACTTTTGTTCCCTTAGATCTAGATGAAGAGGAACCCGCCAGGGGATTGAGGAGTTGGATGCTGAGGATGTTGAACCAATCACTATGCTTCTGGCATATGTGCCTTTGAAAAGAGGACAAAAGAAGGTGAACAAAGACCCTGATTCTAGAAAATTTTCAATTGCTATGCCACTCCTCCCAACAAAAGTTCCATTTGAGGGTACGCTCTTAGCGCGCATACCAATGTTAAAGATGGAAGACTGGGACCTCACCGACCAAGCAAAATTCCCACATTTAGTGATAAATCAGTATATGACCTACATATACTATGAAGATACAGGGGTCACAAAGTTAGAACCAATGAAATGGGTCTGAGGAGTTTAGCTGGCGAGGCTATTACACATGTTATTCGTACGACATTTTTACCACTCCAACATCAATATGGTGTGTGTGTGCCAGCTGCTGACATTAGTACATAATGGGTACTTATGGCTCGACGAGCCTATCCCATCATGGATATTTTAATCCATCACATTACTCATCTACCCTATAAAGGAGCAGACCCAACAAAGGAGTTTGCAGGAAAAACTAAGGAAAAAACTTGCAGATCGCATGAAGACTGAGTTCGGGCTTGTAAAGGGAAAGCACGGATATTCTGTCCACTCCATAAAATACTAGGTGGTACAATTTGCATCAGAGATCCTAGCAGGAAAAATAATGCAGAAGTGTCATGCGGATGAAGTGCCCATGCCAGTCATTTCATTAGCAACGTAGTGTGCAAACGAGGTCCAGTATAACTGGGCCCAGTATCTCTATAGAGAGTTTTTGGCGAACTATCCTGAGGCATAGGAGAAGAGCCATCCATTCCACTATGCTTGGCTCTTATTGTTAATCGTTTTGGTGGCATGGAGGCTTGCTAAGGATATTCAGTTCCCTCCACTAAATGAGACCATATTAGAGGTAACAAAATTTGCTTCACTACGGCAGAAAAAAAATGCAGAACGAAGTATAAAATCCAAGGTATTTTGGTTATTCATGGAGATGGACATCCGTATGCATGTAAATAAAAGTCCAAGGCTATCTCCCACCTTATTCGAGCAACTGAGAGCCTTCATAGAATTTAAGGAAGACTTTCACAATGTTTGGATCCGTGTGAGGTGAGACCCTCGAAAGGTATGGCACAAGTTGCCTTACTTAGTGGCTGACACAAATATATAGGAGGTTGTGGGTGGATGGCCAGTAGAATGGTGCGACCCTACCCATTTGGATGTCGGGACAAGCAAGGCCAGAGAAATCTCCTCTACGCAGACTTATGCTATGAAAATGAAGGAAGAAAATGAACAAGGAGTCACGCGGGAGAAGGTTGCCCAGTAGAAGAAAAAATAAATTGTTGGTAATGTAGCTGCAGAGGAAGAGTGGCCTATGAAGGAGCGTGCTATTAAAGAGCAGGCTCAGAAGGACAAAGAAGATACTGAAGTAAGCAACAAATCAGCTTTGCAGCACATTGATGAGTAGGAGATATCTACCCAGGGCAACCATGGGGATGAGGAGGTGTTCACCCCCTTCAAATTCCAGAAGCATTCTAAGGAGACAACAACAGGTTAGCAGAAGAAGCAGAAATCAGATAAACAATCACAGGTGGACCCTCTTATGCTAACAAAGGGCCATTTGGATGAGAATGATGACACGTTTTGGGATACCATATCTGATCTCTGGTTTCACTTTGAGCAACAGTACATGCAGACAGCAGGGAGTGTCCAAAAGGATCTGCATGAGATGTAGATACAGGCCGGTTGGATCTAGGCGAGCATCAGGAAAGCGAGTGCGGTGCAAGCGAGCTTGACTTAAGTGAGCATGAGTGTTCCAAGAGTGGAACGAACATTGGACCTAAGGATCATTCCTTTACTAGAAGGATCCTTTTGAGCAGATAACCAGGAAGACCACAGCATGCTAGAAAAGATCAAGGCTATTGGGATCAATATGGCTACACTTCTACTCTAGGCCCTCCATGCATTGCATTAGGGGGTCTTAGATGAGTTGCAGATCAGGGAGCAGCGCGTCCTTGTAGTCCTCAGTGAATGTAAAGTTAACAATGCACATATATATGAGGAGAAGACATAGGCGCTGAAGGAGAAGGAGGAGATGTAAGCGCTAAGCACAAACCTCGAGTCAGTAATTTAACAAGTCTATCAAATAGATCTAAAATTGCATATCCCAGATGATGCATAGGCCAAGATGAAAGTCATAAAGTTTGTTGTTGCGATGTGCGATGCAAAAGATGAGGTTGGGAGAGTCACTTTTGAGTTCCAGTTGGAGATAGCCAAACTCCAGCTCAAGCTTCAACCAACTACACCACTAGAATTTTGGGAACAAAGAGGTGCAGCTATAAGAGAATCTATGAGTCAACTAGATGTTGCAGTCCATGGCTGTGACCAGCTTTTCAATTAGGCATTGGACCTATGTGATAATTTGCGGGAGGACCCTAAACTGCAACAGTTAAACAAAGAAATCTGGGAAGTGAGAAAAAATATTATGAAATCAATATGACTCAACAGACGTTGGCGCCAGTCGAACGCTTCGCGTGCTTGCAAAAAGGCAAGGTGATGCAGATGCATATCCACGAGTTACAGAAAAATAAGTCCCTAATAAGAGACCGACTTCATCCTTGGATAGAGGAAGCCAGCCAACTTTCACAAAATATTCATGAAAAGCTGAAGGCCATGCAAAAGACCTAGTGGACTACGCAACTCGTAGTGGAGGGGCCAACCACAGAAAAATTGGTCCAGGAGGTACAACAAGTAGTAGAACAGAGTACTGCGGAGCTTTAAATTTTGACCAAGGCATTAAGCGAACTCCGCTTGAAAGTGGAACAACCAACTGAGTGACTCGAAGGCGAGTCACAATATTTGTGTTGGGGGCTTGTTGGGATGGGGTTCGAGGGGTAGAGTTGGATTAATTTAGTCATTGTTTGTAAAGAATTTTGTAAAAGATGTAAAGTCTCCATGAAATGTGGATGTGGAGCGCACAGATAGATAGGAATCAAAGGGGTCTTAGCCCCTTGTTTTGGTCAGTTTTGAAGACTCAACCATGATTTGGGGGCCATGGTATTGTATTAGAAAGGCTATAAATAATTGATTCATAATGAGTCTTAGATATAACTTTTGATAGAAAAAGAGAAATGAATGAATTAATGATTTTGTAAGAGTTTGATAGACAAGAAAGGTGTGTTCCTTTTAGTGGCAAAGGAAAGGCTCCACAGCTGAATGCGTGGAGGCCTAGAAGAGTCCACAGTTGAGTGCATGGACCCCTGCAGCTGAGTGTGAAGGGTAGAAGAAGTCTATACTATGAATGATCTATTTAATAAATATTGATTTTGGGTTGGAAATACTTGCATCTGTGTTTTATCTGTTTATCTTGCTTTAAATATTGTTTCCATGAGTTAATGTGTTTCCTCTATGCGAATTGGGTTAACTGAATATCTTTATTCTTAGTAAAGATACTAAATGATATTCATGGAGTTATAGATCTAAACTAATATATTTATCAGAAGAGAAGATAGGCATGCGCGACAACAGATCTAGGCCACATAAACCCTAGAAAGCATGCTTATGTGTGCAAAAGTAGCAGGGCTATATTCTTAAGGTTTGGATAACATAATTGAGGGTCTCACGAGGAATTGAAGGCCTTTAAGACTGGTTCCAGGGTTTAAGATCTATCATAGGATTAGATTTGTGCGAAGGTATATCTAGGCTATAGGAACTCATCACATCATCTATGGATGCAAAAACTTGGTTCTTGCATCCCCTAATATTGCTTCGGGTGAGACTGCAACTTGCACTATGCACGTTGTTGCTGAAAGGGTCAGCAGTGTAGGGCTTTTTTGGTTGGTGCAACTAACTCTGAACTGAGGTCAAGACCCCTTACTCCAACACATTGGAATGAATAGAGTCTACATCATCAGTTTCATATCATTGGTAGCAATCATTAAGTGAAGATATAAGATTTTGGACCATCGAGCACTCCACCATTCATGCAGATAATTTTTGACATCCACATCATTATAGAAGTAGTCTACTAGCTAGAAAGGATCACAAGGATCCTTGATAATGATTATGAAGGTTCTTAACTATGTTAAAGAATATTTGCAACATGACAAAAAGGTATATTTCTATTAAAATTATGGAAACTAGCATTGAATAATCTTGTAGAAATGAACAATAATCAAGTTGCATCATGAAGGAGTATCATCTTGAACATCATCTAAACATCATTTTTCATAGGGAGATGCAATTCAAGCATATAGGCATAGGCATGTATATATTTAAGAGATTCTCATTAAGAAGTAGAATTCATGTCTTGAGTAATATTACAGGAAGAGATTATTGTGGAAATATGCCTGGGAACATAAGAATAATATGTTTGGAAAAATTATTTTGTTCAATTGCTCGACACAAAGAAGCATGATGAAGAAAGAGTTGTTCCATATACATAGAATCATCATAGATGGACATGATGATGTGTATTAGAACGCTTCCATATGATTATTTGATATATAGAAACATGATGGATGGAAAGAACACATGATTATATTGATCAACATTTGGTTTGGTCTCTTGAAGAATTAAAGATGGGAAAGTTTAGAGGGAGTTGTATAAACTCTATCATATATTATTTTGAAGCTTATTAATTAGTTCATTCTACAAACGCATTAATCGATACTTGAAAGGTAGAAAGCATGAAGAAGGATTCTAGTATGTATATGGACCATACAAGGGGATGTTGTCCTCAAAGGAATAAATTAGAAAAACATGATGATTCATTTGAGATATGAATTAAAAGCTATCGCAACTAGGTAACTCTAATTTTGGTAATTTTTTTATTGATGATTCATTTGAGATATGACTTGGCTACCTGAAAGGACATATTGCAAAAATATGGATTAGGAAGATAACAGTTGAAAGAACATATCTAAAACTATTTGGTTTAAGCTCAATTCTAATCACATGGATTAAGTGTACAACATTTATTTTAGAGTATTGATGACAAAAATGTGCAGACCCTAAAGGCATAAAAAGGTAGCAAGTCACAAGATAGCATGTTGGTCATGTTGAATCTGATGATATTCACTTTCCGATGGAAAAAGGGATCAACTATTAATTCTAGATTGATTGGTTTGGAAATATACTATTGATGATGAATAAAATGACTGATGTAAAATGATGTAAAAGGTTGATGGCACAAACCTTGTTTCGAAGGAAGATCGATAAAGAGCTTGTTTCCACAAACATCCAAGACTGTCGAAGCTCAAGATATGATATGATGATGAGAGAGAGGAGCCCTTGTATCTATTACTATGATATTAATGGAATAACAAGTATCTGATGAAAGAAACAAAAGAATATGATTATGAAGTCTCCCTGATTGAGATTCAGTAGAAATCTCCTTTATATTTGATAAGGAGTAAGGGCCTCCTCCTTGATTGAGAAGGAGTGATGGTGGACACTATGTTCTCCATAGTTGTTATGATCTATGACAATACTAACTTCCATATGTATAGTTTATCACACTGGGAAGGAGAATGGAGGATTGAATAAGCATCTTAGAACTAGTACTCCTTGAGGATTGGAAATCCAAGATAGGAAGTAGTTATTTGGACTGAAACTCTTTGAGGATATAATAAGGTATACAAGATAAGAGTGGTATAAGATAACATATATTATTTGAGTATTAGCAATCCCAGATAAGAATAAGTCTTGGAAGGACATACCTTATGAACATTTGGATGGAGTATGTTCCATGAGAGGCTAAAGATTCCATATATGTGTGCCTCCCAACATTGTACTCTAATGTTGTGGAGGTTAGAGCTTGTTAGTCAAAAGGCCTCACTATGTTGGTATTTGACAATTTTGGTCGTGTTGATGATGCTTAAAATATGTCTTACTAATCTGACTCTTCTTATGAGAACATTTCAGTTTGAGAGTATCCTTGTGCCTATTATGGGATTATGAATACCTCCCTAGTTAAGAGAGAGTCTTAGAAAATGTTACTAGGTTTGGTCTTCATAATTGCTATTGTACTAATGTTAATGTATATTTCATGTAAAGGAATAAAGAAGAAGAAAAAAATATTAATTCTCAAGCTTTCATTTCATGCTCAAATTATTTATTCATATAGGTCAAGCATGTTATTCATGCTTCTATGGTTTATTAAGTCAAAAGAATATTTGTCATAAGTCAATATTTTGTATTAAAGTGATGTCCCATTTGGAATTTGAAGAGAAAATGGAAAAGGAAATTTATTTGAGTCAAAAAAATGTCATTTTTGTACCTACAAGACCAAGTCAGCCATGCCTCTTCAATTCATCCCTGGGAGGGGTAATTCAACCTCTTGGATGTGTATAAATAGAGACAGTTCAACTTCAATTGGAACACCACTCAAGAAAGTTCGATCTCCCATACAAGAAGATTGAAAATCAAGAGAAGAATAAGTTGGGAAGTAAGAGAGAGAAAGAAGAAAGGAAATCAAATTTTTTGCCCTAAAATCTACTCTAGATTCCTCACACGTGTGAACTACATGTCAGAAATTCTAAAACTAGGGGCCAAAATTATGAATCTAGAGTTGGTTTGGAATGTTTTGAGTTAAGTTGAATTTAACTTGTTGGAAGAACTTTGGAAGAGGGATGAATTTGTTCTTGTTGGAGGTCTTGGTATTGGATTCCTCATTTAATATGATTCTATAAGAAGAGAATAATTTTTTGGGTTTTCCCCTTGGAGGGTATTTTCCCTACCTTGGAGCCTACATGTTGTGTTCATTGTCTATTTGTGATCTTCATAGTTTATGGTTTAGGTAATTGTTTTATCAACATAACATAATAAAAGTAATAAGAAGCCAACATAAGTTCACAAGAAATTATCAAGTAAAGAGAAATGATCTTAAATGTTGCCCTATAAATTTCTCAACAAAGGCTCTATAATTTTTTAAAATCAATTCGAAATAATGAAGGCCTTGGGAGAATTCGCCTAAGGTATGTGAAGCTAATAGAATCTGAAATCATGTACTTCTTCGCATATGTCTTTGTACTAGGCATGATGGCTAGAAATCCAGTTAAATTTATGAATTCAACGATGGCATCATTCCTTAAAGCAAGGGATCTACTTGAATTTCAAGTTTCATTCATGTTCGGTGATCTCACACTTATGATGCAGAATTTGGTTCAAATCTATTCATATTGGAGTCTCTACATCCAACTCTCTATCTAGTAGTTTTTTTAGTATTTCAATTCATTTGTCAAGATTCTCTTGTTACTGTGTTGGAAATTCACTCGACCTTGCTCTCCTCATAGGAATATGTTGGGGATCCCCTTCCTTTCTGTCAGCTCTGGGCTCTTCTCCATTTCTGCAAAACACGAGTATATTTCACCAACGAATGAAGTAAAGGATTTAATTTTTCTCCATAATATAAATTTGGAAGTTTTAATTGCATTGGTAGAGGTTTCCAATTCCACTCGAACATGTACTCTATTGCTCCATGTGTTCTGTGGAATAACTCTAGTGGACAGAAGAGGTCATTTGCATGGTACTTTGGATTTATTCCTAGCATCTCCAATTGGGATCTTCCTTTAGAGGCCTCTTCATACTATGGTTTTATATTTTTGTGTTGTGTCTTCTTGGGCCTTTATGTTCAAGGAGCTTCTTCTTTTCCTCCCTTTGGCATGCTTGGTTCTTTTCACAGCCTTGGATGCAAACACAAAATGGATATCAAGTATTCTTCCTACTTCTCCTTTGACAACTCCAAACCCTGTAACCTTTGCACACACCTCCCAATTTATAGGAATGATGAGATCAATGATCTATGCTAGCGTATTTGTCAATACTAAGCTAATACTCTCTTTTTAATGGAGGAATTCCAAAGGCATCAAGCCAAGATTAATTAGTTGTAAGATGAGATGAACTGGATTCACAACCAACTTGTAGACCTGTAGGACCAGATAAATCTAGATGAAAAATGAAGCATGACCAATAGTGCCCTTCGTGGCCCCTCAAACAAGATGTCCATTGATCCTCCTCTATAAGCTATGTTTGTTCCATGTAAATGCATTTCATTATGTGGCCAATTATGTTGATCCTATAGTAGCAATAGTTTTTGTATCAGGTATGACTGTAGTAACAATCTGATGTAAATTTTGAAATTTCTTTCATGAATTTCCTTGAAGATCTAATATTGTTGAAAAAAATGTAAAATTCTTGGAGTATTTTGCTATGTCCGAGCATAGAATTAATAACAAATTTTCTCATCTTTGTAAAGAAAAAGGTAAATTAAATATTTTTACTTTCAATTACTTTACATTTCTATAAAAAGTTGATGTAAAATTAAGGTGGAATTGAATTATTTTATTTATGGCTAACATTAATTTTTCGTTATTGATATTTTCTTATTTGTTAATGTAAATGTAACTTTACGTGACAACTTCTCTCTCATACTGAGTTGTAGAGTGCCTTTGGACATAATGAAATATTTCAATATTCATATTAAATAACATAATTTTATATTTTATTCCTGAGGGTTAGCTTAAGTGGTTAAGATCCCATTTCTAAAGCACCTCACCATTAAGAGGTCATGGGTCAATTCTCCTCAACACTCTTGTTGTTAAGCTCCGATTAGTTTGGTCGATGGGATATGATCCCTTAGAGTGGATCTGCACAGATTTTCCTCGGGGAAAAATACAAAACAAAACAAACATAATTTTATGTTTCAAACATGACTAACTATCATTTATATATTCATAAATCAAAATATAGCTCACATTTATATAATACGATTTATAATATAATATTATAATATATTTTAAAATACATTCCAAAATATACATTTATTTAAGTAATTGAAAATATTACCCACTTAAATATAATTAAATTATAATTAATTACTATAATAATATATATGTTTATTTATTTATTTTAATATTATAATTTTCTTCACACACATATAAATAAAAATATAATTCTTAATTTATATTATACTATAATATTCTACTTTTATATTATAATATAAATCATATTCCAAAATAAACATCTATTTATGTAATTAAAAATACTATTTCTTATTATATATATATATATATATATATATATATATATATATATATATTAAAAATAAAAATATTTCCTACATAAATATAATTAAATTATAATTAATTATTATAATACTTTGTATATTTTTATATTAATATCATAATTTTTATTTATCTTTTCATAAATGAAAATGTAACTCTTATATTATAAAATATTATACTATTATATTATATTATAAACTATATTTCAAAACAAATACCAATGTATATAACTAGTTTAAATCTATCTTAGTTCTAGAGAACCTAAATTACTTAACTATTAATAATTGAAATTACTTTTTTTCTTGTTTTATATAAAATTATGTTATTTAATATGAACATTTAAATATTTTATTTATAACCAACAACAAAATATTTTTTTAATTAATATACATTTTTTTAACTATTACACACTAACTAAACATAGAATGAATTACATATCATGTAATATCAATTATATTACTTTTGTATGGAATCTTAACTTCGGATCTACCCAAGTGTGGAGAGGGATCAAATATCTCAAGATGCAAACCCTTTTTTGAATGCAAAATTTAAGGGAATGTTTGCATGAAAAAATATTTGATTCCTCTTTCCTCTTGGTAGATACGAAATTAGATGAATCTATATTGTTTTTTATCTAATACACTAATAAAATGTTATATGTCAACTCCATATTAAAAAATGAATGGATTACAAATCCCTCTACACATTAAAATGTTAATACATGCCTCATATTTGGAAATAGGAAACATCTCTCTCTCTCTCTCTCTCTCTCTCTCTCTCTCTCTCTCTCTCTCTCTCTATATATATATATATATATATATATTTGTTATAACTATTTTTTAAAATGTCACATGTTTATATATATAGTGTTACATGTCAAATGAATGAATTACAAATCTCCCCAAAAAATATCCTATTAATGGAATAAGAATTCTCTTCCTATATATATATATATATATATATATATATATATATATATATATATATACATGGTTGATATTGAAATATTTTATTTATGATTCACATTCTATATATTAAAATGTTAATACATGTCCTAATAATATTTAGAAGTAGAATATATATGTTCAGAGAACTCTTTCTATATACAATATTATCTCTTTTAACCTTCATACTAAGGATGTAATAAATTACACGTCTTTTATAATGAAAAATGGAAACATAATATTTTTTTTTCTTTTATTATAAAAAAGCTTGATATAAAACTATGTTACTTAACAATTATATTGAAATATTTTAATTATGGCTATCAATAAAATATTTTTTGTTATTAGTATATTTTAATTTTCATTATTACATGCGAACTAAATATAAGTTGAAATTACATACCATGTATTATCAATTATATTATTAGTCCATGCTAATGTGGGACTCTTGCAACTGATTTTGTTTTGACTATTCATTAGTTGAACTTTGACCAATATATTCTCTAATGTTTAACTTCATAAAAAGGATATATATGTGTGTGTGTGTGTGTAACATTATTAATAAAAACCAATTTGTAATCGTCCCATTGGTTCATATTTTGAAGGTCTTATTTCCACCTGTATGGCACGTGCATTGGAACATAGTGAAATAATCATTCTTTTAGCCAAATTCTATTCCACCACTCAAGTTTGTGCAATTTCCATCGCTAGGGTATGGGAGCTTTGTTAATGTAACTTTTTTCAATTTTTTTGTTAGTTCATACAGATAGTTATCATTCTGTAGTATTGGATTTTGTCGCAGATGGTTATCTAGCTTTCAATAGTAGCGGGATTTAGAAATCAAGCTTGCATTTGTATTGGAGTTCTCAGCCTAATTTTTTTAGTACATAAATGCATTAAAAAAGGAACCAGCATGCAAAATAATTATGCAAGGTTTCCATCCTGAACATAGAACTTCTCGTAAATTTGAAAATTATTAGGCTAGCTAGACTTTTGGTTATGTGGTTTCTAATCTTGAAACTCTATTGTAGCCTTCTACCTGTTACTGTTACAAATAATATTTATTTATTTATTTTATATGGAATACCATCTGGAAAATCTAGTTTATGACACATTTCAAACTATAAGACATTTGGTTGTATATTATGTATCAATATGTTGTCAAACTAGTCTTATCATGATCTCAGAAAAATCTTATTTGTTCGAAATATAATTACATGTAATTTAATTTTTTCACTTACCAATCAATAATCCTCAACATTGTTACATGATAAAGTTATGGATATTGGTGTCTTGCATTGATATTTGGATTAATGTCATGGAGTTATAATTTTTTTTTTAATAAATTTTTAAATGGAGTTTATTTTATTTATACAAAGAATGAAATAATTAATAGATAATATTAATTTTATTTATTTTTTATTATAAATTATTTTATATATAATAATGTTAAAAGATTTTAGTTTTAATGGTTTGTTAAATAATTTATTTTTGTAGCTATGTACATTGAAGTTTTTGAAAACAAGTTGTAACTGCTCTTTCCTTACATTTATGAAATAATTGTATTTAGTGTAATAATAGTTGTCAATATTTTGATGTTGTTGGTCTTTATGCAAGACACTAGAAAATGTGTCAAATTACTAGTATGCTAGTTCTATTTGTTCATATTTTAAAGATATTTTGTAATGCTACAAATACATTCAATTTTAAGTAAAACGTTTTTAAGATTAAATTAATTTTGGCGATGTTGTGCTTGAAAATGGGAAGAAGTGTGTAATATCCCTAAAACCGCAATATAGTGTTTACCATTTATGAAAATATTATTGTTCTAACCTGATTGATGCTCTGTTAATCTATTGGAATATTGCAGTTAAATCAAGAAACAATTAGGGTTAAACAATTTTTGGTAACGACTTTTTCATTTATTATTCATCGAGGACCTATGATCTACAACTTTTACCCAATGATGATTGCATGCACACATATATTTTGATTGAATATAGTGTTCATGACACTGTACATTCACATGACAATAACCTCTAACTATCACAAGTATTTTGACGATTTTGAGCATGGAGTTCATGTTGTTCTTGCAATGACAATTTCAATGTATGCGTGTTGTAAAGAACCTTTTTTATTATTTTGAGCATGGAATTTCTATTGGTCTTGCAATGACAAGTCCAATGTATGTGTGTTGTAAACAACCTGTGGATTTTCACCCTTAATCATTCTCTGCAAGGAAGGTGTAGAGGCCCTGTTATCACAAAATCACTACTAAGGGCTGCAACCAAGTGAGATTTTATGTAACTCTTTCAACCAGACTTTAGACTAGGAATTAGCCTTCCTAATCAGAGAGGGCTCTCTCACAGATTTATAATAGAAATCAATTAGAACAAAAGATGGCTAACACTTCACTCATTCATGAAAACAACAGCTGGTTGAACACATATCAAATTGGTCTTCATTGGGCTATGGAGTCTTACACATTTAATAGACAAAGGCACAGTCATTTCATGGAAGTCAAGGCTCTTTGCATTAGATGTCCAAACATATTTCACAAAAACCACAGCTTGGCAAACACACAGGAAGTCAGAGCATAAGATATGAATTCTGAGTGATTGTGCTATAACAAGGCTGTAAAAGAACAAATAAGATAAAACACCATCATTATATTTGAACAAAACAATCCATTGAGAATCTTGAGAAGAAATAACCACTGTTTTACTATTACTGTAACAAGTCTTACATTGGCCCAAATAACTCTGTTTTTGTATAAAATGTCCAACCCCTTCTACATCTAACCTTGATCCATATATAGGCAAGCAAACTTAACCACCTCGAGCTTCCTCCTCCAGCATGAGGGGAGCCTTGAAGGTGGCTATTGACTATCCCTATCTAGTGCATAACTAACTTATTAATTACATAATGGCTAAACTGAAATTACAAATGGTTTTCATTTAATCAAAATCCACAATCTTTGCTCCTCGTAGCATGATGCTTTTCTGGCTCTTGACACATGTCCTTTTGCTGCTTGGGTTAAGATGGCTGAGCTACAGATGCAATGAATGCTGACTTTGGATGCTTGAAAGTGCTGATGGCTCATTAATTGACCAAAAGATGTACTCCTATTTTAACGGTCTCTGTCTCCCAACATTCTCCGAAAGTTCAGCAACATGTCTCAGCTCTTTTAATAACCCCAAGTATGGAATGCTGCCATGTTTTTGATGTGTTGGCCACCCTTTTCCATATACCTGTGTGATAACCGAACTTTCAAAAAGATTTGCAGTCACATGTACATAATTAGCTGGCTTAACTGAAGCATGCAGCTACAGCAGTTTCGTAGCGCGCTACGAAACTGCTGTGTAATCACAAAAACACAGTCTTCTAATGACCACCTGATTAGATAAACCTATCTCTGTTGTCTTCAAGATATTTTTTTTGCTTTCTTTCTGTTGGTTATGACATTCTTTGAGGTGAGGAATACCAGAACAGCTGGAGCCATTTTTTAAAACCTCATCTAGAAACCTTAATCATACAGAAAGTTCACAGACTTCATTTTCCATGAGTCGATAATGTTCATCAAGCCAACCTCGAATTAGCTCCTCTTCACTTTCAGCAATAATCTCCCGGATACTAAACTTAACAGCATCAGCCTTTAGCAATCCCCTATTTGAATGCTTAGATCTTTTTGCTTGAGAAGGTTAATGATTGTTTTTCTTTAGCAGCCATAACTAGTTCCAGGCCTTGGAGCATATCTTCAACGGCTTCCTCTATTGCACATAATTGTAACCAGTCTTCATTTCCGAAATGTAGTGATAAGCATTTGTAAATGGCTCATTTAGCAACCGGAATGATATTTGTTCAATCTCCTTGGGCTTTGGATTCCCCTTCCTGAATGTTCTTTTAAAGGTCTATAAGATGCATTCATCTCTGCAATTATATGTCCAATATGATGGTAACAGCCTCTTGAGAATAATACATCTGCATAACAATGCTGTGAGTATCAACAAAATCCTTTGAATACCTACCATCCACAATGCAACTTAGAAAACTGGACTTCCCCTGCTTCTGGTACTTTTAGTTTGACAGAGTCATCATGTTGATATGTGATGTCAACAGAGTCTGATGGGTCTAATCTCAAAGGAGATGTAGGAAGAGGTTGAGTAATTGGATCTGGAACCTTGACTTCATGTTTTTCACACCAAATGACAATCAGACCTTTGCTACAGTGAGGCCGCTTCAATGGCCTTTTATCCACATCTGTAGATGAACATTTTGTATTACCTCTGCAATCGGACAGAACAGTACAAATACCACAGTTTCCACTCATCCCCAAACTCATTTCACTAATTCTTTTGACAGGGCGGTCATTTTCGGCATCTGAAGAAATACATATGAATCTCCCTGATTTAAACTTATTTTAACTGACTTTCTTCTTGAGCATTGCTCATTGACCAATGAAACACCCTTCTTAACCTTCTAATCAACAGTTGGGAAACGACTTTATCTCTGCAATACTATGAAAAATGCAAACTTCTGTAAGGAACTGTAAACGGTCATTTAATGAGGACAAATTCGAAAAATCTCCTAAAAATGCATTTGTCGTGCCTCCTCTGCAATTTCCTTTAATTCCTTTCTGATTTCATTATGCCAGTGTAGTATCTCGTCCTTTTTCAAACCAATAGTCCTTCACAAACGCACTTCCTCCCTATCAACCGGAATGCGGTTATCGGTGTTATCAAAAACTATCTCCACGAATGCTGACAATACTTGATGACCCGCACCTTCATGTAACAATGCTTGCCTATCTTCAGCACGGAGGTTGTGGAATAAGTCACTGAGAACAAACCGTATTGCATGAAAAAAAATTTGTCTTTCCTGACCCATTGGCACCAACCACACAATTATGCTTAGGGCTGAATGGCTCTATCGCAACCTGCTCCTTGTAACTGCGGCAGCAACTTTTGCTCTCTGTCATCGACATTTGGTCATGAAGATCGTTTAAAAAATTAGTGCCAAACAAAGATTGTTTGGAGTGTTCAAATCAAGAAACCCTGAATTGACAGTATCTTTCGTAGGAATTGCGCCATCCTTCCATATCTTCAGATATTGCAGTCTTATACTCGGGCCAGCGATAAACAACGGTTGCATATTCGCTTTAAAGTCTCTTTAATGTGTTCATACACCTTTTTGACAAATGGTGTTGCTAAATACTGTGTTGTGACACCTGTCCAACGAACTTTATCGAGCTTACATGAATCAAGCCAGCCGTTTGCCCTGAATCCACAGGATTATGTATAAGTGAAACAACTCCTTTCATTAACCCCTCCTTTTACCAGACAGATGCTACAGTTATCTAGATCTCTCTAAAAATCCGCTGTTGCAAATAACAAGATTTGTCACAAGTGGAGAAAGGCCTGATGGTGGGTATGCAACAAGAAATGCCGCATTACATATGACTTTCCTGGTATCTCCAGTGTTGGCCTCCGTAGTTGAGACATATGTCATGGTGACAACGTCCAAAGGTGTAGCATTGTCACAGCTTAGTTGAGTTTATTTGGTGATATGTTCTCCACACCGCTTGAGAAGCCAAGCAATGTAACCATGCCAACATTGATAGATGACACCGACGCTTTTTAAATCATTTGTATGGGATTGTGGTTTCTGTATGCGCAAGAGGGCGCCACAGTAAAGAGCATTGCTAGGCAGATTTTAAGTTCGGAGATTCCACATGCCATGCGTAGTTTTTATCTTTTTATTTGCATGGAAACACTTCCCTTAGCAGGATCTATAACCTTAAACCCTTGCTTTCTTGGACACAGCTAATTCATCTGCAGAGGGAACGATCTTCTCCATGTAACACAAAATACTCTTATGTTGCAGAACTGTCAATGTCAGGAGTGAAGGGGTGCCCTTTCAGCCAAGATTTTGAAAATAAAACTCACTAGTAAGTTCATGACAATTTGAATAGGGCGATAAAAGGGAAAGGCCAGCATTTGTCTGCAATAACTCTGCAGATGAGAATGCACTGGACTGATTTCAATTCCTCGGAAATATTGCAATGGGACTGCTAGATAAAGAAATGGGATAAGATAGACATCTGCCATACTCAACATATCTTGACAATTATCATCGTCCTCAGAAAGATCTGTAGACTGGGACTAGGTGGCCAAGCATTAGGATTCTGCTCTACCCAAATTTTATGTTTGCAATATTATTTAATTAAGAGATTACAACTGACATCATCTAGAATGAAGCTCCTTTTTGACATTTTTGTAAAACATACTCTGTTTCCATTATTCTGCCTGTGGTGCAAAGCCCTTGAATCAAGGCATTAAGAGAAACACTGCCTGCCACATGGCCCTCTCTTTTTTTTATTAAGTGATGCAGCTCCAGAGTTTTGTTGATAGCACCATTACCACATTGATAATTAATGAGCATGTAATAGGTGTAATCGCTTGGGAACTTCATTTCTTTTAACAGCAATGTTGCTTGTTGTGCCTTCCCTGTTTTGCAAAATCCATAGATCAGAGCATTGTATGCAACAACACCAGAGTTATATCCTTTAGTCAGCATTAGACCTTTAAGCACATCAACCTCATCCACAGTAGTTGTAGCCAATGTACAATAGGCATGCTAGGATTTGGGCCTCCACTGAAAACTCGAGCAAATCCTCAGTTTCATAGCACGCTACGAAACCACTTAAACAGGTAGCGCTGCGAAACTGCTAAAAACGAATTCAGGCGCTACGAAAACACCCAGTCTTTAAGCTAGGCTAAAAAAAATTTTGGCAACAGCATTTTCAGTGATAACAGTGGCTCCACTTGGGATAGTGTGCCCTTGTGGTGCACTAAGAACCTGCAGCTCCAGTGCCTTATAGAATTTATTTGACAAACAGAAACTTGCTTGACCAGCATGACTGTAGGAGAAAGAAAGCTACATCTACTGAAAAAGAAAAATGCTCAGTTAACCTTGAGCTTATTTGCATTTACCTACCTACCTACCCTAACAATTCAAACTTCCCTCAGCTCAATCAATATGAAACTTCCAATGCAGCCAATCATTTGTCTCATCTGATATTTGATTTCTTTGACTGTCCCGGAGTTCAGAGCCAATGTGATAGTGTGATGATCGCTGCCACTGAAATTGTCTCTGACTGTATCGGATTTCAGAGCCAATGTGATAGTGTAATGATCGCTGCCACTGAAATTGTCTCTGATCTTCATAGGAAAACTGAAACACTGGAGAGTAAAACTCTTCCATGTAATCAGCTATAGGATCCCAGAACACATGATCAGCTTGTCCTTCCTTGAAACTTTCCAGCTGTGCAAACTGATCTTCAACCACAGTGTTCAGTTCCTCAATCGTGAAAGAGAGAGGAACCAGCATAGTCTCCTTGCGTTCAGCCATAAAATATTTCTGAGAATAATAATCATGATCAGGAAAACTGTATGCCTGAATTTGTCCTTCTAAACCTTCAATTTCTTTCTCAATATCTTTGGCAAATTCATCAAAAAATTTCATCTTATCCTCTGACTTGCAGTCAAAGGATTTCAGATATGAGGATAAGGACAAAGAAAAAGATTCATTTGTTTCTTCTTTACTATGATCATTATTCCATTGTTTAAAACCTTCAACTGAGGGAGAGTCTGCCACCACCTCTGTCCTATCTGTCCATTTCTCCAAAAACATAAGCCAAAGGTCTTGAAATGACTTAATGGATTCGGCAGGCAAGCATTCAACCCACTGTTTGCATTTCCCTTGAAGTGAATCATAGAATAACATAATGCAAACATCCTCATGTTTAACTCTAAGAAGCTGTGTAAATTCACAAAAATCTGATATATGATTCAAGGTTAAACTTAAATCCTCTCCGTTGAATTTTGGACCATTCCTTAGAAAGTATGCATCCTTGGGAAAATGATTTGGGAAACCATGAATTCCTGAGAAATCTATGCATGCATACCTTGAACAAAGAAGGGCAGCTTCTGGGTCTTTCATAACTCCAGTGGAATCACCATGAATATATAAACCTTGAATTCTTCAACAATGGAGTCGCCAAGGTAGTTTTGCAGCCTTGAAAATCATTTGAACTCCTGCTACCTTCAGAAATTCAATCTTAAGCTCCCGGCAGACGCACCAAAATGTTATCACAAAATCACTACTAAGGGCTGCAACCAAGTGAGATTTTATGTAACTCTTTCAACCAGACTTTAGACTAGGAATTAGCCTTCCTAATCAGAGAGGGCTCTCTCACAGATTTATAATAGAAATCAATTAGAACAAAAGATGGCTAACTCTTCACTCATTCATGAAAACAACAGTTGGTTGAACACATATCAAATTGGTCTTCATTGGGCTATGGAGTCTTACACATTTAATAGACAAAGGCACAGTCATTTCATGGAAGTCAAGGCTCTTTGTATTAGATGTCCAAACATATTTCACAAAAACCACAGCTTGCCAAACACACAGGAAGTCAGAGCATAAGATATGAATTCTGAGTGATTGTGCTATAACAAGGCTGTAAAAGAACAAATAAGATAAAACACCATCATTATATTTGAACAAAACAATCCATTGAGAATCTTGAGAAGAAATAACCACTGTTTTACTATTACTGTAACAAGTCTTACATTGGCCCAAATAACTCTGTTTTTGTATAAAATGTCCAACCCCTTCTACATCTAACCTTGATCCATATATAGGCAAGCAAACTTAACCACCTCGAGCTTCCTCCTCCAGCATGAGGGGAGCCTTGAAGGTGGCTATTGACTATCCCTATCTAGTGCATAACTAACTTATTAATTACATAATGGCTAAACTGAAATTACAAATGGTTTTCATTTAATCAAAATCCACAATCTTTGCTCCTCGTAGCATGATGCTTTTCTGGCTCTTGACACATGTCCTTTTGCTGCTTGGGTTAAGATGGCTGAGCTACAGATGCAATGAATGCTGACTTTGGATGCTTGAAAGCGCTGATGGCTCATTAATTGACCAAAAGATGTACTCCTATTTTAACGGTCTCTGTCTCCCAACATTCTCCGAAAGTTCAGCAACATGTCTCAGCTCTTTTAATAACCCCAAGTATGGAATGCTGCCATGTTTTTGATGTGTTGGCCACCCTTTTCCATATACCTGCGTGATAACCGAACTTTCAAAAAGATTTGCAGTCACATGTACATAATTAGCTGGCTTAACTGAAGCATGCAGCTACAGCAGTTTCGTAGCGCGCTACGAAACTGCTGTGTAATCACAAAAACACAGTCTTCTAATGACCACCTGATTAGATAAACCTATCTCTGTTGTCTTCAAGATATTTTTTTTGCTTTCTTTCTGTTGGTTATGACATTCTTTGAGGTGAGGAATACCAGAACAGCTGGAGCCATTTTTTAAAACCTCATCTAGAAACCTTAATCATACAGAAAGTTCACAGACTTCATTTTCCATGAGTCGATAATGTTCATCAAGCCAACCTCGAATTAGCTCCTCTTCACTTTCAGCAATAATCTCCCGGATACTAAACTTAACAGCATCAGCCTTTAGCAATCCCCTATTTGAATGCTTAGATCTTTTTGCTTGAGAAGGTTAATGATTGTTTTTCTTTAGCAGCCATAACTAGTTCCAGGCCTTGGAGCATATCTTCAACGGCTTCCTCTATTGCACATAATTGTAACCAGTCTTCATTTCCGGAATGTAGTGATAAGCATTTGTAAATGGCTCATTTAGCAACCGGAATGATATTTGTTCAATCTCCTTGGGCTTTGGATTCCCCTTCCTGAATGTTCTTTTAAAGGTCTATAAGATGCATTCATCTCTGCAATTATATGTCCAATATGATGGTAACAGCCTCTTGAGAATAATACATCTGCATAACAATGCTGTGAGTATCAACAAAATCCTTTGAATACCTACCATCCACAATGCAACTTAGAAAACTGGACTTCCCCTGCTTCTGGTATTTTTAGTTTGACAGAGTCATCATGTTGATATGTGATGTCAACAGAGTCTGATGGGTCTAATCTCAAAGGAGATGTAGGAAGAGGTTGAGTAATTGGATCTGGAACCTTGACTTCATGTTTTTCACACCAAATGACAATCAGACCTTTGCTACAGTGAGGCCGCTTCAATGGCCTTTTATCCACATCTGTAGATGAACATTTTGTATTACCTCTGCAATCGGACAGAACAGTACAAATACCACAGTTTCCACTCATCCCCAAACTCATTTCACTAATTCTTTTGACAGGGCGGTCATTTTCGGCATCTGAAGAAATACATATGAATCTCCCTGATTTAAACTTATTTTAACTGACTTTCTTCTTGAGCATTGCTCATTGACCAATGAAACACCCTTCTTAACCTTCTAATCAACAGTTGGGAAACGACTTTATCTCTGCAATACTATGAAAAATGCAAACTTCTGTAAGGAACTGTAAACGGTCATTTAATGAGGACAAATTCGAAAAATCTCCTAAAAATGCATTTGTCGTGCCTCCTCTGCAATTTCCTTTAATTCCTTTCTGATTTCATTATGCCAGTGTAGTATCTCGTCCTTTTTCAAACCAATAGTCCTTCACAAACGCACTTCCTCCCTATCAACCGGAATGCGGTTATCGGTGTTATCAAAAACTATCTCCACGAATGCTGACAATACTTGATGACCCGCACCTTCATGTAACAATGCTTGCCTATCTTCAGCACGGAGGTTGTGGAATAAGTCACTGAGAACAAACCGTATTGCATGAAAAAAAATTTGTCTTTCCTGACCCATTGGCACCAACCACACAATTATGCTTAGGGCTGAATGGCTCTATCGCAACCTGCTCCTTGTAACTGCGGCAGCAACTTTTGCTCTCTGTCATCGACATTTGGTCATGAAGATCGTTTAAAAAATTAGTGCCAAACAAAGATTGTTTGGAGTGTTCAGATCAAGAAACCCTGAATTGACAGTATCTTTCGTAGGAATTGCGCCATCCTTCCATATCTTCAGATATTGCAGTCTTATACTCGGGCCAGCGATAAACAACGGTTGCATATTCGCTTTAAAGTCTCTTTAATGTGTTCATACACCTTTTCGACAAATGGTGTTGCTAAATACTGTGTTGTGACACCTGTCCAACGGACTTTATCGAGCTTACATGAATCAAGCCAGCCGTTTGCCCTGAATCCACAGGATTATGTATAAGTGAAACAACTCCTTTCATTAACCCCTCCTTTTACCAGACAGATGCTACAGTTATCTAGATCTCTCTAAAAATCCGCTGTTGCAAATAACAAGATTTGTCACAAGTGGAGAAAGGCCTGATGGTGGGTATGCAACAAGAAATGCCGCATTACATATGACTTTCCTGGTATCTCCAGTGTTGGCCTCCGTAGTTGAGACATATGTCATGGTGACAACGTCCAAAGGTGTAGCATTGTCACAGCTTAGTTGAGTTTATTTGGTGATATGTTCTCCACACCGCTTGAGAAGCCAAGCAATGTAACCATGCCAACATTGATAGATGACACCGACGCTTTTTAAATCATTTGTATGGGATTGTGGTTTCTGTATGCGCAAGAGGGCGCCACAGTAAAGAGCATTGCTAGGCAGATTTTAAGTTCGGAGATTCCACATGCCATGCGTAGTTTTTATCTTTTTATTTGCATGGAAACACTTCCCTTAGCAGGATCTATAACCTTAAACCCTTGCTTTCTTGGACACAGCTAATTCATCTGCAGAGGGAACGATCTTCTCCATGTAACACAAAATACTCTTATGTTGCAGAACTGTCAATGTCAGGAGTGAAGGGGTGCCCTTTCAGCCAAGATTTTGAAAATAAAACTCACTAGTAAGTTCATGACAATTTGAATAGGGCGATAAAAGGGAAAGGCCAGCATTTGTCTGCAATAACTCTGCAGATGAGAATGCACTGGACTGATTTCAATTCCTCGGAAATATTGCAATGGGACTGCTAGATAAAGAAATGGGATAAGATAGACATCTGCCATACTCAACATATCTTGACAATTATCATCGTCCTCAGAAAGATCTGTAGACTGGGACTAGGTGGCCAAGCATTAGGATTCTGCTCTATCCAAATTTTATGTTTGCAATATTATTTAATTAAGAGATTACAACTGACATCATCTAGAATGAAGCTCCTTTTTGACATTTTTGTAAAACATACTCTGTTTCCATTATTCTGCCTGTGGTGCAAAGCCCTTGAATCAAGGCATTAAGAGAAACACTGCCTGCCACATGGCCCTCTCTTTTTTTTATTAAGTGATGCAGCTCCAGAGTTTTGTTGATAGCACCATTACCACATTGATAATTAATGAGCATGTAACAGGTGTAATCGCTTGGGAACTTCATTTCTTTTAACAGCAATGTTGCTTGTTGTGCCTTCCCTGTTTTGCAAAATCCATAGATCAGAGCATTGTATGCAACAACACCAGAGTTATATCCTTTAGTCAGCATTAGACCTTTAAGCACATCAACCTCATCCACAGTAGTTGTAGCCAATGTACAATAGGCATGCTAGGATTTGGGCCTCCACTGAAAACTCGAGCAAATCCTCAGTTTCATAGCACGCTACGAAACCACTTAAACAGGTAGCGCTGCGAAACTGCTAAAAACGAATTCAGGCGCTGCGAAAACACCCAGTCTTTAAGCTAGGCTAAAAAAAATTTTGGCAATAGCATTTTCAGTGATAACAGTGGCTCCACTTGGGATAGTGTGCCCTTGTGGTGCACTAAGAACCTGCAGCTCCAGTGCCTTATAGAATTTATTTGACAAACAGAAACTTGCTTGACCAGCATGACTGTAGGAGAAAGAAAGCTACATCTACTGAAAAAGAAAAATGCTCAGTTAACCTTGAGCTTATTTGCATTTACCTACCTACCTACCCTAACAATTCAAACTTCCCTCAGCTCAATCAATATGAAACTTCCAATGCAGCCAATCATTTGTCTCATCTGATATTTGATTTCTTTGACTGTCCCGGAGTTCAGAGCCAATGTGATAGTGTGATGATCGCTGCCACTGAAATTGTCTCTGACTGTATCAGATTTCAGAGCCAATGTGATAGTGTAACGATCGTTGCCACTGAAATTGTCTCTGATCTTCATAGGAAAACTGAAACACTGGAGAGTAAAACTCTTCCATGTAATCAGCTATAGGATCCCAGAACACATGATCAGCTTGTCCTTCCTTGAAACTTTCCAGCTGTGCAAACTGATCTTCAACCACAGTGTTCAGTTCCTCAATCGTGAAAGAGAGAGGAACCAGCATAGTCTCCTTGCGTTCAGCCATAAAATATTTCTGAGAATAATAATCATGATCAAGAAAACTGTATGCCTGAATTTGTCCTTCTAAACCTTCAATTTCTTTCTCAATATCTTTGGCAAATTCATCAAAAAATTTCATCTTATCCTCTGACTTGCAGTCAAAGGATTTCAGATATGAGGATAAGGACAAAGAAAAAGATTCATTTGTTTCTTCTTTACTATGATCATTATTCCATTGTTTAAAACCTTCAACTGAGGGAGAGTCTGCCACCACCTCTGTCCTATCTGTCCATTTCTCCAAAAACATAAGCCAAAGGTCTTGAAATGACTTAATGGATTCGGCAGGCAAGCATTCAACCCACTGTTTGCATTTCCCTTGAAGTGAATCATAGAATAACATAATGCAAACATCCTCATGTTTAACTCTAAGAAGCTGTGTAAATTCACAAAAATCTGATATATGATTCAAGGTTAAACTTAAATCCTCTCCGTTGAATTTTGGACCATTCCTTAGAAAGTATGCATCCTTGGGAAAATGATTTGGGAAACCATGAATTCCTGAGAAATCTATGCATGCATACCTTGAACAAAGAAGGGCAGCTTCTGGGTCTTTCATAACTCCAGTGGAATCACCATGAATATATAAACCTTGAATTCTTCAACAATGGAGTCGCCAAGGTAGTTTTGCAGCCTTGAAAATCATTTGAACTCCTGCTACCTTCAGAAATTCAATCTTAAGCTCCCGGCAGACGCACCAAAATGTTATCACAAAATCACTACTAAGGGCTGCAACCAAGTGAGATTTTATGTAACTCTTTCAACCAGACTTTAGACTAGGAATTAGCCTTCCTAATCAGAGAGGGCTCTCTCACAGATTTATAATAGAAATCAATTAGAACAAAAGATGGCTAACTCTTCACTCATTCATGAAAACATCAGTTGGTTGAACACATATCAAATTGGTCTTCATTGGGCTATGGAGTCTTACACATTTAATAGACAAAGGCACAGTCATTTCATGGAAGTCAAGGCTCTTTGCATTAGATGTCCAAACATATTTCACAAAAACCACAGCTTGGCAAACACACAGGAAGTCAGAGCATAAGATATGAATTCTGAGTGATTGTGCTATAACAAGGCTGTAAAAGAACAAATAAGATAAAACACCATCATTATATTTGAACAAAACAATCCATTGAGAATCTTGAGAAGAAATAACCACTGTTTTACTATTACTGTAACAAGTCTTACATTGGCCCAAATAACTCTGTTTTTGTATAAAATGTCCAACCCCTTCTACATCTAACCTTGATCCATATATAGGCAAGCAAACTTAACCACCTCGAGCTTCCTCCTCCAGCATGAGGGGAGCCTTGAAGGTGGCTATTGACTATCCCTATCTAGTGCATAACTAACTTATTAATTACATAATGGCTAAACTGAAATTACAAATGGTTTTCATTTAATCAAAATCCACAATCTTTGCTCCTCGTAGCATGATGCTTTTCTGGCTCTTGACACATGTCCTTTTGCTGCTTGGGTTAAGATGGCTGAGCTACAGATGCAATGAATGCTGACTTTGGATGCTTGAAAGCGCTGATGGCTCATTAATTGACCAAAAGATGTACTCCTATTTTAACGGTCTCTGTCTCCCAACATTCTCCGAAAGTTCAGCAACATGTCTCAGCTCTTTTAATAACCCCAAGTATGGAATGCTGCCATGTTTTTGATGTGTTGGCCACCCTTTTCCATATACCTGCGTGATAACCGAACTTTCAAAAAGATTTGCAGTCACATGTACATAATTAGCTGGCTTAACTGAAGCATGCAGCTACAGCAGTTTCGTAGCGCGCTACGAAACTGCTGTGTAATCACAAAAACACAGTCTTCTAATGACCACCTGATTAGATAAACCTATCTCTGTTGTCTTCAAGATATTTTTTTTGCTTTCTTTCTGTTGGTTATGACATTCTTTGAGGTGAGGAATACCAGAACAGCTGGAGCCATTTTTTAAAACCTCATCTAGAAACCTTAATCATACAGAAAGTTCACAGACTTCATTTTCCATGAGTCGATAATGTTCATCAAGCCAACCTCGAATTAGCTCCTCTTCACTTTCAGCAATAATCTCCCGGATACTAAACTTAACAGCATCAGCCTTTAGCAATCCCCTATTTGAATGCTTAGATCTTTTTGCTTGAGAAGGTTAATGATTGTTTTTCTTTAGCAGCCATAACTAGTTCCAGGCCTTGGAGCATATCTTCAACGGCTTCCTCTATTGCACATAATTGTAACCAGTCTTCATTTCCGGAATGTAGTGATAAGCATTTGTAAATGGCTCATTTAGCAACCGGAATGATATTTGTTCAATCTCCTTGGGCTTTGGATTCCCCTTCCTGAATGTTCTTTTAAAGGTCTATAAGATGCATTCATCTCTGCAATTATATGTCCAATATGATGGTAACAGCCTCTTGAGAATAATACATCTGCATAACAATGCTGTGAGTATCAACAAAATCCTTTGAATACCTACCATCCACAATGCAACTTAGAAAACTGGACTTCCCCTGCTTCTGGTATTTTTAGTTTGACAGAGTCATCATGTTGATATGTGATGTCAACAGAGTCTGATGGGTCTAATCTCAAAGGAGATGTAGGAAGAGGTTGAGTAATTGGATCTGGAACCTTGACTTCATGTTTTTCACACCAAATGACAATCAGACCTTTGCTACAGTGAGGCCGCTTCAATGGCCTTTTATCCACATCTGTAGATGAACATTTTGTATTACCTCTGCAATCGGACAGAACAGTACAAATACCACAGTTTCCACTCATCCCCAAACTCATTTCACTAATTCTTTTGACAGGGCGGTCATTTTCGGCATCTGAAGAAATACATATGAATCTCCCTGATTTAAACTTATTTTAACTGACTTTCTTCTTGAGCATTGCTCATTGACCAATGAAACACCCTTCTTAACCTTCTAATCAACAGTTGGGAAACGACTTTATCTCTGCAATACTATGAAAAATGAAAACTTCTGTAAGGAACTGTAAACGGTCATTTAATGAGGACAAATTCGAAAAATCTCCTAAAAATGCATTTGTCGTGCCTCCTCTGCAATTTCCTTTAATTCCTTTCTGATTTCATTATGCCAGTGTAGTATCTCGTCCTTTTTCAAACCAATAGTCCTTCACAAACGCACTTCCTCCCTATCAACCGGAATGCGGTTATCGGTGTTATCAAAAACTATCTCCACGAATGCTGACAATACTTGATGACCCGCACCTTCATGTAACAATGCTTGCCTATCTTCAGCACGGAGGTTGTGGAATAAGTCACTGAGAACAAACCGTATTGCATGAAAAAAAATTTGTCTTTCCTGACCCATTGGCACCAACCACACAATTATGCTTAGGGCTGAATGGCTCTATCGCAACCTGCTCCTTGTAACTGCGGCAGCAACTTTTGCTCTCTGTCATCGACATTTGGTCATGAAGATCGTTTAAAAAATTAGTGCCAAACAAAGATTGTTTGGAGTGTTCAGATCAAGAAACCCTGAATTGACAGTATCTTTCGTAGGAATTGCGCCATCCTTCCATATCTTCAGATATTGCAGTCTTATACTCGGGCCAGCGATAAACAACGGTTGCATATTCGCTTTAAAGTCTCTTTAATGTGTTCATACACCTTTTCGACAAATGGTGTTGCTAAATACTGTGTTGTGACACCTGTCCAACGGACTTTATCGAGCTTACATGAATCAAGCCAGCCGTTTGCCCTGAATCCACAGGATTATGTATAAGTGAAACAACTCCTTTCATTAACCCCTCCTTTTACCAGACAGATGCTACAGTTATCTAGATCTCTCTAAAAATCCGCTGTTGCAAATAACAAGATTTGTCACAAGCGGAGAAAGGCCTGATGGTGGGTATGCAACAAGAAATGCCGCATTACATATGACTTTCCTGGTATCTCCAGTGTTGGCCTCCGTAGTTGAGACATATGTCATGGTGACAACGTCCAAAGGTGTAGCATTGTCACAGCTTAGTTGAGTTTATTTGGTGATATGTTCTCCACACCGCTTGAGAAGCCAAGCAATGTAACCATGCCAACATTGATAGATGACACCGACGCTTTTTAAATCATTTGTATGGGATTGTGGTTTCTGTATGTGCAAGAGGGCGCCACAGTAAAGAGCATTGCTAGGCAGATTTTAAGTTCGGAGATTCCACATGCCATGCGTAGTTTTTATCTTTTTATTTGCATGGAAACACTTCCCTTAGCAGGATCTATAACCTTAAACCCTTGCTTTCTTGGACACAGCTAATTCATCTGCAGAGGGAACGATCTTCTCCATGTAACACAAAATACTCTTATGTTGCAGAACTGTCAATGTCAGGAGTGAAGGGGTGCCCTTTCAGCCAAGATTTTGAAAATAAAACTCACTAGTAAGTTCATGACAATTTGAATAGGGCGATAAAAGGGAAAGGCCAGCATTTGTCTGCAATAACTCTGCAGATGAGAATGCACTGGACTGATTTCAATTCCTCGGAAATATTGCAATGGGACTGCTAGATAAAGAAATGGGATAAGATAGACATCTGCCATACTCAACATATCTTGACAATTATCATCGTCCTCAGAAAGATCTGTAGACTGGGACTAGGTGGCCAAGCATTAGGATTCTGCTCTATCCAAATTTTATGTTTGCAATATTATTTAATTAAGAGATTACAACTGACATCATCTAGAATGAAGCTCCTTTTTGAAATTTTTGTAAAACATACTCTGTTTCCATTATTCTGCCTGTGGTGCAAAGCCCTTGAATCAAGGCATTAAGAGAAACACTGCCTGCCACATGGCCCTCTCTTTTTTTTATTAAGTGATGCAGCTCCAGAGTTTTGTTGATAGCACCATTACCACATTGATAATTAATGAGCATGTAACAGGTGTAATCGCTTGGGAACTTCATTTCTTTTAACAGCAATGTTGCTTGTTGTGCCTTCCCTGTTTTGCAAAATCCATAGATCAGAGCATTGTATGCAACAACACCAGAGTTATATCCTTTAGTCAGCATTAGACCTTTAAGCACATCAACCTCATCCACAGCAGTTGTAGCCAATGTACAATAGGCATGCTAGGATTTGGGCCTCCACTGAAAACTCGAGCAAATCCTCAGTTTCATAGCACGCTACGAAACCACTTAAACAGGTAGCGCTGCGAAACTGCTAAAAACGAATTCAGGCGCTGCGAAAACACCCAGTCTTTAAGCTAGGCTAAAAAAAATTTTGGCAACAGCATTTTCAGTGATAACAGGCCCTAAAGGAGAATAGTGCACCTCTGTTCCACATTTGGCCTTTCTATTTTAGTAGTGTTGACTATGTATAGTTATCCCTTCCTCAGTTTGAGAAATTTCTATGATTGGTGTATCCATTGAGCATCAATGCTCTAGAACAAGGATGTTGGTGACTAGATTTCATTGAATTCATTTAGCCATTCACATGCATGCTATCATGTTTCCCTAGAAGTCGCCAATTTCATAGATATTTCACTCAGGTAATAAGTATTCTTATCATTCTTCCTAAAAGAAGAGTTTGCATATGAATATTTTTACATTTAAATGAAAATTAATTAGCAATTGTCTTCAAAAAGGGTGCACATAAATATCATTTTCATAGCTTATGCACATTAAAAGATAAGTTATCTGCGTGTGAATTCTTCAAAATATTGCATGGCTAGATTAATTGTTGGAATTGCATGGTTTATGTGCATAAAAAGTTAAGTCAACCTTTTTATTGTCTTAAAAATGTTTGATTGGTTTTCATGCATAAAAGGAGCTTCATGGGTTAACTATGATATTTATTTGAAAAGAATGCAGGAGAAACCTACACATAATAGAGAACCATGTTGTTTCATGGAAAATATTAGATAAGAATCATGTGCATGATATATAAGTAACCATGTTTCCTTTGGAAAAAATATTTATTAGTTTCTTGAAAATAACATGTGTTTATATACACATAGATGAAAGTTATTTTACTTGAAAATAATATGTGTTTATATATACACAAAAATAACAACTAATTCAAGTTAGTTTCTTTTTAGAACAAGAATATGCATTTGCATGCACAAGATTAATATTTATCGTGTATATTTCTTTTGGAAGAGAGTATACACTTGCATGGACAAAAAGAATATATTTCTTATTAGATTTCTTGGAAAGGAAAAGTTCATTTGCATGCTAAAAAACAATAGATATTGTGTTAGTTTTACTTGGAAAAGAACATGTGTTGTATACATGAAAAATATCAGTGATTGTGTTAGTGTTCTTGAATAGAACAAGTGTTTATACATGCAAAAAAAAATCGTTATTGCATTAATTTTCTTGAGAAATAATATGTGCTTTTGTACATAATAGCTATTGTGTTAACTTTCTTTTGGATAAATATTTGTATACATGCACAAAGATAATAGTTGTTCATTTATTTTGGAAGAAGAATATGTGTTCATATGTACAAAAAGATAGTAGCTTATATTAAATTAAATTCTTTGGAAAAAAATATGTATTTGTGTGATAGCTTTATTTCAGAAAATAATATGTAGTTGCATGCATGAATAATAGATATTGTATTAGATTTATTTTGGAAAAGCATATGTATTCACATGCACACATATAAGAACTATTCTGTTAATTTTCCTTAAAAATATATATGGGTAGTTGTGGTGTTTTATTCTTTTGGACAAGAAGGTGTCTTATGAAAAAAATATAAGAGAAGTTGTGGTGTTTATGTAGGGTATAACTACCTTTTCTCATGATACATGCGAAGGAAGGATAAGTGAGCATGTCTTGGTAATCTTATGTATTCTACCCTATGCATGTGAGTTAGGGATGGGCTGACATGTGTTATAATCATTCATGTGTAAAGATAATTAAACACGTTTTGATAGTTATGTGATTTTAATTAATGTAGGTGCATTGTTGTTAAAAGAGACATGTCTCGATATTTTTTTACATTTTATGTATGCACATGAATAGACGTTTGAAACATCGCTAATAAAGATTTGTTATTGGCTTGAATTTTATGTAATCATGATATGAAATTTTGCTGACAAGTAACAGTTGCAAGAAAATATTATGATGTATGCAAAGGATAGATTATGTTTAACATTATGGCAGGAAAATAACTAGTTTTTCATGCATATTTAAGGAATATCAACTGCATGATAATCCACTAATGGAATAACCAGGCCACAAAGACATAATTTTCGGGGATTTGTGGGTAAATGATATCATGATGAATATAATAACTTCTAGCTAAGTTATGATGCATTTAAGCTTATATTTGTTTGTTATATTTTATGATATTGGTGAAGGGATGGAATCCTTTACAAGCCATTGAGTGAGGGGTGAACACCCTCATGAGTGTTTAATACAAGTTAAACGTTTGTTGGTTTTCACCCTACGAGGTTTCCAAGGTAGATAGATGTTCAATGATGTGTTTTCTTTTTGTGGAATTCTTATGATGTTTATTTATTGCATGACGTGACATTTTCGTTATCAAGTATTCGATTAACTAATCTAGTTAAAAGAATCATGAAAAAATGTAAGGTTACATCAGGAATTTTATATTATTATACTCCAACAATGGTTGTTATATTATGTGATTTACTATTCCATTCCTAAATTTTACTATATGTAGATGTTATCTAATGGTTAGTTAAGGATTATGGAATAGTGAATTTTGATTATTACATGTTGGTAATTTTGTAAAAAAATATAACCTTATGTACTTTTCCACGAGGTTTACCACGGGATATTACAAGTGGTATCAAAGATGAAGGTTACAACACTGATGCCTTTTGGGAAGTGGTAAATGGATAAAAAGTAGAGGTATGATGCTAGTGGGCATCAACTCAGGTATGATTCTAACTGAATTTATAGTATACTACATTTGACATGAAATGCATGATGCATGATTAAAAACAAAAATAAAGAATAGTAAGTGATAATGTATACCTTAAAATTGTGCTCATGACATTTCGATTTTGATGCGGATAGAAGACAAAAAAACCTTTGTTGCATTTATGAACAATCCAAGCACTCACTATTGATAATGAGTGTTAACTACCAACCTTTGCATGCATACTATTACAATAATGGTTATGGTGCATTTAAATAATGTAGAAGGTGGGGTTTCCCTTGAAGAGGACAATAGATTGTCATAAAAGACATTGAGAAAACCCCTTTTAGATATTAAAGACAAACAATGAGTTAAGTGATAATACTTGACTATAATGGATGATTGATAATTGAGTCTTCTCATTGTTTAATTAAGATGGTTAGTAGCATTGATTAGTTACTATTACATTAATAACTATTAAACTTATATGCATGAATAAATTTTGGTTGAAGCTTATTGCAAGTTATAAAAAAGTGATTGTGGTAGTTTACTTCATGTTGTGGTATCTTGGTAACAACATACAGTGGAAATTGGGGATGTTTGGATTGTTACTATAAATTTTATTGACATTTACAAATTAAATAAATTTGTGTTTTATATGAATAAAGATTTGCATATTATTTTATGCATAACAATATTGTATGCAAGAAACTACAATGATATAATGACCCACCCCACATTTACACACTTTTATAAGCTCTATAGGAAAAAAATGAGTTGAGTGTCACTATGATATGACCTGACCTCCAAGATCCAGTTATGGAAGTGGGTCCGACTAACCAGAAGAAAAATGTCATCCCTTGAGGACTAAAGACCGCTCAGGAGCTGGACAGCCACCCCAAGTGATCAATCCCTAAACTGAAACTCAGTTTCACCAACTTAACTCCACAATCACACCCATCAAACAACATCCATGCTGTTAGGAAGCTATAACCGTACCCATGAGCCTATCTCCCTGCTTTTATGACCCAAAATATTGAGTTATGTACCAACAGTTGTGAGATGTATGCCACTTTTTCAAGCTAATATGCACACCACTACCCAGAACTTCCTGTACCTTTCTAGAAACATAAGTACAATGATAAAAATTCCAACCATTCTAAACTTGAGCAAGAGCTTGACCTATACATTCCTAATACATGACACTCATTTCGTCAAACATATGATGAATATAGAAGCTACAGGTCATGAATGCATATTTGATCATAAACTTCTGAACTTCATTTGAGAATCGCCAATAAGGATATATTCCATCTAAAGTTAGCTGCAAAAACACTTGTTAGCCCATGCATTCATCAACCATTCAATAGCTTATCAAATCATGAGCAAGATCCATATCTAGAGAACATCATAGAATCATGCATATAACCGACATATAACTAGAGTAGAAACCATGAAAAATCAACCATAATATCAACATGATAATTAGTAAAAGTGGTCATATATCACAATGGGAAAATAACTCATATTAACATAAGTAAATTTCAACCAAGTCATGGACTTCTATGTACCACCTGACCATAGATTGGCTGAACCAAAATATCTCTTTCATCCAATCACCCCATGCTATATTCCAAGCATGAATTTGGGATAATATACATTAAAAATAAATAAAACCAACCATGGCTTCCATAGGTCAAGCCACCTCAACCCTCAACCATAGTGATTTCACCTAATTGGTCCAAAATCACTAATAGGAAAATAGATTGGTCTCTACCTAAGTTTTCCAAGGCTCCGGGGACTAATAACTCAACCCATGACCTCGAGGTAACCCAAGATATTACATGGCTCCAGAGATCTACCATATCAACCCATAGCCTCCAGGGCACCCAAGTTGTTCCAGGGCTCTAGAGAATTTGTCCCAACCCATAGCCTCTAGGACCTTGAGCACCAATAAACAATCCAAACAAGAACCAACTACATCATGGCTATCTAGGAAATGGCAAGGAAAGGTTGAAACCATTATTAATCCAATAAAATCTCCATTCCAATGACAACACATGGCCAAGGAACCACATGCATATACCATGAATCCAATAACCAACAATGAGATCACACGTGCAACTTGTTACCTGCAAAGTAATCTTGTTGTAGTTGTTGATCCAACTGTCTCCTTGTGCTCCCTTTCTTTCCTTTTCTTTCCTTTTTATTTCTTTCTTTCCTTCCTCAAAATCTAATTGAATGCTAGAGTGATGCAAGAATTCTCTAAGTGTGCAAGAGTGTATGATAGAATGAGAGTGTGGAAGGAGAGAACCAAAATTGAACTAACAAAAGTTGTGAACTATTTCTTTGATGCCTTTTTATTATTGTCTCCAACCTTAAACTCCTTGAATGTTATCTGTTGATACACATAGATTTTCTTCTTATCCTATGTTGCCTTTAAATTCCTTCTAATAACCTGAATGTACTGCTCCATCTCAACCAACATATCCAATACAATCATCACCTTGTTCACTAAATCACTCCAGCTGATATGAGTATTACAACTCCACCCATAAAGAGCCTCAAATGGACTCATCATCAAGGATTCCTAATACCCATTATTATATGCAAATTCCACCAATGGAAGATACTCCTCCCACTTCCTCTGTTGATGCATGACATACATCCTCAACATATCCTTAAGAATCCTATTAACCTTCTCTATATGTCTATCTTTACATTGAAGAAAAGTTGTACTGAAAGCTAACTATGTCCCCAAGTATGTGAACAATTCTATCTTCTTGGGAACACCATGCAATATCACTCTTTGTGATGAAGATCTGAGCTACCTCACTAGCTGAATTAGTAGACTTCACTGCAATGAAGTGAGCTACCTTGCTTAACCTATCAACCACAACAATAATGTAATCATGTTTCCTCGATGTCCTCAACAAACCTGTAATGAAGTCCATGGAAATGACCTCCCATTTCTATTCTCAAATCACAATAGGCTGCAACAAACTAGTTTGGTGTTTACACTCATCTTTCATATACTGATAGTCCAAAACTCTTGCAACAAATTGAGCCACCTATTTCTTCAATTTTGGCCAATGATATAGATCCTTAACCCATGTCAAGTTCTTCTTGTATCTTGAGTGGCCTAAATATGAATTGACATGAAAATCCCTCAAGATGAGCATCTTCACCACACTGTTATCTAGCACAAATATCATGTTCTTAAATATTACCAAGCCATATGTCATGAGGTGATACTCCTCATCTCTATCACCTTCACCCTATTGTTGCAATCTCTGATTTAGTTGCTAATACCTCCCATTATGCTACCTTGCATGTAATATCTTCTCCTATAAATTTATCCCATAAGATCTCACAACTGAAATATGATTCACTTGCACCCTCATACTAAGAGCATCTGCAACCCTATTCTCCTTGCTCTTGATGTACCTAATCTCAAAGTCAAACTCACTGAGGGTAGCCAACAATATAGCTTGCCTAGAATTCATATTAGGTTGGTCAAATAATTACCTCAGTCCACTATGATCATTCATCAAAATAAACCTCCTGCCAAGGAGATAATGTCTCTACATCTTCAATGCACGAATGATAGCTGCCAACTCAAGATCACAAGTCACATAGTTATTTATGTGCTCTTTCAGCTCCATTGAATCATACAATACCACCTATCCTTCTTGCATCAAGACCCCACCCAGTCCTTCCTTGCAATCATCTGTACAAACCAAAAACTCCTTATCAAGATCTGCAATCTTCAACACCGGAGCATTTGTAAGAAAATGCTTCAACTGCTCAAAACTAGCTTCACACTCTTCATTCCATTCAAAATTATTCCCTTTCCTCTGTAAAGATATGATAGGGTAGCCAATCCTTGAGAAGTTCTTGATGAACCACATGCAATAACATGTTAGTCCCATGAATGATCTAAACTCATCCACATTCCTAGGAGTTGGCCACTCCTTGATAACTTTAATCTTTTCTGGGTCCACTATTATCCCTTCCTTGGAAACAACATGTCCCAATTAGTGAATTTGAGACTAAAAGAAATTTCACTTGGTAAGATTGGCATATAATTGATTCTCTCTCAATAATCTCAACACTGCTACTAGGTGCTCTACATGCTCTTCCTCATTCTTGGAATATACCAATATATCATCAACAAATACTATCACAAACTTGTCCAAGTAAGGAGGCAACACATTGTTCATCAAACACATGAAAGTGTTTGGAGCATTAGTAAGACCAAAAGGAAACTCCACAAACTAATTATTCTCATACCTCATTCAGAATGCAGTCTTGTATATGTCTTCCTCTTTGATGTGCACATATCTTGATCTCAAATAAATTTTCGAAAACACAATTGCTCCCTTCAACTAATCAAAAAAATCATCAATCTGCAGTAATGGATACCTATTCTTAATATTCACCTTATTCAACTTCATGCAATAAATGCATAGTATAAGAGTACCATCCTTCTTCCTTACAAACAATATTGGTGCACACCAAGGAGATACACTTGGCCTTATCTATCCCTTATTAAGCATTTTCATAATCTGCAACTTCAATTCTACTAGCTCTGGAGTGCTCGTCCTGTAAGGTACCATAGATGTTGATGGGTCTCCTAGAACTAACTCAATAGAGAATTCCAATTCTCTATGAGGCGATAACTTTGGAATCTTTGCAGGAAGCACATCCTAAAAATACTGCAAAATAAGGTACCTCTTCAGGACTTCATCATTTTCAACATCCTTCCCTTTATCATTAAAAATATGCACTGAAAATAATAAGTATCCTTTCTTGTGGCTAAACTTTTCTTTCATAGTTGTAACTATTCTCACTGATGTAGGTTGTTTCTTTCGTTGTAAAATTCTCCTTTCCTCATCATCATCCAAGCACTCATTAGCCTTGTCATAGCGGTCTACCTTTGTCCTGTGAATGAAAAATTATTCCATGTCCAAAAGCATACTATATGAACACAAAGGGATCACATTTAGATGTTTTTATGTAGTCATACCATTCATCTCAAATTCACAAGCTCGCACCCAATGATGAACTCTTCTCTTGGTCACTATAGCCAACTGCACCAACCAAGATTTTGCATGCATTTCTTTATTCAAGAAACACTTATGCACTTGTCCAGGGATGATATAACTATGATTAGAACTAGGATCAATCAAAATGGAAACAACTTGATCACAAAGCTTACCTTCCACCTCAGTAATGGATGTCTAGTGATTTTCTTACCTATTGTCCACTGTTGCATAAATCCAAGGAATACTTTGACCAACATCTGCAATTTTCTGTGTCTCCTGAGAATTATAAAACTGATCCCTACCACTCTAGTGTAATGGACACTCATTCCTGTGATGCTCACCACCACAATTCCAACACCTCAAAGGCTTTCTTCCACCACCCTTATTCTTCTCCTCAGGCTAAGACCTATGTCCTCCCTCAACTACATTGAACTTCTTATAAGGCACCAGATTAGCCTTGTACCCTACATCCTGAGGTCTTCCTTGCTTCTGAGGCCACTTTCCTTTAGTCTTCTCATTACCTTTCATGTCATGCTTGAACTCAAGCTTTCGTTTTGACTACTCATAACAATGCTTAGTTTTCTCATGGTTTCCTCTAACAACTGAGGCTCATCAAACTCAATCCAGACTTTTAATGCTACTGGAAACCCACTAATGAACCTTTGAATCTTTTCTTTCTAATACTTAATATAACACACACACCTTAATATATTTGGGAATCTACTAGTGTACTCATCATCTTTCATGTAACCCATCTTCAACTCATATAATTCCTTAGCCTTGTCATCATAGTGTCTTTCAGAGAAGTACTTATCCTTGAAAAGTCTCTCAAACTCATCCCAAATAAGATCATTTTCTATAATACCTCTGACATTCTTCACATTTTACAACCAAATATCTACTTCCCCTTTGAGACTAAAGGTAACTATCTTGGCTTTCATGTTCTCTGAATACTCATGCAATCTAAAGAGCTTATTCATCCCAAGCAACCATGCTTCTGAATCCTTTGATCACTTCATCTCTCCATCAAATGTAGGAGGCTTGGGTTTCTTGAATTCTTCTGGAAAATATCCCTTATCACTTATCCTATAAGGATGATGGCGATGATGGTGATGATGTCTCTTGGAACCGAAACTAGAGTAGAATCCTTAAGCACTATCCCTCCTGGAAAGTGTATCCAGATATATTCCACCTCTGACTATATCATAGTTGTCCACCATATGTCATCTATGAGACCTACTACCATATGCCTCATTATTCTTCTCCTCCTGTCCATAATTGATCCCCATTTATCGTTGCTTCTACAAATTTTCCAGACTTTGAAGGATGACTGCATCAACTAATTCTGATTTATTTTCTTGAGATTTGGAAAGCCTTTCCTATGCCTTAATCAACCTATTATTATCTACCTTGTAAATTATGATCTCTTCCCTCAGATATCTCATTGAATTTTCCAGATCGGGAGAATAGTCTTCTCCTTGCTACTCAACTAACCTTTTTCATTCCATTGAATTCACATCAAGCCTGTAAGGGGAGCCATGTGAAATGTAGTCCACCATTCTACTCTTCATCTTTGGCCTTCTCTTTCCTACAAACATTCCATGTTAGTTAAACCAAATAAAAATCACAGTCACAATCATACCTCATTGTATCTCAGGGGAGGCTATCACATTTGCACAAATTAGTTCATATTAACATGATACAATATCACAAGCATATGTACTCATACATAAACATCATGAATGCAACATGAAATGACCTACATGCATGCATGATGAACACATAGAAAACTAACATGCATGCATAACAATATCCATTTAGTCTATCAAGTCCAAGTGTTTGAAGTTTGAATATTTGATACCACCCTTAATGCCCCACCCCACATTTACCCACTTTTACAAGCTCTGCAGCGTAAACATGAGCTAAGTGTCACTATGATATCATCTGAACTCCAAGTTCTCTTTATGGAAGTGGGGCTAACTAACCAGAAGCAAACTACCATCCCTTAGGGATTAAAGACACCTCGGGATACTGACAACCACCCTATGTGATCAATCCCTAAGTTGGAACTCAGTTCCACTAGCTTAACTCCACAACTACACCCATAACACAACATCCATGCAGTTGGGAGGCTATAACCACACCCATAATCATGTATGCACTTATGACCCAAAATCGTCAGTTTTGTGCCAACAAATGCAATATCTATGCCACTTTTTCAAGCTAACCTTCAAACCACTACCTATAACTTTCCATAAATATAACTATAATGGTAATAATTCCAACCATTTAGGACTTGAGCAACATCTCGACCTAGACACCTCTAATACATCATACTCATTTTTTCAAACATATGATGAACATAGAAGCTATAGGTCATGAATTCATATCTCATGATAAACTTCTTCACTTCATTTGAGAATCACCAAGAAGGTTTTATTCCCTCTCAAGCTAGTTGCAACAACACTTGTTAGCCCATGCATTCATCAACTATTCAGTAACTTGTCAAATCATGAGCAAGATCCATAACTAGAGCACATCATAGAACCATGCATATAACCAACATATAACCAGAATAGAAACCATGAAAAATTATCCATATGATCAACATGATAATTAGTACAAGTGCTCATAGATCACAATGGGAAATTAGATCATATTAACATAAGAAAATGCCAAATAAGTCGAGGACTTCCACATACCACCCGACCATAGATTGGATGAACCAAAATCTCTCTTTTATCCAATCACTCCTACGCCATATTCTAAGCATGAATGTGGGATCATATGGGTTAAACAAAAATAAAACAAACTAGGGATTCCATAGGCCAAACCAACTCAAACCTCAACTATAGTGATTTCACCTAATTGGTCCATAAATCACTAATACCAAACCAGATTGGTCTCTACCCAAGCTGTATGTGGGTTTTAACCCCATACGGAAAATACCTGCATATGAATTCTAAAAAATAGAAAATAAACAATGGTGAGATCATAAAACATAAACACATGTACACAGAGATTTTCCCTTGGATCCCAAAACTGGGACTACCAGATTGATTTTTCATTATATTCCTTTCAATGTTGTAATACACACACACACACACACACACACACACACACACACACACATATATATATATATATACACACATGTTGAAGCATCCATTAACCCTAGATTAGAACATAACCATAGTTCCCTTGACCGGATCTAAAAAATACCATGTACACAAAGCCATCATGCCCAAATCATGTGCGAAAACAATGCACAAAATGATAGGTAGGTCCACCCCCCCTTTAACCCCCCTATTGTGCCTGACACAACCAACTAGGGGGCCTGCCACCCCCTATAATCCCTCCACGCATAGGGCTAGTCATGGAAAGAATATAACACACACCCAACATTCTCCCACTTGTTGTTTTCTTCCCACAGGGGGCCACATGAGAGCATAGTCATTGGTCCGGCCCTGCAAAACCCATTTTTTCTCTACACCAAGAGAACTTATCAGTGCTCATAGAATTTTTCAATGCATCTGTAGTACTTTTCAAAGTGTCCACCTTTTCCATCAACACCTTTTTGTCCTCAACTATATCCCTTACAAAGTGATATTGAACATCAATGTGCTTTGTCTTTGAATGATAAGTAGCGTTCTTTGCCAAGAAAATTGCACTTTGGTTGTCACAGTATATCCTTATAGCTCGTTGTACTAACACCATACTTGAACACAATCTCTGCAACCAAACTTCTTCCTTTCTTGCATGAGTGGTTGCCATATATTCTTCCTCTATAGTTGAAAGTGCCACTACAGATTGTCTCTTGCTCATCCAACAGATTGCACCTCTAAATAGGTTAAACACATACCCACTTGTGAATCTTCTTTGATCCATATCTACAGCCCATTCTACATCAACAAAGCCACATATGTCCAAAACATTGTCTAATCTTGGTCTTCCTTGGTAGCATAGACCATAATCACTAGTGCCACGCAAATACCTGAAAACTCGCTTCACTGTTGTTCAATGCTCCTTCCCTGGTTTTGACATAAACCATACTCCCACTACATGTGTAATGTCTAGTTTATTACAGACCATTACATACATCATGATACTGACTACACTTGCATATGGACCATGGGACATGTCCTCTTCCTCTTCTCTTGTCTTGGGACACCATTCAGTAGATAACTTTACACCGACAGGAATAGGAACCTTCACTAGTTTACTCTCCTACATATTAAACCTCTGAAGTATTGTCTCAACATACTTCCTCTGTTTTAACCAAATCTTCCTTTTTTCTCAATCTCATTTAATGTTCATGCCCAAAATATAGTTTGCAACACCAAGATATTTCATGTCGAATTTGGAGGATAATTGGGTCTTCAATTCTTGGATAATTTCTTTGTTATTTCAAATCACCAACATAATATCAACATACAAGGCCAAATAAATAACACAATCACTAATTAATTTAAAATACACACAATGATCTTCTTTTCTTCTGGTGAAGCCAAGTCCCCGTATATATGTATCAAATTTCTGATACCACATCCTTGGTGATTGTTTTAACCCATACAAAGACTTTTTTAACCTACATACTAGTTATTTCTTACCCTTCACTACAAAGCATTTAGGTTTCTTCATGTAGATCTCTTCTTCCATATCCCCATGAAGAAATGATGTTTTCACATCCATCTCTTCTACCTCAAAATCAAAAGCAGCAACAATAGATAAAAGTAATCTAATAGAATCTACCTTCGTAATAGGAGAAAAAATATCACCAAAATCAATTCTCAACACCTGGGAATAACCTTTTGCTACCAAACAAGATTTATATTTCTCCATCTTGCCTTTTTCATTCATCTTCTTCTTAAACACCCATATGCTCCCAATGGGTTTCCTTCCAACCGACAACTCTACCAGATCCCAAGCCCCATTTTTGTGTAAAGATGCCATTTCATCAACCATGGCCTCTATTGGGTGTGTGTGTTATATTATTTCCATGACTACCCCACGTACGGGGGGGTCACAGGGGGAGCAGTAGCCCCCCCTGTATGTTGTGTCTTGTGCAGTAGGGGGGTCAACTACCCCTTTGTTAGGGGGTACGCAGGGGGGTGGTAGCACCCCTACACAGGTTCTAGGGAAACGCCCTGGTAGAAAAAATTTGGACCCTATATTAGGTGGACAGACCTACCTATGGTTTTGTGCATGGATTTCGCACATGGTTTTGGGCATGATGGTTTTCTGTCCATGGTATTTTGTAGATCCGGTCAAGGGAACTGTGATTATTTTCTAATCCAGGGTTAATGGATTAGGGTTTATGGATGCTTTGACATGTATATATATTTATTATAACATTGAAAGGAATATAATGAAAAATCAATTTGGTAGTCCCAGTTTTGGGATCCAGGGGAAAATCTCTCTGTTTTATGTTTTATGTTTTATGCTCTCGCCGTTATTTATTTTCTATTTTTTTTTTTTTAGAATTTGTATGTAGATAATTTTTGTATGGGGTTAAAAGCTACATTTGGTATTAGAGTTGTTTTGGCTTCAAGTGGACACCTTTGTTGCTGAGGGGTTTTGCCTAGGCTTGTGGTAGACCCTGTTCAGTGGGAGATCTACAAGATCGATTATTGTGGTGAAAGAAGATGGCGAGAAGTGGAAAGCTAGAGATGGAGAAATTTAATGGTCAGAGTTTTGAGTTGTGGAAACTCGAGATGGAGGACCTGCTAGTGGATAAGGATCAGTGGATTGTGGTAGATCTGGGTACTAAAAAACGACAATGTAAGTTGAATACAGTTGGATCCAAAGGCATAGAGCACAATACGATTGTGCGTCTCAGACTCAGTATTATTTAATGTATCAGGAGCAGCTTCAGCGAAGGCTTTGTGGGACAAGTTAGGGACTTTGTACCAATCTAAGTCTCTAGTGAATAAAGTATCCTACAGAAAAAACTATATAATTTGAGGGTGAAAGATGGAGAATTGGTGACAGATCATATAAACACATTTAATACTGTGGTAAGCCAATTATTATCTGTTGATATAAAAATTTCAAATCAGTGCATCAATTTTTTGTTTTCTCTACCAGATTCATGGGATAGTCTGGTTGTTGGAATAGGTGTTGCAACTGCTTTTTAGTTTGATGAAATAGTCCCATCCTTGCTGTCAGAGGAGATGAGACAGAAAAATATGGAGGGCCAAAATGGTGATGCCTTATCTTTACAAGGATAGTCCCAAAATAGAAACAAAAATTATTCCTTGAGTGGGAGATTTAAATCTCCTGGGAGATCTAACTCTCTAGGAAAATCTGTAAAGGTGTGCTAGAAATGCAGAAAGGAAGGGAAATTTTAAAGTGACTGTAAATCTAAAGCTCCTGAGAAAGGAGAGGATCTAATGGTGCTCCTTCTGCAGAGGAAGAAACCACCTCAGATGGGATGTGTACTTGGCTTCTTCTTCAAGTACACATGTATATCATGAGGCATGGCTGATTGACTAAACTGCATCCTTTCACTTCACTCCCTTCACTCCCCATAGGGAGTGGTTCTACAGTATGAGAAATATGGTGGTGGTGATGTCTTCTTATGGGATGAAAAGAAGGCTATAATCATCAGTCGTGGAAAATCAAGTTGAAGTTGCAAGGTGGAAGGATTAGAACACATCCAGGTGTTTTGTATATTCCTGCATTGGCCAGAAATTTGATTTCTGTAAGCAAGTTGGATTCAGATGCAAGTGGAAAAATAGTTTTCAATAAAAATACCTACAAAATGGTTCAGAAATCATTGTTATTGATACGGGGAGTTCAAATTGGAACTCTATACAAGCTTCAGGGTAGCACTATTATTGATGGGTGCAACAGTTTTGTGGTTCCTGAAAGTGGAGCAGAAAATCTAGTGGTCTCTGGAGAAAAGACCATGTTATGGCATCAAAGGATTGGACATATTGTAGATAAGGGCCTTCAAATACTTCATGGTAATGGTATGGTAGAAGCTATGTGTAATTTCTCTTTGTATTTTGATTTCTGTGAAAATTCTGTATATGGGAAGCATAAGCGGGTGAGTTTCACCTCTGGTGCTAAGACGACAAAATAGTATTAGAGCTTATGCACAGTGATGTGTTTGGACCTGTGTCGGTTCCATCATTAGGTAATTTTGTGTACTATTTATCATTTGTAGATGACTTCTCAAGGAATACATGGATATATTTCCTCAGGAAGAATCTAAAGTCTTTGACAGGTTTAAAGAATTTAGGGCTCTAGTGGAAAATGAGACAGAGAAGAAGATAAAGGTGTTGAGGATAAATAACAATGGAGATTTTTGAAAGAATGAATTTGAAGAGTTTTATACGAAGTGTGGTATAGCATGAAAAAAGACTACTCCATACACACCTTAGCAAAATGGAGTTGCATAAAGAATGAACATGACGTTGATGGAAAAGGCAAGAAGCATGCTCAGTGGTTTTGGGTTAGGACAGGAATTCTGGGAAGAGACAATGGAGACTGCATGTTACTTGGTCAACATATCACCTTCATCAGCGTTGGAGGATAAGACTCGACAAGAGGTATGGACTGGTAAGAAACTTTCTCTTTCACATCTAATGGTTTTTTGATGTGATGCATATGTACATGTTCTAAAGGAGAAAATAAAAACGTTGGATAGTAAATCTGAAAGGTGCATCTTTGTTGGGTATAAGGATGTCTTAAAAGGTTATAAGCTTTGCAACCCAGAAACAAGGAAGGTTGTGTACATTCGAGATGTGGTGTTTAGAGAGGTGAAATATGTTATTAAACATGAAGTCCTACTAAAGGAACTTGAGAAGATAGAGTTTTAGATAAAGGACGAAGAATGAGACTCTACATCAGAAGATGAATCAGAAGATGAAGAGCCACAAAATCCAGCTATGAGAAGATTAGTTCAAGAGAGAAGGTAGTGAGGAAGGTATAGTCCATCTTCTTTCTGTTCAAATTTTGATTTATCTATTACTGATGATGATCCTAGAACTGTGAAGGAAGCAGTAAATTCAGAGGATGGAAAACTCTAGAAAGAGGCCATGGTTGATGAAATGGCATCTTTGCACAAAAATGAGGCTTGGGATCTGGTGGAATTGTCAACTGGAAGGAAACCCATTGGCAGAAAATGGGTGTTTAAGAAGAATATGAATGTAGAAGGAAAGGTGGAGAAATACAAATCTCGGTTGGTAGAAAATGGTTATTCCCAAGTGCTGGGAATTGATTTTGGTGATATTTTTTCTCCTATTGCCAATCTAGCTTCTATTAGATTACTTTTATCTATTGTTTCTACTTTTAATTTTCAGGTAGAATAGATGGGTGTGAAAAAAAAATTTCTTCACAGGGATCTGGAATAAGAGATCTACATGAAGCAACCTGAAGACTTTGTGGTGAAGGGTAAGAAAGAACTGGTATGCAAGTTAAAAAAGTCTTTGTATGGGTAAAAACAGTCACTCGGGATGTGGTATGAGAAATTTTATACATTTATATGGGGAATTGGCTTCACCAGAAGAAAAGTAGATCACTATGTGTATTTTAAATTAATTGGTGATTGTGTTCTTTATCTGTTCCTGTATGTGGATGATATGTTGCTGGTTGGAAATGAAAAATAAATTATCTAGGATTTTAAAACTAAATTTTCCTCCAAATTCAACCTGAAATATCTTGGTACTACAAACTATATTTTGGGCATGGAAATTAAACAAGATCAGGCAGAGAGGAAGCTTTGGTTAAACCAGAGGAAGTATGTTGAGACAATACTATATAGGTTTAATATGCAGGATAGTAAACCAGTGAAGGTTCCTATTCATGGAGGTGTAAAGTTATCTGTTGAACAGTGTCCCAAGACACAAGAAGAGGAATAGGACATGTCCTATGTTCCATAGGCAAGTTAAGTCGGTAGCTTGATGTATGCAATGGTCTGTAATATATCATACATTGCACATGCAGTGGGAGTATTGAGAAGGTTTATGTCAAAACCAGGGAAGGAGCATTAGACAAGAGTGAAGTAGTTTTCAGGTATTTGTGTGGCACTAGTGATTATGGTTTGTGCTACCAAGGAAGACAAGGATTGGAAAGCACTTTAGACATATGTGGCTTTGTTGATGCAGACTGGGCTGGAGATCTGGATCAAAGAAGATCTACAACTGTGTATGTATTTAACCTATTTGGTGGTGTAGTTAGTTGGATGAGTAAGAGATAGTATGTAGTGGCCCTTTCAACTACAGAGGAAGAATACATGGCAGCCACTCATGCAAGCAAGGAAGAAGTTTGGTTGCAGATTTTGTGTTCAAGTATGGGGTTAGTACATCAATCTATAAGGATAGACTATTACAGCCAGAGTAAAATTTTCTTGGAAAAGAACCTTTCTTATCATTCAAAGACAAAGCACATGGATGTTTAGTATCACTTTGTTAGGGATATGGTTGGGGACAAAAAGGTGTTGCTAGTAAAGGTGAACAATTTGAAGAATACTATAGATGCATTGAAAAATTTTGTGAGCACTAAGAAGTTCTATTGGTGTAGATAAAAAATGGCCATTGTATGGCTGGACCAATGACTAATCTCTCCTATGGCCCCATCTGGAAAGAAAACAACAAGTGGGATAATGTTGGGTGTGTGTGTTATATTCTTTCCACGACTAGCCCCATGCGTGGGGGGGTTACAGAGGGATGACAACCCCCTCAGTTGGTTGTGTCGGGCACAGCAGGGGGTCATAAGGGTGTCGGAAACCCCCCCTATCAGGACGAGACCCAAGGCAATTCCCCGGGGAAAAATGTTTTGGACCCTATATTAGGTGGGTAGACCTACTTATGGTTTTTTGCATGCATTTCGCACATGATTTTGGGCATGATGGTAAACTGTCCATGTTGTTTTGTAGATCAGGTCAAGGGAACTACAATTATCTTCTAATCTAGGTTAATGGATTGGGGTTTATGGATGCTTCAGCATGTATAGACATTTATTGTAACATTGAAAGGAATATAATGAAAAATCAACCTGGTAGTCCCGGTTTTGAGATCCAAGAGAAAATATATGTGTATATATGTTTTATTTTTTATGCTCTTGCCATTATTTATTTTCTATCTTTATTTTAGAATTCATATGCAAGTAATTTCTATATGGGGTCAAAACCTACAACCTCTTTCTAGAGTTTTCCATCCTCTGAATCTACTGATTCCCTAATAGTTATGGGATCATCATCAGTAACAGATAAAGAAAAAATTGAACAGAAAGTAGCTGGACTATACCTTTCTGGTTTCCTTCTTTCTTGAACTGATCTTCTCATAGCTGGAGTTTGTGGCTCTTCATCTTCTGATTCCTCTTCTATTGTAGAGTCTGATTCCTCCTCCTTTAGCTCAAACTATATCTTCTCAGGTTCCTTTGATAGGAATTCACGTTTAATAAAATCTTTCACCTCTCTAAACACTACATCATGGTTGTACACAATATTCCTTGTTTCTGGGTTCCCAAGCTTATAACCTTTTAAACCATCCTTATACCCAATAAATATGCACCTTTCAAATTTACTATCCAACTTGGTTCTTTTCTCCTTTGGAACATGTACATATGCATCACATCCAAATACTCTCAGATGTGAAAGAGAGGGTTTCTTACCAGTCCATATCTCTTGTGGAGCCTTATCCTCCAACACTGATGAAGGTGATCTGTTGATCAGGTAACATGTAGTCTCTACCGCCTCTGCCTATAATTCCTATCCTAACCCAACACCATTGAGCATGTTTCTTGCCTTTTCCATCAACGTCTTGTTAATTCTTTCTGAAACTCCATTTTTTTGAGGTGTGTATGGAGTAGTCTTTTGTCATGCTATACCACACTTCTTATAGAACTCTTCAAATTCCTTCTTGCAAAACTCTCCATCATTATTTGTCCTCGGCACCTTTATCTTCTTCTCTGCTTGGTTTTCCACTAGAGCCTTAAATTCTTTAAACATGTCAAAGAATTAAAATTTATTCCTGAGTAAATATATCCATGCATTCCTTGAGAATTCATCTGTAAAAGATACATAGTACACAGACTTACCCAATGATGGAACCGACACAGGTCCAAACACATCACTGTGCACAAGCTCTAATATTCGTTTCGCCCTCTTAGCACCAGAGGGAAAGCTCACCTGATTGTGCTTCCCATATACACAATTTTCATAGAAATAAAAATCTAGAGAGAAATTATAAATACCTTCTACCATACCATTACCATGAAGTATTCGAAGGCCCTTCTCTCTAATGTGTGCAAGATTTTGATGCCATAGCATGGTCTTTTCCCCATAGACCACTAGATTTTTTGCTCCACTTTCAGGAACCATGGAACTATTGCACCCATCAGTAACAGTGCACCCTGAAGCTTGTACAAAGTTCAATTCCAAACTCCGCGCATCAATACCAGTGCTCTCCAAACCCTCTTGTAGGTATCTTTCTTGAACGCTATTTTTACACCTGCATCATCCAAATTGCTTACAAAAATCAAATTTTTGGCCAATGCAGGAATATGCAGAACACTTGAAAGTGTTCTAATCCTTCCACCTTTCAACTTCACCTTGACTTTTCTGCGACTAAAAATTTTAGCCTTCCTATCATCCCCTAAGAAGACATCACCACCATCATATTTATCATACTCGTAGAACCAACCCTTGTGGGGAGTGAAGTGAAAGGATGAACCTGAGTCAATCAACCATGCCTCATGATCTACATGTGTACTTGAAGAAGAAGCCAAGTACACATCCACACCTTAATTTGAGTTGGTTTGCACCTCTGTAGAAGTAGCATCATCTGATCCCTTTCCTTTCTTAAGATCTTTACATTTATAGTCCTTTTCCAAGTGCCCTTCCTTTCCACATTTCCAGTACACCTTTATAGGTTTTCATGGAGATTTAGATCTCTGTCTAGATTTAGATCTCCCACTCGAGGATTTATTTTTGTCTCTGTTCTGGGACCATCCTGGTAAAAAAAAAGGCATCACCATTCAGGCCCTCCATATTTTTCTGTATCATCTCCTATGACAGAAAGGATGAGACTATTTCATTAAAATGCAAGGCAGTACATTGCTACCTAATGCAACAAAAAAACTATCCCATGAATCTGGTAGAGAACACAACATATTGATGCACTTATCTTCATATGAAATTTTTATATCAACAGATAACAACTGGCTTACCACAGTAATAAAGGCGTTTAGATACTCTGTCAACAAGTCTCCATCCTTCATCCTCAGGTTATATAAGTTTTTTCATAGGAAGAAATTATTCACGAGTGAATTAGATTAGTACAAAATCCCTAACTTTTCCCACAAAGCTTTCACCAAAGCTTCCCTTGATACATTCAACAATACTGAATGTGAGATACACAACCTTATTGTGCTCTTTTCCTTCCGATCCAACTTCTTCCAATCTTCTTCAGGCATTGCCATTGGTTTAGTACCCAGATCTACCGCGATCCACTAATCTTTATCCACCAGCAATTCCTCCATCTTCAATTTCCAAAACTAAAAACTATGCATTAAATTTCTCGATCTCTAGCTTTCTAGTGCTCACCATCTTCTTTCACCATAAGAATCGATCTCGCATATCTCCCACTGAACAAGGTCTACCACATGCCTGAGCAAAAAATCTCAGCAACAAAGGTGTCTCCTTGAAGCGAAAACAAATCTGATACCAAATGTAGGTTTTAACCCCGTATAAAAATTAACTACAAACAAATTCTAAAAAAAGAAAATGAACAATGGCGAGAGCATAAAACATAAAATAGATATACATAGATATTTTACCCTAGATTTCAAAACCGGGACTACCAAATTGATTTTTCATTATATTCCTTTCAATGTCATGATACATATATATACATGTTGAAGCATCCATTAACCTTGGATTAGAGCATAACCGTAGTTCCCTTGACTGGATCTACAAAATACCATGGATAGAAAACCATCATGCCCAAAACCATGTGCGAAAATCACGCACAAAACCATAGGTAGGTCTACCCACCTAATATAGGGTCAAAAAACGAAATTCCCTAGCGTGCTACCCTGGACCCCGTAGAGGGGGGCTACCACCCCCATGTGACCCCATTATTGTGCCCGACACAATGAATAGGGGGGCTTAGAAAATTATATATTATGGAGCAATGGAACACATAAAATATTGCAGAAATATAAAGACAGAAAACACATAAAACAAGAGAGACACAGATATACGTGTTTCACCCAGTTTGGGCTACATCCACAAAGAAACAACCAGTCCTTCCTTTTATTATATTATCCAGCAAATTGAAGAGATACAACCTACAACAGATCCACTGTAACACCCACTTCACTCTCAATCTCCTCTCTCTTCCTCACTCAGAATACAGATACACATAGATGCAATACAATTCCCTCATATATAGTGAGGGGTTGCCTCCTAGGGCAAAAAACCCTAAATTAAACATAACTTCTATTGTTAGATCATCTGCCTAAGTAACGGCCCAGATTGACTAGAAATTACTAGACTTTTACAAGGAAATTTTACATCTATTTTTTGCTCAGGGGGCGCTGCCCCCGAATTGCCACCGGGGGACCATTGGCCCTCGGACCCCCTAGCAGGAGGGGATTTACCCCCCCACGTGGAGGGGTGTACAGTCTTCCTAGGGTATACATCTAGCTGAAACCTTTGAATACAGAAGATAATCAGGCTCCACACCCAACAATCTCCCACTTGGAGATTGATTATAGCAACTCCACCACTGCTTCATTTGCTAGACAATGACTCCAATTTGGACCTGGTTGTTTCTCATCTTCTTCATCATACTTGAATACCAATTGAAACTGAGAAGATTCTCAGTTTCACCCTGGTTACAACTTTAGTTAGCATATCTGCAGGATTCTGGCTAGTGTGTATCTTCTCTAGCTTCAATTTTCCATCTTCCAATGCTAACCGTATGAAATGGTACTTGAGCTGTATATGTTTAGTCTTGGAATGAAATGCACAGTTCTTTGCAAGATGTATGGCACTCTGGCTGTCACTGTATAACCTGCCCAACTCCTGCTCCTTGCCCAATTCATCCAGAAACCTTTTTAAACCAAATCATTTCTTTACTAGCCTCTGTAGTAGCGACATACTCTACTTGTATTGTTGAAAGTGCAACAACACTTTGGATTTTTGAAACCCAAGTGACAGTTCTTCCACCTACTGTAAACACATACCCTGTTGTGCTCCTCCTGTTATCTCTATCACCTGCCATATCTGCATCAACATATCCCTGAAGAGAAATTTTTGAACCACCAAAGCATAATGCTTGATTAGTGGTACCTCTCAAATACCTGAGAATCCACTTCACTGCCATCCAATGTTCTTTTCCTGGATTGTTCATGTAACTACTTACAACTCCCACTGCATGTGCAATATCAAGCCTTGTGCAGACCATTGCATACATTAAGCTTCCAACTGCTGATGCATATGGAACTTTAGACATATGAGCCATTTCTTCCTGAGTCTTGGGACACGCCTCCTTACTTAATTTGAAATGGCTAGCCAAAGGTATACCAACTGGTTTTGCATTCTGCATATTAAACCTTTTCAACACCTTTTCTATGTACTCACTTTGAGACAATGTTAATTTGCAATTCTTCCTGTCTCTAGTTATTCTCATACCAAGGATTTGTTTTGCAGCACCCAAATCCTTCATTACAAATGAGTTTGCCAATTTTCTTTTGAGCACATTTATTTCCTACATGTTAGAACCTACAACAAGCATATCATCTACATACAATAACAATATAATATATCTGCCATCATTTTGGCTTTTGAGATAAACACAATGATCAGAGTGACATCTAGTATAACCTTGTTCAAACATAAACCTGTCAAATTTTAGATACCACTGCCTTGGAGCTTGTTTTAAGCCATACGAGCTCTTCTTCAACCTGAACACTAGTTTCTCCTTCCCTTTTACTTCATATCCTTGTGGCTGCTGCATATATATCTCTTCCTCCAAATCCCCATGGAGAAAGGTTGTCTTTACATCTAACTGCTCAAGATGCAAATCTTCAACTGCTACTAGACTTAAAATAGTTCTGATTGAAGTCATTTTAACAACAGGAGAAAATATTTATTCAAAATCAATACCTTTCTTTTGTGCAAACCCCTTCACCACAAGTCTAGCTTTGTACCTCTGTTTTCCTCCATCTTCTTCCTTCAACCTGTAAACCCATTTATTTTGCAATGTTGTTTTACCTGCAAGCAACCTGACTAAGTTCCAAGTCTGGCTATGTGCTAAGGAGTCCATCTCTTCTTTCATGGCTTGCTCCCACTTCTTCCTAGTTTCTACTTGCACTGCTTCTTCATAACATTCTGGTTCACCAGGATCAGTCAATAGTACATAATATAATGAAGGAGAGTATCGTTCAGGGGGTCTACTTATCCTGGTAGATCTTCTAACACCAATTTCAGGTGTTTGAAGTGCTTGTTGCTGTTGTGGTTGTTGTTCTAGATGTTGATCATTATGATTTTCAGGCACCATCACTTTTCCTGTGATATCGTCAAGCATTGTGTATTCTCTGTTTTCTTTTTCTTGTTTCTTTTCCTGTAACTGATTCTTATAGAAGACCTTTTCATTGAATATTACATCTCTGCTCCTAATGATTTTTTGATTTTCATAATCATATAAGCGATAACCAAAATCATTAACACCATATCCAATAAAGGTACATTTCTTTGATTTTGCCTCAAGCTTTGTTCTATTTTCTTTGTTAATGTGGACAAAAGCTTCACAACCAAAAGTCTTTAAAAAATGAGTAGTTTACCCTTTTATCTATCCATGCCTCCTCTGGAATACCACCATCCAAGGAACTTGAAGGCCCTTTGTTTATTAGATAAACAATAGTATCTACAGCATCTGCCAAAAATTGTAAAGGCAATCCTACATGCAATCTCATGCACCTTCTCCATGATTGTCTTGTTCATCCTTTCTGACACACCATTTTCTTGTGGTGTTCCTGGAACTGTCTTCTCTCTACGAATTCCATTCTTTGAATAGTACCTATCAAACTCTTTGCTGCAATATTCACCTCCATTATCTGATCTGAGACACTTCAACCTTTTCCCTATCTCATTTTCAACCAAAGCTTTCCATTTCTTGAAAGTATCAAAATCATTAGATTTATTTCGAATAGAATAAATCCATGTTTTTCTGGTTGCATCATCAATAAAAGTAACATAATAATGAGAGCCACCAAGAGATGATACCTGAGCAGGTCCCAATACATCTATATGCACAAGCTCTAATTTTTCGCTCTTCTTTTATTTCCCAACTCTAAGGAATCTGACTCTCTTCTGTTTTCCATAAACACAATTCTCATAGAATTTTAAATAAACATGCTTCAAACCTAGAAACAAATTTCTTGAGTGAAGAATCTGCATCCCCTTCTCACTCATGTGCCTGAGCTTATGATGCCATAATGTCGTATCTTCTCCTGTAGAGGTTAAAACATTAACAGAATTAGAAATACCATTGCATAAATACAATGTACCAACCTTTTCTCCTTTCGCTATTACCAGGGATCCTTTAGTGACCTTCTAGGTTTTATCTGTGAAAGTTGTCACACAACCTTCACCACCTAATTGCCCTGTTGAAATCATATTTTTCTTCAGATCTGGAACATGCCTTACCTCCTTTAGTAGCCATTGGTTTCCATTCTGTTGTTTTAGAAGAACCTTACGCATTCCAACAATTTTACAGGGTTTATCATCACCCAAACAGACTTGTCCAAAATCTCCTTGAACATAGTCATGAAAATATTTCTTATCGGGTGTGGCATGGAATGAGGCCCTTGAATCTACCACCCAGGCATCAATAATATTCTCTAATGAAAGAATCAAAGCATCTTGCAACACATCACCTGTTACATTTTCTTCATGATTAGTTTCTTACTGTGCGTCTCCTTCTTTTCCCTTCCGAGACTTGTGTTGATGCCCCGAAAATCGTTGTATCAACATTGGGGGATAACCACCCGGTCCGGACCTTAATACAGCTCCTTTTCCGTTTGGAATGGTGGCTCCAACTGGGGATAATGGGACCAGTTTCCCAGCAATGAATAAACGGGATGAATGAATGATTGATTGACTAATCTAATGATAGGTGAATAACTTAATTTATCGGCGAAATAAAAAGAATTACTACTAATCCCGGGAACTATTGTACTTTGAAGTGTAGCGCTTGATGATCTATGTTTATTAACAGGCATGTAGATGACTCCATCTAATAAGCATGGACATTTACTCATTCAAGGATTACTTTGCTTAAATAGTTAAACAAGGTGATTAACGCAATATTGCTACACTCATCATTTATATCATCAATACATATATGATCAAAAGAAAAGCATTACCATAAACATCCAATAGTGGAGGGAATAAAGAAACGTTGTTAAAACACATACATATATTCGATAATAGTAAAGGCGATCAAATAACAATTCATATAAAAAGAATGGATTCAGACATAGATAATAGTACCATATGAGCTGCGAGTCACTCTCCAATATCAATCGCTATTTGAAATTCTTCCTCTAACGCAGAAATACTTTCAAACAAAGACAGTAGTGCACATTTGCATAAAAGCTTCTTTGCCAAAATCAGAATGATTGGTCCAGTTTTATAAAAGAATATGCCTGAAGTACAGTAGTGCAACTTCAGGTTTTAAGTCAAGTACAAAACTTTACGACCCTTTCCAAAACAATGAAAGGGTCTATAAATACTAAATTAAACTAACTATCTATGAAACTGAAATCCTACTTAATTGGTATCAAATGATCTTGAATATCTCCTTCTCAGCAACCTGGCAGTCGGCGGCATGAATCATCAAGTAGGTTGTTTGCCTTTAAACTTGAGCTGACTTATCGCAAGCATTGGCTCCACTTCGGGCGGTCTGTTGAGGCGAGAGTTAAGCTGGGCGGCATAGGTGGCATCCTAAATATCGAGGATAATATACCCGATTGCATCTGTAAGGCATTTGAGGGCGGCTCTTTGACTGTGTGGTTTTACCAAGAAGAACCAATAGGTGTCCCATGTTAAACTGTTAATTCCAGCAATTAATCTCCCCTTTTCCTCTAGATCTAGATAACATGACTGCTGCAATGTTTTCACCGCTGTCAATTTACCTGGAGTGCATTGGGAAATCATGTTTGACAAGTAGAGAGTATTATTAACCAATTCAACCAAATTACTTGTGGTTGCTTTGCATCTTGAAATTACCCTCTCTGCTTTCATTAACTGGGACTGCCATTCTGTAAACAATATTTCTTTATGTGACTCTAAAATTCTTGGTAAATTTTCCGCTTGTCCCTGATCGGTATCTTGCCAATCAAGAAATTCAGTTAATGTTTCTTCAGCTTGATCCAATTCTGTTCTAGCCTTTTCTGTTTGTTTACTTATTGATGTCGTCAATTCGCATAGTGGTTCCGCCTGGGCGATTTGTTGACATAGAAGCTTGATTTGTGTTATTAATGCCTTATTTATCTGTAATGCTTCTAATTTGAATTAGGCTATCTGTGGAACGCCCTTTGTCTTCTCAAGCTGTGCTGATAGTTGAGCAATCTGCTCATCTTTTGACTTCAGCATTTGTTCACTTGCTGCCCTCAGTTGTGCCAGGGCTTCAGACAACTCTTTCTGCTTCTAGATTGCGCTGTGATCAATCCTTTGTTTCTCTTCCCGCAATTTTTGAGTTAATTGATTATTTATTTGTTGTTGTGTTAACAATTTCTGTTCTTCCTGCTCCGCTTTCTGTTGTGCTTCTGTTAGCTGTGCTTGCAATAAAAAGATTTCCTGATCTTTTGTTTTTAATAAAAGACTCACCTCTGATGCCTTGTCTATTGTTGCTGCTGAATAGGCTCCAGCATATTGTGATAGTTTTGTTAGGTCATCAGAGGGGTCAAATTCCTCCTTCCAAAGCACATTGCCCGTGACCGTTTGTTTTGGGAAAAGGGAAGTTTGATCAGTCCTTCTTCTCTTCCTCTGTCGTTTTACCAAAGCTTTGTGCCTTGGGCTATAGAAGACATCCAAGGGAGGAATTTCTTCTATCTGCAAAATTATTTGATCGGAGGGGTCCTTTGGGATTATTTCTACTTTCTTTGAACTGCGTAGGCCGCTGGTTCCACTTGGAACCTGTTGTGAAGTGGTTTCCTGTGTATCTGCTGCTTTCGAAGTTTCGGTTTCCTTTGAACATTCAAGACTACTGATAATTGAATCTAATTGCTGCCATTCCTGGAGCAATTTGGGATCAATTTGAGTATCCACATTCACCTCTATGTTGCTCTGTTTCTGCTCTTTAGTCTGGGTTTCCTCTTGCACTTTCTCTTGTTTTTTTGTTGTAACCGGCGGTTCCTTTGAATGTTGTTGTTCAGGCTCGCTTGGTCTTGTTGCTGGGGCTGTTGCTAACAAATCTAGAGGCAGAGTTTGCAACCTCTGTTCTCTAAGTCTATTGAATTCAACTAACCCTTCATCTTTGTATTCCATTATGGCCAGCGATCTAACTTGATACATTGATTCAGCCGAGGAGAACAGGTCATCAAACTTATCTTCTACATGATCAAACTTTGTTAATTTGGCATGTTCAAGTGCATTATAAGCGACTTTGTTGGGATCAAATCGCCTATTTGGGAGAGTCGCTAGAGTTAATGATTTCATTTTCGTAGCTTCTTTTTCTGCATGTTTGAAATCATGCAAAGTGTAGACACCACATCTCAGAGGAAAGGAGGGCCAGACCTGCTTCTTATTTTTCTTTAGAGTTTGTGTAACTCCCTCGGCAATAATCTGATAGGCTATCTCCCTTGCCAGTAGTTTGTCAGGTATGTACAAAGGAAGAACATGAGGTTCGGCTTGGCTGCCGAAAATTCTTATATAAGTAAATTTCTCCTCTCCGAACCATCTTCCTATTGATGTTAAATCAATCCCTGCTTGGTAAGAAATCTTGGGAGCAGGTTTATTAAAAATAGAATAATGAATGGGTAACATGAAGCCGTTGCAGACTTTGTGTAAATGGTGTTTATAGGAGGTCTTCCACAATTTCTGATGGTATATGTGAATAAGCGTGGGGTCTTGTGGAGTCCACCTCCAGCCGAGTACAGGAAACTCAGAATTAAAACACAGGGTATCTAGTATATAAGCACTGTAGTAGAATGGGGGAATAATCCTTTCTGAGACGAAAGTTTTAGTTCTAAAACTAAGAACTGTGGTCGCTAGCTTATCTGACAGTATGGTTGCCCAATCCATTATATCACTATTACATGCCGCTTCCATCAAGGGAACCATTTCTATAGTGAAATTAGCGGAATCGTGCAATCCCCACAATCTACACATCATTATCCCAGCATAACAATATGGAGAACATAGAGAATCAACAGAGTACTTACCAGAAGTTTCATTCTTGTCTTTCGCCGGATTTTGCCTCCATTCCCGAATGGGTTCGGATTCAGTTTCGTTCTCACTTCGGAATTTCTCTAGAAATGCCTTGTTGTACTTCTTTTCTAGCTCAAGCAAATGATACATTTGCCTCAAATCATCAGCCTTGAATGAACCAAAGATTCTCCCATCTTTGGTGCAGAAGGTTCTGTCTGTGATTGGGATTTCCTCAATTGCCCACCTTACCACATCTGTATATGGGAGAATTTGTTCCCGAGCCGCTACCCGATGAAGGAAAGAGTCGGCCAAGTCTTTCAAAGTACCATCAGATTTTCTATTGGATCTCGCTGTAGCTTGTACTGCCGTCACCTTTGGTTCTTCGGCCTCGATCAAATTATACGTACTTTGCCAAGTGGTCTTGCCAAGTCCTGAACATGTAGTATCAGATATTAATCCTTTCTTTTTAGTTGTTGGATCAGCGACGACTTGTCCTATGGCTGGTGCAGTGGAAGCGATTGCGGTTTTCTTAGACTTCTTCCCCATTCTGCTTGAATCTATTACTTCGGAAGAATTCTGCACAGTAGTAGAAATAAGCGTAACACAGAGAATTGGTAGCGAAAACCAAATACGAGTGAGATATGTTGATCAATGCATAATGAAGGATTAACTTAAAGTGGTCACGAATACAATCTATAAGAAGATTTTTTAAAGCTTACTATTTCATTAAATGGCCGTTAAAACCTGCCAATCCTTTAAATGCCCATCATATCGCTTATCAGCCGAATGATTTGTTTAAGCGTGCCTTGGATGTTTTGGCGGTTGAGCACAGGTGAATCATTGTTTGAAAGATAAGGCTTTTAATACGAATTAATCGTAATACCTCTGCTTTAACGGTTTTTTGAAGTTTGCGCTTTAGCTTTATCGCGATTGGGCATCGGGGAAAACTTAAATCTTTAAATTGACACCTTTTGGAACCCTCGATCGCCGATAGTGATATCGCATCACATCGCATTGGGAGTATGGGCACTTTAAAAATCATGCATGGTATATCCCCGATCGCCGATAGCGATATCGCATCGCATTGGAGCGAAAGGGACGTGATCGCATCGCATCGGAGCGAAAAGCATTTAATCACATCGCATCGGAGCGGGAGGCACTTTTGTTATGGGAACGTATTATTACCGATATCCAATAGCCTACTGCATGTCATCGCATCGGAGAAAACCAACGGGCCTTTAAGTTATGCTTCCTTTGTCATTGCGATATGCGTTCTTGCGATCGCTTTATCGTAATGATAAAAGATAACATCATTTATATTATAAGACCAAATAATTAGTTTTTCAAAAAGTTTTTTTGTAATGTTTTCATTTTGTTTTTGGACCTTTATTGAATAATACAAAGTTGATATCAATTAAAAATAAAAAGGGACCCATTTCTATTATAGTTTTGTGAATAATTGTATGAAATGGGGGGTTGTTGTAGAGCACAACAATTGGCGATTCGCTGGAAGAAACTGTTATCTCTGAAAAGTATGGAAATACTTAAACTTTTTCAAAATAGAGTTCTCATCAAAGGGGAAAATTCTAATATAACTAGGTATATATGCATTCCAAATAAAATAAAACTATCTTTGCTAATTTCCTCTCTTGTTTAAAATTAGATACATTCTAAGTTCTAAATTGGCCTTTTGTGGTTGATAGTGATAAAACAGAAAACCTTTCCAAATCAGCTTTTAGAATTGACTCCTTTGTTATAGGTAGAGCCTATGCTGCCAACAAACGTTCATAGTTTCAACAGGGATACCTTTTTAACCATGCTATTGTCCATTGTCTTGCTCATTTCAGAGTATGATTATCAGAATGAATTCAAAACATAATTTTCATATTTTGCATTTCTTTTCCACTTTTCTGCTATTTTGTAAGATAAAAAGCCATTGTCCTGGTTTGGTGACCAGCTTAGTGACAATGCCATTCACTGGTAGTAATTTAACCGAACAAGCTGGCTCGTGATGAGACCCCTTGCCTTATAATTCTAAGCCATTACCTTGTTTTGGTATGCAGTATTGGTAACGTCGGTTAAACTATTTCCCTATGATCATGGTAAGCAGGCTTGTAATAAGACCTCTTATCTTTTATATCAAATATTTTAGAATTACACTCTGAGTAATCATAAGCTTTGGTGAGTGGGATGGACAATTTTCTCCTTAAGAGTAAATGGATGACAAGGTAAGAGTTAAAGATGCTGAAGTTGGATCAGTTTCTATTCTGATATTGATAACCTTTTTGTGACCAATTTAAAATCATAAAATGATTTACAATAATTCTAAACTTTGAGAAGCATTCACAAAAATTGAAGTGTAGTTTCAGAATGCAATTACACCTAATTTCCCAGAATTATCCCTCTTGTTTAAGACTTCTATTACTTTTAAAAGTAAATATCAACCCTACTTGTTTTGAGCAACTTTCAAGTACAGCAAAGGTCAATGGTAGATATCTCACAACTTTATTTTCTAATGATCCTACAAACTACAAAATTCTAAAAAGGGGGAGAAGGGGTTACCTTCTCAATTGAAGAATTGTTTTAAGATAAGGCCATTAACAGGGAGAGAATCTCTCAAACCTGATAAATCTTGTAATATGAAGGTCGAATGGCCTATCTTCTCACAGATCTGAAATGGCCCAAGCCACATCTTCTGAAACTTGGTGTGTTTTCCCTTGTCCTCATGGGCTTTGTCCCATTTCAGAACTAAATCACCAACTTGAAATTGTTTTGAACCGGATGAGACTAAATCAAAGGATGACTTGATGATTTGCTGATGTTTGGCATGAATAACTTTGGATTTTTCTCTTTCCTCTTCTAATTTTAAAATTTGGTCATGTCTAAGTTGAATAGAAGAAGAAGGGCTTTCCTCAATAAAATGCACTAGGGCTAGAGAAGGAAGAACAAGATTTGTTGGTAGTACTGCATCTTTTCCATATACAAGGTTGAACGGGGAAGATCCTATGGAAGCCTTTTGCGTTATCCTATCAGCCCATAGTGCGAATATTAAGGATTTGTGCCATTTTTTATGATTCTGTTCGATGGTTCGCTTTATAAATTTAATCAGATTTTTATTTGTAGACTCTGCTAAACCATTACCCTGGGGATAGTAGTAATTAGAAAAATATTTTAATTTAAATCCTCTTTTAATAGCGAAATCAAACATAGCATCGCCTGAAAAGTAAGATGCATTATCAAAAACAAGAGCATTTGGGACACCAAACCTGGTAATGATGAATTGATCTATGAATTCAATGATTGCCTTAGAATTTTTTGTCTTCAAAGGAATTGCTTCAACCCATTTAGTAAAATAATCAGTAGCAGTAAGGATATACTTATGCTGTTTGGAAGAATGAAGAGTAATTTCCCCAATGATATCCAATCCCCATTGCTCAAATGGTTGTTCAATGTTGACTGGTTGCAAAGGGAAAGCTGGTTTTCTTTGCCTTCCACTAGAAGTTTGACAATTTTGGCATTTCCTTACATATTCATGAGCATCTCTAAACAGAGTGGGCCAGTAATATCCAGCATGAATGATTTTATGGGTTGTTGTATCAGCTCCAAAATGTCCTCCTGCTGGTCCATCATGTAATTCCTGCAAGACCTTTTGTGCTTCAGGTTTTTCTAGGCATCTTAATAAGATTGAATCATAATTTTGCCTAAAAAGCACATCATCAATAATTGTGAAATTTTTTGCTTTTAATCTAATGGCCCTTTTGTTTTTGTAAGATAGGTTAGGAGGTGCATACCCATTTTTCAAATAAAATATTAAGTCAGCATATTGTGATTCCGAATCAGCAATACTTATCTGGTTGATTTCTTCGGTTTGATCTGTATCACCTGATTCTAGATTGTTGGATGCTCCTGCCAATAACCTGCAAAAACCTTGGCCTCTAACAATCTTTGCTGGTTTAATTTCTAAATCATATTCTTGAAGTGCTGTAACCCAGTTTGCCCTTTTTTCACCTAGTTCTCTTTGGATTAATAGTTGCCTTACTGCAGGGAAAGGAACTATAACTTTTGTGTGGGCTTTTAAAAGGAAGGGTCTGTAATGTTTGACAGCTTTATATACAGCAAAGGCTTGTTTTTCTACCTCGGAGTAATTCAATTCAGCACCCTGAAGATTTGAACTATAGAATGAAATGGGTGCTTCCGAATTGTGATCATTAATCTGTGTAAGTACTGCTGCATAAGATAAATCGGATGCGATAGTATACAGTGTGAAATGATTAGAAAAATTGGGGGTATTTAAGGCGGGGGCATTAATTATTGATTGTTTGATTAAATCAAACGCTTCCTTTTCTGCTGATCCCCACTTAAAGACTAAATTTTTCTTAATCATAGTTTGAAGTGGCAAAATGATTTGAGAAAAGTCTGGAACAAATCTTTTGACAAAATTGATTTGGCCTAAAAATGACTGCATGGATTTTTTATTATGAGGGAAAGGGATTTCAGAGATTTCTTTGATCCTATCGGGATCAATATAAATGCCATCTTTAGAAACAATAAAGCCTAAGAGCTTTCCTTGGTCAAGAGCGAAGAAAGATTTTTTAGGGTTAAGCGAAATACCATACCTTTTGCAGCGTTGAAATATTTGATTTAAATCATGCAAATGATTGGACTTCTCCTTAGAAAATACAGTAATATCGTCTAGGTAGACGACTACTGTTCTGTTAATCAACCCTTTAAAAGCTATATCCATCGCTCTTTGGAACGTCGCTCCTGCATTAATAAGTCCGAAAGGCATTTTCTGATACGCATATGTTCCCCATTTTTTTCTGAATGTGGTTTTGAGTTGGTCATCAGGGCGGACCAAAACTTGGTTATATCCTGAGAAACCGTCTAGAAAGGACATTAACTCAGAGCCTGCTACTGACTGGAGTATCTGCTCCATAGTAGGTAATGGGAAATTATCTTTTAGGCTTTCCTTGTTCAAATTTCTGAAATCTATACAAATCCTAATGTCACCATTTTTCTTTCTGATTGGCACCATATTGGAGACCCAGTTTGAATGCCGAACGGGAAAAATAATCTTAGCTTTCAAGAGTTTATTAAGTTCAATTTTTATTTGACTCTCTAAGTTCGGATGTATTTTTCTCAACTTCTGCTGAATTGGTTTCTGTTCGGGAAGCATTAGAATGGTATGCTAGATGATGGATGTATCATATGTCTTTAAATCATCATATTTCCAAGCAAAAACCTGTTTATTTTTCCTTAACAGTCTAATGAATGCTTCCTTTTCTTCCAAGGAAAGTCCTAATCCTAAATTAATGTTTTGAGGAGTTTGCTTAGTGCCAAGGTTTATCAATTCAAACCTTAGGGTAGAACTTTGGAGCTTTGTATTAGTCACAGGTTTAAACCTGTCTTTAATATCATAAATATCCTCAACCTTCACCACAGGCTTAGGGATTGAATTCTCCTCGGGTTTACCTCTCATTTGATGGTCATGCTCGTTTTCCTCGATGATTTGATCATCATAGTACTTTTCGGAAGTTAAAAACTGTAAAATGTCTTCATCATGGTTGAATACTCTCCAATTAGTGACATTGTCAGGAATTGATGGCCTAAAAAGCAATTCTACTGAAAATCTATCTGGGCTATAGTCTTCGGAAAGTAGGAGCTTGGAAGCAACATTGGCTAGCAGGTCGGCTGCCGAATTTTGAGACCTGGGAATGGAAGAAATATTGAATGCCGAAAAGTGGGAGGTGAGTTCCTGTACCAGTGATTGATAATGTTTGAGATGGGTGGAAAGACAATGAATTGTATTCCTTACTTGTTTGATAATAATTTCAGAATCTCCAAAAACTTTCAAATATTGGACCTTGAGGCCAATAGCTTTATATAGTCCTTGGACTAAGGCTTCGTATTCTGCTGTGTTATTTGTGCATTCAAATTCTAACCTACAGGACAACATTTTTTTTTCTCCTTGCGGGCTAATCAAAATACATCCTGCTCATGAGCCCTCACTAGATTTGGACCCATCGAAATATAACGACCAAAATAAAGAGGTATTAACAATTTTATTTACAGTTTTCTCAGTATCATTGAAACATCTTAACCTATCTGTTTGTGAAAAATTTTCAATCTGAGATGTAAAATGGTTTACTGAGAAAGGGGATGGCTGGGCAGCGAAGTTGCCAAAGAATGACTCTGATGAATAATTCCCCAAAATGTTGTTATTAAATGCTATTGGTAGATTTTCTTGTTCAAATTCAGTAATTGTATGGGTCATATGCTTTTCCCGATCGATTCTTATTTGATTTGGCTTACCCTTATAGGGAAGCCACATATGTGACCAATCAGTAGATATATACCCATGTAGTTTTTCAGACCAATCCCTACTCAAGATCAAACCATAAAATTCAGGTATATCAGCGATCAAAATATCAATCCTTTGTACTATTCTGGGATCAGCAGATAACCTGATAGTTACGGAGTTGATCTCTCCCAAGACCTGTACTTTAGTCCTGTCCAATTGTACAATATGAATAGCGGACTTCTGGGGTTCAATGTTCAGTTTGGAACAAACTGAAGCTGGCATTATGTTAGAGGATGCCCCTGAGTCAATCAAACAATTATGCAGGTTTCTATTGTAGATCTCATAAGTTAGAAGGAAAGGTGGAGTATGAGAATTTGATCTATCTCCTATCAGAACTACATCAGTAGCTTCGACCATACCAGAAGGTGGTTGGCCTGTATCGTTTGCAGCTTTAGCACTGGGAAGGGGTGAAGTGGGAACAACATTTAATTCTTTGAGAAGTAATTTTTGCTGATGTTTCAATTTACTAAGTTCAAACATGGTAATGTTTGCCTTGGTCTTCTTCATGTCATCAACAATATTGTAATCCATTGAATCAGATACTACCAATGTCTTAGATGTTGATGGAATTGTTGAGGTTGAAGGTTGGTTTTGTGGAATTGTTACAGGTGGCTTTTTTGGGGATACCTTTTCTTTTGTTGTAGCAGCACCTGCACTTCTTTTCTTCGAAGTTGTCTGAACAGGTTCGGAGGTACCTCTACTCCTGGTAGTGACAGGAAATGCTTCTTCTTCGTTTTCTGTATCGGAGTTAGGCAATATAAAATCCCACATTCCATGACATTCAACAACTTCCTCTTCTTCATCAGTTGGTGTAGCTGTTTCTTCTTCTCCTTCTTCAAGATCTGAATCTGCATTTGATATAACAGTTTGTGGTTTTGATTCAATTTTCTTATAATTTCTAAAGGGTCTTTTGGTTGAGGTTTCGGCTACTTGCTTTTTGATTTCAACCATTTCATTTGACATAGTTTTGAGGACCTTTTGTAGACCCTCCATGTCATATGGATCTTTAGGGGTTTTCTTCTTTGAATCATCTTTAAAAGAAACTTTTTTGGCTTTTCTATCTTCAAGAGCAGCTTTCTTTTCTAGAGCATTAATACGTTTCTCCACATCAAGTGCTTCTTTCATGTTTTCAGCTAAAGTATGTTTTTCAAGCCTGTCTACAAAAATAGCTATATTGGCAGGTAGGGTAGTTATATACCACTCGCTTTGGATTTGCTCACTTGGTTTGGAGGCCGTTGGGATTTTATTCAAGAGTTTATTGAATCGCGCATTAAATTCCCTAATTGGTTCCCTATGCTCTATCCTAAGATTGGAGAGATCATTTATTAGTGTATCCAAAGACCTATCATCACCATACCTAGTAAGAAACTATTCTTGGCAAGTCGTCCAACTGGTAATGGAACCAGAAGGTAAAGAAAAATACCAGGATCCTGTTGATCCTTGCTGTTGGGTCCCTATAATACTAGTGATTACCCCATTACTATTGTAGTTATACCCCTTATTTATATTTTTGTGCCCCTATTACCCCATATTATTATTTCTGTGCCCCATAGAATCCCTCTATTGTTATTTTTGTGGCTTTATATTATTATTGTTAGGTCGGTTGGATTATATTGTGACTCCTTAGACTCCTATATATAGAAAGGAGGTTTTGTCATTTGTATCATCCAAGAATTGTTCATTTATGTAATGTAAAGGAGGTTTCCCCCTCAAAGAGGCTGAATTCTAAGGCGTTGATCTATCTTTTCTATCTTTTCTTGAGCTGGTTTCATAACATTTGGTATCAGAGCTTTGGATTCTAGGGTTTCGCTGCTCCAAACAGGTCATCGTGGAATTTTTGCTATAACTTTGTTTCTGTGAAGTTTCAGAAGTCGCAAAAAAAACCCATTTGAGAAGAATTGGCGCTGAACCTTGGGTCCGAATTTCAGAGATTTGTACGTGATAGTTTCAGAGATAGGATCTGAGGAAGTTGGTCTTTTTGCAGACTCCTGAATTACATTCAAAACAGGTGACCTGGGGAAAATCGTCATAACTTTCTCTCTGAGGATCGGATTGAAATTTCGTAAAAAGGTACAGAAAGAGGACAGAATGTAGTTTCTTTTGGATGTTTTTTAGATCCAAAAGTTGAAACAGTGACTCGCGGCACGTCGTACAAGTTAGCTCTACTGAACTAGTCTATAATCAAGTCACTGTGGGAGATTTTGCATAACTCTTCCTTGGAGAATCCAATTTGGGTCAGACTTGTGGCATTCGAAAGAGGACACAGAGAGCTACTATAGGTCACAAGTTTAGAACTATATGATTGGAAATTACAGAGATACATCAGAGGCAATATCGAGCTCCTACAAAGTGAAAAAAGGTGTGTAGATTTTTTAAATTTTTGCTTAAGCTTGGTTTGAAAATTTATTTTGAATGAATTCAAAGGGCATAGTAGAGCATTATTATCGGTAACTGATGCCCCGAGGAAAGAAAATGCAAACACCTAGTAAGGAACCTAAAAGCTCTAGCATGACTCATGAAGAAGAGGAAGAAATGCTACATGATATATCAAAATTACAAGAACAAGTGCAACAAATGTCACGCTCACAAAAGTTAACAGATGCTAAGATAAATGGCGTGGAAGCTAAGATGAATGGCATGGAAGCTAAGATGGACAATTTGAAGATAGATTTGAACACAAATTTGAAGACAGGCATGGCAGATTTGAGGACAGATTTGACTAATTTTCTACAAGAAATACTTACTAATGGTGAAAAGGTAGTAAAGGAAACTCATGATGAGAACAAAAGAAATGTTAATCATGATTCCATAGAGGCTAATGTTGGATCGAAGAATCACCACATTCCAAAAATCGATATGAGGAAGTTTGATGGCAAGGATCCCGCCACATGGATATTATAGATGGAGCAATTCTTCGATCTCAATAATGTGCAAAACACACAAAGGGTATGTATGGCAACTTTATATTTGGAACCAAATCAGTTTGTATGGTATCAATGGCTTTGTTCTCGTAAACAATTTATCACTTGGGCAATTTTTACAGAAGAATTGATAGCACATTATGAGGATACAAAAAGCAACACTTTTTTTAGCCAATTGATAAGTCTCAAACAAAAGGGTTCAATAATGGAGCACATTGAGGAGTTCCAAAAATTGAACATAAGGGTAAAAGATATTCCAGAGGAGCATAGGATTGATGTGTTCATAGGGTCTTTAAAGGATAATATCCAACATGATGTGCGCCTTTGGGAACCTGATTCATTAGAGAAGGCATTCAGGTTAGCAAGAAAAATGGAAAGCAAAATTATGGCAACTAGGAAGCATACCATTCACAACTATAAAGACGGAAGTGTTGTTGCCCATAGTCTTCCACAACCTACAAGGTTGACACCACAACAATTGGAAGAAAAAAGAGCAAAAGGGCTTTGTTACAATTGTGATAGCAAATACACAAAAGGTCATAAGTGTGCTGAGAAGAAATTATTCTACATAGATTGTGAAGAGGAAGAAGAAAAGGAGCAAGAAAGGTCAAAAGAAGAGAATATATTCCAGGAACAAAGCCTAGATGAAGAAAAAATAAATCCGACCATATCTTGTAATGCATTGGAGGGAATTACCACTCCTCAAACCATCAAGATAGAAGGACAAATCAAGAAGAAAAAGGTAATAGTGTTGATTGATTCAGGAAGCACCCACAATTTTATTCATTGTAGGGTAGCAAAAGAATTGAATTGCTTCCTATATCCAGCACCAGAGTGTCAAGTGATGATTGCAAATGGAGGAACAATAAATTGTTCTGGAAAGTGCCATAATATCAAGCTATCCATGGGAGAATATGTATTGACTAGCCCAATGCTTTCCATTCCAATGGGAGGTGCTGATGTTGTACTAGGAGTCCAATGGCTACAATCCTTGGGTACAATAGCTTTTAATTTTCAAGAACTTTTCATGAAATTTTCTGTGGAAGGAAAGGAAGTTGAATTAAGGGGTATTGCAGGGAAACCAGGAAAGATAATCAGCTCTAATGGCATGACAAAGCTTCTAAAAAAGGAGCAAAGAGGTGTAATTGCACAATTATGTTCGCTAGATGTTTCCACATTGGAATCATCTATTTCTCCAGATCTCCAAAAAGTCTTGGACAATCATTCCAAGGTATTTGAGACTCCCAAAGGTCTCCCACCTATGCGTGATCATGATCATGCTATTCATCTGATTCCAGGAAGTGTTCCTCCAAACATCAGGCCGTACAGATATCCATATGTCCAAAAAAGTGAAATTGAACGTATGGTTGCAGAAATGCTAGAGGTTGGTATAATTCAACCGAGTCAAAGTTCTTTCTCAGCTCCAGTAGTATTGGTGCACAAGAAGGATGGATCATGGCGCATGTGTCCAGATTATAGGGAGCTCAACAAGCTCACTATTAAAGATAAGTTCCCCATTCCTGTCATTGATGAATTACTGGATGAATTGCATGGATCAATTTACTTCACCAAGTTGGATCTTCGTTCGGGATATCATCAAATCAGAATGAAGATTGAAGACATTCCGAAAACGGCATTTAGAACTCATGAGGGTCATTATGAATTTTTGGTCATGCCTTTTGGCCTTACCAATGCACCTTCAACATTTCAAGGTTTGATGAATTCAATTTTCAAACCATTCCTTAGAAAATTTGTGTTAGTATTTTTTGATGATATACTAATCTACAGCAAGTCTTGGAAGGATCATGTTGAACATGTTGACAAGGTGCTACAACTATTGGAGGAGAAACAATTATATGCAAAAAGATCCAAATGTTTCTTTGGAGTCCAGGAGGTGGAATATTTGGGTCATATTGTATCTCATGAAGGAGTTAAGGTAGACCCTAGCAAAATTAAAGCCATTAAGGAATGGAAAATCCCCACATCCATAAAGCATCTGCGAGGATTTCTTGGGTTGACAGGGTATTATCGCAAGTTTGTTAAGAATTATGGGAGAATAGCAGCACCTCTAACAACATTATTGAAGAAAGATTCATTTTCATGGACTCCGGAAGCAACAAAGGCCTTTAAACATCTTAAAGAGGCAATGTGCCAAGCACCGGTCTTAGCTACACCGGACTTCACAAAAACCTTTATTGTGGAATGTGATGCTTCAGGAAATGGAATTGTTGCTGTTCTAATGCAAGATGAAAGACCCATTGCTTTTGAAAGTCGTCCAATCAAGGGAAAGTTTTTAAGCAAAGCTATTTATGAGAAGGAAATGTTGGCAATACTCCATGCACTTAAGAAATGGCGACCCTACCTAATGGGAAGACACTTCAAGGTAAAAACGGATCATGATAGCCTTAAATACTTTTTAGAACAAAGATTATCCTCTGAAGAGCAACAAAAGTGGGTCACAAAGATGTTGGGTTATGACTTTGAAATCATCTACAAAAAAGGGAAGCAAAATGTGGTGGCAGATGCACTCTCAAGAAAGGATGAGGATATGGAAGCATTGTTGTGTGCCATTTCTATTATCCAACCAGATTGGATAAACGAAGCAAAGGAGGAATGGAAGAATGACGAAGAAGTGTGGGCACTTATTCGAAAGCTACAACAAGATTCCAGTACTTCTGATACATTTAGCTGGAAAAATGATTCGTTATGGTACAAAGATCGCTTATACCTCTGTAAGAATTCCCAGCTAAAACAAAAGATTCTTATGGAATTGCACACTTCTCCCTTAGGAGGGCACTCAGGATTTTTAAAAACTTACCACAGGGTTAAGAAGGAATTTTTTTGGGATGGCCTTAAATCAGATATTCAAAAGTTTGTGGCGGAATGTTTGGTTTGCCAACAAAATAAAGTTGAAACAATTAAGACACCGGGTCTATTACAACCTTTATCCATTCCAAGCCAACGTTGGGAGGAGGTTTCAATGGATTTTATCACAGGTTTACCCAAGTCTGAGGGAAAGAGTGTCATCATGGTGGTAGTTGACAGACTTACCAAGTATGCACACTTTTGTGCATTATCACATCCATTTAAAGCCAGTACAGTTTCTACTGCATTTATGGAAACAGTTCAAAAGCTACATGGAAACCCAAAGATTATTGTAAGTGACAGAGATCCCATTTTCACTGGAAATTTTTGGACAGAATTATTTTCTTGTCTTGGTACTCAGTTAGCTCATAGCTCATCTTATCATCCTCAATCTGATGGGCAAACTGAGATAGTAAACAAATGTTTGGAAGGATATCTTCGTTGCTTTGTATCTGATAAACAGACACAATGGGTCAAATGGTTGCCTCTGGCTGAATGGTGGTATAACACTTCCTTCCATACAGCAACAAAAATGACCCCATTTATGGCACTTTATGGGTACCAACCACCATCAATCACATCATATTTAAGAGAAAATTCTAAGGTTCAAGCAGTGGAACATCACATCGAACATCAACAACAAGTCCTCCAACTCTTAAAGGATAACCTCGTGTTGGCACAAAATAGAATGAAACAACAGGCAGATCAACATCGCAGTGAAAGAAGTTTTGATGTAGGTGATTGGGTATTCCTACGGCTACAACCATATAAGCAAATGTCCCTAAAGCAAGCTAAGAAGGATAATAAATTATCACCAAAGTATTATGGTCCATACAAGGTGTTGGAAAAGATTGGTACTATGGCATACAAATTGGAGCTTCCTGCAGCTTCTCGATTGCACCCAGTTTTCCATGTTTCATGTTTAAAGAAGGTTATAGGTGACAAGCTCCCAGTTCAAACAATATTGCCAGAACTTGACGAGGAAGGAAAAATTATATTGGAACCGGAAGCAGTCACAGAAACAAGAACTCGACAGCTACGAAATCGATCAATTTCAGAGTATCTTATCAAGTGGAAGAACTTATCCGCTGAAGATTCCACATGGGAGGATGAGAATTTTATGCAGAAGTATCCAGAACTACTCAAGCGTTGAGGACAACACTTTTTTGAAGGAGAGGGGCATGTTGGGTCCCTATAATACTAGTGATTACCCCATTACTATTGTAGTTATACCCCTTATTTATATTGTTGTGCCCCTATTACCCCCATATTATTATTTCTGTGCCCCATAGAATCCCTCTATTGTTATTTTTGTGGCTTTATATTATTATTGTTAGGTCGGCTGGATTATATTGTGACTCCTTAGACTCCTATATATAGAAAGGAGGTTTTGTCATTTGTATCATCCAAGAATTGTTCATTTATGTAATGTAAAGGAGGTTGCCCCCTCGAAGAGGCTGAATTCTAAGGCGTTGATCTATCTTTTCTATCTTTTCTTGAGCTGGTTTCATAACACTTGCAAGGTATAAGGAAAAAGCCTAACGACAACATCTTGCTCCGTTACTCCTTTCAAATTAACTGCCAACATGAAGTTATTAATATGTTCCTCAGCTTGTGTTCCATCATCTGGGTTAAACTTGGGTAGCCATTTTTCAGGTGCATCGGGTAATGCATGCAATGGAGCAGGCATATTGACTGCACCAGGCCTGGTCCATGGATCTGCCATTGTAACTGCAGTAGTGGATAATATTACTATTGAACTTACAGAAGTCTGGGAAGGAGTTGATATTAAGGATTGCGCAGTTTGGGATGTTGCAGTTGCTAATCCCTGATGAACAACAATGTGTGATGAGGGAGTGGATGGTTGGCTTTGCACGGGGGAAGGTGAGATGGAGGATGTGGATGAAAGTTCTTCACTATCAGATCCTTCAGTGTTCTTCTTCGGCTTTTTTCTTTTGGGTAAAGGGAACTCGGTAGGTTCAATACAGAGCTTTCCACTCTGAAGTCTGGTGAGAGGGTGAGGTAAATTGAACTGCAAAGTCGCACTGCTTTGAGATACCTCAGATTTCTATGGTGAAATCGAGAAGCTCTGAAGTTTGTGGATGAGAGACTGAACTTCAGGGGATTCAAGACTTAATTGTTCTGGAGTATGATGGGTTTGAGTAGTGGTAGTTGATTCCTCTTCTTCTTGTTTGGATACTAGAGAACTAGCATGCAATTGGGAAGTACGAGGTGATGCGGAGGGAGAATTACTCTTAGAATGGCCTACAGATTTGGGTTTGCTTGCCATGCACAGTTGATGGCCCTCCTTCTAGCGCCAAAAATGTTGATGCCCCGAAAATCATTGTATCAACATTGGGGGATAACCACCCGGTCCGGACCTTAATACAGCTCCTTTTCCGTTTGGAATGGTGGCTCCCACTGGGGATAATGGGACCAGTTTCCCAGCAATGAATAAACGGGATGAATGAATGATTGATTGACTAATCTAATGATAGGCGAATAACTTAATTTATCAGCGAAATAAAAAGAATTACTACTAATCCCGAGAACTATTGTACTTTGAAGTGTAGCGCTTGATGATCTATGTTTATTAACAGGCATGTAGATGACTCCATCTAATAAACATGGACATTTACTCATTCAAGGATTACTTTGCTTAAATAGTTAAACAAGGTGATTAACGCAATATTGCTACACTCATCATTTATATCATCAATACATATATGATCAAAAGAAAAGCATTACCATAAACATCCAATAGTGGAGGGAATAAAGAAATGTTGTTAAAACACATACATATATTCGATAATAGCAAAGGCGATCAAATAACAATTCATATAAAAAGAATGGATTCAGACATAGATAATAGTACCATATGAGCTGCGAGTCACTCTCCAATATCAATCGCTATTTGAAATTCTTCCTCTAATGCAGAAATACTTTAAAAAAAAGACAGTAGTGCACATTTGCATAAAAGCTTCTTTGCCAAAATTAGAATGATTGGTCCAGTTTTATAAAAGAATATGCCTGAAGTACAGTAGTGCAACTTCAGGTTTTAAGTCAAGTACAAAACTTTACGACCCTTTCCAAAACAATGAAAGGGTCTATAAATACTAAATTAAACTAACTATCTATGAAATTGAAATCCTACTTAATTGGTATCAAATGATCTTGAATATCTCCTTCTCAGCAACCTGGCAGTCGGCGGCATGAATCATCAAGTAGGTTGTTTGCCTTTAAACTTGAGCTGACTTATTGCAAGCATTGGCTCCACTTCGGGTGGTCTGTTGAGGCGAGAGTTAAGCTGGGTGGCATAGGTGGCATCCTAAATATCGGGGATAATATACCCGATTGCATCTTTAAGGCATTTGAGGGCGGCTCTTTGACTGTGTGGTTTTACCAAGAAGAACCAATAGGTGTCCCATGTTAAACTGTTAATTCCAGCAATTAATCTCCCCTTTTCCTCTAGATCTGGATAACATGACTGCTCCAATGTTTTCACCGCTGTCAATTTACCTGGAGTGCATTGGGAAATCATGTTTGACAAGTAGAGAGTATTATTAACCAATTCAACCAAATTACTTGTGGTTGATTTGCATCTTGAAATTGCCTTCTCTGCTTTCATTAACTGGGACTGCCATTCTGTAAACAATATTTCTTTATGTGACTCTAAAATTCTTGGTAAATTTGGCGCTTGTCCCTGATCAGTATCTTGCCAGTCAAGAAATTCAGTTAATTTTTCTTCAGCTTGATCCAATTCTATTCTAGCCTTTTCTGTTTGTTTACTTATTGATGCCGTCAATTCGCATAGTGGTTCCGCCTGGGCGATTTGTTGACATAGAAGCTTGATTTGTGTTATTAATGCCTTATTTATCTGTAATGCTTCTAATTTGAATTCGGTTATCTGTGGAATGCCCTTTGTCTTCTCAAGCTGTGCTAATAGTTGAGCAATCTGCTCATCTTTTGACTTCAGCATTTGTTCATTTGCTGCCCTCAGTTGTGCGAGGGCTTCAGACAACTCTTTCTGCTTCTGGATTGCGCTGTGATCAATCCTCTGTTTCTCTTCCCGCAATTGTTGAGTTAATTGATTATTTATTTGCTGTTGTGTTAACAATTATTGTTCTGCCTACTCCGCTTTCTACTGTGCTTCTGTTAGATGTGCTTGTAATAAAAAGATTTCCTGATCTTTTGTTTTTAATAAAAGACTCACCTCTAATGCCTTGTCTATTGTTGTTGCCGAATAGGCTCCAGCATATTGTGATAGTTTTGTTAGGTCATCAGAGGGGTCAAATTCCTCCTTCCAAACCATATTGCCCGTGACCGTTTGTTCTGGGAAAAGGGAAGGTTGATCAGTCCTTCTTCTCTTCCTCTGTCGTTTTACCACAGCTTTGTGCCTTGGGCTATAGAAGACATCCAAGGGAGGAATTTATTCTATCTGCAAAATGATTTGATCGGAGGGGTCCTTTGGGATTATTTCTACTTCCTTTGAACTGGGTAGGCCGCTGGTTCCACTTGGAACCTGTTGTGAAGTGGTTTCCTGTGTATTTGCTGCTTTCAAAGTTTCGGTGTCCTTTGAACATTCAAGACTACTGATAATTGAATCAAATTGCTTCCATTCCTGGAGCAATTTGGGATCAATTTGAGTATCCACATTCACCTCTATGTTGCTCTGTTTCTACTCTTTAGTCTGGGTTTCCTCTTGCACTTTCTCATGTTTTTCTGTTGTAACCGGCGGTTCCTTTGAATGTTGTTGTTCAGGCTCGCTTGCTCTTGTTGCTAGGGCTTTTGCTAACAGATCTAGAGGCAGATTTTGCAACCTCTGTTCTCTAAGTCTGCTGAATTCAACTAACCCTTCATCTTTGTATTCCATTATGGCCAGCGATCTAACTTGATACATTGATTCAGCCGAGGAGAACAGGTCATCAAACTTATCTTCTACATGATCAAACTTTGTTAATTTGGCCTGTTCAAGTGCATTATAGGCGACTTTGTTGGGATCAAATCGCCTATTTGGGAGAGTCGCTAGAGTTAATGATTTCATTTTCGTAGCTTCTTTTTCTGCATGTTTGAAATCATGCAAAGTGTAGACACCACATCTCAGAGGAAAGGAGGGCCAGACCTGCTTCTTATTTTTCTTGAGAGTTTGTGTAACTCCCTCGGCAATAATCTGATAGGCTATCTCCCTTGCTAGTAGTTTGTCAGGTATGTACAAAGGAAGAACATGAGGTTCGGCTTGGCTGCCGAAAATTCTTATATAAGTAAATTTCTCCTCTCCGAACCATCTTCCTATTGATGTTAAATCAATCCTTGCTTGGTAAGAAATCTTGGGAGCAGGTTTATTAAAAATAGAATAATGAATGGGTAACATGAATCCGTTGCAGACTTGGTATAAATGGTGTTTATAGGAGGTCTTCCACAATTTCTGATGGTATATGTGAATAGGCATGGGGCCTTGTGGAGTCCACCTCCAGCTGAGTACAGGAAACTCAGAATTAAAACACAGGGTATCTACTATATAAGCACTGTAGTAGAATGGGGGAATAATACTTTCTGAGACGGAAGTTTTAGTTCTAAAACTAAGAACTGTGGTCGCTAGCTTATCTGACAGTATGGTTGCCCAATCCATTATCTCACTATTACATGCCGCTTCCATCAAGGGAACCATTTCTAAAGTGAAATTAGCGGAATCATGCAACCCCCACAATCTACACATCATTATCCCAGCATAATAATATGGAGAACATAGAGAATCAACAGAGTACTTACCAGAAGTTTCATGCTTGTGTTTCACCAGATTTTGCCTCCATTCCCGAATGGGTTCGGATTCAGTTTCGTTCTCACTTCGGAATTTCTCCAGAAATGCCTTGTTGTACTTCTTTTCTAGCTCAGGCAAATGATACATTTGCCTCAAATCATCAGCCTTGAATGAACTGAAGATTCTCCCATCTTTGGTGCAGAAGGTTCTGTCTGTGATTGAGATTTCCTCAATTTCCCACCTTACCACATCTGTATATGGGAGAATTTGTTCCCGAGCCGCTATCCGATGAAGGAAAGAGTCGGCCAAGTCTTTCAAAGTACCATCAGATTTTCTATTGGATCCCGCTGTAGCTTGTACTGCTGTCACCTTTGGTTCTTCGGCCTTGATCAAATTATAGGTACTTTGCCAAGTGGTCTTGCCAAGTCCTGAACATTTAGTATCAGATATTAATCCTTTCTTTTTAGTTGCTGGATCAGCGACGGCTTGTCCTGTGGCTGGTGCAGTGGAAGCGATTGCAGTTTTCTTAGACTTCTTCCCCATTCTGCTTGAATCTATTACTTCGGAAGAATTCTGCACAGTAGTAGAAATAAGCGTAACACAGAGAATTGGTAGCAAAAACCAAATACGAGTGAGATATGTTGATCAATGCATAATGAAGGATTAACTTAAAGTGGCCGCGGATACAATCTATGAGAAGATTTTTTAAAGCTTACTATTTCATTAAATGGCCGTTAAAACCTGCCAATCCTTTAAATGCCCATCATATCGCTTATCAGCCGAATGATTTGTTTAAGCGTGCCTTGGATTTTTTGGCGGTTGAGCGCAGGTGAATCATTGTTTGAAATATAAGGCTTTTAATACGAATTAATCGTAATACCTCTACTTTAACGGTTTTTTGAAGTTTCCGCTTTTAGCTTTATCGCAATCGGGCATCAGGGAAAACTTAAATCTTTAAATTGACACCTTTTGGAACCCCTGATCGCTGATAGCGATATCGCATCACATCACACTTGGAGTATGGGCACTTTAAAAAGCATGCATGGTATATCCCCAATCGCCGATAGCGATATCGCATCGCATCGGAGCGAAAGGGACGTGATCGCATCGCATCGGAGCGAAAAGCATTTAATCGCATCGCATCGGAGCGGGAGGCACTTTTGTTATGGGAACTTATTATTGCCGATATCTGATAGCCTACTGCATGTCATCGCATCGAAGAAAACCAACGGGCCTTTAAGTTATGCTTCCTTTGTCATTGCGATATGCGATCTTGCGATCACTTTATCGTAATGATAAAAGATAACATCATTTATATTATAAGACCAAATAATTAGTTTTTCAAAAAGGTTTTTTGTAATGTTTTCATTTTGTTTTCGAACCTTTATTGAATAATACAAAGTTGATATCAATTAAAAATAAAAAGGGACCCATTTCTATTATAGTTTTGTGAATAAAATTCTATGAAATGGGGGGCTGTTGTAGAGCACAACAACTTGCAATATTTATTCAGGTGTCCTTTCTTCCCACATTTCCAGCACACTATCCCCAATCTGGACTTGTATCTGCCTTTTCTTGACTTACTGTGATATCCTGAGCTCTTTACTCATTCAATTTTTCTTCCCCTAGTCTATGCAGTCAAAGCATTACCTGATGTCTCACCGGAGCTTTTCCGTCGCATTTCCTCGCTAAGGATTGCACCGACAACATCATCAAACTTTAAAGCACTAGATCCAGAGACAGAGTTACTAACAGCCATAACTAAACCATTCCAACTTTTTGGCAATGAGCACAAAAATAACAGAGCCCTAACTTCATCATCAAAATTTACCCCTACATAACTTAATTGACTTGTAACTATATTAAAATCATTTAAATGGTCTACAACAGATCCACCTTCTTACATCTTCATATTAAATAAACGCTTCATAAGAAATACCTTATTTGAGGCCGAGGGTTTTTCATATAATTTGGCCAATGCCGACATTAAAATCTATGTTGTCGTTTCCTATGAAATATTAAATGCTACCGATGCCACTAGGCACAGTCGTATTATTCCAAGTGCCTTTCTGTCCAGAGTATCCCATTCTGTGTCTATCATACTCATAGGCTTCTTTGTCTTTCCGCTCAATGGTAGGTACAGATATCTCTGATACAGATAATCTTCCATCTGCATCTTCCACAACTGGTAGTTTTGGCCGTTGAATTTTTCGACCCTAAACCTACCATCTTCCACAATTTCTCCCACTTGAACTAGGTACCCTTCTCTCCTGTGAGTTTATCAACCAAATAGACCTTCGGCTCTCATACCAGTTGTTAGAAAATTATATATTACAGAGCAATGGAACACATAAAATATTGCAGAAATATAAAGACAGAAAACGCATAAAACAAGAGAGACATAGATATACGTGGTTCACCCAGTTTGGGCTATGTCCATGGAGAAACAACCAGTCCTTCCTTTTATTATATTATCCAGCAAACTGAAGAGATACAACCTATAGCAAATCCACTGTAACACCATCTTCACTCTCAATCTCCTCTCTTCCTCACTCAAAATACAGATACACATAGATGCAATACAATTCCCTCATATATAGTGAGGGGTTGCCTTCTAGGGAAAAAAACCCTAAATTAAACATAACTTCTACCGTTAGATCATCAGATCATACGCCTAATGAACGGCCCAGATTGACTAGAAATTACTAGACTTTGACAAGGAAATTTTACATCTATTTTTAGCTTCAAGGGCGCTACCCCCGAACCCCCGCCGGGGGACCGCTGGCCCCCAGACCCCCCAGCCAAGGGGGATTTACCCCCCTGAACCCTTGCGGGGGGAACAAGCCCCCCCTGCACCCCCCTGCGTGGAGGGGTGTACAGTCTTCCTGGGGTATACATCCAGCTAAAACCTTTGAATACAGGAGATAATCATGCTCCACACCCAATAGGGGGGACTATCGCCCCCCTTGTAATCCCCCCGTGTGTGTAGCTAGTCGTGGAAACAATATAACACACAACCAACACTGTACAAAGCTCTAGGGACTACTAACTCAACCCACAACCTCCAGGGGAATCAAGCTATTACAGGGCTCCAAATATATACCATATCAACCCATAGCCTCCAAGGCACCCAAGTTGTTCCAGGGCTCCAGATAATTTTTCCCAACCCATAGCCTCCAACGATCCTCAGAACCAATCAAAATATTTATATGGAACCCACTACATCAGGGCTATCTAGGAAATGGAAAGGCAAGGATGAAACCACTTTCAATCCAAGAAAATATCCATGTCAATGAAAACACATAACCAAGGAACCACATGCGTATACCATGCATCCAAAAACTAGCAAGGAGATCACACATGTAACCAGTTACTTACAAAGTAATCTTGTTGTAATTGTTGATCCAACTATCTCCTTATGCTCCCTTGATTTCCTTTCCTTTCCCTTTTCTTTATTTCTTTCCATCCTCCAAATCCAAGTGAATTCTAGAGTGCTCCAAGAATTCTCTAAGTTTGAAAGAGTGTATGAGAGAATGAGAGTGTGGAAGGAAAGAACCAAAATTGAACAGACAAAAGATATGAATTGTTTCTCTTATGCCCTTTTAGTACTAATGTCTAGTCTCTTCCTTTGATTTTTTTTCCTTTTCTTTCATGTTCCTTCATTTTCTCTTTAATTTCCCTTCACATTCCCTTTCTCATATTTTCTTTTATTTCTCATAATTAAATGCAAATTATTGCCTCTTTTCGTCTGCCAATTTCCATAGCCAATAAACCACTAATGGTTCCCACTATAATGTTTGCCCACCATTCATCTTATAATATGTGTCCCATGACCTTCATCTTATTTTATTTACATGGAAAATCAAACATGGGTTGTTAGAAATGATTCCAAAAGTGATTACTTATTTAAACAATGCATATATATGATTTCAAGATACAAAGAACTTGTATCATGATACAGTAGTGTCGTTAAAATCACTGATTTGATGGTTCTATCAACTTAATGAGAGAGCTAGTAGTAATCAAATGATGTTGATTACCTAATTTGTTTAAACTTCACAACTCTATGAGTTGATGATTCAATGGAGATGAAGATGATATGCATTAATGATAGTTAATTAGATGCATATGCATAAATGAAATGACAAGTTGTGTGATTTAGGAACTATGACAATGTTAATAACTAAAGTATTGTTCCTTTAAGTGTTGTTTTGGAAAAAATAACTTTATGGAAACTGTGTTTTAACATTTGAAAGATGTATCCTTACTTGTTATGTTTACTCTCAATGCATAAAAGTGGTTTATGGAAAGTATGTTTGCTTGAGGGGGCTTGGACCCAAGTTTAGAGTTAGCTGCGTTAACCAACAAAACCCTACATTACTGACCCTTTCGGCAACAACTCATGTAGCACAAGCTATAGTCTCACCCAAGGCAATATTGGAGGATTCTAGAACTAGGCTTCTGCATCCAGAATTCTATATGATGTGGTTTAAGGTGTTTCTATAGTTTTTGGTTCAATCTGACCTTCATGAACCCTTATTCATGAAACTTAAGTGATTTTCAGTTAAACAAAGATTCTAACTTCATGTAAACATCTAATAATGCATAAAATAACAAATAATAGTAGATCCATATCTTTGTAGAGTTCTTAGGATAAAATCCAGATAAATGTCATTCGGTTGCACATAAATACAAAAAATACACGTGCATAAAAATAGACACATAATTGCTTCAAATATCTTTTATTACTTCAGATATTCTTCATACAAACTTTTCAGACCTTGCACACATAGTTGCAGGGGCACGGACACTTAGTTGCAGACTTACCAAGGCCTCTGCGCACTCAAATGTGGACTTGCCAAGGTCTCCATGCACTCAGCTGTAGGAGCCTTCCCCTTCGCCTGAGTATAGAAAGATCTACAAAATCGGACTCAAAAGTATTTTTTCTATCAAGTGATTTATTTCCTTAGACTCACTAAGACACCATTTTATACTCTTTTCTATCACAATACCATGGTCCGCAAACCATGGGCAGATATCAAAACAATACAAAGATATAACGGTTTTTGACCTTCCTAAAACCCCTTGACTCCTATTTGACCTATGCTACTCGCGCTCCGCTCCTCAAAATGCACATACCTACAATATTTTAACAAAATTAACCGAGAGGACCCCATCCTAACAGGCCCCCAACACAATTATGTGACTCGTCCTCAAGTCACTATGCTGGTACCCTTTGGATATTTGCTTTCAGGCTGCTGAATGAAGACTTCACTGGGTGAAGTGCCTCCGTGCATTGAATTGTTGCTTAACAAACTTATTCAACCAACTTTTCTATAGATGGTCCTTCTGCTGCTAAGCTGATGGTTCACTCTGTTTGCTACATACTCTTGAGTGTGCCTTCTACAGTCTGTGAGATTTTCCCCACTTCTTGTTCCCATGGTTGCATCCATGCAGTGACGATCTGCATCTTCTTCCACTTCTCCTTGATCTGTCCTTACATGGATGTCCCCTCTCTCAATCGGGAAAACTGTTGCACATGGGGCTAAGGTGCACGTAGTTGCCTCTATTTCATCATACTACAACTACTTATCCTGGATGGTGAATTCAATCATTTTCACCTGTGGGTCCTCCTCCAGCGAGGCCCATAGTTCTAGAGTCTCTTCAAACAGTTGCCTACACTATTTGACTATAGCATCGAGCTTTTCCCTGTCTGTTCTGATGGAAACCTCATGCTATTCTCTGATCTTCGGTGGTGTGGTGGGATGCAGCTTCAATTGAAGCTCAGTAATTTATAGCTATAGATCGAAGTGAAATGTATCCACCTATGCCTTTGATTCTCTAAGTGCATCTACCAGTTGCTATAATTTTTCCTCAAAAGAAGCCTCAGACTGAATTTGGAGCCTGAGGAGCTCACTGCATACTCTCAAAATGGCTTTCTCCAGTTGCACCCTCCTCGCAACTGCCTCATCACGATCCTGGAGAGCTTTCTTATTTTCATCGCTCATCTATTAAATGGTTATCTACGCATGCTTGATCAACATGAGATCCCGTTTCTCTCGCACCTTAAGCTCATCTACTACACCCTGGTGTAGCTCATGAAATGTGGATAATGGGAGCACCATGAGGTTAATACTTACATCTTTAGGCAACTGGGAATTCTCCTATTCTACGACATAATTCAAATGCAAGGATCTGTCAAGCATTAGGACAACACAGAGCTCTGAAGTGAGGACCAGCTGCACACTACCCAATGTCATTGGTTTCTCACTCCCTTGAGACTGGCTCGCTTTGAGCCGCTTGAACCTGGCTCACTTGAACCTGCAACTCTTTGAGGCCTGCCTGGACCTTCATCAAAACTGACTGATATTGTTATTCAATGTGGCCCCAAACATCTTCTATCATGGACCTGACATTATCTCCAATTTCATCAAGTTCCCCCTCAGTGGGGACAATTTCCTTTGCGCCATTGAGATTATCAGATGTGTGCTTCTTGTGTGTGCCTCCTACACCTGACTTTTATCACCATTTAAGAATAAAGGGAGAATCAATTTTATTCAAGTCTACAAAGGGGTCTTTAGTACCCTGATCAAGTTCTTCTGTATGCTGCTCTTCGTCGTCCTTGCCCTCTGGTTCCTACATGGTATTCTTCTATAGGTCAACAGTCACCATCTTCTTTTCCTTCTATGCCTCTTTAGTAGTGCCTGTTGCGCCTTCTGCACTAGTCCCTATTGTACCGTAGAAAATATCTTTTGGAAGGAGCCATTTAGTCAGCCACTGAAGGACTAACTACATGATATCATCCTCAGTGACCAAAAATGGAAATTCCATCCATTTCTTTGTCAAATCGTGCCTCGTGTGGATGTATACATGATGGAAATGAACCTTAAAATCTGCAATGTGTTGATATTGTTTGAATGAATTTGGTGACAACTGTGGCTTCTGGTTAATCAGCATACATAATTCCATCTCAAAAATCACCTAAAGCATCTTATTTTTAATGACACGGGTAGGGTTCTTTGTTTCCCTTAACGAGGAAGATTTGGCAACCTCACACAACTCTGGATCCATCGTAGGGAATTGGGAATCCTCTGGCATCCTCAAAGCTATCAACGTGATCAATAGTAGAAACCACACATAGTGGAATGCTTTTTCTTCCTCCTGCGCTTCATAGTAATCATCTAAGAATTCTTGGCATAGGTATTTCGCCTAATTGAATTGGACCCCCTTGCTGCATTGCGGCCAAGGATACCATTGGTGCCGACATCAGCACGACACTTTCTCATGATTTTTCCTGCAAATATTTGTGCAGCAAATCACACAGATTCATCTGATATGGAACTGATAGCATAGCCCAATGACTTCTTCACCAACCTGAAGTTATTTTTCATTTGGTACACAAGCTTTTTCTCCTGTGACTTCCCCCCAAAAGAATCCGTTAGTTTCGCACTCTGATATGGCAGTGTTGTGATTTTTCAGATCAACATATCATCAATTGGGATGGGCCCTCCTAGCCAAAGACATCCATCATAAACCAACACCAATAGCTGGCACACACAAATGGTATTAATAATGTTGTAGCTAAAATGCAGAACATACAACATATTGAGCAACCCTGCGCACTCAATACTATCTGCCCACTTCATCGGTTCAAGTCTTGTAATGCCTACCTCCTCATAGTAGACTGTCTTCAAGTATTTACTAGTTTCCAAATGTGGAAATTTCTCATGGTCACCCAAATCCCAATCCTCCATCTTTAGAAATGGAACCTAGACAAACAAATCGCCTTCAATAGGTACTTCCTTCGGCAGCAACGATGTGAATACCTTGAATTTTACAGAGTTAGGGTCCCTAGTTACTTTGGCGGTTGGTTTCTATGGGGGTATACATGACGACAACCTAGAAATTGGCTCCGTGCCTTCTACGTTGATATCCTCAATCCCCACATTCATTTCTTCTTTGTCTAGGTCCTGAGGTTCCATAGGCTACTTGTTTTTATCCATTCTATCCTTCTTCCTTTTCACAGTTGGGATCTTTCACGGTGATTGTCGACCTAGGGGATGCTATGGCTTTTTCTATCTTTTCCCTCCTACTGCCAAGGTAGTAGGCTTTGGTAACAGTGACCTGGTGTTGTAGCCGGGATTGGCAGTGTTGCAGTCATGATGTTTCCTAACCCTCTCTTCAAGAATTCTTGCTCAACTTCTGCCCAACTCAGGCATTAGGGGACTTTTGAGGTCTAAAATGGGTCTCCTAAGAAAAATGTACAACCAAAATAAACTTTACAAGAACCAATAGGATTCAAGATGATGATGTAAACCATGGGGGATGATTCACCACTTTTGGAGTAAAAAAGTAAAAAGATTAAAAAATAATAAAATAATAAAACTACTTCTTCAACTTGTATTTTCAACCTATCTCCCTAAGGTTTTACTCAAATTTCATGCGTGAGTACTCATTAGATGCAAAATTTAATTCCTCATCCAAGGAGTACCCATGTTGCATACTTTCGATGGACCCTGCTACAAGAAAAATGAAAAATACATGAAAAAACATGATTGCGATCACGTTTTTCATGTATTTCTCATTTTTCGTGTAGTAGGGTTCATCAAAAGTATGAAACATGGGTACTCCTTTGATGCGGAATCAAATTCTACCTCCAACAAGTGTTTCCCCTCAAAATTTGAGCAAACCCATAAGGAGATAAGTTGAAAAAAAAAAATTTTCCTTTTTCCCTCTAAAATTTGATGATGTAATCTAGTCTCATTTTATTATTTCCACTATTATTTTATAATTTCCTTCGGAGGCCCATTTTAGACCTCAAAACTCCCCTAATGTAACTAGACATGTAGCAATATACTTGTCTCTTTAAGCGCAACAAAACATAACCATTTCTCAGGAAGAAAAGTGGCCAAGTGTGGAGCAGGGTGCAATATTTATAACCCAATTTGAATTTAAATTTTCCATCCCCCCATAAATATTCCTCATAAAGGCGATTGTCGTGGCAGATTTTCCCATATTTATGCCTTAAATGCATTTTCTCCACTCCTTTTAATGACAAAATCCTTGTCAAATCAACTATAGTAATTCCAATAGTCACTTGCTGGGTAGGATGCACGACAATCCTCCTTGTGGTGTAGCTTCTTCATTGCAATTTCCAGCTACGCGCTCTTCCAGCACATCGCATAACCTTCCTTCTTCAATAATTGTTTTCCTTGACAGAGTGGTTTATAGTCTTGCACTTTATTTCAACTGCCAGAAGCACTAAGACTTTGTTGCATCCATGTAGTCATTGTGTAGGGGTGGGATCATCCCTATAAACCTTCAAATTTCTCCCATGGATCCTACCCAGAAATAATTCCCCATTCAACTTTGCGAGTTGAACTGTGCCACCATATGAAATGTCCTTAATTACATATGGTCCCATCAAGTGTATGTGAAACTACTGCGAAAATTTGGTAAACTTGTTGTCATACATTAGTACCAAATCGCCATTTTTGAAGGGGCGTTTCTTGATGTGATGATCGTGCCATGCATTTTCTCTAGATTTTTGTACCTGTTGATGAAAGCCAACCAAAAAGTTGTCTTCTTCTAACACCAACAACTGCATTAAATGTTACTCCATGATGTTGTGATCTGCCATCTCGGTTACTACTGCGATTCTTAGGTTGGGCACTATGTATTCCATCAGCATTAGTGCTTCTTGTCGTAAACTAGTCGAAAGGGGGATTTCCCAGTCAATTTCTTATAGGTAGTCCTATACACCTGTTGTATCTCTGAGATGATAATGGTCAGCTATCATGCCAGGGCATCTAAGATATTTTTTTTGGGGGTTTTTGTTTTAATTTTGGAGGACCAATGTATGAAACAGATTTAAAACAGTTATACCTAAACTTTTGAATAGTATTAATATTTAAACAGAGGGTTGCTATTAAAATCCACACAGTGATATAGCTTGTTTAGTGATGAGCAAAAACTGAAAGATGACATGACTATTACAATTTTCAAATAGAAAATTAAATAATCATAAGTAAGAAAACCTTCAAACAATTTTCAGAAAGTTTCATAGAATATGCCTAAGATTACAAAAGATGCTGATGATTTTATGATTTAGAGGGAATTAATTAAACAAACAGTTTATATAATTCATTCTCTTTAAAGGTGATCACTTCAGAAGCTTATAGGAGTAAATGGAAACATGATTATTCCTACCTGTTTATCTTTGTAAAACTTAAGAATATGAAGAAAGAACACAGTAAATAAAAACTGGAAGACTTACAGGGAAAACAAAACTCTATGGATCAAAACTTACAATCCTTTTCTTTTGTATTAATGATTCAGAAAAATCCATGTACATTTAATGCTTACAAATGTTTCTTTCAAGGGTGCAACCCTTAATAACTCATGGAAGGGAGTTATTTATACAATCTTAGAGCTAAGAAAACATCTTAAAGAAATTTACAAAAATAGATCAACAAAAAATCAGGAATATAAACTGATAGTTGATCTGTCATTATTATAGTGTTGAGTTGTTGATGACTATTCCTAGAAAAACTAAAAACTGCTGAACAGTTGATGACCTGTTCCTGGAAACAATAAAAATTACTGAACTGTTGATGACCTGTTCCTGGAAACACTAAATGTTTTTTGATCCTCTTTTCAATCAAGTAAATCAGTTAACTTTTCGAGTGTTTATTATATGGGATAGATAACTTAGTTACTCTTCAGTAAACTTCATCCATTTCTGTATAATTAGTAAAAGTAGGTTTTACTGGAAATATATGTTTGATTTCGTTTAGGATTAAAAAGGTATCTCTGAGTGCATTCAGCACAACCATTGGTGTTGTTTCACCTCTTATGTTTGAAACAGAAGCTGCATTACCTCTGTAAGCTTTCAAACATAATCTTCAATGGGCATTAATTTGTCGTTTATCCCAAGCATAGAGGGAAAACCCTTGCTGGTCAAGGGTTCTAACCTGCTGAAAAATATTTGAACTATGACATTAATGATGTTGTATTATTCCTCCAACTGAAGAATGAGGTTATTCTTTGTAATGATCTTATTTACTTCCAATATGGTTGTTGTCCTGTCATTTGTACCTAATTCTTTAAGCTCATAGTTGTCTTTAGAATTCAAAAACTTGATTACCTCAGTGGCAACTTCTGGCATGTCCTCAATTTCCTTGGAGATAGTTTCAATGGCTTCCTGCGCTTTCTCCAACAATTCTTTTTTATCAAAGATTATCTTGATAAAGGGCCAAATATCCTTGACTGATTCAGTAATCTCTTCCCATAAAATCTCCTTTGCCAAACCAAGTTTGTTTCCAAGGTAAGATTCTTTGATTTCTTTCTACAAAACTTCAATTTGACTTTTTGTCCTTTGTAACTCGTCTGCATGTGAACTGTTTGCAACTGCTTTCATATGTTTTAATTCCTTCAATTCATCCTACAACTTCTTAATTTCAACTATCTAAATGGATAGGCTCTGAATAGCTTCTGCAAGTTTTTCATCTCCTTCTGTTGTACCTGTAGTTGATATTGTTCCTGAGGTAGAAACTTTGGTTATAGAGATTGCTAAAAGAGGAACTACATCCATTGGAATTTGAGCCCTTTTCACAGCTTCCTCTTTCTCTTTGACCAATTTTTCAATTTTCTCTTCCATCTGTTTTATTTGCAGATTTTGTGCCATGATGAGCTTCATCATGTCAAATTTCTGAGTCTCAATTTCTTCAATCTCCTTGGTCATTGGGTCCTCAGAAGCTGGCAGTTTGAGCTGCTTCCTTAATGCTGAGAGCTCAACATTTTTCTTCCTGACAAGTTCTTCTGCAACATTTATATTTGAGGGATCATATCCCATCTTGAGCACCAAATCTTCCAAATATTTGATCTTGGTGTCTTTTGCCAGTGAGGAAACTTTTTCCAATTTGAGCTGCAACTGTGTATTGGCCAAAGTGACCTGCAACTTTGACAAACTCATGGCAGTGTCAGTTAAAGTGGAAGAAATCATTTGGCCAATCTCTTTGTGCATCTCAATTTGGTCAATTGGATGCACATCTTTTACATTAAAGTCAAAGGAGGATTGCTATTGATAATGTCCAAGACTCTTGGGCTGTGGAATTTGAGCTTGTAAGAAAGCCATCTGCATCTTACCTTTTCAGACTGAAAGAAGTCTAGCTTAAGAACTAGAAGAGTGTTTCCAAAATTGAGTATAAGTGTTCAACTTCAATTCCTCATTCTTCTTCTTAATTTCACTGAAGACATGAAAGATATCATCTTCTTTGTCCTTCTAACTGGTTCCACTAGTTTGAATCACCTGTTGTTCCTGAGAAGCAGTGGAATGAGTCGGGGACTGTGTAGACTTTCCTCCATACTGTGTAAAAAGAAAAGTATCTCCAATTCCATCAAATTCTTTTTCCTGTGGCTCATTTGTTGCACTAACCTTCACTAAGATCCTAGGTCTCTTCTTTCTATGTACATTTCTAAAGCCCTAGCTTGATACTTCAGTTGTAAGGGATGAATTTTCTTCCCTTCCTCACTTAGATGTTTTTTTGCGTGCAAGTGGAGTTTGTACATTTTAAGTAGAGACTACATGTTCTTTAGATTCTTGAAGGGTGTTCTCCTTCCATTCTAATTGATTTTTGTACTACTCTATTTCAGGCCTGGCTATGTGGCGGTATGCAGTAAATTTATTTTCAACCTTGAGTTTTGAAATTACTCCCATTGGGTCATAAGACCAAGTGAAGTTGAGACCAAACTTCATTTCCTTCAATAACCTATCTTCTTCTTCTCCTGCTGCTCTAGTGTTGCAGATTAAAGGACCAACCTGAGCCTTTACATTGAATTGTGCTTTCTTCGTTACAACTACAAAATGTACATCATCTGCATTTAACCTATGCCTAATATATTCCAATGCAAAAAATCTGATAGGGAGGTACTTAGGAAGTTTGTAAGGTGGAAGCTCACATACATAGACTCTGATTTCTGTATAGTTTTGGTAAAAATACCAATCTCCTGTGGTGGCTTGATCAACTAGCTGCAATACTTTCACAATCTCATTACTGATTCTTGGTACTAGAGTGCTTCTCATAAGATTAATAGCTGGATGAACAAACAATTCTATGAACTGTTTATATGTAAATTCTTCCTTCTCCTTCATTCCCATAGTAGTCCAAAATATCATTGATTGTTGGTTGCCTTATTCATCTAGCTTCTATAAGGTGAATGGAAACTTGTTTCCCTGAAAATATATAAGATATAGGAGTACTGAAGCATACTTGAATACTTCTTTAGTGTTAAACTCGACAAATTGTTCATGGATGGATTCAGCTAGAAATTGGCTAAAGTTATAGAGAATAGTAGGTTTGGAATCAGCAAAAAAGGTAGATAAGAAACCTAGGATGGCTTCATTTACATATTGATCAGAATTGTAACCAAGCAGATAAGAAAGAATAGTGGTAATTTTTGGTTCTATCTGGCAACATGGATGAATCATAAGGAGGGTTTCTTTTAGGCAGAGGGCTATCTTTAGCTAGGAAACGTTCAAGAGTTTGAGACCTTTTAGTGAAATTTATATTTTGATAGGCTTCTATCAGGATTTCATGAGAAAAAGGATGGGTTGGTGCAATAGTTGGGATGTGCAACATCTGTTAAATAGACTGAGAATTGATGAAACAAGGGATTTCTCCTATAGGTGAAATGATAGCTCTTTGATTGGGATCATAGGATTCATGGCATTTCCTAACAAATTCAGGGACTCATGTATCTATGGGAAAATTTAGTGAGGATGGTGGGAGTCCCAAAGTCCTATTTCATCTATCTGATCAACTAGTTGGTCCTCCATCTACCAGTAGATTTCATATAAATCAAATTGAGAGGAAGACTCAATGATTTTACAGTCCCTGTCGACCAACGGAGTATGATGGAAGTCAACTTGTGGATGAATGAGGGGATTTTGGATTTCTACAATTTCCTTTCCCTTAGGAGGCATTTTGTTAGGTGAATTGCAGGCTGAACTGGACAGAAATAGGAATAATTGGTCTCAAACACAATAATAATACAAAAACAGTATAACTGCAAATGGATTAGGTAGACCTAGATGTCGGCTTGGTTCTGGACAGAATTGAAAATTTTATTGAATGATGAATCTGTCATTTAGGCTGCAAGCACGAAATCTCCAATGGTTAATTGAGTTTCAGAAATGTACCGTGTAACGATTTTGCTAAAGGAACAAGGCTTATAATAAATAAAATGGAGCGGGGTTGTTTGATGAACAAATGAATCCTCATTAATTATCCAATAAGGTTGTTAAAACGGGTCTATGGAGTATAAATTTGTGGGAGTAGCGAATTAAATGAATAACGGATATGCGACAGCCTATTGGATAGAGGAAGTGTCTGGGAGCAGACGTGGACGATGACGTAGGAGTGATGGTGAATGGTGGAATGAAAATTGTGTTTGGGAGCAAGTTAAGGCAGTAAGTTGTTTCGGTATTTTAAGTCCTGAAAGACTAGGATGGGGTGAAATTAGTTTTTGATGGCAGTTTACAAAACTGCCCAGTTCGGACCCCCCCCCCCCACCAATAAAGATCAGACAGCAAATGAGGGCCGAAAAACGATGTAGGCCGTCAGATCTCAGGAAAGTGTGCGAGATGAAAATAAAATGAATGAGATTTAACAACATGAGGTGGAAGTGATGGTGGGGCCAAGAGTTCTGTCGGATGTGACATGTATGGGGTATTTGCAAATAAATGGATGAAGTTTGGATATTTAGAAAATAACATTGATACTTAGAATTTATGGTTAATAAAACCCATCACCATATGCACATATTTCCAATGTTATATCTTAGGATAAAAAACTTTTCATTCTCCAATTGTATTTCATTTGTCTAGCTAGTCTTAACTCCTAACATTTTTTCAATCTTAGTTACCCAAGTACACTTAGACTAGCAACTCAACATTTTTCTTTTAATGACTAATCTACTTCTATCCCTTATTGCTTCCACTAGCTCAGATTAAACTGTTGAGCCAATTTTATTTGTTACCTATTGCCCATCAATTTAAATCAAATCCAATCATGATTAAACTATACAATTGGATTCTATGGACTAGTGTGGCAATTTAAACAATCTTCACACAACTTTTTATTTGCAAAAATAAACTTTGACTTAGAGTAGTGGCATTTGGATTTGCAACACTTTCAGAATTTATTATTTTTTCTTTTCTCTCTAATCTAACATTTTTTATTTTTTTCTTCCCTATTTAGGGCATCTATTCTAACATTTTATTTAATATGGACTTATTCATCAAAATATTCCTAACATTTTTTATTAAATATTCTTTTTGTCCATATCCTAACTTAACATTTTGTGGAATGATTTTCATTTTTTGACTAATTGACAATAACTTACCAAAACCAAAAACTGCTACAACATCGGCTCCAACTAGGGACTTCTTTCTCCTGTAGAATGCAGAGAAACTGCAGATCCATGTGCCTTCTCTTCAGGCTATGGAGTCTTTGCTGTGAAAACTTACACTGATAGTTTGAAAAATAAAATAAACCGGAATTTTTACAATGGTAGTAATGAAATCTACTTCAACTTCTCAGTACTGAATATAATGCTTGAAAAACCTTCCATTAACATGATAAGTGGAATATAGTCCCTCAAGATTTTGTAGCACAAAAGTATTGTTTCCCTTTACTTCAGCAATAGCTAAAGGTCCAAACCATAGGTTATCAAACTTGCCATCTTTCCCCTTGTCTTCTCTTCTGGAATCCCATCTTAGAACTAGATCACCCTCCTTGAAGTCCCTTTCCCTTGCTCTTCTATCAAATAGGCTCTTCATCTTATTCTGATAATTTTTCAATTTGTATTGAACTTCATCTCTGTTTTCATTTAGTTCAATAATTTGGTTTATTCTCCTTGAAAAATCATCAGGTTCATTAGTTGAATCCTGCAGAAACTTTAAAATAGGGAAGGCCAAGTTGGTAGGGAAAATTGCATCTTTCCCATAAACTAACTGAAAAGGATATTTTCTAGTAGAACTCTTTGGTGTAATCCTATTTTCCTAGACTGCATAAATTATATGAGAGTCCCAACTCTTTTTATGATCTGCTAATGTCTTTTTTATCACCTTTATCAGACTTTTATTTGATGATTCTGCAAGACCATTACCTTGAGGATAATATGGAGTTGAATGATGTAACAGAATATGACATTTCTGGTAAAACTCAACCATTTTAACATTGGAAAATGTTGTGGCATTGTCAATAATAAACTGGGTTAGGCAACCAAATGTAGACAAAAAAATTTCTTCAATGAATTTGATTACTACTGAATCAGTAGCATTTCTTACTCTAATCGCTTCCACCCATTTGGTAAAGTAGTCTATTGTAGTGAGGATCCATATATGTTGATTTCTTGAAGTGGGATGAATTTCTCCGATAAAATCTAATCCCTTGTGGAGAAAAGGTGTTGAGACTATTAATGGGATCACGGGAAGAGCTGCTAGTTTTTGCTTACCACCAAACATATGACAAGGGACACAAATTCTAACCTTTGATCCTAATTGTAAGACCATTGTTGGCCAATAAAACCCTGCCCTTAATATCTTATATGTTGTTGCTCTCCAAGCATAAAGTCTCCACAAAATCATATGTGAAACTGATCAATGATTCCTTCAGTTTCTAATTCTGTTAAACATAATAACAAGATATTTAGTGGGTCCTTCCAGTATATATTTTCATTTATGATAAAATATTTGAATACTTTCAATTTGAGAGTTTTACATTGACTTTTGGAGAATGATGCTGGACATTCAAAACCAATCAAGAAATTTACAATATCGTGATACCAATTTGACAAAAGAAATTTCTCATCAATGTGTAGAGAGATGGTCTGATCTGAAGGTAAAGGTTATTGTGGATTCTTTTCTTCGGGATGGTGAGGAGGCTCTTGTGGATTCTCTTCATTCAAATTTTGGGAAGGTTCTTGTGGATTCTCCCCTTCTGCATGAATAGAAGGTTCTTGTGGATTCTCCCCTTGTATTTCCAAAACAGAATTGGTGCCCAACACTTTACAGTTGGATTTAGCTAGAAGCTTAATTAATCCTTGACCCTTTACTAGCTTTGTGGTTTTGATAGTTAGATCAAACTCCAGTATTTGAGTGATCCATCTACCTCTCTTCCCATCAGTGTCTGGTTCGGTTAAAATCATTTTTACAACATTGTTAGGAACATAAGCAGTAATAGGTGAATGTAGGACATACATCCTGAATCATTTCAGAGCTTGTATAAGGGCATAGGCTTGATTCTCAATTATTTCATACTTAAGCTAAACATCTCTCATAACCTTACTAAAAAAGGCTATAGCTTGGTCATGGGAATCTTCATTCTTTTTTAATAAAGCATTAGCAAGGGTTATTTCATAGGCAAAGGAAAATATATTGAATGGCTTGGTATAATTAGGACTGGCCAAGGTTGGGGCTTCAGAGATAGCCTTCTTGATTTGGTCAAATACATACCTGGAAGAGATAGCCCATTTAACTTCATGATCCTTTCTAAGCATATCAGTTATGTCTTCCATAATTTCAGCATAATTCAGGATGAACCTCCTTAAAAAATTAATCTTGCCTAGAAAAGCTTGGATCTCCTTCTTATTTATTGGTAATGATAATGTTTTTATAGCAGAAACATGTTTGGGATCAATCACCACTCCTTCTTTTGAGATGATGTGGCCTAGAAACTTTCCTTCTTTGATAGCAAACAAAGACTTTTTAGGATTGAGGGATATTTTGAATTTCCTACACCTGTCAAAAACCTTCAGCAATTGCTTTATATGTTTCTAATTAGAATTAGAAAAAAAAGTTATGTCATCAAGATAATTGACTACAAATTTGTTTACCTATCCCACAAAAGCTATGTCCATAGCTCTTTCAAAATTTGCTCCAATATTGGACAAGCCAAAGGGCATTCTAGAATACATAAATGTACCCCAGGTTGTAGTAAAAGTTGTCTTCTCTCTATCTGTTGGATCAACATTTATTTGATTGTAACCTGAAAAACCATCAAGCATGGAAAGTCTTTGTGCTCCTGAAACCATTTGAAGTAACTGATCCATTTTGGGTAAAGGGTAGTTATATTTTAATGATGCTTTATTCAAATTCCTAAAGTCCACACAAAGTCTGATTTCCCTATTCTTCTTTCTAACATAAACTAAATTAGCAACCCAATTAGAGTATCTAAGAGGGAGAATAATTTGGTCATCTAGCATTTTCTTAATTTCCTTTTCTACAATTGGTAGAAGGGATAGATTAATCCTCCTTAGTTTCTGTTGGCATGGTTTTGCTTCTGGTTTTAAAGGAATCTTATGTTGTATTTGTGATGTATCATAAGTCTTTAGATCAGCATAGGTCCATGCAAAAACATCCTTGTATTTTTCAAATAACTTAAGGTATTGAGCTTTGATTTCAGGATCTAAGGATGCACAGATTTTTATGTTCCTAATGTCATCATTTGTTCCAATATTTACTTCCTCTATGTCATCTTGTGGAGAAATTGATTGTGGGTTTCTAAGGAAATCATTTTGATTAAACAATTTCTATAAAGGAATGAGACCTTTGGGAATAAAACTGTTAGACAATTGAATGATATCATGATTGGCAATTTTTGAATTGAAATCTGAATTATCATTTCCATTTGTGTTTTCATTTGTTTCTGTTTTATTTTGATCAATTTGTAGAACTGAAAATTCATCTATAACATGCAGAAAATATTTTAATTGTTCATCATCTTCGAATATCTACCAGTATTTTAGATTATCTGGGATGGATGGCCTGTATTTGACTTGTAATTGATAGAGCACATTAGTTTGATCAGGAATCTTAAATGAAATAGCAGAAACAACTAGGGAATCTGGATGAATATTCTGATCCCTTGGGATATAAGTCCAATTAAAAGCATTAAAGAAATTTTCAACTGAATCCCAAACCTCATTTTGATAAGATCTAAGCCTAGGATGTTTTGTTTGGAAAATATTTCTAACTTGTTTAAAAATGAGCTCTTAGTCAGTAAAAACACTCAGGTTTTGTACTTTTAAGCTCTTGGCTAACTGCAGTCCTAAAAGGAAAGCCTCATATTCAGCTACGTTATTTGTAACTTCAAAATCAAGTTTACATGATTGTGTAATGTTTTATTTTTTTGGTGAGATTAATACTACCCCAGCTCCTACTCCATCCTTTGTACAAGAACCATCAAAGAATAGCTTCCAGACATCAGTCTGATTTGGTACAAGTCTTTCAATTACATCTTCAATTTTTACTTGAGTTTCATGTGTTTGGTTTGAAGAGATTTTAAAACAACCAAAATCTTGATCAATTGTATAAATGGGATGGTTCCTTGGTTGATCGGTTTTGCAAATAGTGTGCACAAATCTTACCTCTCTATACAACCTGTTGGAAATAATACTGAGAGGGGGGGGTGAATCAGTATTATCAGATCAGATAAAACTTTTCAATTTCATACTCAGAAACATATACGCGACTTCAGATAAGTGAACCCGCGTGTACACGCGACTGTGTCTAATGCAACTAGCGTATACCCAGAGATCTTATAATTCAGTTAGCTTAATCTTCAGTAAATGCATCAGAACATTATTAAGCAATTTAACAGTAAACAGGCGCAGTATAACAGAACAGAACATCACACAAGAGCCATACACATGAACACCATGATATAAGGTGGAAACCCAATGTGGGTGAAAACCACCTGCTGCAATTCGTCTCTTTCTTCTTTAATGAGAAACTTCTTTTACAATGTACTGGTGCAGTCCTTTACCAGTACGCAGGCTACAACCTGCAGAGGGCTACAACCCTCTCTCGTTTTCCAACTACTTCTGGAAGGGAGTTACAACCCCCTCAGCTCTTGTACTAGCTGATCCATTTACTAGTACGTAGGTGCTGACCCTACAACCTTCAGGGACCACGTTTCATCAATTTTCAGACTGGATCCAAGAGTACAAAGCAAACATTACCGCAATACAATCATCAACTTATACTTGCATCATAATTCATTAAACAACCCTATACCGTATCACTGAAACCCTGTCATCAAGAACACAGAACCCAAACCAGAATCCAGAACTCTGCAACAACCACCAGAATCAGCAGCAACCTGAAATATTAACCCTTATCATGCATACGCTACTTCACTGTACCAAAACCGCGTGTATACGCGCTTTCTCCAAAGGCAACCCGCGTGCAGATCTAGAAATGATTACTTCTGCCTTCGCTGTCAGATCCGACCCTTACCAAGCGTCCCGAATAGATAACCAGCAATACCAGATCCTCTCACTGCGTCAGACACTCATAATCCATACTCCTTTGCCTAGTGATCTTCTCCTTATATAGCCTTAGGCCTTGTTCAATACCAAGAGCCAAAACCATAGAAACACAATACCATCAACCTCGAAACTAGGGATCAACACGTCCGTCGAGACATTATGGTCCAAAACCATAGGCACAACTTCCAAGGTCTAACTACTACGGACCAAAGGTACTTTTCACATGTACGCGCTTTTACTGAAGCCAACCTGCGTGTACACGCGGATTCTCCTTGCTGAACCTGCGTATATCTCTTTCTTGTCCTGCTGTACTGAGATCTGTCCTCTGATCAAGTTGCCATCACCTGTACCAACCTCTGAGCACCTGTACCAACCTCTGAGTGAGTTGCCATCAAGGACAACACTTGAAACATAATGCCAACAATCTCCCCCTTTGGACTTGATGGCAACCACCACACCAAGTCACTCTCCCCCTTTGACATCAAGGGCAAAGGGCATACCAAGATATGCTCTTCTTTGGTATACCTTCTACTGTCCATACTGTTGTCCATACTCCCCCTGAGTACATGCTGAAGTTTCTGATTTGACTCCCCCTTTGTATATGCCAAAGTGTACCAATCTATCCACGCTCCCCTTGAGCAGATGCAAGTTCTAAGACCAGCCATTCAGATCTGTATCATAAGCATCAACCTGCAATACCATTCCTTTGATCAAACAACAAGATGTATCATCAACTTCTAACCATAGTGCCAACAATGAATTATTTGAAGAATATTCTCCCCCTGAGTGTGAGCCAACCATGTCTGAACCATTTCCTGAGTCTGTTCTGCTCCCCCTGAGCCTGAGCCAACCATGACTGAACATGGGTCTGTTCTGCTGCCCTTTCTCCATATACGCGACTTTGCAGCCTGTAACTCGCGTATATACGCGACTTGTCTTCATTATATCAGCGTATGCAGGATGGAATACTGAATTTCATCACTTTCAGATTCCCCTGTGTCTGTTATGTCAGCTGACTGAGTTATCCCACACCTTTCTGTCTCTGTCTTCTTCAATTCCTGCAACTGTGATGATGTATGGTCCCCTTGTCTTGAATTTTGAAATCTGCTCCTGCATTCCCTTGCTTTATGCCCATAGTTGTTGCATGTATAACACCTTATATTTTTCATGTTCCTTCTATCACAATCAATTGCTTTGTGTCCATATGCATTACAGGCAAAGCAATACCCTCTGAAATACCTGGGATGCGATGATCTTTCTTGAACCATTCTACTTCTGCATCTGGCTGCAACATGTCCAAGATTATGACATACATAACATTCAACATTATTCAGCGGAGGAAATAATCGTCTGTCACGTCCATAGTTAGGAGTAAAGGATCTTCCTTGAGGAATTTCTTTCCTTGGTTGTTCCTTGAGCATTTCAGATTTCTCATTAGAGTTTCTTGCCTCACCTTGTGAACTAGATTCACCTTCAACATATTCATGAAAACCAAGACCAGTCTTGATAGCAGGAGATCTTTGACTATTAAGAATATCATCCAAGACTTTAGAACTATCTTGAAATCGTAAGAGCTTATCCTTTTCTTCTAGTTTACCTTTCAAGATATTTACCTCAACTTGATGTTTTTCTTCCTTTTTCAGATACTGCTTCCTTAGGTCTTCTTCAACTTTTCTCCCTTCTTCCACTTGTCGCTTTAGTTTGATCACTTCATGTTTTTGATCTTCAAGATCTTCTTTTAGAGAGAGGATCTTTGATTCAAGTCTCTGAATAGTTGTGCTCTGATCTTTTGCTATATCCTGCAATTTCTCCCTTACCCTGGTTTCTGTCTCCAATTGTTCCTTTAATTTGGCAACTTCTTCAGTTTCTGCATTCTTCTCTTCATGTGCCATGAGACTTTTAATATCCTCGCTATTATTGGATGAAGCATTCTTCTTCTTATGTGCCATGAGACTTCTAATATCTTCACTATCATTTAACGTACTTTTAATATGGGTATAATAGCTTCTACCATCTTCTTCATATATCTTTCCTTTGTTATGAGGACATCTAGCAGCATAGTGACCAACTCTACCACATAGAAAACATTTGAAAGGTAGCTTATCTTTGAACCGTCCAGTTCCCCGTTCAAGATTCTTGACAAAATTTACCTCATCTTCTTCCTCTGACACTTCGAATGCGGCCTCTGGTGGTACCTCTTGTCGCATTTCAAAAGCAGTTAAGATCCCGTGAAGCTGTGACATGGTAATTTTCTGCACATTCTCCTTTTCTTCTATGGCAGATACTTTAGAATCAAATTTAGTAGACAGAGATCTCAAAACCTTTTGAACTAAGACAACTTCCTCAAATTCTTCACCCAGATCCCTCATACAATTCACAATCTCATCCATACGCAGGAAATAATTAGCTATGCTTTCATTACTTCGCATCTTAAGAGTTTCATACCGGATTCTGAGAGTTTGAAGCTTTGCTATTTTTACCTGATCATCTCCTTCGTAGCTTGTAACGATTTTGTCCCATATTTCCTTAGCTGATTTGAAATGCATGATCTTCATAAATTCTGATTGAGTCAAAGTACTCAATAGGACAGTAACTACTTTGGCATTGAGCTCATATTGCTTTTTCTCTGCTGGATCTGTAGGAGTTGCTGATGGGAATTTGTATCCTCCTTCTACGATTCCCCAAGCTTCTGCTCCAAGAGACTGTAGATATGCAGTGGTTCTTATCTTCCAGTGAGTAAAATTGTTCCCGTCAAAGACTGGTGGCCTGATGCGTGCCTCTCTTTCTGGATTAGCCATTTTGATGGATCTTTTCCTTCAAGCGATCAAGCTTCTTCTGAAGGTCCTGCTCTGATACCAATTGTTGGAAATAATACTGAGAGGGGGGGGTGAATCAGTATTATCAGATCAGATAAAACTTTTCAATTTCATACTCAGAAACATATACGCGACTTCAGATAAGTGAACCCGCGTGTACACGCGACTGTGTCTAATGCAACTAGCGTATACCCAGAGATCTTATAATTCAGTTAGCTTAATCTTCAGTAAATGCATCAGAACATTATTAAGCAATTTAACAGTAAACAGGCGCAGTATAACAGAACAGAACATCACACAAGAGCCATACACATGAACACCATGATATAAGGTGGAAACCCAATGTGGGTGAAAACCACCTGCTGCAATTCGTCTCTTTCTTCTTTAATGAGAAACTTCTTTTACAATGTACTGGTGCAGTCCTTTACCAGTACGCAGGCTACAACCTGCAGAGGGCTACAACCCTCTCTCGTTTTCCAACTACTTCTGGAAGGGAGTTACAACCCCCTCAGCTCTTGTACTAGCTGATCCATTTACTAGTACGTAGGTGCTGACCCTACAACCTTCAGGGACCACGTTTCATCAATTTTCAGACTGGATCCAAGAGTACAAAGCAAACATTACCGCAATACAATCATCAACTTATACTTGCATCATAATTCATTAAACAACCCTATACCGTATCACTGAAACCCTGTCATCAAGAACACAGAACCCAAACCAGAATCCAGAACTCTGCAACAACCACCAGAATCAGCAGCAACCTGAAATATTAACCCTTATCATGCATACGCTACTTCACTGTACCAAAACCGCGTGTATACGCGCTTTCTCCAAAGGCAACCCGCGTGCAGATCTAGAAATGATTACTTCTACCTTCGCTGTCAGATCCGACCCTTACCAAGCGTCCCGAATAGATAACCAGCAATACCAGATCCTCTCACTGCGTCAGACACTCATAATCCATACTCCTTTGCCTAGTGATCTTCTCCTTATATAGCCTTAGGCCTTGTTCAATACCAAGAGCCAAAACCATAGAAACACAATACCATCAACCTCGAAACTAGGGATCAACACGTCCGTCGAGACATTATGGTCCAAAACCATAGGTACAACTTCCAAGGTCTAACTACTACGGACCAAAGGTACTTTTCACATGTACGCGCTTTTACTGAAGCCAACCTGCGTGTACACGCAGATTCTCCTTGTTGAACCTGCGTATATCTCTTTCTTGTCCTGCTGTACTGAGATCTGTCCTCTGATCAAGTTGCCATCACCTGTACCAACCTCTGAGCACCTGTACCAACCTCTGAGTGAGTTGCCATCAAGGACAACACTTGAAACATAATGCCAACACAACCTTAGTTGTTCTTGCCCATAAACTGGAATAGTGGCATAAGACATGACCATCTAAAGAGTTCCCCCTAATTTGGCATAGCAAGACCTTAAAAGGAGTATTCCAAATTTGGGAGGGATATTTGTGACAAATATATCTAACACTACACTTTTTATAGGGATTTGGGTGAGAGCGACTACTAAATCCTTAATCAGTCCTAGACAAGGCACCCTTTTGGAATCAAAGGTGTACAAATCATGATAGGATCTAGTTATGTCGAGATTTAAATGATCCATGATAGTTTTTGGCATGAGATTATGTGATGCTCCAGAATCAAGCATACAATTGTATAGCATAGAATCATTTGTTTTAAGAGTCACATAGAAAGGGGGTACTATTTCATCTACCATATCTAAGCTAGGACCAAAGACAACTGCTGGTTTTTCATCTTGAAGACTAATAATATCACTTTCAGCATCAATCGAGGTGTTTTCTATCCATTTGGAGACTTGATTTTTATATCCAAGGTTTTTGGAAAGTTTTGAAAGTGCTATAGGGATTTTAACTATTTCTAACTCCTTTTCAACATTAAATGCAGTTAAAACAGTTTTTTCAATTTGAGTAGTATCAGTTGACTGATTTAATGGTCGAATAATAGTTGTTTGAGTTTCAACAGCTTTGGTACGAGGTTCAATTGTTGGAGGTTCCTTAGGAGGTCTTCCAAGACCAAGTCTAGGCCTAAGATCATATCTTTTGTTTAGTTCTGCAATTAGGAATTCAGAGAAGGCATGGTATTTGGAAGCCTGTGAGGAGTCTTGATCTTGTTGAACCTGCTTTTGTTGTGAGAGAGGAATAATAGCAGTCTGACCAAAAGAGGTATCCATATTGTTAATATCTTCAGTGATAGTCATAGTATTGTCATCAGGTTGTTGATCATCTATTAGTAAAGGAGTTGGAACCTACTGATCATTACTAGGCCTTTGAAGAATTTGTAATGGTGGATTTCTTTTGTATTGACCTTGATTTTGATTTTGGGGTCGAGTGACCGTTTGTTGAACTATTCTAGGTTGAGTCTCAATCTTGGAAATTCTATTATATATATTTCTAAGAAGTGAAGTTATCTCATCTATTTTGGAATCTTCAGTTTTAGTCTTAGAGGAAGTAGAGGCATCTTGACTCGATTTAAGTTTTCTTTGGCCTTTTCCTCTTTAGCTTTTAAAGTGGCTAAGGTAGCCCTATTTGCTTCCACCTCTATAGCATTAGTTTGCATATCTTCAAGATTTCTTGAAGTTCTTTCTCTTAACATCACAACAAAATCATCTTCAAAAGCTTTTGAAAACCTAGACTGATCTGCTGCTACAGGTGGTTTGCGATCAGGGGGCATCTTATGATAAAGTTTGTTGAACCTTTTGATAAAATCAGAGATAGGTTCACCAAAGTTTCTTTTAAGTTCTTCAAACTCAATCAAAAATTAAAGAGCATCTTTCTTTACCCCCCATTGATTTTTGAATATATTTTTTATCTCTTCTCATATTCTAATGGAATTTGTAGGTAACTTCCTAAACCAAGTCCTCACATTTCCCTCAAGAGACTGAACAAACAACCTTGTGTAAACATTTTCTTGTTCTATGTTCATGTTATCTGCAAAGTCTAGAAATGCTTGAAGATGGTCCTCAACTGAGGGACCAGTTTCTCCATTATATCTAGGAAGGTGCTTTAAATATCCATTAGGGAAAGCATCAAGGACTAGAGGTAAAACTAAAGGTGCATATCTTTCTTGTACAATGGGTTGGGATGCCATAGTAGAAGATGATGTATGAGATGTTTGTGAAGACAATGATAGAGAAGAGGAAGATGGTGATAGTAGGGGTGAATTACTATGTGGTGGTGAAAAAGGAGGAGATAAAGAAGGTGGATACTGTCAGGCGGAAAGAGTCGATAGTGCGGACACAACCAACCTCCCTAGGAGCCTAAGACTCTCTAGTGACAAACAAGACAAACAAGAGCAATCCTTCTCTAAACATGCATTTACTATATAAGAAATCAAGTGTTTAGATCCTACCTGTAATCCAACGCTGTTGTAGCAGTCCAGCCTCGCTGATCCGGATGAGCTCCTCCTTCACTTCGAAACCTGCATTCACTAACAATCAAACGATTAAATAGCACTTGATAATCTCATAAAATAAAACATGTTTAACACATAGACCAAGGAGTACATGAAACAACTCATAAATAACAAGTTATTGAGAAGAATGGACTCATTTGCATTAATAGGAAACAAAAGGAACAATTACAACCTGAGCCTTGGTGTTGTGCAAGTCCCTCCCAGGGTCCATCAAGAGTTCTCCTTTACTTTGACAAAGCTCACCCACTTCCAAATAGAACAAGCAAAGATGGCAATCTCTCCTCACAAGCTTCTAAATGGGAGTCCTAATTCCAGCAGCATCTACCCTTAGAAATGTTTAGCTTCCAACCTCTCCTCCTTCTGGCCCAATGCCTGTATTTATAGTGCTCAAGAGGAAGTTAATCAGGTCCACCATCAATGGGATAATCCCCTCTTTGGATGGGATAGCTCCCTTATTGATGGGATAAGTTCCTCTTTGGTAGGGGTACATGAACCATCTGGAGGCGCTTCATACACGTCAAACATACTTCTAGAAGCCTCTAGAAATGACCACAAGTAACTTTTTTGGAGTAAAACTTGCGCCTTTTGACCTTTACAGGGGTACGCACCTGCCCCTTTACATACAGAGCGTACAAGTACGCAGTTTTTGTGAACATTAGGTGCGTACCCGCAGGTAAGGCCGAGAGAATCTGCGTACCCAGAGATAAACACATTTACAAAGAATTTCTCTCTTTTTGGAGTTTTGACATGGAGAGCAGAGGCATAAGACTTGCCCAGGAGGATAGCATGACTGTTGATAGAGCCATACCAACTGTCAATAGCCATGGTGACATTTTTTAGTGTAACAGATTGCCCCCTAAAGTGCGAAGCCTGTAATAGATTAGGGTTTTGTATTATCTAGGAAGGGTGAAGCGCTTTATCATTTCAAGGATTATCTCGTGGAGAGCCTGGTCAGAACCTGCAATTTTCAACACAAAATACATGTATAAGATTATATCATCGCTGAGGTAGGCATTCCCATACTCAGATCAAAACTTTAACTAACAGACTAACTACTCTGATACAGGAATGATCTTGCAGTACATCATAATCATGGACTTTTGTAGACACAGTATGGGCGCAGCCATCTGTTTATGATTAGTCTACTTAGATAATGAATACAAAACTCCTCGCAGCCTGGATGGTGGAAACTAGATCCAGGGTCTTCATTTCTACTTCCCGAATTGGTACGATTCTAACCATGCGAATAAATGAGTTGATGTCGAACATGGTAGAAACCACTTGATTACCAGTCGATGATGTAAACTGTTAACAAGTGTGAGAGAAACCACCAGTAATGTCAATGGTTCTCAAAGTACCCAGTACAATCCATGAGATGTGAATGAATGAGTTGATGTCGAACATTTCACGGAATCCTTCGATCGAAAGTCAATGATGTAAACTGACGTCAAAGGCGAGAAACCTGCCATTGATGCATGCAGACTTCAAGGTACTGACGATTTCTAAGTCATCTCTCTAGATAATGTGCTGATGTCGATAGAAAGTGACCCATTGCAGGCAAGCCCACAACACGAAATCATTGTTCAAGTTGAAGAAATGTTGCTGTAAGGACTGACTCAGGGATGGTCAAATGGATGACAAGTATTTTGCAGATGAAAGTTTTGCTTGCAGACCTCTTGAACACATAACGACACAACAGATGGCTTGGTGATGAATGACTCAAAGTTAATCCCCGGAACCCGACTGAAGGCTTTCAATGTGGTTTGATCAACTGTGAGGTAAAGGATTTCCCAACCCAGGTGAATGAAAAGTGTCGTGTTCAAGAGTGGTAATAAGGTTCTTCTAAGACAAAGGATAACAAATAGGCTCATTCTTCTCTCTTTTCCCCCACCATTTCTGGCAAGTACCTCTTTATTTTTTAACAAGCTTGAGGAGGATAACATATGCTCGATTATAAGCTCATCCTTCGGATGAGTCCAACCTAGTTTTGATTCGAACCCTAGGAAGGAGTGGTTCGTTCCTATTTGTAATTGAACAGGTCCTTTACTGTGAAATTTTAACGAGCTCAGTATAGGAAAAACTCGGCGTTTTTCAATTTTAGAGAGTCTGAAAAACTTAAGAAGACTCCAGGTTGAACTTTTTCGTAAATTTGTGTCCCCCAAGCCCGAAAAAGTATAAAATAATACCTGGGAGAACCGCTTGATCTTGCGACCAAGGAGTACTTTCATGATTAGTGTCTTTGACCTGAAAAGTAAAAAGCGATCAAGGACACGTCGTTTTATTTCCGTATCGAGTTTGAAATAACAAAAACCCGGCAATCTTTTCCTGATTTTACGGTCAGAAAAGAGCTATAAGGGGACCGTCTTTTAATTTTGTTTTAACGAGTGTAAAAGAAACGCTCGGCAATCTTTTCATGTTTTAGGAGTCAGAAAAGAGCTTAAAAGATGACTCTGACGTGAAAAATGATAATTTACCCTAAAGTCCCTTTGTCCTGAACAGAAACAACACATTACTCATACCTGTTTAGGATGGGCAAAAATACATCGAAAGTATCCTTTCATGGTGAAAAATAAACAAATTTAGCATTTATTTATCCAAAAAACCTATAAAAAGACTTTTTACCATGTCATTTTACCATTTTACTGTTGAGGTTGAGAAAAGGGCTTTTGACAAGAAAACTTCTTGTGGTCGTTGCGGAGAATCCGACCGTCAGAATCGAACGCCGTTTCACCAGGTATTCTACAACACCCCTCTCTTAATTTCCATCCGTTTAGAATCCATTTTTAAGCTTTTATTTGATTTTTTGGGGGTCTTGGGGTTTCAAGATGCGCACTTCGGGGTACGCAGGTCATGCACTGCTGACCTGCGTACCCCGATATTTTCCCAATGGAAAAATTACGGGGTGTATGCACCCGGCCTTAAGGGAAGCTGCGTCCAGGCACTCTGTTCCTAAAGGCCGGGGTGCGTATCCCGCAAAACGCAAATTGAAACCCTCATACCTCCAAAATAGACCAAAATTTTTAAATTTTATGGATCCTAACTGATGTTTTATGATGTGTAGGGAGCACATCATGCTTGATTGGCGCGAAAGAGAGCATGAGGACGTTGATTTAGCCGCAATCAATCATCAACCCTCCATTGATGCTTTGAAGGCATGCGGACTATACAAATACTGGGCCATAGCTGGCATGAGGGCACAGGTGCCATTCTTAGAGTGGCTGGTTGAAAGGTGGAACGTCCAGGAACAATGCTTTTACATCGGAGAGCACCAGCTCGAGATAGAGCCCTCTGATATATATTTTCTCACTGGTTTGCCCAACAGGGGCGAGCAACTTTCTCTATTCGGGACTAGGCCGGGTGGCCAATCCCTTGCTAGTCTCCGGCTAGAGTGGTGCAACAACCAAAACCATGAGAAGGGGATAGAAATCAAGTACATATCCCGACCTGAACTTATGGTGATAGCCTTTACTGTTACCAGAATTTGCGGCGCGGCCGCTTTGCACCAAGCCACCGGGTCCCAAATGCGGATGGCTATAGACTGCTTCCACGACACCATTTTCAACTGGTGCGATGATGTGTTGGCTAATTTGAAGGGCCAACTAACCAGGGCAAAGAGAGGACAACTGAAGACCTTTGGATATGGGCCTTTAGTCGTGAGCTTTGCCCTAGAGAGAGTTCCAATGCTGGTCCCCCAGCATCTTAAAGTTCCAGTTGGGGTGCCTCGGGAGCCTAAGTTGATGAGATGGGTTGCGGTAATGGCCCGGCATCCTGATGAGGGCGCAGCAGTTGTTCGATTTCCTGATGGTTACTTTCACTGGCTAGAGAGCCAGGTCTTTTCTATTCAGGACTTTCCTTATGCCGGAATGGATTTTCGGAATGATCTGGACATGGTTCTTCCACAGGGAGAACAGTGGGACGACAGAGGTATTTCATTTTTCACGAGTTTTCAAATTATGTATATATTTTTTTGTTTTTATATATCGCCTCAAAACTGACAGCACAAATTTTCAAAATGCAGATGTAGGTCCACAGCGTCCAGCCAACCTCCGGGCTTTTGAGAGGAGAGCACCAGCTGTACCAGCACCAGCCCCACAGGATGCGGCCGCAGAGACCTTAGCCGAGCTGGAACAGGATCTAGAGCGTCTGACGGCGGATATACCAGAGACCACCATAGATGACATTCCCATTCGACTTCAGCGCTATGTGGTCGCAGTCCCAAGACCTTTTAGGAGGTTCTTGTGTAGGGTAGCGCGGGCAGTGGTCTCGTATAGAGAGCACCACCAGTGATTGACTAGTCACTTTTGTAGACACATATGACATTTTGGCTTTTTGTACTTATCATTTTTGCCGATCATAAGGTGCTTTTCAACCTATGATCGAAGACGATGTATATTTTTGACACACTCCTATCTATATATATATATATATATCATTATTACCGGCTTATCTTGTTTAACATATGTGATGAAATGTTTTTAAATTTACTTGTATGATTATCGCAAATGTCTGTCTAACATTCGAGAAGCAATTGCATCTGCTAATGTATTTAAAGACCTTGGAATATGCTGATATTCAATGTAATCAAATTCACATTCCAAGAGACGCACTCTAAAAAACAACCTTAATAACATGGGATTTCTAATGGCATATACTCTATTAAGCTGTAATACAACGAGTTTAGAATCTAACCTCACTATCAAACGTCGAATTCCAAATGAAATAGATTCAGACAATAATTCAACCACTGCACTGTATTCTGCAATGTTGTTCGTCGTTTGACCGAGGCTCACCCCATGCATAGAAACTAACTCGTCAGAGGACAAATAGATAACCCAAGCTGCGGAAGATATATTCCGTGTACTACGACAAGCACCATCGGCAAATCCAATGTACGTTTGGAGAGGCGTCGACATCTGCAATATCAAGAGTAAAACCAAGATAAGCCAGAATAACGACGAAAAACACACTTTCTAAGCTAAGCACACTATCTAAACTAACAAACATACTAGCTAGAAAGAAAACCTAACCTAACTAAAATCTCCATACCTACCATTTAAGCATAATACCTCTTTAGGTAAAGTCCATTTCTGGGTTTACCCAAAGAGTCCCCATCAAAATTTACCAGCTCATAGGCCCCTTTTGCTAGCTTTCGCTTTACAATGTAGGGTCCATGCCACATAGGAACGAATTTTCCAGCACCTAGCTTATCGTTAGCTTGATCATATAATAGCACTAGGTCTCCCTCCGAAAAACTCCGAGGGTTCACATTTCTATCATACTGAGCTTTCATTCGCTTCGCGTGAGTCTCGATTGCCAATGCAGCGTCACGTCGAGTCTCATCTAATTGAGCTAAGTATAATAAACGTTTCTCCTCTTCGGAAGTAGCTGGGAGTAATTCGACAGCCATTTGAAGTGATGGGATTTCGCATTCAATGGGTAACACAGCTTCCAAGCCATAAACTAGCTGGAAAGGAGTGAACCCTATTGAAGTTTTCACTGAAGTTCGGTATGCCCATAGCGCTGAAAATAACATGTTGTGCCAATTCGACCGATGAATACCAATGATTCGTCGGATCATGATAACCAGAACTTTGTTGATAGACTCAACTAAACCGTTGGCTTGCGAATAATAAGGAGTAGAGCTATCGTGGCGCAAACCAAGCTGGCTTGTAAGCTCAGTCATCATGATGTTTCGAAAATGGCTCCCATGGTCAGTGATGATTGCTTGTGGGACACCAAACCTAGTTATAATGTGATTGAATACGAAAACTGCAGCTGTTTTGTCGCTTGCGTCGAATGTAGGCATCGCCTCGGCCCATTTAGTAAAATAATCAACCGCGAGGATGATATACGCATGCCCCCCGGCCGAGTGAGGGTTACAAGTAATAAAATCGATACCCCATTTGGCGAAAGGACCAACGGCAATTATAGGATGGAGAGGAGCAGGTGGTGCGCGCATCTTGCGATCAAAAACTTGACAGTTGTGGCACTTTCGGACCGCAATGATACAATCTTTAAACATGGACGGCCAGAAATAGCCAGCGCGCAACACCTTCTGAGCTGTGGCATACCCAGACATATGACCGCCACATGCTCCAGAGTGACAATCATTCAAAACCCTCTCAGCCTCTTCGTGAGTTAAACAACGTCGAAAAACTAAGTCTGCCCCCCGGCGATAAAGTGTATCTCCAATAATTTTGTATTGCTGGGATTGAAACCGAATTTTTCGACGTTCCGACTTTGAAGCTTCAGGCCGAAAGGTTTGGGTTTGGAGATAGATGATTATATCCCCGTACCACAGATCTAAAGTACTGATAAGAAACAAAGATTCGTCCGCAATGGACTCCTCTGCCACAGTTTCTGTGTCAGCACGCGGGAAATCACACATCAGTTCCGCAAAAACTAAGGATTTCTTAGACTTGGACTTCTCGAACTCCAAGTCGAACTCTTGCAGGATAACGATCCATTTAGAGTACTTGCCCCCTAGCAGTTGTTTTGTCAAAATATAAATCATAGTGTTGCAATCCGAAATAACTGTAGTTTTACGGAGAAGAATGTAGTGACGAAAACGCTGGACAGCTTGAACGGCTGCCAGGGCCAATTTCTCCACATGCAAATATTTTAGCTCAGTGGGGTTTAATGTCCTACTAAGATAATATATCACATGTTCCGCTCCGAATTCATCTTCTTGAACTAACACCATTCCAATAGTGGAATGCGAAGCTGCGAGGTATAAGAAGTAGTCCTGGTTGTAGTTGGGAGGATGCAACAACGGTGCATGGGTCAACGCATGCTTAAGTGCATCAAAAGATTGTTGGGCAATCTCATCCCAAAAGAATTGAGCGTTCTGTTTCAACAACCGTGTAAAACCTTTAGTGACCTCGGCGTAATTTGGAATGAATCGGCGTAAAAAGTTTGCTTTCCCTTGCAAACTTTGGAGTTGGCGCAAACTCGAAGGAGGAGGCAATTTGATGATAGCTTCGACCTTCGAGGGATCGACGCGAATGCCAGCTTTTGAAACAACAAATCCCAGCAATCGACCTGTTTTTATACAGAATACACACTTGTGGGGATTCAACCGAATACGATAATGCCTACACCTCATAAATATTGCTCGTAAGTGGACAAGGTGATCAGCTTGATGTAAAGAATGAGCAGGCAAATCATCGAGGTATGGTTGCACAATGTGCTTGATGTCATGAAATGCGTAAGACATCGCCCGTTGAAAAGTGGCTCCGACATTCTTAAGTCCGAAAGGTAATTTGCAGTAAGCAAATGTCCCCCATGGACAGATGAATGCCGTTTTTGGTTGATCGGCAGGTAGAATATTGATTTGATTATAGCCCGAAAAACCATCCATAAAGGAAAACATTTCACTTCCGGCACAATCATCAATTATTTGATCGATATAGGGCGTAGGATAGTTGTCTTTTGGACAAGCTCGATTTATATCCCTATAGTCGATACAGATTCTTATTGTTCCTTGTTTCTTGTTAACCGGAACAATATTCGATACCCAATCCGTTAACGGGATTGGATAAATGAAACCTGCTTTCAACAGCTTTTCGACTTCTGCTTTAATCGCAGCCGCTTTCCGAGGGTGAATCTGACGCAACCGTTGACGGACGGGTTTAGCGTCCGGGTAGGTCTTTATTTCATGAACAACAATGGCAAGATCGATTCCCGGCATTTCCTCGTAAGACCAGGCAAACACATCGCGGAATTCTTGGAATAGGGCCTTGTAAGTTTGGATTTCATCTTCTGTACATGAGGCACCTATATGAACGTTTTCCTCAATTCCGGGCTTCACTGAAATGTCAATGGGAATAGTGCGAGAAATATTCCCTAAATTCAGCTCTGAATCAGAATGTTTTGTTGGATTCTGAGCGTCTTTGACATATTCAGCGGTAAAGATAGATGAAAAATCATTTTCAAAGGCATCATCCTCAGGTAAAAACGAAGATCTATGATGGAGATCTTCCCATGGTAGATCGTCTACACTTAGGATTTCGCGAAGTTGTTCGTCAGATGACACGACTTCGGGAAACGCTATCCATTCTGAGGTTGATGTGAAAAGTGATTCTTCACTGACCACATTCATTTGGTCGATTTGGGTTGAACGCGAGTCGGTAAAAGACATGACGGCTTCATAAGCAATTTCATATGGACTCAAAGGCATAGCATCACCGAATGAGTCTATCTCAGATTCAGATGGGACAATCCAAGGATCGTCGTAAATAATAGTGTCTGATGTAATCATATGAATTGAAGCAAATGAAGGGTCTATGTTGATTGGAGGGAAAGGAAAAGTTCCCAGTAAACCGGAATCTTTAACTAAACCTACGCCAACGTCCCTATAAGGGATTTTCGTCTTACCGACATGCTGGATACTCTCTGAAGAGGCTGGGTCGGATGAAAAGTATGTCAGCTAATCAATGGTCACGATCTTACCGTTATGTGGAAACTTTATTACTCTGAAGACCGATGAAACGACCGCTGTCATAGCATATGACCAACTTCGACCCAAAAGAAGGTTGTAGTCTAGAGGGGCATCAACCACCTCCACATCCAGACTAATGGTTTTACCTTCTACCCCTATAGGCAATTCCTGTAGAATACCAAACGGACGGAACCCACGGCCATCAAAGGCCTTAAGGATGGTCGGGGATTGGTTCAGCAAAGGAGAACCAAGCGATCTCCAACATTGAATCGACATAATACACGTAGAAGCTCCCTCATCAATCACAGTCCGATGAATAGGCCTGTTTTTGACTATCACTGGAATTTGGAAAGCCATTTGATGGGGTAGACGCGGTGTACTATTTTCTAGATCGAAGATTATTAGATTCGGGTCCTGAACATCAACAGCTCCGATAGCCGACAAAAGTAATTTTCGTTGTGCTGGGCATGATTGCAGCACTTCTAAAGCCGACATTGCTGAGGGTGAAACAACTAAGTCCTCAACAATGTTGTAATTCTGGGCCGCTCTCGCATGTGGATTGAAAGCAGACCTTCGAAGTACACCCTTGGCGGGCGGTTTGATTACTAAGTCCGGGTTAGGTTTTTCGATCTGTAGTGGATCGGAACCAGGAGCTGAGGTTGATGGATTAGAGTGATAAGATTCTGCTTCCTTACCATCAACAGGATTCTTACTACCATAATCTTGTGACCGAGTCGCAATCCTCACATGAGACATCATCAAAATGGGTTCTTCACTGGCAGTCGAGGAAGAACCTATCATCTTACTCTCCTGCTTTGGAAATGGATCTTTTAACACAGTAGGAGTGGGAGAACCTTTGACTATTTTCACGACCTCGGCCCGATGAGGGCAATCTCTTGTAAAATGATCCTCTTCACAAATAAGACAAGGATATCGAGGTTTGCGCTTTTCGTCATTGGTTTCCGACTTTTCCATTTTCTCCTTCGGAGCCTTGTCTGCTTTAGCCTTCTTCTTTCCTTTCCTCTTTCCACCGTTTTTTGATTTGGCCGTAGATGACTCTACAGCGTGAATATCGGCGGAAAGTTCAGGAGAAGACTCTCCTGTCGGGGAATCAGGCAAGGTGATGATAGGAGTAGTAGAATTCTTGGAAGACTTCTTCTTGCTCTTTGTGTTCACCGTACCACTCATACCATCAGCAGCATGAGATCCCGAAGGAGCAGCAGCGATTTGATTCGATTTTGGAAGATCTGGGATCTTCTCGTGTAACGTACCTGACTGAGTATAAACTAAGTCAAGGTACTGCGCCTGAGCAATGACTTGCTCCTCAGTAACTACTCCAGCCTTAGCTACATCTTCAGTAATCTTCAGTAATAATGATTTAACAAACCATTCAGCTAAGATTTGGTCCGAAATAAAAACTTTCACTAACCTCCTTCGACGTCTCCACTCATGAATGTGATCAGAAATATACGTGGACGTCGATTGTTTTAGTGAAGTTAATAACTCCGTGCCGTTATCGTATCTGACTGGCAACTGAAAGTGAGTTAAGAACGAGGTAGCTAACTGGCTGAAATTGTAAAAAGAGGCCCGTGGTAACTCAATGTACCACTTGGCCGCGAGACCAATGAGTGTACGCTGGAAAAGACGTAAGCGGATCGAATCATCCGAGATAGAATTTGAAGCACACCAAAGGTGGTAAGTCATCACATGATTGGACGTATCCTCTCCAGACTTACCTTCGAACTTGGGTATATCACTGGGAAACTTATTTGGCATTGGCGGCCAGAACGGAAGATATTGAATTGGATCGTTTGTTAGGCGCGTCAAGTCTGGTAAATCCAAAGTTGCGATAAACGGTAATTGCCGGTTAGGATCTCTAAAACTCTGGGTCACAAGACCAGTCCCAGGAGGAGGATATCCAGGATAACTAGGAACAGGAATCACATTAGGGATATTATATCCTCCTGGAAAACCAGGATTAACCGGACCGTACTGGGGTTGTTGAGGTTGTTGATAAGTGTACCCAGGATACGGTTGATACTGGTAAACCGGCTGCTGGACAGCTTGCCCATATTGGTACTGTCCCTGGTACGGTTGATGAACAAATTGAGGTTGAGTAGTGACAACCGTACTTATACCAGGCTGACCTGTAGGCATCTGGACCGTGGTTTGAATCGTAGATCCAGACAATGGTAAAGATGTCTGAGGAGTGGTTGCAGAGACAGTAGAAACCGGAGCTGTCGATACTCCAGAAGTAAGTGCGGCAGATGTTGCGGTAGTTGCAGCAGCCGTTTGAGATGGAGTACTAGGTGCAATTGGCAGCTGAGTAACTACCGAAGTTACAGAAGTTTGAACATTTGATTGGACAGGTTGCGGTTGCTGGGGTGGACCAGAAACTACGGGTTGTCCAGCTTGAGGTACCAACTGTATACTTGGCTGCAACACCTGTTGACCCTGTGATGGATCCCACACCATCATTCCGGGGAATTGACCCGTAACAGGTTGAGAATACTGAGATCCATAACCGGATTGAGGATAGGATTGATAATTGAAAGGTACAGTTCCCATACCTTGAACATATGACTGACCTTGAGGTGGTTGATAACCTTGAGGTTGATACCCTTGGGGTTGATATCCTTGAGGTAAATATTGATACTGAGGTTGACCTTGGGGTACATATTGAGGCTGGGGTTGACCTTGAGGCATATATTGCACCATAGGTACATACTGCCCTTGAGGCTACCCCCTAGACACAATTTGTGTACCTTGAGGTTGACCCCCAGGGGTTAATTGGGGCTGCCCCCCAGGCGGTAATTGACCACCTTGAGGTTGAGAAACGGGAACTGAACCTGACATCATGTAAATGTCTCCTACACCCAATGGTTTATTACCATTGTTTCCATCTAATAACCCTTGATCGACGGGTTGAGGAGATGCCCCCGCAAAAATACCAGAAAGTGACTGATACCCAGTGGGAACAGAAGGACCACCGTGTAAGAAAGATTCAGGAGTTTGAGTAAACACAGATGACTGACCAGACATATTTACAGGAGTATAAATACCTCCGGGTGGAAAAGGAGTACGAGGTGTAGAAAAACCTATCCCTGAGTTGTCTAAATAATTGGTTAACGAAAGGTACCAAGTAGTACTTCTAGGAGGACTGTAAAAGATAGATTCACGCTCCCTGAGCTCAATAGTAAGTTGATCTTCAAGGTTAAAGACGCCTATTTCTTCCTCTGGAGCAAGTTCTTCAATAGCAATCAAACCAGTAGGAAGATTTTCGGTGATAACTCATTCTACTCTTGGTGAATCTGGAACACTAGAAGTCGGAGTAACAGGTTCAAATATTTCAGGTTCTTCGCCTATATCACTAGTAGACGAAAAACTACCAGCAAGCTCAGAAACTGTAACAGCTTCGGGATTATAACCTGTCTCTAGACTTTGGTAATCTGGATGGACCACCAAGGAAGATTCTCCTTCTTCAGGTGAACCTACTCTACTGCCACTAGGAGGAGTTACAAGGACCTTCAATCCTTCGTACTGACCCGGGACGTCTTCAGGAGATCCACCCCGTGATCTACGGAGTTTCCTCAACAAATCTGTTCCGGTAACAATCTCAGGTGACTTGCCCCGAAGTCTACGGGACTGTCTCGGTAATTCCGCCACAGCTAAAAACTTTTAACTACTACACATGAAAACAAAGTAAAATCTCAAATCAAACCACCTAAAGTCACTAAAGAACCAAACAAATTTGAATCACACGCCTGAAGAATCTAGGGCGTCAAACCAAGCACAACAGTAGCCTTCCAGACCGAAAACGCTAGTTGGAGATGAAACCCAACATCGCCGGATTCAGTACAGAAGTGGCGGGTGGAACAGTTACCCCGACAACCTGCTTAATGAATAGACTGGCACAAGTTCCTCCACTTTAACCGTCTCGAGTGAAGTGAACCCCCCGGAAAATCCAAGTGAGTCTAGCCGACGTCTGCTCCAGGTACAGTGGGATCTTCCCTCCACCGTCACCTCGGTAGAATCCTAAAGATAATGGTCACTAAGGTTACCAACCGCAACAAATGCACTTGGGGGAACAGTCTACACTCCGACAGCACGCAAGGGCAGAGTATCAAGCTCAATCCCCTTGCCGGTTCCTTGACAATAATCCAAGGTTTACCGACAAGTGACCCCTGGCTCCTCGACAATGGTTAATCCGAGGTTTACCGTTTGTAATACGTGCGTGTCTGGCGTCGTTCCCAACGAGGGAGGATTGATCCCCTCACTAGTTCGGACACAAGCTCGTGCTTCTCCTTTAAGAGGAGCTTTCCCAGAGTACAAATGAGACAATTGGATTTATTCTATCACAAGATAAGCTACTTGTTTGGTTTTGTTGTCTTGGAGAGTTAATTACTCTCCTACTCCAAGACACTAGCCTGATCTAAATTGGTGTTTCATAGCCCTAGTAAATAAAAGTTACTACGTTGATTTTACTTTAAGCGTTAATTTTATGGTTTTTCTTAAAGACAAAAGGTAGCGGAAATGAAACCAATGGTGTGTAGACTCGACTCAAACCACTACAAAGATGCACCTAAGATGATTTACGCTACTTTTCTCTTTCAATGAAACTCCTAACTAAGAGAGTTGGAAGATGCAAATTTTATAGAAAACAACTTTCTTAGTAAAGACAATCAAAGAAACAATTCTCTTTATCTTTCCAAGCATACAAACATGACCACTCCTTACGTGCACGAAAAATTCTTTTTCTTTCAAAATCCCTCAAAGCTACTTGAAACAAAACTTTTCAAAGGAGATGTTTTTGTATTTTCTCTTATTTAATAAAGCATATAAATCTATTTTTACGAAAATCAATCTTCAAAATCTATAAAATCTATGAAAAATTGACTCATAAGCAAATCAAAAAGAAATTTACTCTAAAGCAAACCTAACGAGGCAAAATCCTACAAGGATGATTCTAGGTTGTTTTACTTGACCACAATCAAGCCAAGGACCAGCTAATGCAGAATCAAAAGACCAGTCAAAACAAAACTCAAATCTTTTTGTTCTTTTTGTAAAATGGAATTCAAAACTCAATCAACAAGTACTTCGAAATTTGCCAAAGAGACAACTCAAAGGTAGGTTGCTCTCACAGGTAGACTTTATGACAGGTCCGACTCCTAAGAAAGTTGACAAAACCAGAGAGATATAAGGCTTGACAACTTCTACCGCCAAAGTCACTACAGGACCTATTCAAAAATCAAACCCTAGGGCTTAAACTTCTATGAAATCCACTAAAACACTCAATGCTATCGAAACAAGTTCAGGTGAAGATCTTTGACAAGAGACTAATGGATCTGGGCAGTAAAAACTAAGAAAAAGCAAAATCTAAGAGGAAAAATGTAAAAAATGGAAATTTCTTAATTTTTAGCAGGGTACGCAGGCAACCTGTTAAGACAGGTGCGGGCCCGCTCTGTGCACACAGGAACAATGCGTACAGGTACACACTGTGCAATACTCAGAGGGTGCGTACTACTGAAAAAACCAAGAAAAACTAAATTCAATCTAACCCTAAGCTAACCCACCCAAATACAAAGTCACAGAGCCAAAAACCAGAAAATAAATGACTTTTCTCAGATCAAAGTTGCATACAAAGGAAAAAACTTTCTCATCAATGGAGTCCCCAGTGGAGTCGCCATTTTGTCAGGCAGAAAGAGTCGATAGTGCGGACACAACCAACCTCCCTAGGAGCCTAAGACTCTCTAGTGACAAACAAGAGCAATCCTTCTCTAAACATGCATTTACTATATAAGAAATCAAGTGTTTAGATCCTACCTGTAATCCAACGTTGTTGTAGCAGTCCAGCCTCGCTGATCCGGATGAGCTCCTCCTTCACTTCGAAACTTGCATTCACTAACAATCAAATGATTAAATAGCACTTGATAATCTCATAAAATAAAACATGTTTAACACATAGACCAAGGAGTACATGAAACAACTCATAAATAACAAGTTATTGAGAAGAATGGACTCATTTGCATTAATAGGAAACAAAAGGAACAATTACAACCTGAGCCTTGGTGTTGTGCAAGTCCCTCCCAGGGTCCATCAAGAGTTCTCCTTTACTTTGACAAAGCTCACCCACTTCCAAATAGAACAAGCAAAGATGGCAATCTCTCCTCACAAGCTTCTAAATGGGAGTCCTAATTCCAGTAGCATCTACCCTTAGAAATGTTTAGCTTCCAACCTCTCCTCCTTCTGGCCCAATACCTGTATTTATAGTGCTCAAGAGGAAGTTAATCAGGTCCACCATCAATGGGATAATCCCCTCTTTGGATGGGATAGCTCCCTTATTGATGGGATAAGTTCCTCTTTGGTAGGGGTACATGAACCATCTGGAGGCGCTTCATACACGTCAAACATACTTCTAGAAGCCTCTGGAAATGACCACAAGTAACTTTTTTGGAGTAAAAATTGCGCCTTTTGACCTTTACAGGGGTACGCACCTACCCCTTTACATACAGAGCGTACAAGTACGCAGTTTTTGTGAACATTAGGTGCGTACCCGCAGGTAAGGCCGAGAGAATCTGCGTACCCAGAGATAAACACATTTACAAAGACTTTCTCTCTTTTTGGAGTTTTGACATGGAGAGCAGAGGCATAAGACTTGCCCAGGAGGATAGCATGACTGTTGATAGAGCCATACCAACTGTCAATAGCCATGGTGACATTTTTTAGTGTAACAGATACTTCCTGAATGATTTTAAAGGATTCTTAATAACCAACTTGTGGACTTGAGAATGAATATCCTCTTCAGTTTCAAAGAGTGGATTTGAATATATAGCAAAGGTCCCTTCAAGTCGTTTAGAAGTAGAATATTCAGGTTGTTCAGAAGTAGAATGAAATTAGTAAGTAGTGGGGAATATAATGTCTGTAGGTTTGTATTTAGGTAAATGAACACCTAGGTCAGACTCAAATTTAGGTGATCCCAGTGGAAGTGGGGGTTCTGGATGAGATTCAAGTGAATGAATAAGGAAAGTTGATTTGAAATCAACTCCCCTATCCAAGAGTTTAGCAACCCTTGGTGATAAGTGATTGTACTCTGGATTGGATGGAATGTTACTATAGGGATCAAATTTTAATATATCTTCAGTTTGCAAGGCTGAAGTAGAAGAAGATTGTTGATGTCTTCTTCTAAAACTGGCCTTTCTCACAAGTCTTTCTGATCTGACAGAGGACTAACTATGTCAGATTCAAAATGGGATCTAGTGTGCTTAAAAGGTGCCAATTTGGTACAGTGGAGTCGCTAGGTAAAGGATTTTGACCTATCTAGACCTTTAGTCACCTTAAAGGAATAGGAATTATATCATTGACCTCGGAAAACTTCAAAAAATTTGAGTCCCCAGCAACACCGCCAAATTGATGTTGTATCTCTGGGATGATAATGGTTAGCTATCATGCCAAGGCATCTAAGAAATTTGTTTTGGGGGATTTTGTTTTAATTTTGGAGGGCCACTGTATGAAACAGATTTAAAACAATTATACCTAACCTTTTGATTAGTATTAATATTTAAATAGATGGTTGATATTAAAATCCACACAGTGATATACCTTGTTTAGTGATGAGCAGAAACTGAAAGATGATATGACTATTACAATTTTCAAAGAGAAAATTAAATAATCATAAGAAAACCTTCAAACAATGTTCAGAAAGTTTAATACAATATGCCTAAGATTACAAAAGATGTTGATGATTTTATGATTTAGAGGGAATTAATTAAACAAACAGTTTATATAATTCATTCTCTTGAAAGGTGATCACTTTAGAAGCTTATAGGAGTAAATTGAAACACAATTATTGCTACCTGTTTATCTTTGTAAAACTAAAGAATATGAAGAAATAACACAGTAAATAAAAACTGGAAGACTTATAGGGAACACAAGACTGTATGGATAAAAACTCATAATCCTTTGCTTTTGTATCAATGATTCAGAAAAAGTGAAGTACATTTAATGCTTACAAATGCTTCTTACAAGGGTGCAACCCTAAATAACTCATGGAAGGGAGTTATTTATACAATCTTAGAGCTAGGAAAACATCTTAAATAAATTTACAAAAATAGATGAATACAAGATCAGGAATATAAACTGATAGTTGATCTGTCACTATTTTGGTGTTGAGTTGTTGATGACTGTTCCTGGAAAAACTGAAAACGGTTGAACTATTGATGACCTATTCCTCGAAACACTGAAAACTGTTGAATTGTTGATGACCTGTTCTTGGAAACACTGAATGTTATTTGATCCTCTTTCCATTCAAGTAAATCAGTTAATTGTTCCCAACGTTTCTTATTTCTTATCTTGGATAGATAACTTAGTTAATCTTCATAAACTTCATCCATTTCTATATACTTAGTAAAAGTAGGTTTTAGTGGAAATACATGTTTGATTTCATTTAGGATTAAAAAGGTATCTCAGACTGCATTCAACACAACCCTTGGTGTTGTCGCACCTCTTATGTTTGAAACAGAAGCTGCATTACCTCTGTAAGCTTTCAAACATAATCTTCAATGGGCATTAATTTGTCGTTTATCACAAGTGTAGAGGGAAAACCCTTGCTGGTCAAGGGTTCTAACCTATTGAAAAATCTTTGAACTATGACATTAATGCTGTTGCATTTTTCCTCCAACTAAAGAATGAGGTTTTCCTTTGTAATGATCTTCTTTACCTCCAATATGGTTGTTGTCCTGTCATTTATACCTAATTCTTCAAGCTCATAGCTGTCTTTAGAATTTAAAAACTTGATTACCTCAGTGGCAACTTCTGGCATGTCCTCAATTTCCTTGGAAATAGTTTCAATGGCTTCCTCAGCTTTCTCCAACAAGTCTTTTTTATAAAAGATTATCTTGATATAGGGTCAGATATCCTTGAATAATTCAGTAATCTCTTCCCATAAAATCTCCTTTGTCAAACCTAGTTTATTTCTAAGGTAAGATTCTTTCATTTATTTATACAAAACTTCAATTTCAATTTTTTTCCTCTGTAACTTGGCTGCATGTGAACTATCTACAACTGCTTTCATATGTTTTAATTCCTTCAGTTCATCCTGCAACTTCTTAATTTCAACTATCTGAATGGACAAGTTCTGAACAGCTTCTGCAAGTTTCTCAACTCCTTCTGTTGTACCTGTAGTTGGTGTTGTGCTTCAAGTAGAAACTTTGGTTATAGAGACAGTTGAAAGAGGAACTACATCCATTGGAATTTTAGCCCTTTTCACAGCTTCCTCTTTCTCTTTGACCAATTTTTCCATTTTCTCTTCTGTTTGTTTTATTTGCAGATTTTGTTCCATGATGAGCTTCATCATGTCAGATTTCTGAGTCTCGTTTTCTTCAAACTCCTTGGTAATTGGGTCCTCAAAAGCTAGTAGTTTGAACTGCTTCCTTAACGCTAAGAGCTCAACATTTTTCTTCCTGACAAGTTATTCTGCAACATTTATATTTGAGGGATCATATCCCATCTTGAGCACCATATCTTCCAAAGATTTGATCTTGGTGTCTTTTGCCAGTGAGGAAACTTTTTCTAAATTGAGTTGCGATTGTGTATTGACCAATGTGACCTGCAACTTTGACAAACTCATGGGAGTGTGAGTTAAAGTGGAAGAAATCATTTAGCCTGTATTTTGTGCATCTCAATTTGGTCAATTGGATGCACATATTTTACATTAAACTCAAAGGAGGATTGCTTCTGATAATGTGCAAGAGTCCTAGGCTATGGAATTTGAGCTTGTAAGAAAGCCATCTACATCTTACCCTTTTCTGAGTCAAAGAATAAAAGAATTCTAGCCTGAGAACTGGAAGAGTGTTTCTAGAATTGAGTATAAGTGTTCAACTTCAATTCCTCATTCTTCTTCTTAATTTCACTGAAGACATGAAAGATATCATCTTCTTTGTCCTTTTGACTGGTTCCACTGGTCTGAATCACCTATTCTTCCTAAGAAGTAGTGGATGAGTGGGGGACTGTGTAGACTGTCCACCAGACCATGTAGAAAGAAAATTCTCTCCAACTCCATCAAATGTTTTTTTCTGTGGCTCTTTTGTTGCACTAACCTTCACTAAGATCCTGGGTCTCTTCTTTCTATGTACAATTCTAAAGCCCTGGCTTGAGGCTTCAGTTGTAGGGGATGATTGTTCTTGCCTTCTTCGCTTAGCTATATTTTCCTGTGCAAGTGGAGTTTGTACATTTGAAGTAGAGACTACCTGTTATTCAACTTCTTGAAGGGTGTTCTCCTTCCATTCTAACTAATTTTTGTACAACTTTATTTCAGGCCTAGCTCTGTGGTGGTATGCAGTAAATTTATTTTCAACCTTGAGTTTTAAAATTACTCCCATTTGATCATAAGACCAAGTGAAGCTAAGACCAAACTCCATTTCCTTGAATAACCTGTTTGCTTCTTCTCCCACTGCTCTAGTGTTGCAGATGAAAGGACCAACTTGAGCCTTTAGCTTGAATTGTGATTTCTTATTTGCAGCTACAAAATGTACTTCATCTGCATTTAACCTCTACCTAATATATTCCAATGCAAAAATTCTGATAGGGAGGTACTTAGGAAGTTTCAGGGTCAAAGCTCACAACCATAGACTTTGATTTCTGTATAGTTTTCATAAAGATACCAATCTCTTGTGGTGGCTTGATCAACCAGCTGTAATACTTTCACAATCTCATCATTGATTCTTGGTACTGGAGTGTTGCTCATAAGATTAATAGTTGGATGAAAAAATAATTCTAGGAACTATTTATATGTAAATTCTTCCTTCTCCTTCATTCCCATAGAATTCCAAAATAAAATTGATTATTGGTTGCCTTCTTCATGTAGCTTCTATAAGGTCAATGGAAACTTGTCTCCCAGAAAATATATAAAAAGATATACAAGTATTGAAGCATACTTGAATACTTCTTTAGTATTAAACTGGACAAATTGTTCATGGATGGCTTCAGCTAGAAATTGGCTAAAGTTATAGATAACAATAGGTTTGGAATCAGCAGAAAAGATAGACAAGAAACCTAGGATGGCGTAATTTAGATATTGATCAAAATTGTAACCAAGCAAATAAGAAATAATAGTGGTAATTTTCTTGGTTTTCTCTGGTAACATGGATGAATCATAGGGAGGGTTTCTTTTAGGCAGAGGGCTATCTACAACTAGGAAAAGTTCAAGAGTTTGAGACCTTTTAGTGAAATATAGCTTTTGATAGGCTTCTATCAGGCTTTCATGAGAAAAAGGATGGGTTGGTGCAATAGTTGGGGCCTGCAACATCCATTCAATAGATTGAGCATTGATGAAATAGAGGATTTCTCCTATAGGTGAAATGATATCTCTTTGATTGGGATCATAGGATTCACGGCATTTCCTAACAAATTCAGGTGCTCTGTGTATCTGTGGGAAGATGTAGTGAGGAAGGTGGGAGTCCCAAAGCCCTATTTCATATGTCTAATCAACTAGATGGTCCTCCATCCAGTAGTAGATTTCATATAAATCAAATTGAGAAGAAGACTCAATGGTTTTATAGTCTCTATTGACCAGGGGAGTATGATGGAAGCCAACTTGTGGATGAATGAGGGGACTTCGGATTTCTATAATTTCCTTTCACTTAGGAGGCATTTTGTTAGGTGAATTGCAGGCTAAACTAGACGAAAATAGGAAGAATTGGTCTGAAACACAATAATAACAAAAAAATAGTATAACTGAAAATGGATTAGGTAGACCTGGATGTCGGCTTGGTTCTGGACATAATTGAAAATTTGATTGAATGATAAATCTGTCATTTAGAATGCAAGTACGAAATCTACAATGGTGAATTGAGTTTTAGAAATGCATTGTGTAACGGTTTTTTTGAAGGAACGGGGCTTATAATGAATAAAATGGAGCAGGTTTGTTTGATGAATGGCTAAATCCTCATTAATTATCCAATGCAACTATTAAAACAGGTCTATGGAGTATAAATTCACGATAGTGGTGAATTAATTGAATAATGGATAGGTGGCAGCTGATTGGATAGAGGAAGTAACTCGGAGTGGACGTGGATGATGACGTAGGAGCGATGGTGAATGGTGGAATGAAAACCGCATTGGGGAGAAAGTTAGGGCGGTAATTTGTTTCGGTATTTTAAGTCCCAAAAGACTAGGATAGAGGAAAAGTAGTTTTGGAGGGCGGTTTCCAAAACTACCCAGTTCGGACGCCCACCCCACCCCCCAGCCAATAATGTTTAGATGGAAAATGAGGGCCGAAAAACGATGTAGGTCATCAGATCTGGGAAAGTGTGCGGGATGAAAATAAATGAATGATATTTAACAACGTGAGGCAGAAGTGATGGTGAGGCCAAGAGTTCTATCAAATTTGACATGTATGGGGTATTTGCGAATAAATAGATGAAGTTTAGATATTTAGAAAATAACATTGATACTTAGAATTTATGGTTAATAAAACCCATCACCATATACACATATTTCCAATGTTATATCTTAGGATAAAAGTCCTTTCATGCTCCAATTGTATTTCATTTTTCTACCTACTCTTAACTCCTAACATTTTTTCAATATTAGTTACCCGAGTGCACTTAGACTAGCAACTCAACATTTTGCTTTTAATGACTAATCTACTTCTATCCCTTATTGCTTCCGCTAGCTCAAATTAAACTGTTGAGCCAATTTTATTTGTTACCTATTGACAATCAATTTAAATCAAATCCAATCATGATTAAGCTGTACACTTGGATTCTACGGACTAGTGTGGAAATTTAAACAATCTTCACACAACTTTTTATTTGCAAAAATAAACTTTGACTGAGAGTAGTGGCATTTGGATTTGCAAAACTTTCAGAATTTATTATTTTTTCTTTTCTCTATAATCTAACATTTTTTTTTTCCTTCCTTTTTTAGGGCATCTATTCTAACATTTTATTTGATATGGACTTATTCATCAAAATATCCCTAACATTTTTTATTCAATATTCTTTTTGTCCATATCCTAGCTTAACATTTTGTGGAATGATTTTCATTTTTTGACTTATTGATGCTAACTTACCAAAACCAAAAAATGCTACAACATCAACATACTACTTCTTGTCGTAAACCTGTCGAAAGGGGGATTGCCTAGTCAATTTCTTATAGGTAGTCCTATACACCCATAGAACTGCTGGTATGCATGCATCCAAATTAGTACTATTAACATTCCGGAACATTTTGAGGGCATTCTCCAATATCTTGTTGAAAGCTTTGACAATGCCATTCACCTGGGGGTGATATGGAGTACTCTTTTGATGGCACATCTGGAACTCTTCTGTTAAAGCTATGATTGTATCATGCAGGAAGTGTCATCCTCTGTCACTCATTAGAATCTTTGATCATCCAAACCTTGATAGAATAAACTTGAATATGAACTTTGCAGCAGTGACCATGTTGCAATCCTTCACAGGTTGTGTCTTAGCCCACCTAGTTAAGTACTTTGTCACAGTGATAATATAGCACGATCCCGTCTTATTTCCCAATGGCTAAATAGGTGCAAAAAATTAAATTTCCCATTTATGAAATTCTTGTGACGTGACCTGTGGATTTAATGGTAGTTCATCCCTTCACGATGGTCTCCCAGTCCTTTGACATACATCGCACGTACTACAGTATTCCTTGGAATATGTATGTATCGTTGGCCACCATAATCTAACTCGTAGGCTCTTCTGCACAATTGACCGGCCTGCATAGTGTCCTCCAATGACACCACCATGTGCTTCAGTTATAATACTCTATCTTTCATATTCAGACACATATCAGTGTAGAACTTCATCCGACCCCGTGTTATATAATTTTCTTGTGATCACAGAAAAATCGACATCCCTGACAACTAGTTCCTTCTTTTGTTGTGTCGTATAACCTTCAAGATCTACGCCATTAGATAAGAACTGAATAATGTCTGCAAAATGGTCATCTGCAACCCTGACAGCAAAGAGCTATGCATCAGGTAATCCTTCCTCAATATTTGTAGGCTCTTTGCCATTTTCGATCCAAGAAAGGTGGTCCGGTCTAGAATTCAATCTCCTGGGCTTCACTGTTACCTCAAAATCATATTCTTGGAAAAGGAGCAACCATATACAAATTCCCCCCCCCCCCCCCACAATGCAGGCTTATTGACTAGGTACTTCAAAGCAGAATGGTGTGTGTACATATTAAAGTGTGCAACTATTATATAATGCCTGAAATTCTGTAGTGCATCAACCATGGCCAAACCTTTGCACTCTATGGTTGAGTAGTTCCTTTCGGCCTTATATAGTTTGTGACTGGTGAAGACCATCATGGGATCAATATCTCTTGCCCCTGGTTATGTTAAGACGGGTCCCAACACTATATAAGATGCATCCACATGTACATGAAATTCCTTCTTCCAATCCAGGAATACTAGGATTGGAACTGTAACCAACTTCTCTGTCAGATTATCCAAGATCTTCTGACAATCAACATCCTAGAAAAATGTAACATCCTTCTTTAAAAGCTTCTCCATGGGCATAGTGATCTACGCTTATGCCTTAATCAACTGCCTATAGTATCCAGTATGACCCAATCGCGTGCGTGGCTGCTTTATGTTCCTAAGGGGCTCCAGATTGATAATTACGGTGATCATAGCAGGGACTACTATCAATCCTTGTTTACAGACAACATGGCCTAACAATATTCCACAAGGTTCACAAAAAATGCATTTCTTCAAGTTCAGAGAGATTTGATACTTCCTACAGGTATCCAACATCAGGTGCAGACTAGAGACATGCTTCTTGACCAACCCAAACACTGTCCAATCATAGAATTAGACTTCAAAAAACTTTATTACCTCAATGGAAACTTCTGGCATGTCCTCAATTTCCTTGGAGATAGTTTCAATGGCTTCCTGCACTTTCTCCAACAAGTCTTTTTGATCAAATATTATCTTGATAAAGGGCTAGATATCCTTGATTGATTCAGTAATCTCTTCCCATAAAATCTCCTTTGCCAAACCCAATTTATTTCCAAGGTAAGATTCTTTGGTTTCTTTCTACAAAACTTCAATTTGACTTTTTTTCCTCTGCAACTCAGCTTCATGTGAACTGTCTGCAACTGCTTTCATATGTTTTAATTCCTTCAATTCATCCTGCAACTTCTTAATTTCAATTGTCTAACTGGATAGGTTCTGAACAGCTTCTGCAAGTTTTTCAGCTCCTTCTGTTGTACCTGTAGTTGGTGTTGTTCCTGAGGTAGAAGCTTTGGTTATAAAGACTGCTGAAAGAGGAACTACATCCATTGGAATTTGAGCCCTTTTCACAACTTCCTCTTTCTCTTTGACCAATTTTTCCATTTGCTCTTCCATCTGTTTTATTTGTAGATTTTGTTCCATGATGATCTTCATCATGTCAAATTTTTGAGTCTCGGTTTCTTCAATCTCCTTGGTCATTGGGTCCTCGGAAGCTGGCAGTTTGAGCTGCTTCCTTAATGCTGAGAGCTTAGCATTTTTCTTCCTGACAAGTTCTTCTACAAAATTTATATTTGAAGGATCATATCCCATCTTGAGCACCAGATCTTCCAAAGATTTGATCTTGGTGTCTTTTTCCAGTGAGGAAACATTTTCCAATTTGAGCTACGACTATGTATTGGCCAAAGTGACCTGCAACTTTGACAAACTCATGGAAGTGCCAGTTAAAGGGGAAGAAATCATCTGGCCAGTCTCTTTGTGCATCTCAATTTGGTCAATTGGATGCACATCTTTTACATTAAACTCAAGGGAGCATTGATTTAGATAATGTGTAGAAGTCCTGGGCTGTGGAATTTGAGCTTGTAAGAAAGCCATCTGCATCTTACCTTTTCAGACTCAAAGACTGAAAGAAGTATAGCCTGATAACTAGAAGAGTGTTTCCAAAATTGAGTATAAGTGTTCAACTTCAATTCCTCATTCTTCTTCTTAATTTCTCTGAAGACATGAAAGATATCATCTTCTTTCTCCTTCTGACTGGTTCCACTGGTCTGAATCACCTGTTGTTCCTGAGAAGTAGTGGAATGAGTGGGGGACTATGTAGACTTTCCTCCAGGCTGTGTAAAAGGAAAAGTATCTCCAATTCCATCAAATTTTGTTTTCTATGGCTCATTTTTTGCACTAACCCTCACTGTGATCCTAGGTCTCTTCTTTCTATGTACAATTCTAAAGCCTTAGCTTGATACTTCAGTTGTAAGGGATGAATTTTCTCCCCTTCCTCGCTTAGATGTCTTTTCCCATGCAAGTGGAGTTTGTACATTTGAAGTAGAGACTACATGTTCTTTAGCTTCTTGAAGGGTGTTCTCTTTCCATTCTAATTTATTTTTGTACTGCTCTATTTCAGGCCTGGCTATGTGGCAGTATGCAGTAAATTTATTTTCAGCCCTGAGTTTTGAAATTACTCCCATTGGGTCATAAGAACTAGTGAAGTTGAGACCAAAATTCATTTCCTTCAATAACCTATCTTCTTCTTCTATTTCTGCTCTACTGTTGCAGATGAAAGGACGAACCTGAGCCTTTAGCTTGAATTGTGATTTCTTCTTTACAGCTACAAAATGTACATCATCTGCATTTAACCTATGCCTAATATATTCCAGTGCAAAAATTCTGATAGGTAGGTACTTACGAAGTTTGTAAGGTGGAAGCTCACAGACATAGACTCTGATTTTTGTATAGTTTTGGTAAAGATACCAATCTCGTGTGGTGGCTTGATCAACTAGCTGCAATACTTTCACAATCTCATCACTGATTCTTGGTACTGGAGTGTTTCTCATAAGATTAATAGCTGGATGAAGAAACAATTATATGAACTGTTTATATGTAAATTCTTCCTTCTCCTTCATTCCCATAGAAGTCCAAAATATCATTGATTGTTGGTTGCCTTCTTCATCTAGCTTCTGTAAGGTGAATGGAAACTTGTCTCCCTGAAAATATATAAGATATACAAGTACTGAAGCATACTTGAAGACTTCTTCAGTATTAAACTAGACAAATTGTTCATGGATGGCTTTAGCTAGAAATTGGCTAAAGTTATAGAGAACAATAGGTTTGGAATCAGCAGAAAAGATAGACAAGAAACCTAGGATGGCTTCACTTACATATTGATTAGAATTGTAACCAAGAAAATAAGAAAGAATAGTGGTAATTTTCTTGTTTCTATCTGGGAACATGGATGAATCATAGGGAGGGTTTCTTTTAGGCAGAGGGCTATCTATAGCTAGGAAAAGTTCAAGAGTTTGAGACCTTTTACTGAAATCTAGATTTTGATAGGCTTCTATCAGGATTTCATGAGAAAAAGGATGGGTTGGTGCAATAGTTGGGACATGCAACATATGTCCAATAGACTAAGAATTGATGAAACAGGGGATTTCTCTTGTAGGTGAAATGATAGCTCTTTGACTGGGATCATAGGATTCATGGCATTTCCTAACAAATTTAGGGACTCGTGTACCTATGGGAAAATGTAGTGAGGAAGGTGGGAGTCCCAAAGTCCTATTTCATCTGTCTGATCAATTAGTTGGCCCTCCATCCAGCAGTATATTTCATATAAATCAAATTGAGAGGAAGACTCAATGATTTTACAATCCCTGTCGACCAGGGGAGTATGATGGAAGTCAACTTGTGGATGAATGAGGGGATTTCAGATTTCTACAATTTCCTTTCCCTTAGGAGGACTTTTGTTAGGTGAATTGCAGGCTAAACTGGACGGAAATAGGAAGAATTGGTATGAAACATAATAATAATAGAAAAACAGCATAACTGAAAATGGATTAGGTGGACCTGGATGTCAGCTTGGCTCTGGACATAATTGAAAATTTGATTGAATGATGAATCTGTCATTTAGGCTGCAAGCACGAAATCTTCAGTGGTGAATTGAGTTTTAGAAATGTACTGTGTAACAATTTTTCTGAAAGAACAAGGCTTATAATGAATAAAATGGAGTGGGGTTTCTTGATGAACAGCTAAATCCTCATTAATTATCCAACGAGGCTATTAAAATCGGTCTATGGAATATAAATTCATGGGAGTAGTGAAATAAATGAATAACAGATAGGCAGCAGCTAATTGGAAAGAGGAAGTTTCTGGGAGAAGACGTGGATGATGACGTAGGAGCGATGGTGAATGGTGGAACGAAAATTGCGTTCAGGAGCAAGTTAGGGTGGTAAGTTTTTTTTTTGTTTTAAGTCCTGAAAGACTAGGATGGAGGAAAATTAGTTTTGGAAGGCAGTTTCCAAAACTGCCCAGTTCAGACCCCCCCCCCCCCCCCCCACCCCCCACCGATAAAGTTTAGACAGCAAATGAGGGCCGAAAAAGGATGTAGACCGTCAGATCTCGGGAAAGTGTGCAAGTCGAAAATAAAATGAATGAGATTTAAAAACACAAGGTGGAAGTGATGGTGGGGCCAAGAGTCTTGTTGGATGTGACATGTATGGGGTATTTCTGAATAAACGGATGAAGTTTGGATATTTAGAAAATAACATTGATACTTAGAATTTATGGTTAATAAAACCCATCACCATATGCACATATTTTAAATGTTATATCTTAGGATAAAAATCATTTCATGCTCCAATTGTATTTCATTTGTCTACCTACTCTTAACTCCTAACATTTTTTCAATCTTAGTTACCCGAGTGCACTTAGACTAGCAACTCAACATTTTTCTTTTAATGACTAATCTACTTCTATCCCTTATTGCTTCCACTAGCTCAGATTAAACTGTTGAGCCAATTTTATTTGTTACCTATTGACAATCAATTTAAATCAAATCCAATCATAATTAAACTGTACAATTGGATTCTATGGACTAGTGGGCAATTTAAACAATCTTCACACAACTTTTTATTTGCAAAAATAAACTTTGAATTAGAGTAGTGGCATTTGGATTTGCAACAATTTTAGAATTTATTATTTTTTCTTTTCTCTCTAATCTAACATTTTTTTTTTTTTCCTTCCTTCTTTAGGGCATATATTCTAACATTTTATTTAATATGGACTTATTCATCAAAATATCCATAACACTTTTTATTAAATATTCCTTTTGTCCATATCCTAACTTAACATTTTATGGAATGATTTTCATTTTTTGACTAATTTATGGTAACTTACCAAAACCAAAAACTGCTACAACATCGGCTCCAACTAGAGACTTCTTTCTCCTGTAGAATGCAGAGAAACTGCAGATCCATGTGCCTTCTCCTCAAGCTATGGAGTCTTTGCTGTGAAAACCTACACTGATAGTTTGAAAAATAAAATAAACCGGACTTTTTACAATGGTAGTAATGAAATCTACTTCAACTTCTCAGTACTGAATATAATGTTTGAGAAACCTTCCATTAACATGTTAAGTGGAATACAGTCCCTCAAGATTTTGTAGCACAAAAGTATTGTTTCCCTTTACTTCAGTAATAGCTAAAGGTCCAAACCATAGGTTATCAAACTTTCCATCTTTTCCCTTGTCTTCTCTTCTGGAATCCCATCTTAGAACTAGATCACCCTCCTTGAAGTCCCTTTCCCTTGCTCTTCTGTCAAACAGGCTCTTCATCTTATTGTGATACTTTTTCAATTTGTATTGAACTTCATCTTTGTTTTCATTTAGTTCAATAATTTGGTTTATTCTCCTTGAAAAATAATTAAGTTCATCAGTTGAATCCTACAGAAACTTTAAAATAGGGAAGGCCAAGTTAGTAGGGAAAATTGCATCTTTCCCATAGACTAAATGAAAAGGACATTTTCTAGTAGACCTCTTTGGAGTAATCCTGTTTTCCTAGACTGCATAAATTATATGAGAATCCCAGCTCCTTTTATGATCTGCTAATGTCTTTTTTATCACCTTTATCAGACTTTAATTTGATGATTCTGCAAGACCATTACCTTGACGATAATATGGAGTTGAATGATGTAACAGAATATTATATTTCTAGAAAAACTCAACCATTTTAACATTGGAAAATGTTGTGGCATTGTTAATAATAATCTGGGTTGGGCAACCAAATCTAGACAAAAAAAAATTCTTCAATGAATTTGATTACTACTGAATCAGTAGCATTTCTTACTGTAATTGCTTCCACTCATTTGGTAAAGTAGTCTATTGTAGTGAGGATTCATCTATGTTGATTTCTTGAAGTGAGATGAATTTCTCCAATAAAATCTAATCCCCATTGGAGAAAAGGTGTTGAGACTATTATTGGGATCAGGGGAAGAGCTGCTAGTTTTTGCTTACCAGCAAACATATGACAAGGGACACAACTTTTGACCTTTGCTCCTACTTGTAAGAACAATGTTGGCCAATAAAACCATGCCCTTAATATCTTATATGTTGTTGATCTCCAAGCATAATGTCTCCACAAAATCATATATGAAACTGATAAATGATTCCTTCAGTTTCTGATTCTATTAAACATAATAACAAGATATTTAGTGCTTCCTTCCAGTATATATTTTCATTTATGATACAATATTTGAATGCTTTCAATTTGAGAGTTTTACGTTGACTTTTGGAGAATGACACTGGACATTCAAAATGGATCAAGAAATTTACAATATCTTGATACCAGTTTGACAAAAGAAATTTCTCATCAATGTGTAGAGAGATGTTCTGATCCGAAGGTAAAGGTTCTTGTGGATTCTTTTCTTCAGGATGGTGAGAAGGTTCTTGTGGATTCTCTTCATTCAAATTTTGGGAAGGTTCTTGTGGATTCTCCCCTTTTGCATGAACAAAGGTTCTTGTGGATTCTCCCCTTGTATTTCCAAAACAGAGTTGATGCCCAACACTTTACAGTTGGATTCAGCTAGAAGCTTAGCTAATCCTTGACCCTTTACTAGCTTTGTGGTTTTGATAGTTAGATCAAAATCCAGTATTTGAGTGATCCATCTACCTCTCTTCCCATCAGTGTCTGGTTGGGTTAAAATAATTTTTACAACATTGTTAGGAACATAAGTAGTAATAGGTGAATGTAGGACATACATCCTGAATGATTTCAGAGCTTGTATAAGGGCATAGGCTTGCTTCTCAATTATGTCATACTTAAGCTCAACATCTCTCATAACCTTACTGAAAAAGGCTATAGGTTGGTCATGGGAATCTTCATTCTTTTGTAATAAAACAACAGCAAGGGTTGTTTCAGAGGCAAAGGAAAATATACTGAATGGCTTGGTATAATCAGGACAAGCCAAGGTTTGGGCTTTAGAGATAGCCTTCTTGATTTGGTCAAATGCATACCTAGAAGAGACAGTCCATTTAAATTCATGATCCTTTCTAAGCATATCAGTTATGTCTTTCACAATTTCAGCATAATTCAGGATAAACCTCCTTAAAAAATTAATCTTGCCTGAAAAGCTTGGATATCCTTATTTATTGGTAATAATAATGTTTTTATAGCAGAAACATGTTTGGGATCAATCACCACTCCTTCTTTTGAGATTATGTGGCCTAGAAGCTTTCCTTCTTTGATAGCAAACAAAGACTTTTTAGGATTGAGGAATATTATGAATTTCCTACACCTATCAAAAACCTTCATCAAGTGCTTTAGATGTTTCTGATTAGAATTAAGAAAAACAGTTATGTCATCAAGATAAATGACTACAAATTTGTTTACCTATCCCACAAAATCTATGTCCATAGCTCTTTCAAATGTTGCTCCAGCATTGGACAAGCCAAAGGGCATTCTAGAATACATAAATGTACCCCAAGGTGTAGTAAAAGTTGTCTTCTCTCTATCTGTTGGATCAACATTTATTTGATTGTAACCTGAAAAACCATCAAGAATGGAAATTCTTTGTGCTCTTGAAACCATTTGAAGTAACTGATCCATTTTGGGTAAAGGGTAGTTATATTTTAATGATGCTTTATTCAAATTCCTAAAGTCCACACAAAGTCTGATTTCCCCATTCTTCTTTCTAACATAAACTAAATTAACAACCCAATTAGAGTATCTAAGAGGGAGAATAATTTGGGCATCTAGCATTTTCTTAATTTCCTTTTCTACAATTGGTAGAAGGGCTAGATTAATCCTCCTTAGTTTTTGTTGGCAAGGTTTTGCTTCTGGTTTTAAAGGAATCTTACGTTGTATCAGTGATGTATCATAAGTCTTTAGATCAACATAGGTCCATGCAAAAACATCTTTGTATTTTTCAAATCACTTAAGGTATTGAGCTCTAAGTTCAGGATCTAAAGATGCACATATTTTGATGTTCCTAATGTCATCATCTGTTCCAATATTTACTTCCTCTATGTCATCTTGTGGAGAAATTGATTGTGGGTTTCTAAGGACATAACTTTGATCAAACAATTCTATAAAGGAATGATACCTTTGGAAATAAAATTGTTAGACAATTGAATGATATCATGATTGGCAATTTTTGAATTGAAATCTGAATTATCATTTTCATTTTTGTTTTCATTTGTTTCTGTTCTATTTTCATCAATTTGTAGAACTGAAAATTCATATATAACTTACAGAAAAGATTTTAATTGTTCATCATCTTCGAATATCTACCAGTATTTTAGATTATCTGGGATGGATGGCTTGTATTTGACTTGTATTTGATAGAGCACATTATTTTGATCAGGAATCTTAAATGAACTAGCAGAAACAACTAGGGAATCTGCATGAATATTCTGATCCCTTGGGATACAAGTCCAATTAAAAGCATTAAAGAAATTGTCAACTGAATCCCAAACCTCATTTTGATAAGATCTAAGCCTAGGATGTTTTGTTTGGAAAAGATTTTTGACATGTTTAACAATGAGCTCTTAGTTAGTAAAAACACTCAGGTTTTGTACTTTTAAGCTCTTGGCTAACTGCAGTCCTAAAAGGAAAACCTCATATTCAGCTATGTTATTTGTAACTTCAAAATCAAGTCTACATGATTGTGTAATGTTTTCTTTATTTGGTGAGATTAATATTACCCCAGCTCCTACTCCATCCTTTGTACAAGAACCATCAAAGAATAGCTTCCAGACATCAGTCTAATTTGGTACAAGTCTTTCAATTACATCTTCAATTTTTACATGAGTTTCATGTGCTTGGTTTGAAGAGAGTTGAAAACAACCAAAATCTTGATCAATTGTATAAATGGGATGGTTCCTTGGTTGAGAAGTTTTGCAAATAGTGTGCTCAAATCTTACCTCTCTATACAACCTTAGTTGTTCTCGCCCATAAACTAGAATAGTGGCATTAGACATGACCATCTAAAGAGTTCCCCCTAATTTGGCATAGCAAGACCTTGAAATGAGTATTCCAAATTTGGGAGGGATATGTGTGACAAATATATCTAACACTACACTTTTTACTGGGCTTTGGGCGAGAGTGACTACTAAATCCTTAATCAGTCCTAGACAAGGCACCCTTTTGGAATCAAAGGTGTACAAATCATGATAGGATCTAGTTATGTTGAGATTTAAATGGTCCATGATAGTTTTTGGCATGAGAATATGTGATGCTCTAGAATCAAGCATATGTCAATTGTATAGCATAGAATCATTTGTTTTAAGAGTCACATAGAAAGGGGGTACTATTTCATCTACCATATCTAAGCTAGGACCAAAGACAACTGTTGGCTTTTCATCTTGAATACTAATAATATCACTTTCAACATCAACCGAAGTGTTTTGTATCCATTTGAAGACTTGATTTTTATATCTAGGGTTTTGGAAAGTTCTGAAAGTGGTATAGGGATTTTAACTCTTTCTAACTCCTTTTCAACAGTGAATGCAGTTAAAACAATTTTTTCAATTTGAGTAGTTTCAGTTGACTGATTTAATGATCGAATAATAGTTGTTTGAGTTTCAACAGCTCTAGTACGAGGTCCAATTGTTGGAGGTTCCTTAGGAGTTCTTCCAAGACCAGGTCTAGGCCTAAGATCATATCTTTTTTTTAGGTCTTTAATTATGAATTTAGAGAAGGCATGGTATTTGAAAGCCTATGAGGAGTCTTGATCTTGTGGAACCTGCTTTTGTTGTGAGAGAGGAATAATAGTGGTCTGACCAAAAGAGGTATCCATATTGTTAATATCTTCAGTGATAATCATAGTATTGTGATCAGGTTGTTGATCATCTATCAGTAAAGGAGTTGGAACCTGCTGATCATTACTAGGCCTTTGAAGAAATTGTAATGGTGGATTTCTTTTGTATTGACCTTGATTTTGATTTTGGGGTCGAGTGACCATTTGTTGAAGTGTTCTAGGTTGAGTCTCAATCTTGGAAATTCTATTAGATAGATTTCTAAGAAGTGAAGTTATCTCATCTATTTTGGAATCTTCAGTTTTAGTTTTAGAGGAAGTAGAGGCATCTTGACTCGATTTAAGTTTTCTTTGGGCATTTTCCTCTTTAGATTTTAAAGTGGCTGAGGCAGCCCTATTTGCTTCCACCTCTATAGCATTAGTTTTCATATGTTCATTATTTCTTGAAGTTCTTTCTCTTAACATCACAGCCAAATCATCTTCAAAAGCTTTTGAAAACCTAGACTTAGCTACTGCTACAGGTGGTTTGCAATCAAGGGGCACCTTATGATAAAGTTTATTTAACCTTTCGATAAAATCAGAGATAGGTTCACCAATGTTTCTTTTAGGTTCTTCAAACTCAATCAAAAATTAAAGAACATCTTTCTTTACCCCCCATTGATTTTTGAATATATTTGTTAGTTCTTCCCATTTTCTAATGGAATTTGTAGGTAACTTACTAAACCAAGTCCTCACATTTCCCTCAAGACACTGAACAAACAACCTCATGTAAACATTTTCTTGTTCTATGTTCATGTTATCTGCAAAGTCTAGAAATGCTTGAAGATGGTGCTCAACTAAGGGACTAGTTTCTCCATTATATCTAGGAAGGTGCTTTAAATATCCATTAGGTAAAGCATCAAGGACTCGAGGTAAAACTAAAGCTACATATTTTTCCTATAAAATGGGTTGGAATGCCATAGTAGAAGATGATGTATGAGATGTTTGTGAAGATGATGATAGAGAAGAGGAATATGGTGATTGTAGGGGTGAATTACTATGTGGGGGTGAAGAAGGAGGAGATAAAGAAGGTGGAGACTTCCTGAATGATTTTAAAGGATTCCTAATAACCAACCTGTGGACCTGAGAATGAATATCCTCTTGAGTTTCAAAGAGTGGATTTGAATATATAGCAAAGGTCGCTTCAAGTTGTTTAGAAGTAGAATATTTAGGTTGTTCAGAAGTAGAATGAAATTAATAAGTAGTGGGGAATATAATGTCGGTAGGTTTGTATTCAAGTAAATGAACACCTAGGTCAGACTTAGATTTAGATGATCCCAGAGGAAGTGGGGGTTCTGGATGAGATTCAAGTGAATGAATAAGGAAATTTGATTTGAAATCAACTCCGCTATCCAAGAGTTCAACAACCCTTGGTGATAAGTGAGTGTACTCTGGATTGGATGGAATGTTACTATAGGGATCAAATTGTAATATATCTTCAGACTCCAAGGCTAAAGTAGAAGAAGATGTTTGATTTCTTCTTCTAGAACTAGCCTTTCTCACAAGTCTTTCTAGATCTGATAGAGGACTAACTGTGTCAGATTCAAAATGGGATCTAGTGTGCTTAAAAAGGTGCTAGTTTAGTACAGTGGAGTCGCCAAGTGAAGGATTTTGACCTATCTTGACCTTTAGTCACCTTAAAAGAATAGGAATTATATAGTTGACCTAGGAAAACTTAATGAAATTCGAGTCCCCGGCAACGGCGCCAGATTGATGTTGTATCTCTGAGATGATAATGGTTAGCTATCATGCCAGGGCATATAAGATATTTGTTTTGGGGGGTTTTGTTTTAATTTTGGAGGACCAATGTATGAAATAGATTTAAAACAATTATACCTAACCTTTTGAATAGTATTAATATTTAAACAGAGGGTTGTTGTTCAAATCCATACAGTGATATACCTTGTTTAGTGATGAGCAGAAACTGAAAGATGATATGACTATTACAATTTTCAAATAGAAAATTAAATAATCATAAGAAAACCTTCAAACAATGTTCAGAAAGTTTAATACAATATGCCTAAGATTACAAAAGATGATGATGATTTTATGATTTAGAGGGAATTAATTAAGCAAACAGATTATATAATTCATTCTCTTTAAAGGTGATCACTTTAGAAGCTTATAGGAGTAAATTGAAACACAATTATTCCTACCTGTTTATCTTTGTAAAACTAAAGAATATGAAGAAATAACGAAGTAAATAAAAACTGGAAGACTTATAGGGAACACAAAACTGTATGGATCAAAACTCATAATCCTTTGCTTTTATATTAATGATTCAAGAAAGTGAAGTACATTTAATGCTTACAAATGTTTCTTTCAAGGGTGCAACCCTTAATAACTCGTGGAAGGGAGTTATTTATACAATCTTAGAGCTAGGAAAACATCTTAAATAAATTTACAAAAATAGATCAATACAAAATCAGGAATATAAACTGACAGTTGAGCTGTCACTATTTTGGTGTTGAGCTGTTGATGGTTGTTCCTGGAAAAACTGAAAACGGTTGAACCTTTGATGACCTGTTCCTGGAAACACTGAAAATTGTTGAATTGTTGATGACCTGTTCTTGGAAGCACTAAATTCTATATGATCATCTTTCTAGTCAAGTAAATCAGTTAATTGTTCCCAACGTTTCTTATATGGGATAGATAACATAGTTACTCTTCTGTAAACTTCATCCATTTCTGTATATTTAGTAAAAGTAGGTTTTATTAAAATATATGTCTGATTTCATTTAGGATGAAAAGGGTATCTCTGAGTGTATTCAGCAAAACCCTTGGTGTTGTTGCACCTCTTATGTTTGAAACTGAAGCTACATTGGTACCTACCTCTGTAATCTTTTGAACATAATCTTCAATGGACATTAATTTTTCATTTATCACAAGCATAGAGGGCAAACCCTTGTTGGTAAAGGGTTCTAACCTACTGAAAAATCTTTGAACTATGACATTAACGTTGTTGCATTTTTCCTCCAACTGAAGAATGAGGTTCTTCTTTGTAATGACCTTCTTTACTTCCAATATGGCTGTTGTCCTATCATTTATACCTAATTCTTCAAGCTCATAGTTGTCTTTAGAATTCAAAAACTTGATTACCTCAGTGGAAACTTCTAGCATGTCCTCAATTTCCTTGGAGATAGTTTCAATGGCTTCCTCAGCTTTCTCCAACAAGTCTTTTTTATCAAAGATGATCTTGATATAGGGTCAACTATCCTTGACTAATTCAGTAATATCTTCCCATAAAATCTCCTTTGTCAAACCTAGTTTGTTTCTAAGGTAAGATTCTTTGATTTATTTATACAAAACTTCAATTTCACTTTTTTTCCTCTATAACTTGGTTGCATGTGAACTATCTGCAACTGTTTTCATATGTTTTAATTCCTTCAGTTCATCCTGCAACTTCTTAATTTCAACTATCTGAATGGACAACTTCTGAATAGCTTCTACAAGTTGTTCAACTCCTTTTGTTGTACCTATAGTTGGTGTTGTGCCTGAAGTAGAAACATTGGTTATAGAGACTGTTGAAAGAGGAACTACATCATTGGAATTTGAACCCTTTTCACAACTTCCTCTTTCTCTTTGACCAATTTTTCCATTTTCTCTTCGACCTGTTTTATTTGCAGATTTTGTTCCATGATGAGCTTCATCATGTCAAATTTCTGAGTCTCATTTTCTTCAATCTCCTTGGTCATTGGGTCCTCCGAAGCTGCCAGTTTGAGCTGCTTCCTTAATGCTGAGAGCTAAGCATTTTTCTTCCTGAAAAGTTATTTTGCAACATTTATATTTGAGGGATCATATCCCATATTGAGCACCAGATCTTCCAAAGATTTGATCTTGGTGTCTTTTGCTAGTGAGGAAACTTTTTCTAAATTGAGTTGTGACTGTGTATTGGCCAATGTGACCTACAACTTTGATAAACTCATAGGAGTGTGAGTTAAAGTGGAAGAAATCATTTGGCCAGTCTGTTTGTGCATCTCAATTTGGTCAATTGGATGCACATCTTTTACATTAAACTCAAAGGAGGATTGCTTCTGATAATGTGCAGAAGTCCTTGGCTTTGGAATTTGAGCTTGTAAGAAAGCCATCTACATCTTACCCTTTTCCGAGTCAAAGAATGAAAGAAGTCTAGCCTGGGAACTAGAAGAGTGTTTCCAGAATTAAGTATAAGTGTTCAACTTCAATTCCTCATTCTTCTTCTTAATTTCATTGAAGACATGAAAGATATCATCTTCTTTGTCCTTCTGACTGGTTCCACTAGTTTGAATCACCTATTCTTCCTGAGAAGTAGTGGAATGAGTGGGGGACTGTGTAGGCTATCCACCAGACTGTGTAGAAAGAAAAGTCTCTCCAACTCCATCAAATGTTGTTTTATGTGACTCATTTGTTGCACTAACCTTCATTGAGATCCTAGGTCTCTTCTTTCTATGTACAATTCTAAAGCCCTGGCTTGATGCTTCAGTTATAGGGATGATTGTTCTTGCCTTCCTCGCTTAGCTATCTTTTCCTGTGCAAGTGGAGTTTGTACATTTTAAGTAGAGACTACCTATTATTCAACTTCTTGAAGGGTGTTCTCCTTCCATTCTAACTGATTTTTGTATAGCTCTATTTCAGCCCTAGCTCTGTGGTGGTATGTAGTAAATTTATTTTCAACGTTGAGTTTTGGAATTACTCCCATTGGGTCATAAGACCAAGTGAATCTAAGACCAAACTTCATTTCCTTGAATAACCTGTCTACTTCTTCTCATGCTGCTCTAGTGTTGCAGATGAAAGTACCAACCTGAGCCTTTAGCTTGAATTGTGATTTCATCTTTGCAGCTACAAAATGTACTTCATCTGCATTTAACCTCTGCCTAATATATTCCAATGCAAAAATTCTGATAGGGAGGTACTTAGGAAGTTTTAGGGTGGAAGCTCACAGCCATAGACTTTGATTTCTATATAGTTTTCATAAAGATACCAATCCTTTGTGGTGGCTTGATCAACCAACTGCAATACTTTCACAATCACATCATTGATTCTTGGTACTGGAGTGTTGCTCATAAGATTAATAGTTGGATGAGAAAACAATTCTATGAACTACTTATATGTAAATTCTTCCTTCTCCTTCATTCCCATAGAAGTCCAAAATAAAATTGATTGTTGGTTGCCTTCTTCATCTAGCTTCTATAAGGTGAATGGAAACTTGTCTCCCGGAAAATATATAAAAAAATATACAAGTATTGAAGCATACTTGAATACTTCTTCAGTATTAAACTGGACAAATTGTTCATGGATGGCTTCAACTAGAAATTGGCTAAAGTTATAGAGAACAATAGGTTTGGAATCAGCAGAAAAAATAGACAAGAAACCTAGGATGGCGTAATTTACATATTGATCAGAATTGTAACCAAGCAGATAAGAAAGAATAGTGGTAATTTGCTTGGTTCTTTTTGGGAACATGGATGAATCATAGGGAGGGTTTCTTTTAGGCAGAGGGCTATCTACAGCTAGGAAAAGTTCAAGAGTTTAAGACCTTTTAGTGAAATCTAGCTTTTGATAGGCTTCTATCAGGCTTTCATGAGAAAAAGGATGGGTTGGTGCAATAGTTGGGGCCTGCAACATCCATTCAATAGACTGAGCATTGATGAAATAGAGGATTTATCCAGTAGGTGAAATGATATCTCTTTGATTGGGATCATAGGATTCATGGCATTTCCTAACAAATTTAGTTGCTCTATGTATCTGTGGGAAGATGTAGTGAGGAAGGTGGGAGTCCCAAATCCATATTTCATTTGTCTAATCAACTAGCTGGTCCTCCATCCAACAGTAGATTTCATATAAATCAATTGAGAAGAAGACTCAATGATTTTATAGTCTCTGTTGACCAAGGGAGTATGATGGAAGTCAACTTGTGGATGAATTAGGGGACTTCAGATTTCTGTAATTTCCTTTCACTTAAGAGGCATTTTGTTAGGTGAATTGCAGGCTAAACTAGATGGAAATAGGAAGAATTAGTCTGAAACACAGTAATAACAGAAAAATAGTATAACTAAAAATGGATTAGTAGACCTGGATTTCAGCTTGGTTCTAGACAAAATTGAAAATTTGATTGAATGATAAGTCTGTCATTTAGGCTGCAAGCACGAAATCTCTGGTGGTGAATTGATTTTCAGAAATGTATTGTGTAACAGTTTTTCTGAAAGAACAGGGCTTATAATGAATAAAATGGAGTAGGGTTGTTTGATGAATGGCTAAATCCTCATTAATTATCCATTGCAACTGTTAAAAAATGTCTATGGAGCATAAATTCACGGTAGTGGCGAATTAATTGAATAATGGATAGGCAGCAGTTGATTGGATAGAGGAAGTGACTGGGAGCGGACGTGGGTGATGACGTAGGAGCGATGGTGAATGGTGGAATGAAAACCACGTTCGAGAGAAAGTTAGGGCAGTAATTTGTTTCGGTATTTTAAGTCCCAAAAGACTAGGATAGAGGAAAAGTAGTTTTGGAGGGCGGTTTCCAAAACTGCCCAGTTCAAACGCCCCCCCCCCCACCCCAGGGATAAAGTTTAGACAGAAAATGAGGGCCGAAAAATGATGTAGGTCATCAGAACTTGAGAAAGTGTGCGGGATGAAAATAAATGAATGATATTTAACAACGCGAGGCAGAAGTGATGGTGAAGCCAAGAGTTCTATCAAATTTGACATGTATGGGGTATTTGCGAATAAATGGATGAAGTTTAGATATTTAGAAAATAACATTGATACTAAGAATTTATGGTTAATAAAACCCATCATCGTATGCACATATTTCCAATGTTATATCTTAGGATAAAAATCCTTTCATGCTCCAATTATATTTCATTTGTCTACCTACTCTTAACTCCTAACATTTTTTCAATCTTAGTTACCCGAGTGCACTTAGACTAGCAACTCAACATTTTTCTTTTAATGAATAATATACTTCTATCCCTTATTGCTTCCACTGGCTCAGATTAAATTGTTGAGCCAATTTTATTTGTTACCTATTAAAAATCAATTTAAATCAAATCCAATCATGATTAAGCTATATAATTGGCTTCTATGGACTAGTGTGGCAATTTAAACAATCTACACACAACTTTTTATTTGCAAAAATAAACTTTGACTGAGAGTAGTGGCATTTGGATTTGCAAAACTTTCAGAATTTATTATTTTTTCTTTTCTCTATAATCTAACATTTTTTTATTTTTTTCATTCCTTTTTTAGGGAATCTATTCTAACATTTTATTTGATATGGACTTATTCATAAAAATATCCCTAACATTTTTTATTCAATATTCTTTTTGTCCATATCCTAACTTAACATTTTGTGGAATGATTTTCATTTTTTGACTTATTGATGCTAACTTACCAAAACTAAAAAATGCTACAACATCAGCATTACTGCTTCTTGTCGTAAACCTGTCAAAAGGGGGATTTCCTAGTCAATTTCTTATAGGTAGTCCTATACACCCATAGAACTACTGGTATGCACACATCCAAATCATTCCTATTAACATTGTGGACCTTTGTGAGGGCTTTCTCCAATATCTTATTGAAAGCTTCGACAATGCCATTCACCTGGGGGTGATATGGAGTACTCTTTTGATGGTACATCTGGAACTCTTCTGTTAAAGTTGCGATTGTATCATCCAGGAAGTGTGACCCTCTGTCACTCATTAGATTCTTCAATCATCCAAACCTTGACAGAATAAACTTGAATATGAACTTTGCAACAATGTCCATGTTGCAATCCTTCACAGGTTGTTTCTTAGCCCATCTAGTTAAGTACTTTGTCACAGTGATAATATAGCATGATCCTGTCTTATTTCCTGATGGTTGAATAGGTGCAAAAAATTCAATTTCCCATTTATCAAATTCTTGTGACGTGACCTATGGATTTAATGGTAGTTCATCCCTTCATAATGGTCTCCCGGTCCTTTGACATACATCGCATGTACTACAGTATTCTTTGGAATATGTATGTACCGTTGGCCACCATAATCCGACTCATAAGCTCTTCTGCACAATTGACTTGCTTGCATAGTGTCCTCCAACGACACCACCATGTGCTTCAGTTATAATCCTCTCTCTTTCATATTCAGACACATATCTATTTAGAACTTCATTCGACCCCGTGTTATATAATTGTCTTGCGATCACAGAAAAATCGACATCCCTGACAACTAGTTCCTTCTTTTGTTGTGTTGTATAACCTTTAGGATCTACGCCAGTAGATAAGAACTAAATAATGTCTACAAAATGGTCATCTTCAACCCTGACAACAAAGATCTATGCATTAGGTAATCCTTCCTCAATATTTGTAGACTCTTCACCATTTTCGATCCGAGAAAGGTGGTCTGGTCTAGAATTCAATCTCTTGGGCTTCACTGTTACCTCAAAATCATATTCTTGGAAAAGGAGAAACCATCTACAAATCCCCCCCCCCCAACGCAGGCTTATTGACTAGGTACTTCAAAGCAAAATGGTGTGTGTACATATTAAAGTGCGCAACTAGTAGATAATGCCTGAACTTCTGTAGTGCATCAACCATGGCCAAACCTTTGCACTCTATGGTTGAGTAGTTCCTTTCGGCCTTATATAGTTTGTGACTGGTGAAGGCCATTAGGGGATCGATATCTCTTGCCCTTGGTTGTGTTAAGACAAGTCTCAATGCTATACAAGATGCATCCACATGTACATGAAATTACTTCTTCCAATCCAGGAATACTAGGATTGGCACCGTAACCAACTTCTCTATCAGATTATCCAAGCTCTTCTAACAATCATCATCCTAGAAAAATGTAAAATCCTTCTTTAAAATCTTCTCCATGGGTGCAGTGATATGCGCGTATGCCTTAATAAACTGCCTATAATATTCAGTATGACCCAATCACGTGTGTAGATGCTTTACGTTCCTAGGGGGCTCCAGATTGATAATTACAGTGATCATAGAAGGGACTACCATCAATCCTTGTTTACAGACAACATGGCCTAACAATATTCCGCAAGGTACATAGAAAATGCATTTCTTTAAGTTCAGAGAGATTTGATACTTCCTACAGGTATCCAACATCAAGTGCAGACTAGAGGCATGCTTCTTGACCAACCCAAACACTATCCAATCATCAAAGTAGATTTCAAAAAACTTATGAATGAACTCCTTGAACGCTATGACAACCACCCTCGAGAAAATCGTAGGAGCATTTTTTAGTCCTAAAGGCATGACTATATACTAGAATGACCCCCATTCTGTAGCAAAGGTAATCTTTCTTCTATCCTCTGGCACAATCTTAATTTTGTGGTATCCTAAGAATCCATCTATAAATGAATAGGATTCCCATCTACCAACATTCTTAAGGAATTCATCTGTAAACGGAATAGGGAATGGGTCACGCACACATGCAGCATTCAACTTCCGTAAATCTATGCAAATCCTGATATCACCTTTTGTTTTATTCTCTTGGACCACCATATGACTGACCCACTTAGATTCTTCTATAGGGATTCAATCGATATGGGCACTACTTAACTAGCTTTGAATCAGGTTCTAAGTTGATCTTCATCATCCCCAAATTTCCTACTATCCCCTTCAAGTCAGAGAACTTGGTTGGAAATAAATCATGATATTCATGTAGTAATTCAGCTACCTTATCCAATGTATCTTCATCCCAATAATCACCAACGTTCGCGAATTTTGGTTTTGCTTCTAAACCAATGTTTACCTACTTTGTGCACAACAGTTTTGAAATGTAAATGATCTCCATCTTAGGTCCACCAACTTCGCGCTATCCTTCTGATTCATAGATATTAAGATTGTGCGGATCCTCATTAGCTTCTTCCATTGTAACATCGTAACATTCTAAAGCATGTTGTAGCTACGTACTCCAATCAGGTTGTACCCACGTTCTAGGTTCAACAGGTTTTCGGAAGATTGTTGCTTTAATTTCCTGAAGCGCTTCATCAATGCATGTGAACCCATCTTCAAAAATGAGCGTCGGAAAGAAACTTTCTTTCATATCATCCTAGTCAGCGGTCTTGTGTCACAACTCTATTTATAAATACCAGTTCTTCAGGATAACATCCAGGTTATGAATAAAGACATGCAGCCACTCAGACTGAGGTATCTCACCCCACGCCTTATTCCACCGTGCCAGATGTTCGCGTAGATCATCCTTCCTGGTGTATTTTTCAGTGAGTCAGGTGTTTGCATAGCCAAATATTAATCACATCATTATGCAATATTCCTTCCAGTCAGCAAAATTATCCTTGTGCATACCCCACCATCTTGCAGGCATAGCTCTTAATGCTAGATCTAAGCCCTAGAATCGATGCTCCTCTGGTACATCCCTTTCAAAATGGTCAAGAAATATTTTGAAATCACCCAAGTCATCATAATAGGGTAATTTGCGTACCTTAGTAGGTACACAACGTAGTGATTTTGTAAGTCGATTACATCATAGTGTATAGACCTCATGCAACCAATTCTGCCAGTTTTTTAATTCTTTGTTTAAATCTTATTAGCAGGAACTATACTTCTCCCAGTTGATCCTTCCTTCTGTAGTGACATTGATTCAATCTTCATTTCGCACAGTTAACTTTTAGATGTACTCAATGTCATCAGCTTCATAATAGTCACGGTTTGATTCTTTGTATCACATACCTTCAGCTGGATTGAATGGAACAATTACTCAAAGTTCATTCTTTTCAAATACCGTGCTTCACTTATTTAATTTAATGATGGCATTCATGTCAAAGGCCCAATCAATCCCGATGAATAATGGGTAGGTGCTAGTATCATCGATGATCTCGATAACTTTGAATTCAGTCACTGCTCTTTCTCCCTCAATATCTACAGCTATTCCATGCAAACGCCCCATTGGAATTACGTTTTTTTGATTCTACATGCAAAGTTGAATTGCTAACCATAGTAACTCGGGATTTCCCATATGTTCCCAAGCATAGTTTGGTAGTAAATTAGCATTAGAGCTTAATTATAGGATTACCTGATCCATTTCAAAATCACTGATCTATGTAGTCAACCTCATCTACCTACCGATTCTCCTCTTGTTTTGGCTCACCTTATTGACTTTGTGTTTTCCTTGTAATGACATATCCTTACTGTCATAGTTATCTATCAATTCTTGTAGTCCTTATACTACCTTCTGATCTCGTAATAACTTCATGCAGGTCTGCGGAAATGATTTTAACACTATGGGATCTAAATCTTGTGTTGCAGTAACATCTTCAAATTTCAACTTTTGTGAGACTATTGCCATCAGTTTCTGATACGTAGAAGCACCTGGACTCATAAAATTATTTCTTGCCTCCATGAATGTGTCTTTTTCTTTATGTAAATCAGACCCAACATTCTTCTCACTGCCTTTTTGGAACTTCTGAAGTCGATTCTAGTTGTTTTCCTTCAACGTTGTCTTCACCAGTGGCTACACTACTTCGCATGGCTATGTTGACATTGGGATCATCTTCGCATGGCTTCTAGTCTCTCATCATTTGAATGTTTTGCGTTGGATTCTAGTTCTTCTTCTCCTACATATTTTCTATTAAGATCAGTCAGTCTTCTATAACATGATCAAATTGACAAAAATACTGACAAGAAGGGTGCATTGGATTCTGACAGTCACGTGCAAAGTGTCTTGGTTCTCCGTAGTGGTAAAAAATAATATGGCCCCAAACTCTTCCACCTCCTCCTCTTCCTCCTCTTTCATGTGCTTGGAATCCTTCGCGAGATGTAGGTGAACCTTGGTCATTCTTCTCGTGGTTTTCGACTTGCATTCTATACAGTGGAGTTATGTCCATCATTAGTTCATAGCTTCAACAATTTCTTTCATTATGACCAACTAATTTACAAAAGTTGCAGAAGAGTTTCTTTGGAGACTGAACAAACTTCTATAATAGGGAACAATTATCTATCGAATGTTGTCCTGAAACTTGGAAAATACTACACCATGTACTTGTACCGATGCTAGATCCAGCAAAAGATTTTGGTTTTAGCAGGTTAGGACCTCCCATAGCTATATAATCCTGGAATACAGGGCATCAATCCTTATGAATACTTTCACCCTTGCATTTTGTTCACCAATCTTCAGAATGTGTTTCTGACTTAACCTCCTTTCCCTTCTTCAGATCTTGCAACTCCATATGCAGGCTTACTAGCTATGCTTGGATATGTTGAACTCCTACATTCGTATCTTGGATCAGTTAGGCTTCTAGCTTCATCACGATTTCCAACGCTTTGGCTTGAGACCCAATCTTCTACTGAGATAACGACAATCTTAAGTGAGGTAATAGTGAAGCTATATACCAGTCCCTATGTTATTCATATGAGATCTGAAGGTTAGCTTGACTCAGTAAGAACTTCAGTCACTGATCTATATCCCACACAGATTCATTAACCCTCTACTTGATCTCCTTGATTTCAGTCACACACTAAGATTTTTACTTCGGCTTCATAAATTCTGCATTCAGTGCATCCTTTGTATTATTCAATGAAGCAATTGGATGAGTCATGAAGTATCTAATGTACCGGGTAAGTGTTATGTCCTATAGCACTATAACTAGTAGCACTTTCTTCATATCATCATCATTGATCTACTATGCATTCCACACATCTTCTACAACGAACCAAAATTTTTTGGGATCCTCTGATCCCTGATCCCTGAATACAGGAATTTTCATTGTATTTTCCATACTGAATAGTGGAGGTGGAGGTGGAGGTGGAGTTGGAGGTGGAGGTGTATGAGGCAGAGGTGAAGGTGAAGGTGGAGTGGTTAGATGTTGAATTCCAGAAGTACCCTGTTCTATAGTCTACGACACACCTCTATGTGTACTAGGGCTACTTCATTCCTATTCACTTTCAGACTCTCCCAATAAGGGACTATATTCACTTTCAGCAAATTTGTCTTGATCTACTCTGAATCGCTTTCCATTTCACATAGATCTAGTCAAACCCCTCTTAAACATTGAGGTAAAGGCATTACCCTCTTTTCACACAAAAGCATTTTAATCCATGTTTTTAACGATTTCAGGTACTTACCTCTTGGACCTTTGAAGAATTGTCATTCAGCTTCACTATAGGAAACAGATGTATCTATTGCAAATTTAGTGATGAAACCACCCAAGATACTATCAATCCAGTAATCAAAAACCCTTGCAACCTTATGATCATATCTTTGAAGGCGTTTGACTAATTCTAGAGTCGACACAATAGGATCATCGTGCTTCTAGGTAGGTTCACTATCTGCTAATTTGGATAGGCACTCGTATAATTCACAAAGGAACGATGAAAAGAAAACTTTGTGCACTTCTGCGTAGAGATACCTCTGTAACCACTTTTCTTTTGATAAGTGTGGATTCCTATTCTCTTGTCCTGTAAACTCATGCATCTTTCGATCTATCCACTTCTCGATTTCCTTCTTAGTCAGTATCCACTTATGCCACATCACACATCCCTCAAATAGATCTTGGTCATGGAAATGGAACCATTTGTTGGCTTGAGGGGGCTCAGACCTAGGTTTAGAGTTAGTTACGCTAACAAACAAAACCCTACACTACTAGCCCTTTCGGCAACAACCCGTGTAGCACAGGATGTAGTCTCACAAGAGGCAGTATTAGGGGATGCTAGAACCAGGCTTCTACATCCACAAGGCTATATGATGTGGTTTAAGGCCTTTCTAACGTTTTAGGATTGATTTGACCTTCGTGAACCCTTATTTATAAAAATTAAGTTATTTTTCGTTTAATAGAGATAATAACTTCATGTAAACATCTAATCATTCATAAAATAACATATAACAGTATATAAATACCTTTACAGAGTTATTAAGATAAAATATAGATAAATTTCATTCGGTTGTGCATAAATAAATAAAATAAACAAGTGCATAAAAGTAGACACATAATTTCTTCAAGTATCTTTTATTACTTTAGATATTCTTCATACAAACTTTTAAGACTCTGTGCACATAAGTGGAGGGCCCCGTGCACTCAGCTGCGGACTTACCAAGGTCTCCTCGCACTCAAATGCAGGAGCCTTCCCCTTCGCCCGAATACAGAAAGAACTACAAAATCAGACTCAAAATTATTTCATCCATCAAGTTATTTATTTCCTTAGACTTGCTAAGACACTCTTTTATACTCTTTTCTATTACAATACCATGGTCTGCAAACCATGGGTGGATCTCAAAAAATTACCAAAATATAAGGTGTTTTGACCTTCCTAAAACCCCTTGACTCCTAGTTGACCTATGTTACTCACGCTCTGCTCCTCAAAATGCGGAGACTTACAATATTTTAACAAAATTGACCCAGGGGACCCCGTCTAGTTTTGACCAAAACCCCTTGACTCTTATTTGACCTGCACTACTCACACTCCGCTGCTCAAAATGCAGAGACTTACAATATTTTAACAGAATTGATCTAGGGGACCCCATCCCAACAAAGTAACAAGACCAATACCTTTCTACACTGTTAAAATATTGAGAACATAAATGCATGAGAAAGTGAAATGCATTTGACAAATTTTTTTGCATAATAGTATTTTCTAGAAGGTAAGGTTTTATTAAAAACAATTGGGACTAATGTTGTTGATGTGATTAAGTAGGGGTAGCTTAGTGGCAACATATTAACCTGCGAAGGGTAAAATCTTGCAATGTGAATTGTAACTTCAAATGGAAGGTATAATGTTTAACATTACAATATGCAAGATGGTCTTGTTTTTCTAAAACTGCATGTTGATAATTATGTGAAAATTTGAAATGAATACCACCTATATGATATGAGATGTTAGTTATGAATTCCTATCAAATTTACTTTTACAGATTATGGGACCCATGTTGAGAGTCAAGTATGAATGCATGATGTACATAAATGTTTCTTTTGTTTTAATGTTAACATGCATATGTTCAGTTATGTAAATTACAGTGGGAAAAGATGTTAAAGATAATTTCACATGTCAGACAGTTATGGACAATTTTGAAAGGCCAAGGAGGTCTTGGGCTTATGGTAGTTTCCTTCTAGGATTTCCTCTCCTTAGAGATAGATGATTTCAGTAAGCAAAAATAGTTGGCCAAGATGGTGAGAGGGGAAAAGCCTGAGGAAAATCTGTTAATTTTGGAGCTAGTTGGAGGAGGCCCAAAATTCCTCATGGATAAGACATTGTCAGAGGAATAGGAAATATGTTTCCAAGAGGAATCCTATGTTTGACTTGGTGTGGTCACTATCAGAGAACTATTCTGGATTTGAAAATGGCTCAATCTAGTTGTGTAAACCAGTTCCCATTCATTGGAAGGAGCATTATATTTCCATGGTGCTTCTCATAGCTAAACAAATTAACTAATCAGTTATGTGTTGTGTTAAAAATGAATTGTATTTATGATTGTGTAAGAATTTTTTGTACATCTTGATAGGAAAGGAGCCTAGTGCTCGAAAAGGAATTATTGGAAGTCTAAGTGACTTTATTGTATTAAAAAACTTGTGAATGTCTTGGTAGGGTCTAAGAAAATATGCATTTGGTGTATTTATTGATCATTTCGATGATTAGAGAGCTAGGTTCTCTCTAAGTACTTGAAAAAATATTGTGTGTATGTCTTTAATGGGGGCTAAGATAGTATGCACTTAGTGAAATTATTGACCATTTTAATGATTATAGATCTATGTGCTCTCTAAGTACTGGTGGAACTACATTGATTAAAATATCACCTAACATTGTATGAACGATTGATAGTTAAAAGTATTTCATTTGATTGAAATTGTTGTGAATAAAAGTAATGTGATTGTGATTAATGTGATAGTGTTGGATTTGTTGACCATACATTACAAGGTTTTTTCCATTGAGCTTTTGAAAGTTACCACCCTTGGTGCTTGTTGTTAGGATTTGAAACCACTCTTAGAGTGGTTGCCACAGCTGATAAAGCACCTGTAATTAAAATTTGCATAAAGTGACCATGATTTCCAAGAGTAGTTTGTAAGTAATGATAAGTCAATATAGAGACTTTGTTTTTGTTTCTATGAAATTGAATAATGTCTAAGTGGTGGAAAGTAGAAATTGCATACTTTTTTAGTTGTAAATTCTTATGACTATTGATAAATAGTTAATTATTTTTGCTTATTGGTACATTTTGGAAATAAAAATCCTTCATTTTGAAAAGGAAAGATCCCCTTTTTATTGTTCTAAAATGGATGTCATAAGTAAAAGTTAATGATGAAAATCGAGGATGGTGTTATCTTTAAGGGAGGGAGTATGTGATATCCTCAAATCCTCAATATAGCATTTACCATTTACAAAAAAAATATTGTTCTAACTTGAATGACATTCAATTACTCTATTGGGGTGTTATAGTTAAATTAAGAAGCAATTGGGGTTAAATCGTTCTTGGTAACAACCTATTCATTCATTATTCACCGAGGATTTATGCTCTAAATAGTTTACCTAATGATCATGGCATGCACACATATTATTTTGAGGGAATACAATGTTCACAACATTGTACATTCACGTGACAGTAACATCTAGCTATCATAAGTATTCTAATGATTTTTAGCATGGAGTTCCTATTGGTCTTGCAATGACAAGTCCAATGTATGTGTGTTGTAAAAAACCCTTCTGACAATTTTGAGCATGGAATTTATATTGGTCTTGCGATGAAAAGTCCAATGTATGTGTGCTATAAATGACCCATGGATTTTAATCCTCGGTCATTCTCTGCAAGGAAGGTGTAGATGCCCTAAAGGGGAGCACCACAACTCTGCTCCACAATTGACCTCTCTATTTTATCAAGATTGATTATGCAAATATGTCCCTACCTCGGTTTGTGAAAGTTTTATGATCGTTATATCTGTTGAGCATGAAAGCTCCAGAACGAGGATGTTGGTGATTGCATTTCATTAGAAGTCGTTCAATCTTTAACATGCATGGTATTATGCTAGCCTACAAGTTACCAATTTCATAGATATTGTGCTCAAGAGATAAGTATTCTTATCATTCCTCTTGAAAGAAGAGTTTGCATACAAATATTTTTTAGATTTAAAAGAAAATAAAGTAGTCATTGTCTTGAAAAGGTGTGCATATAAATATAATTTGCATAAATTATGCACATTAAAATATAAGTTATGTGTGTGAATTCTTGAAAATATTGCATGGCTAGATTAATTGCGTGAATTGCATGGTTTATGTGCATAAAAAGTTAATTCAACATTATTATTGTCTTAAAAATCTTTTCTTGGTTTCATGCATAAAAGGAGTTGCATGGGTTAACTAAGATCTTTGTATGAAAATAATGCATGAGAACCCTGCACATAATAGAGAAACCATATCATTTCTTGGAAAATATTAGATGAGAATCATGTGCATGATAGATAAGTAGCCATATTTCCTTTGAAAAGAGTATTTATTAGTTTCTTGAAATGAACATGTGTTTATTTGCACATAGATGAAAGTTAGTTTACTTGAAAAGAATATGTTTTTATATATACACAAAAATAACAACTAATGTGTTAGTTTCATTTTAGAACAAAAATATGCATTTGCATGCAAAGGATTAATATTTATTGTGTAGATTACTTTTGGAAAAGAATATGCACTTGCATGCATGGAAAGAATAACTTTGGTATTAGATTTATTAGGAAGGAATAGTGCATTTACATGCACAAAAATAATCGCTACTTTGTTAGTTTTGCTTGGAAAATAAAATGTGGTGCATGCAAACAAAATATTAGTTATTGTGTTAGTGTTATTGAATAGAACAAGTGTTTATATACACAAAAATAATTGATATTGCGTTAATTTTCTTAAGAAAGTATATGTGTTTGTGTACATAATTATTATTGCATTAACTTTCTTTCAGATAAAGAATATGTGTATACATATACAAAGGTAATAATTATTAGTTTGTTTTGGAAGAAGATTATGTGTTCATATGCACATAAAGGTAGTAGCTATTAAATTATATTCTTTGGAAAAGAATAAGTATTTGCATGATATCTTTCTTTTGGAAAAGAACATGTACTTGCATGCATGAATAATAACTATTGTATTAGCTTTCTTTTGGAAAAAAATATGTATTCGCATGCACACAGAGAAAAACTATTGTGCTAATTTTCCTTTAAAAGATATATATATATATATATATATATAGATGGGTAGTTGCAGTGGTTTATTCTTTTGGAGAAGAAGGTGTCCTTATGCAAAGAATATAAGAGAAGTTGTGGTGTTTATGTAGGGTGTAACTACTTCCATTTCTCATGATACATGTAAAGGAAGGATCAGTGAACATGCCTTGGTAATCTTATGTATTCTAGCATATGCATGTGAGTTATGGATGTCCTGACATGTGTCATAACCATCCATCTGTAAAGATAATTAGACATGTTTTAATAGTTATGTGCTTTTAAATAATGCAGGTGTAGTGTTGTTAAAAGAGGCATGTCTTGATATTTTATTGACATTTTATATATGCACATGAATATATGTTTGAAACACTGCTAATAAATATTTATTATTGGTTTTAATTTTATATAATCATGATATCAAAGTTTGTTGACAAGTAGCAATTGCAGGAAAATATTGTGACGTTTGCAAAGGAAATATTATGTTTAACATTATGGCAGGCAAAGAACTAGTGGTCCATGCCGATTGAAGGAATGTCAACTGGAGGATAATCCACTAATGGAAGAACTAGACCACAATGACATAATGTTCGAGGATTTGTGGATAAATGATATCATGATGAATATAATCGCTTCTAGATAAGTTATGTTGTATTTAAGATGATATTTATTTGCACTATTTTATGAAAATGGTGATGGGATGGACTCCCTTACAATCCACTAAGTGCAGCACGAACATCCTCACAAGCATTTAATAAAAAATAAAAGTTTGTTGGTTTTCACCCTATGGGGTTTCTAGGGTATATCAGTGTTCAATAATGTTTTTTCCTTTTGTGTCAATCTTATGACGTTTATTCTTTGCATGTAATGGCATATACATTATAAAGTATTTGATTAATTAATCTAGTTAAAATAATCATCAAAATATAAGGTTACACCAGGAAGCTTATGTTATTATACTACAACAATGGTTGTTATGTTACGTGATTTACTATTCCATTCCTACTCTATGTAATGATGATGATGTTATCTAATTATCATTTAAGGATTATGGAATAGTGAATTTGGATTATTACATGTTGGTAATTATGTAAACAAATTCTAACCTTATGTACTTTTCCACAAGGTTTACTAGGGGATGCTACATAGTGGATTCAAATACGGTCATTAAAAAGAGGATATATACCTTTATTCCACCAAAATTATTTGAACTATGTTAATAGAAGTCACTCTTAAATATGAACATCAAGCAATAATAACTAAGTTCCAAAAATTTAAACCAGCTTAAATTTAGAAAAAGTCAACACCGTGTCTCGTTTATCATAGCTTCAATTTAAACCAACTTAACTATAGATTTTTTTTTTTCATTACATTCTATCCATATTAGAATTGATATTGTTTTTTTCAATCAAACTTACATGCATAAAGGTTTATACACTTATTTGTGTTTTGAATCTCTCATGATTATCTTTTTATATGGAATAGTATATGAATTGGTTAATTTTTATAAATAATTCAATACTTAAAAATAATAAAATATTACAGTTTTTAATATTTAAATATGTTGCATTGTTAGTGTTTGTTTATATATATAATTTGGGTATTTAAAAATTTCTTACTATTTTATATACAAAATAGAGATTTTTCTTCATTATTATATATTAATTTATTTTTTAAATGAAATAGTATATGATTTTTTTATAATTTTATTTTTAAAATAATAAGAAAAAAAATTAGAATTTTAAGAAATGGATTAACAGTTTTATATCATGCTTTTATAAATAGCATTTTTAGGAAGTCTTTACAAAAGAAATTTATACCTGCTTTTTAATACGAACATTCATAGTAATAAGTATTTATTTGATTGTTTCCAATTCTTTTCTCTTGTTTCAATTTCCTTTCCTTGACTTGGTTTTTAAACATTGCAGTTAGGGAATGACAAACAAGTGCAAAGATCAGGTGCTAAAATAGAGTGTGAAAAGAATAAGGAAGAAGAGAGTTTGAATTGAAGTACTTTAGCTGCAACAACTCATAGAGATTTTAATCCATCTCTACTTTATGTGCAAAATGCATTATCGATATCCAATCAATCTATATTCACAAATAAGATTATAGAGTGGACAAACATGATATGCTCTATGGATATATAGAATAAATTTATGTGGGATCGAATAAAAAAAATGTTTATAGGTGCATTGAGTATATTCATTTTATTTTTTCATGAATACTATCATGTTTCATTACATGTACTTAGTTCTCATTTTTGTTTTGTTTTGTAAAGTACATATTTCTATGTAAATAAGTTTTTCTTTAGATGTATTATTATTTTATATATATATATATATATATATATATATATATATATATATATATATATATATATATATATAGATATATATATATAATTTTTCTGTAACCCATTTGTATTTTGATACATAATTCTTTTACTTGTCAATATTTTCAACCTTATTTTATGATTCATTAACTAATTTTATAACCCATACAACAATTATATAAAATTGTTGTTGGTACTAAGAAGAAAATGCCACTATTATATGAAATGATTATTTTTTTTATCACAAGTATCTTTACGATTTGTTAATATCACACCATCATGCATGTAAATTAACATTAATAAAGCATAACTTCATATCTATATATATATATATATATATATATAGATATATATATATATATATATATATATATATATATATATATATATATATATATATATATATATATATATATATATATATATATATATATATACTTCCTTTATTCTTTGTGATTCAATTTTCTAACTAATTTATATATAGGGGAGGGACGCCATTACCTGTACGCCCTCCCCTCCACCTCAGCTACCGGCATGTGGCTCCCACAGAAGCTCATACGACACCTACCCGATAACACTGATTTTAACCCTTCCTACCTCCTGCTTCCGCGTGTTTTCTGCGATGTCTTCTCTTCTCTATGTATTTTGGTTCGGGTCCGGTGTTTGGGTGAAGCACTCTGTCGAAGGTGGCATGAGACGAGTCCATTTATTGTGTGGCTTATCCACCATTGTTGGCCTACAAACCTTGCTTAACTACTTGCACACCCTTGTTATCTGTACAAGGTTTCCACTGTTCTTATTTCATTTTGCGTGCCAGTCTTGTTCGTTCTAGACCGTCGAGGGTTTGCACATACCTTGGTGGTTATTTCGTTCGTGCAATCTGTTGTTTGGGAAGGAGCCAGTTCCAATCTCTAGCTAGTTCAAGGTTACAGGTAAATTTACAAGTAAATTTACAGGTTTTTGATGATTTTTGTTTCACATTGTAAACAATATTTATGCCATTGCCTAATTTCTTATTTTTCCATGTTTTCCAAGTTTGTTGCAGGTCTAGTGAGCTCTGGAGAATGTCTGGCAAGCTCTGGAGAAGGTTTCGACATGAAAGATGCTTGGACATGGCTTCTACATCTATCCAGTAGGAAAAATCCTACCAGCCATTACCACTGTGTTTTTCAACACCTCACCTTCTGTGTTTTTCAACACCTCACCTTCCTATTAGAAATTTTGTTATTTTTTCTCTTGGAGTTTCAATCACTTTGAGTTTGGTCAATCGCACATTGCATTTCATAAGGTTTTGCAGGCTTAGGGTTATGATGGTTTTACAGGTTTAGGGTTTTGTGTGCATTGGCTTTCCTGCTTCATAAGTCCTCAGTCTTTACTCCAAATTTCATAAACTATTTTCTTATTGTAACTGTCATTCTACTCTGCAATTGATTCATTATGGCCTGTGTATTTATCCTATCTTAGCTTAAACAATAGGGTGTGTAAATTTATTCATTTCAGATGGAATTTGTTCGGATGTAACTTTATAATGTTTGGGTGAATTGGGTTTTGCACTGATTCATATTCTGTTGGATATTTTTGTTGCTTATGCCTAATGTGAATGTAGGAGTTTTGATGTTTATGTTATACATTGGATTTAACTGGTAGTGTGTTCCCAGATAGATTGATTTATAAGTTGTGTTGGTGGAATATTGTTAATTAAGTTTTGGTATGGTTACATCGTTTATAGTTTCCTTTAGCCCATTTGTGTTGCTTGAGTCAGTTATAATTTAATTTGTATTTGGTATAATTTAATGAACCAAAAAGTTATTGGCAACAATTGTAACAAGTAAAAACATTTTCTTAAGACATTTAAATCTAATATTTAAATGTGGATATTTGAACATGTTAAAGAGTAGCAATGAGGTCAATTCCAAAACTTGAAATTGGACAATGGGAAGTGTCAAGTATAGAGATTGACATTTAGAAAAATAAACTTCCAATAAACTTATAACAGAGGAAACCATGTGTTGGAGGCATGCTCTTGAAAATAAAATAACAAGCTAGCCAACCTTTTTCCTTCCACAAAATATAGGGTACCATCGAAGGGATCAATATGATTGAAAGCAAAAAGGTGGCTAAGTACATTGGAACTAAGCAAAAATGAGTAGTAGGAGTAGCTATGGTGAAGTAGAATTTTCCTCCAAGCCAAGGCAAAACCAACAGTTCTCACTAATAAAGCATTGTGAAATTTTTAATGGATTTGAACTTGCAAGAAACACACTCATCAGATTGATTATGCTTACACAATTGTGTTTATGCATCTCAATCAGATCATTGTTACATGATGTGGTAGAGAATGTGCTCGCAGCAAACTACCTATGGCCATAGAACACTTTGTCCATCCTAACCTTGGGGAGTTCATTCTGGTGATCTCTAGCCATCTTAGATGCCATTAAATAGATTGGTGTGGATCTGCTTTCTTTTTATGGTTAGAAATGTTGGGGTATGTAGGGTTTATGGTGCCAATTATTTCCAATGACAGTGTATGCATGGATGTATAGAGGTCCATTTTGGCCCCTGTTATGGACAATATTATAATGAACACTTGTTCATTTTTTCTCATGTTCACTATTGGAGCCATTACCTGTGGCCCTGCATTTTTGTCTGCAGGGGATGAATTTTGACCATTTCCTACGTATTGCTATTTCAGTGGCTCTGAATATTTGTTCTTTTACACTTTTGGTCTATGCTCTTAGTAACAAATGACCAATTTAATTGAATATTTGAGTTGAATTTTCATCAAGGAGGTAGTCCATTCAGGCTTTTACACTTGTTGCATTTTGTTAGGTCTGTTAGTTTTAATTTTTTCTAGTAGATTTGGGTTTTCAGATGCTATGTATATTTTCTGTGGTAATTTTGCATTCAAATATTTTGATTTCTTTTACCAGTACTTCTGGTATTGGTTAATTTTTTTAGTGATTTTACTATATTGTAAATAATTAAGTTGATTGATTTGTTTCAGATTTTTGCTCAACAAAAATTAGGGTTTTTTTGTGTGTACTATTTGGAAAAAACTGTAATTTTCATTCATTTGTAATGGTTCAAAGTTACTTTCTGTAGACACATTTATGGTTTATGATTATCAGTTCAGTGATCTTTCTGCATAGATTTCAGAGAGGATTTTTATACAATGTTCATCCAAAAAAGGCAAGGAGTGAATAGACTCCTTTCATAATGTTGTGTGCAACCAGACAGCATATGGAGAGTTCAAAATGTATAGTAGAAAATGAAAGGGATGCAAGTAGTCAATTATATTCCTTCCTGTGCAAGGAAATCCCTGAAATGTTTTATGTTTTAATTATAGGTATTATGTGCATTATCTGTTGTTTCATCATGAAGTATTGCTACAATCTCATGAAATGTAACCTAAAAATGTTGTCATTATTTCACTTGTGTAAACCATTTGGTGTGTAGATGCATAACAGAAAATTCCATTTTCATTCTCAGGTAAGATTTCTACATTATAATAGACCATATATTTTCCTTCTAAAATGGATTTTAGTTACAATGCCGCACACAATATGAAATAAAACAACCTAGGTTGTAAGCGAAAATGTTTTTGTGACAACAAAAATATACAATCCATCCAAAATCCACATCATAATGTGGTTACAACAAAAAACATATGACACCCCAATTCTTTATGGCCCTGAGAATCTTGAGTGCCAAAACTCCCCGAGTTGCCTTCTTGAGCGAGGTAGGTTGGCCTACCTGAAAAGGGTTGATTAGGAAATGGTTGATTGCTTCCATATGATTGAGTCCAATTTGCAGCTTCCAACCATGGAGGTATTGAGTACCCATACCTCACATTTGCACTATTGACCCCTACATTAAGTGGAGGTGTGTAATGAGAATAGATAGAATTGACACTTCCTCTGGTAGGAATAAGGCAAGTGGGTAAACCATTATTTTGATAGTGAGGCACTTGAATGTTTATGAGATCTTGGAATAATGGTGTATTATCTATAATGGAGTCCAATGAGTTTGAAATAATCTTGGTTTCATCAACTATGCTTGCATAATTATCAACCATATTGATCATCCTGTGTTCCTTTTCAAGCATTTATTATGTCTTTCTTGATTCCTTTTCCTGTCTTGCCATTTGTTTTTGTTGGTCCTTAACTTGCCTTGCTTTATCTCTTTCAATCCTTTCATCTGCCTTCTTCTCCTTGACTAGATCCTTCTTTGTCTATTTTAATTCTTGCATTTCAAATTTATTTTTTTTTAGACTCAACTAACAGGTTTATATAGTCCTCTGAGGTGAGTAACTATGAGCTTCGGCTCAAACGAAGACTACCCGATGTACCTTTCTTTTTTTTCATTGATACTCTCTCTACTGGTAGCTTTAGGAACCGACCAAGTATCTTCTCCACCCCTCCCACCTGCATGACGTTGCTTGGTACTTCCCTTTTAGTATCTGATAGAACTGATTGAACTATATCATTATCTTCATTTGATGCCTCATTATGTGCTTCATATTCTTCCATTAATCTGTTTTCCACAGAAAAATGAACAATTTCACTGTTCAATTTCGCTGGTTGTGAGGGCATGTTCACGCTTTGTTCATTGGTTGTTGAGACACTATGTGCATTCATATTAATCATTGCTTTTGCTAGCCATGATGGTGTGGTTACTTGGCTTGGAAATGTTAATTGGTCATTGTCAACTGCATTTTCAACAATGCCATTAACAATATCAACAGCAGGAGTTTCATGTTCTTGAGTTGGTGGAATGATCTCCATGTTACTGCGAATTTGTTCATGGTTACACTATGTTTCACATACAGTTTAATCATCTTCATCATATAAGTGTCCTTGAGAGAGGGAAATCATATTACCAGCTGCAACCACATCATCTTGGTCATCTACTTCTTGCACTTCAACACCTGTTTGGGCATTCCATTTTTCCTAAACATCCACATGAAATGCCTGGCTACAACCAGTATCATGCATAAGAGCATCATAGTTCAGTGGCCAGATTCCTGTCCTCCTAAAGCCAACCTTGATATTTGATGGTGTCAAAGCCCTTTTAAAAGCTTTACTTGCAAGCTCTGCTAGCTCGAACCTTTTCACCTCAACCCCTAGATTCTTTACCATCCATGCAACACACTCTGACCTGAAATAGTTCTTGAAAGGGCAAAACACAATAACATCAAGGGGTTGCAGTCTGTGAGTGGTATGAGTGGGAATGTCAACAGGTCAATGCCTAAATTTTTTGCTTCCTCAATTGTTTGTATAGCCATGTGGCTCCCATGGCCATCTAATATCAATAGGTGTCTTTTATTAGGTGAGACGCCACCTGGTACCGATGTAGCAAAGTGAAAAAAGCCAACTTAAAAACAGTTCTTTAGTCATCCATACATGGGGATGTGAAGCCATGCATGCACTTGGTTCTCAATTTTGTATATAGTTTTTCAGTTGATTTTTACCTTTGAATAGATAAAATCCTAGGATTGAAGTACCAATTGCATTGACACAACATAAAATAGTTATCCACTCCATACTCTTAAGCAAAATTTTTGGTACATTTTGGCTCCCTCTCTTGGCAATTACCCGCATGCCACAATTTCTCCCTAGTTGTAAACCTGTCTCATCACAATTCCATATATGGTCTGCTCCATAAGAATGTCTATCTTAAGCACTAGAAATTGTGTCATAGAACTTGTGTACAACTACAGGGCGCAAATTTAATGCTCTGTCTCTATCAAGGCCCTCAACAGTATGCAATACAAGTTCTAGATGCCTTTTTTTAAACCCAAACCATCGTGATTTACTAGGAAACCCATCTTTGAATGGGTTTGGCCTCCCTTGACAAATTTGAGCAACTGTGGATTTGAGTTGCATCAACTCTAGCCCATGTCCCAACTAGGCCATCTCTTTACACCACTCAACCACCTCGGCCTCCTCCTCATCTATCATAACTATAAGAGGCCCTCTACGTTTTGTATGAGTCAGACCATTTATCCAATAATGTCTTGATGAGGGAGGAATACCATGTTTTTTGCAGATCCATTAAACTCTATGTCGACAATTGTAACTAAAATTTCTTAGTTTTTCCATCCTCTTATAGCACTGATATTTTTAGTTGAACTTGTCCCTTGGACTATTGTTGATGGTGGTTTTGTGGCTGATGTTGTGATAACATCAGCTTCAGTCGCATGGTCATCCTCAACAACATTCCTTGGGGCATTGTTGACAATGAAATCGCCTGTCCAGTCCTCATCAGACGATGTACATCGCAGCTACACACCCCTTGTCACTCTCCTGCCACTTCTCCTGGTACGAGGAACATAAGTACCTTTTTCCATAGATGCAACAACCTGTAAAATCATTGCATGCATTTAGATCAGAATATTTGTAAATTATGCTTTCGTTCAAGGCAAAAATACTTCTCCTTTATTACAGGAAATTATCAACATGTATGTTAGTATCCTTGAAAAATCAAATATACAGAATCATTTTGTTGTATGTCTTCAAAATTATCATTGATTGTTGTTTTGATAACTTGTCTTTACACTTAAAATACCATGACTGTATTGATTGGTTTTGTTATGCATTTCCCAACAGTGCCTCTTGTTCGGTTTGACTACTTAAAATATTGTTTTGTTGTTTTGATAACTTGTCTTTAAAGTTAAGGTACCATGAGAAGATCTGGTAGTTACTGAATTAATTTGTTTAGACTCCTGTTTTTTATCGCAATTGAATTCATTCATGGCCCCCGTTGTCTCACCAAGTGGACTTGCATAATGCCTTCTAGGTTTTTTCTAGGTATGTTCTTCGGTAATGAGGGTGAAGTTAGATACAAATATAGGTTGTTGTTTGGTAGAGGGTGCATGCATGTGTCACCTTCAATGAACTAGAGTGTTTCTTTTGTAGGTCTTCATATCAGCCTCCCATTCAGTTAAACATCTAGTTAAGTTCTAAGTTCAATTCAGTTCTAGTTCCTCCCACTAAAACCTATCCCTCTTAACATTCATTACCTAATTTTTTTCTATAAGGATGCACTTCTCCATAAATGGATCTCTGGTTATCAAGGAGTTATCATTGGCCAAACCAAGCAGGTATTTAATTTGACCAAGGCTCCAACTTGAGACCCCCTGAAGCACTCTTGATCGCAACTTGGCACCACAAATTTTTTTTTCCTCATGTCACTTACAGTTGAAGTTTCTAGTCATGTAAACATTCATTTCAACTACAACTCTTATTTGTATCTTGTCTACATATATAAGAGAGGCCATGCCTTTTTATTAAATCAGGAAAGCATATTATCAATTTGTAAAGTTTTGAGTAATTATTGACCTCATATATAAAATTAGATAAAGTGAATATGAGTAATGAGGGTGCAGTTGGATAGAAATATAGGTTGTTGTTTGGTAGAGGGTGAATCCATGTGTCACCTTCAGTGAACTAGAGTGTTGCTTTTGTAGGTCTTCAAATCAACCTCCCATTCAGTTAAACATCTAGTTAAGTTCTAAGTTCAATTCAATTCTAGTTCCTCCCACTAGTTCTAGTTCTAGTTCATCAAAACTCACATCATAAGATCCTTGTTGAATAAAATGTAAAATATGGACATGTATTCAACCCATTCAATCTAGTTGATAAATTTTCATTACATGGCTAACTAGCCTCAGTTCCTATTTCCATTTCTTCGTTTCAATGTTGATCATCCTTTTCTTGTTTAAGAACACATTTAGACTTTAGCATAATAGGAAAGAAATCTATCTATAGCAGGTGGTTCTGGGGTATAGAAAGTGATTGGTCAACGAGTTTACTAAGCATAAACATTTTTGGTTCTATGTTTTCTTTTCTTCAATTCTTAAAAAATCTTCCTTGCCACATGTAGCTTTTGCCACATTTGCAATCCTTTGAGGCTAGTTGTGCCTTCTTTGTGGTCCTTCATTTTGATAGGTTTCCCCTTGTGTACAAAAACCTTCCAATAGGGCCCTTCCTTTGCTTCTTGTTTATTTTTTTATGTTATTTTCTTCCTTTTACATTGTTTTGTTTGCTTTCTGATCATTTTTCAAGAATTATCTAAACCTCCATTTCCTATTCTCCTTTCAACTTTTTCTTCACTTTATTTTGCAGGTCTTGTTTATGCTACCATTAGTCTTGATGGCATTTATTGGTGGCCTCATACAAGGTTTTTGGTTCCAACACCCAAAGTTGTATTGTAATAGTTGACCACTAATTAAGAAAGTCATTTGAAGCTTCTGATCTATTCTACAACCAAGACAAGGACAATAAATCTATGCTTATCTTCCAATTGGGCCATAGTTTTTGTTTCTTATTATAAAATTTCATTAAGCTTTTGTTAAAAATGATTCTCAGAGAAATGTCCAAGCAACCAAACTTCTGTTGCAATACCTAAGGTGCTACCATTAAAAGTTGGGGGCTTTTCACGTTATGGGTATTTTCAACTTCCTATCTATATGTAAATGAGGTGAACCACTTGCTCATCTTTTCTTAATGGATTTGGCATGTACATTTTTGTGCATACATGGACTCCAAGAAGGATGATAACTCTTAGTCCAATATTCATGTTGATGTCGGTGAATATTTTGCGGGCATACTTAGATTTTGTTGTGTTTTGTTTGAATCCCTATTATCATTCTTTATCAGACTCTCATTTTGTCTTAATCCCTTCAATATGTTATGTTACCTATGTGGTTCTTCAAGGTTTCTTTGTCTAAATCCCCATTTAACATGTTCCTTTTTTTTCACTCAAATTTTTATTGTTGCATGTTGCTTCTATAATTTAAACACGAGATTCTTGATGTGCTCAAGGCATCAAGCGACACCCTGTTTCTCTTCATCTACTAACTAGAGCTGTTACCTTTATTAATGGGTCTCATCTACCAGTTCTTTGTTCTTAACTACCAACTTTAAACTATTAATATAGTCCCATTAGCTTTCTATAGTGTTAGTCTTTAATATTTATCTATCCTTTAACATAAGCATTATGGACCTAAGAGAGAACTCTGAATAATCTAGTCTAGTGTGTTAATTCATAAATTAAATAAATAATGCTAAATTTTGAATGTTAATTTCACAGATATACATGGCATTTCTAACCTCATTTATGCTATGTACTCTGATATTTGGAGTGGTATCCTATAAACGCATTTTTTACATTCAGTAGAGATAGAAATGTATTTGAAACTTTGTCTCTAGGTTTGTTTGTTCATTGCAGATAACATATATAAATTGTTCAAATATGAATGAGAAGCCTTTACCTGGGTAATGGGTCCAAACGTCTCAATGACATTAAAGGCTTTCTTTGTCCAAATCCCCATTCAACATGTTCCTTTCTTTTCACTCAACTTTTTATTGTTGCATGTTGCTTCTGTATTTAAACATGAGATTCTTGATGTGCTAAAGGCACCAAGTGACACCCTATTTCTCTTCATGTATTGACTAGAGTCGTTTTCTTCATTAATTTGTCTCATCTACCAATTTTTTTTTAATTTACCAACTTGATACTATTAATATCATCCCATTAGATTTCTATATTTTTAGTCTTTATCCATCCCTTAAAATAAGCATTATGGACCTAAGAGAGAATACCCTAGGCTGTGTGTTGATCTTCATGAAACTGAAATTGTAACTGAAACTGAATCCGTAAGAACTAAAGCTGTAAGAACTGTGAGAAATGAAAATAGAACTGTAAGAAAAATGTGTTGTAACTGATATAACTAACCTGGATATACTGGCAATTGCTCTGTGATGTTTTATCTTCAAGGTTAGTGAATAGTTTGAAAGCATAACATGCAACTTCAACAGTGGTTGAACTTCTTTTACAGTTTTTGGCACTTGAATTTAATTGGTGGTAAGGATGGCCATGGATTACAATGGCTTCATTTTGAATGTGTGTTTGGATTTAATTTGATGTGATCGAATGGTTGGGAATTTGTTATTTGTTGATCCATGTGCTTTGATTTGTTTTAATGAGAAATAGAATGGGTTGGGTGTCATTTATTGAACAAAGTTGGTTTAAATGTTATTGGGTTGGGTGTCATTTATTGAACATAGGGGGTTTAAATGTTGAACAACACAGCAGTTATGGCTAACATACATTCACTTTTATTATGTGCAGGTATGTATATTTATTTGGGATACAAAGCTTCAGTTCTGATGAGTGGGGATTGAAGTGACTACTACTTTGTACTTTTGGAATAGACCATTTTGGAGGCATTTATGGTTTTATCTGTTTTCTAGTTGGGTCAATATGGTTTGCACTCTTAAGTATTAGGATACTATTTATGGACAGTTGTGGGCCCAGTCAATGTTTTGGGAAATTTTGGACATAAATTAATACTTATTTGCACATAGTGTTATTTATCTTTGTTTAAATGTTGGTTGCAAAAGTCTCAATTTCTGGTGGTTTGGTGGGACCAGTGTTGTATCAATTACTGGTCCCTGCACAACATTAGACATATCTCCCCTAACTCAAATAGATGATACATTCTTATTTCATTTCTATTTTACTCTTGACTAGTCCTTCTAATTTTATCATTTATTGAAATCCTCAATTTCACAATGAACTTTTCATATAATTAGAAATTATCTCTTCTCCACTCCACTTGAATTCCTACTTTCTCCATTATTTTTCGAATTTATTAGACATAGTATGATAATTTTTAGAAAAAAACATTAATAAATATTGTTTCTTCATCTCTTTTTCAAAAAATCGACGATCAAGTTATGAGATGGAAACCCAAGAAAAATCCCTAACAATTTTCATTATTGGTCTCATAAAACTCTAACATCATGTTAAGTGTCATTCCAAATTGACCAATGCTATGTAATTGTGCATTGTGCTAAACAATTTGTAATTCAAATCTATACTAATTTGACATCCATTTAGTTGTATATGCACATAATGCAAATGTGTTTTGAACAAGTCCTACTAAAGTTTCTACTTCGTAATTGAATTCAAGATTTTCTTTTTTCCTCTTTTGTGGAAAATATAAATTGTCAAAATTTGTCATATAAATATCAATATAATTGTGCTTTGTAAAACAATTTCATAAAATAATAATTTTCTATTATCTTACAGATATGAAAGATATATATTAATCTTATCCATATTATACTAATATTAATTTAAATATTTCAAAGTATGATTTATATGTATCATGCTACCATGTTCTATATGCAAATTTTCAAGCAACAAAATCCTTAATTTCAATGGTAGGGACTATGTTGCCCTGCAACACTTGTTTTTACATGGCATTTTTCAACTCCATATTAAGTAGTTGAAGAATTACATTTATTTGATAATGCAAAGTAATTTGTTTTTTTAATTTCAATTACTTTATCTCTATATAAAGTGGATGTAAAATTTTTGGGTTCCTCCTTGTTAGTGTCAGTGTCTTCACACTTTCATCGGTGATCAAATTGATCTTCTACATGCATATTAGGTGTCTCATTTGATCAGCTACATTCCATTAGGTCATGGATCAACTGATGGTAGTGGTTTCATGTCAATTTCCCTCATGATATTCACCTACTGACCTGTTTACACATTTTTTTTAGTCATTCACAGTCATCCTGTTTCATTTCATTTATAAAAACCAGTTTTAGGGTTTAGTTTCACTAGGTCTTAGGGTTTGTCATCATGGTCATCCAAATTGAATAAAAAGGTCAGCAGGCACATGAGGAGGATAAAAAGGTTCATAGAGTCATAAGTTTACTTCTGTTATGCTAAATAAAGCTCTTTCACCTCAAAACTCTGTTTTGAGGTGAAATTGAGCATTTGCAGTTAATGAATCACTTGATGTAATTTTATGTAATTTTATTGTCCTAATATGTAATTGAATTGCTCCTGGTGACCTGGTGACAAAGTCAACTCCTGCCACTGCAAAAAGTCAATGTAATAAGTCCACCTACAAAAAGGCAAAAGTCAGATGTAAGTGAAACAGAGCATTTTGAAAAAAGCTATCAAAACTATAGAAGAGTGGGTCTTGGTTAATGAAAAATTAAAGGAGAAAGGTATAAAGGCCATTTCAAGTGTTTTTTAACTTCATTATTGAATTGGAGAGCCAAGGAGAGGAGAAAACATGATTTTGAGCTAAAGAAGAGAAACAGAGGCAAGTTTGCAGTTTTCTCCCTAGCGCTGCACATTAAAAGTGCGTTGCATACCTATTGCAGTTTGACAGTGTAAATTTGGTCTGGCGTTTCGCACCTGTTAGTGAGTGCTGCGCATTTGTTGGAGAAGCTCGAATTGCCTCAAATCGCCTCCAAATTTCCTAAAAAATCATTTGATGCCCGTCCCAAGTAAGTATATCATTCTTCCTTTCTTTGAAGAGTAATGTTTGGTTGTTAGGGTTGTGTATGGCTTCGTTTAAAGCAAACCCTAACTAATTTTAAAACACAAAACCTTAATTATTTACTAAACTGCCTCTCACAAGTTATCAAGGGTAGTTGTTGTTCTCTCTTACTCCATTCATATTAAGTTTTCCAAGTCACATTCCCTATCCCCTAATCATCAAAGTTCACTCCCCAAACCCCACTCTCATTTACAAAACCCTAACTCCAAAATCAATCCATTCCAATACACCCACTTCACTATCAAACCCTTATTCCACATCCTTAACACCATTCACTCCCCTCATTCCCCAAAAGAAACCCAAATTCCTACTCCCCCAAGCATTCACTTCCTCATACACATTACTTACTTTATATTTCAAAATCTCTTCATACTCATTTGTTTTCACTACAAATTTCATCACCCATCATATTACCAAAAGCATGGAGAGAGATTCAGATTATGAGAGGGAAGAGGAAACTCTCAGTGATTTGTCCAGAGAAGCTCATGTGCTAAGAAAGCCACACAAAGGGGGAAGATCATTCGGGAGAATCCCACCACTCTTACAGAATTGCTTGCTTGCCCTCTTGCTGTAGCTAGCTTTAAACACTAGTCTTGTTATCAGTTTTTGAAATGGTAGAGAGGGTAAAATTTCATCATGAGCTTGCTAGGTCGTTTGTTATCCATCTCCATAATGGCCAGGTGAACCTTACTGGTGTCTCTTTCACCTTAACACCTACCACCATTTCAGCAGCAACAGGCATCCCTAATGTAGGTGATCAGTGGAATAAGGGGCAGTATGTGGGCAGAGAACATTATGAACCTTACATTAATGCTGGATATCATAGTCAAATAGCAGGGTTTTTCCTTTCAAATACCTGCATAACATTTATGCTCCTCTCATGAAACTCATCATCAAGTATTTCACCTGTGAAGAAAGGTTTTCCCGCCTATATGCATATCATATTAGGTTGTTGATGCACTTCACAAGAGTAAGGATGATGAACCTCCCTTACTTTATATGCAGGAATATTGAGAAGATGGCTCACTGTGTGCAAAGGAAACCTTTTCCTCAACAACTCAAAAATATTTACCACTTCTCACTGATCAAAATTGTTGTCTTGCATCAGCTAAGCTTTCTGAACATACCATGCGATACCTTTATTTCCCTGAGATTTTCAAAGGCCCTCAGGTGATTCCATCAGTGTCTCAGGAAGGAGGGCCATCAGGATAGTCAGGTGTTCATGAGACCAAGACTACAGGTGTGCTGGTGTTTGTCACCTATGAGAGAGGCATAAGGAGGCTTTTTGATGCTGTCAAGTGAGTACTATCTCCACTAGGGGTGGAAGGGGTCTCATTTTCTTCACCAGACCACAGGCAAATGTTATCTTCACCGCAGGTGAAAGGGTCTTTGCCTTCTTCTCCAGCTATACAGGTTGGCCAGTTGTCAAAGAGCAGAGATAAAGGAAAGCAAAAGATGCATGAAAAGAACCCTCCTGAAGGGCAATACAGAGATTTTATTCTGATTGAGGAGGATGTTACTGATTTGGGCTCTCAAAGCTCAAAACTCAAGGACATGATTATCAAAGAGAAGGAGGCTGAAATACAAGCTTTATCATTGAACCTTGAGAGGAAAAATGGATCATCAACTTTCTTGAGCGGGAAAACAAGCAGTTGACAGATAAGCAAGCTATTATGGAGTTGCAGATGATTAGGGAAAATAGGCAAGAGGCAAAGAAAGCAAAGATCAAGATGACCTCCCTTGAGCAAGAAATTGAGAATGACCAGGAGTATTGGTTGGAGAAGGTGAACATTTACCTTGAGAAGTTGCTTGATAAAGCCAACAAAGAGAAGAAAATGCTGCGCCATATGGCCTATCACTACCTAACCCGGAACAAGATTTGAAAAACAAGGGTAAAGAGGTTAAAAGCTAAGCTAAAAAGAGCTTTGAGGAGCAAAAAAGAGAAAGATAAACACAAGATCTTGGATGAAGCATCATTTTCCCATCAAAGCACTTAACAAGGATCATTCATGCCAAATTTCAAGAAATTTGGAGAAAATTTTGACATTTTTTGAATTTTTGAAATTGAAAAACAGGCATTTCCAATAGGTGCTCAGCGCCATCGGCACTGCACTTTTTTTGGGGACATCTTCTTGAAAAATGGCTTATATATTTGGAATTAGCATGGAAAGGGAAAAAAACACCCAAAAAGTGCCCTCTCTGCCACGTTTTTGCCACACAGGAAGAAGTCTTGGGAGAATCAATTTTTGGAGGGGAAAATGAACTCCACATTCATAAATTCAAGTTGTTCCAGAAAGTATACTTGACAAGATTTCCAACAAGCTATCCTGCACCTGATTTGGACTTCGGGAAGGCTTCCAAAATTGGCCTAGAAAAATCACTGCGCATTAAAATTTTGGCGCTACACATTAAATTGATTTTGCCAATTTTGCCTGATTTTCCAGATTTTTCCTAGTTTTCTTGGGAGATCATTTTTTCCTCATTTCTTGGTAAATTTAAGCATGGTAAATGATGAATTCGATGTAAATATGGATGAAAATCACTTCATAGGGTAGATACATCAAGTTCCAAGTGGTTTTGAGTTGTAATGAATTGGTTTCCTTGGTTTTAGAGGCAAGTTGTTCCACTGCCTATATTCCTGTTCTTAGTTTATATATGGTTGAAACCACCCCTCTTCTCATGGATTCGACCTTGATAGCTAGCATGAGTGGTTTCCTTGCCTATATTATGTATTTTATTAGTCATTTTTAAAGGTTGGACTTTGGCAGAAGAGTTGGCACTCATTGAACATTTGTATCAACAGTTTGGCAAGGAATAAAACCAGGTTTCACAGCTAGTTTTGTGGGATTCTTCTGATAGTGAGTTTATGTATTATTTCTTCTTTGTAATGATTTTTTTCTGATGTTTTATATGTATCCACATCTCTCTCTCTCTTCTAAACTAAATGAATCAAGGTGAATAGAAAAAATACACTAATTTACAGTGCTTTGTCTTGGGAATGCATTTGGTTTTCAATGCCTTCAACTATTTGAAGAGGATTCATAGTTTCTTTATGCCCTCCTCAACTCCTCAATGGTCTTAAGCTACCATCTTAATCCATTTCTATTACATAAACGCTTGTCTACCTCGCCCCAGAAAACATGACTGTATCCCTGAGTTGATTTCCCGAACCCAATCTGCCTTCTCCAATTGATCCAGCAACCAAAACCTAAACTCAAACCAGAAAACCTAATCTACTATACCTAGCCTAAAATCAGCATTCATTTCAGTCATCTCAAGCCCTAGTTGCCAATATCCTAATTGAGATTGACAAGGAGAGAGCCCTCTCCTGACGTGGTAGGGCTAGCTACCAGGTTAAGCCTAGTTTGATGTTACCCTAGACCTGCCTTCCTTCAGCCTGAGGTAGATCAAGGCACTAACACTCCTATGATAACATTTTCCTCCTAAATTTTTGCTCCTAAAGAATCCTATTTTTCCTATAAACCTTATCATATTTCACTTCTAACTTTGTTGAAATCCTATATTTCCATCATAGGTATACTTACATTTATTTTACACCTTGTCTCTTTTGTTTGGAACTAAATAACTAAAATGTTGATTGAAAGGGGTGCATAGGTGTGTTTTGTTTGAATAAGAAATGATTATAATATGTGTGTGTATGTATGTGTGTGTGTGTGTGTAATGAGTGTGGTTGTAATAAAGTGTCTGGTTACATGATCATATATATCGTGCACCTTAGTTATGTACCGACAAAATAATATTTGTAATCTTTCTATACACTATCATTTTGGTTGAAATCCATAGGTCTTAGTTACAGATAAATGTCAGATGGATGTATTCAAGGGCATGATCGTATGCCAAGTATATGTTCTTATAGATTCAATTATGTGGCAGTGGGGCGCAAGTTGTAATGCTAAAGAGAGTGGTTAGAGTAAAAACAATTGTCATTTTTGGTGTCATTGTTAGGGAAGCACTAAAGGAGTCAATACTTCTCACATAAATAATACAAAGGATATTAGGGCTAGAAGTGACCAAATGGTTCATAATTTCCCCTTTCAATAAACCCGGTACCCTTTTTATCTTTAAATTATATCATGATAAATTCTTTTAAAACATCATAGATAGGACAAAGAAAAATCCCCTTAAAACCCCAACACATGGTATGGTGGGGTCACTCCAAATAACATACTAGCATGCCTAGAAGGGAATCCTCCAAAGGTCACTTTTACCCACATTACAGTGAGGAATACATTAGAGGGGGACATACCAAAGATGGAGGAAACCCCCTTTGAAGAGTAATTTGAAATTTTATAAGGATCTAATAAGGTTTAAGACTCTGAGAGTCCAAGGAGAGAAAATATGGTTGAGGAGGAAGTTAATCGAACTAAAAATTAGAAAACAATCACCTTTGAGTACCCCATTCATGATCTCGATGCTATAGTCCAAATGAAAAATATTCCTCTTACTTCCCTTCCAAAATTTCATGCCCTACCTAAGGAGGATTGTAACACTTTTTTGTTTGAGTTTGATGTCCTCTGTCGAAGTTATGATTATTTACCAGATGCAAAAAAAATAAAACGTTTTCCAATGATATTAAAATATACAACCCTCCAATGGTTTATGGGATTAGGGGAAAATTATATTCGATCTTGGGACGATATGAAAAAGAATTTTTTGAGTAAATGCAAATATTATTGCAAATTTAGGGACATCAAGGAGGATATTATTAAGATGTATTAGTCGGATGATGAGAGTCTAGAAGACTGCATGGAAATATTCTCATATAATTTTCAAAGAAGTAAACGAAATACCATAGACCCCGATGCCCTACATATTCTCTTTCTTAAGGAAATATGAGAGGACTATTTAGAGAGTGAACTTAATGGGAGCAGGGAATTTTTCTCAACTATCATATGAGGAAATCTCTAAATTATGTAGAGGAAGATCAAAATATGGGAAGAACTCTAAAGATATTATATCTTGGATTGGTAGATCAGATGGAATAGGGGTGACTAAGGCTAAACTTGGGAACCTTTTGTAAAACTATAATACTAACATTTTAAGTACACTTAGTTCATAATTGGACACCATGTAAGCTAAAAAAAGAAAGAAGAAGCTTAGTTAGCATTGGCTGTATTTTTTCCAAATGTAATAAAAAGCACCCACTTAGAGAATTCCCCTTGAATAATGTAGACATGTATGGAATTTGTGAACAAAATCATTTCACTCGGGAATGCCCTTCTTTTCCAGGACTGAAAGCAATGTTCCAAGAGGAAAATGGGGAGACCGAGAAAACGTGTTTTGTAACCCAAAAAAAACATTGACCGTCTTGAACATCTGTACCTACACCTCTTGATCCTTCCCAACATTTTCATTTCCCTTTTCGTTGGTACCCTCCTATGTCGTGGCCACAATGATCTCCTCAAGTGAAGGGTCAAAAGAAAGAAGAATCTTAGTTAGCATTGGCTGTATTTTTTCCAAATGTAATAAAAAGCACCCGCTTAGAGAATTCCCCTTGAATAATGTAGAAATGTATGGAATTTGTGAACAAAATCATTTCACTTGGGAATGCCCTTATTTTCCAGGACTGAAAGCAATGTTCTAAGAGGAAAATGGGGAGACCGAGAAAACGTGTTTTGTAACCCAGAAAAAACATTGACCTTCTTGAACATCTGTACCTACACCTCTTGATCCTTCCCAACATTTTAATTTCCCTTTTCTTTGGTACCCTCCTATGTTGTGGCCACAATGATCTCCTCAAGTGAAGGGTCAAGGGTGGACTCCAAGATGGAGAGGGCCCTCCTATTTTGGGAATATGATGCCTCCTCAGCCACACCCACAACGACTTCAATTTCCTTCCATTCAAACAACTCAAATGAAACAAATGAATCGATTTTGTTGCCAACCTATTACAAATCCAAATAATAATAAGACAGTTCAACCTACCTATAATACTGAATTATCTCCCTTTCCTACCTATCCTCTTTCAGTTTCGGACTATAAAGACATCCATTTTCACTCTAGGAAAGTCATTCAAAATCAAATATATCCTATCATTCAAGAATAATATGAGGAAGATAACCTACTCAAGCCCATATTACCTTTTTCTAATCATGAAAAATCTCCTAAAAAGGAGTCTAAGTCTATTCCTCATCCAAAGAGGCTATGCCTTGAAAAACCCCTTAATCAACCTAAATTTGTTTTTTTAGCGGAATTGAGGAATGATTGTGTAAATATTCCATTATTTCAAGCCATCAAGGATGTTTCTATTTATGAAAAGGTTGTGTGGGAGCTCTATTTGAAAATCTAGGAAGGAAGAAAAGAGATCCCAATACAATACAAGTAATTGGGAAACTAGCTAATTTAATGTAGTTTTTATAGCAATATGGTGATCTGAGAACTCCTGTAGATATACTTAAATAATACCCCTATATCTAATACTTTGATATATTTAGGGGAAACTATTAATGTTATGATCAAAGAAACCATGGAAAAACTAGAGCTACCTGGACTCCGACCAACCCCAATTGTTCTCCAAATGGCTGATAGATCCACCATAAAACCAAAGGGGGTATTAGAGGATATTGTTGTCTTGATAGGTTCATGGAAATACCCAACTTATTTCATGAGCCTCCAACCTAAGGAAAACCTTGGAGGCTACCCATTGATTCTTGGGAGGCCTTGGTTAGTCACAAAAAATGCTTACATCTATTAGATAGTTGGCATTGTCTGGATGGCTAGTGGACTAGTGAAGGAATCTGCAAGTGTGTTGGCATTGATGTCAATAGGCATGCAAGGGAAATGTGGTTTTGAAGTTGGCATTTCCTAACTGTTGCTAGGTGTTATAGACATATTTGGGCACTTCAACCCCAGTCGCATATGTCGATAAACCAAGGGTTCTTTAACCCCTAAAAGTGTTTTTTCATACCCTAAAGGATCATGGTCAACTGATTACATCATTTCCCAGAAGTTCCACCTAAAAAACCACTTAGAACTGGCCAAAACTAGACCATACTAACTGCTCCATGGTTAAGGTGCGATGCATATTGGCTGCTACACTAGCCAGGTGTGATGCATACTGAAGATGCCTTCTGTAGGGTGCGATGAGCGAGAATGGACAAATGGTAGAGAAAGTTTGCTAAGTGGAAACTGATGGAATCTTCTAGAAACTTCTCCCATGACACTTGCCTCTCTGAATTCGCCCAGGGATGAGTAAGAGATCAATGAAATCTCCAAGTGAAACCAAGAACTATCAGTGGAATGACACTAATCAAAAACCCAGAGCTAACTCACACCCTTGCAAGACATCTATAAATGGATCCCTCATCTAAGAGATCTCGAGGCTAGAAGTTTGTAATTTGTAAGGAAGTGTTGCTGGTTTATCTTTGAGAAGAGACATTGTATTGTTGGGTGATCTTGCTTTTCATGAGGTGAAGAGGGCTTTGATGCTAGGAGGATGATGCTGGATCAGACAGCTGGGTTGTAATCCTCTCATCTACTATTAATAAAGTTCTTTGTGTTTTCCTCCATATAATCCTGTATTTGTGAATCTTGTTATTTGTGAATGAAATTGTATGGTCAATGTATTTCTGATTCTGCATTGTTTATAATAGTATAGATCGAGATGCTTTGATGGTGTTTTGTTACTTTGACTCTACAGGTATTCTCTGAAGTGGGACAAGTAGGAGAAGAGTGGCAAGCTCTATCAAGGGAGAGAGAAATCAAGCAAGGAGCCAAGTGAAAGATCCAGGTTGGTCCCCTTTGCTTCTCTCTTATCTATCATACATAAAGGAAATGGCAAATTGCTTTGGTTGTTTGTTTCTAAGATAGCTGTCGGTCTTAGTGGGACTAGCAGATTGAAAAGACACTAGCTTTCCCAGAAACAAAATGGCGACTCCGCTGGGGATCAAATAGTTTGTTTGTTTGTTATTGTTGTTTTCTTTATAAACTACAGACGGAGCCTAAAGTTAGCCAGATAGCCTTTGAACTTCCTTTGTTATGCAATTGCAAAGTAGATGAATGCTGCTTCAATCAATCTTCGGGTTGGTTTATGAACTAAACATTTGAATTACAAGCATTCTAAGTGCCCTTGTGGTAGCTCGATAACCTCATAAGATCATACCCCTGTACTTTGTTCTTTACCATTCATAATAGTTCAGCCTTAATCCCTGAACTTAGCTGTAAATTTGACCAAAAACCCAACACAGTTTCACTCCCTGGCCCATCGAACTGTCTGAGAGTGGAAACCAGTATGCATCGCACCTCCCTTGTGTAGTAGGTGAGATGCATCCCTGTTTCTCTGAAGGACAGGTGCGATGACTGAGTGATCTCATTTCTCTCTTAGAAACTTGGTTTTTGTCCTTGTTTTCAGCTCTGTTTGATTGTATTGTTGCTTATGATTAGTATCTCATTTCTGAAGCCTCCTTCCTCTACATACTTCGGCCTCCATTGATTAAGATTTGTAAATTTTTTTATGTATTTGTCCATCATTTATAGTCCTTCTTTGTCAAAAGTAGCTTAATCGAACTATCGTTTTTGATGCAAAAAGTGTCGTAACTATGATTTTAAGTCAAAAGAAGAGTGTCGTAAAGTCTTACTCTTCTAGATAGTTGATTGTACTTTCGTCATTGTATTTAATTTGAATTGGTAATATTTGAAGTGTCGAAGACAGTTATCTATTCGAAATCGAAAAGTGTCGTTTTAGTCTTCCTTTCGTTTTTTGAAAAGAAATTGTTGAAACGTTGCTTTGAAGAAAAATAGCTTAGATCTATACTTAGTTTTCCTTTTTGGCATTCTCACATTAAGGAAATGAAAAAAAAATACATGCATGTGCATTTGCATTTAGACTGTGTGAGAAAATGATTTAGGAAAAGTTCATTTAGTGTGTGCTCTTTGCTCTCTGTTGAAAGAATCGTAATCTTCTTTCCTTAGTAGCTAGGATTTTCATTGCTAAAAGAAAATAAATGATTGTTTATCATTTTAGATTGCATATTTAGGAATTTTACATCTACATCACGTGGTGAACCTTGAAAGACAAACTTCTAAGCAAGATCAACTCTAAAATAAATCTCAATGAACATAAAAATGCTTTGGAACCTAACGCAACACATCTAGAAGTCTATGCTAGAGACGTGTTTCGGTGTCGTAAAACCTGGTAACTGTCATTTTTATCGAAGGTTGGGTGATTCCTCCTCTTTGATATGACAAGTGCTAGTACGGACTTGTGCTCCCCGTATCGTCGAGTATATATTGGGAAACCACAATAGGCTGATATCCTTTATCCATAGGAAGCCGTGTCTCTTGCCCTATCAATTGCAATGCACTGAACACAGCATTTGGGAAGATTGATTGTCGTACATAAGTCCTTGGTAATTTCTCTTTAATTTATCACCAAGGTGTATTTTGTAGTTTTGCGATTGGTTTGGTAATCCCTCTATCTAGATTTCCAGAGTAGTCACTTTCGTTCCTTTTCGACTCCTTAAAAGAAAAAGTCCATCTGAGCACTTGTCACTTTAGGCTCATTAAAAATCGAAGGCGACTAGAGTCATCTTTAGCTTTTCTTGACTCTTAAAAATTTAAAAAGCAAAGTTGTGTCAAAGCATCATTAAAATTTATTTAAATTGGAATAACATCCCTATTCCTTCGTTGATCTTAGGTTGAGATAATGGAGTCCACCAATCAAGGAACCCCTCTTTGGGGGAATCCTAGTCCCTTCTCTTCTTGGGGAGATATTGGTGCTCTATATATGGCTACATTTTCCCTTCCGGGAATCACAATTGGCTTGCCAGTATGGCTATTCTCAACCTCTGTCGTTCAAAATACTGTGATTCCTCAGCAATCGAATTAGCAACCAGATGATACTGAAGTTGTCCCTTCACCTTCTACTTCGCTTGTTTCTCCCTCCCCTTCTTCCTCTTCGCTTGGTGAAACTAGTGATACTAAAAACCAAGTAGACGAGAAGAAGAAGAAAGTGAAGGAAAAGAAGAAGAAGAAGTCAGTTAAACAAGGGGGCAACCATGCATCATCCGGTGAAAATCCGCACACTAAACTTTCCAAGCACAGATCTCCATGCATAATTTGCAAGGGAGACCACCTTCATCGAGATTTTCCTTGCATTCTACGGATCTTGAGAGAATGGTCTCCCCATTTGCACCATCTGGTATCATCAACCTCTGGTAATCAGGTTGACAACACACCATCAACTAGTGAAAATGAAGTCAATGGACAGAAAGGAAAGGTCATATTTCCATGTAGGTTATGTGAAGTTAATCATGCTCTTCACCGTTGTCCTTTTATGGACGAAGCCAAAAGTGTCTTGGATAACTGTCCTGCTTCACCACAGCGACTTCCACCTGGATACAAGAAACTCTCACCAAGTCCGTTGCTAGTTGAAAACCTGACTGGCATAACTCAATTGTCGATCAAAATGCCTATCGTCCCAGTCTTGCCTTTAGAAGGTCCACCTTCAGATGATACAATTTCCAAAGAGAATGAGAATGACATTGTTCAAATTCTTTAATACAAAGTCTGATGAACTTGGGGGAAATTCACCCGTTCCTCTACAACAGGAGGAAAGCCCCCTAGTTCATGAGGTTCATCCACCTATTTATCTGGTACCTTCTCTGAGCATTCTAGTTGTTTCCTTTCACTGGAATCAACTAGCAAGACCCCACATTCCATCTAATGTACCATTCCAGATCATAGTACAAGTTTACAAAATGATTGTGTCTGGCACTATCATAGATGAAGGGGCTTCAGTGAGTATCCTTTCCTCAACTGCTTGGAAAGCGCTTGGTTCACCATCGCTTCTGCCTGAGACACAAAATTTGTCAGGCTTTAACAAAGGAACCAGTCGACCATTAGGGATCCTTCTGAAGTTGCCGATAACTTTGAAAAGGAAAACCATTCACTTGAACGTGATGGTAGTCCAAGGGCCATTATATTACAATCTACTCCTTGGACGTGACTATGTTTATAGCATGGAAGCTATTTTTTCCACACTCTTTCGAGTGATGTGTTTCCTGCATGAAGGCCAAATGGTGCAACTTATCAACCAGTTTTCATCTCCCGGTTCAAACACAACTACGAGTCAAACATCATCCTAAATGGTTTCTTTGCATCAATAATGTCTCTTCAACCTTCATTTCATCCACCTAATTACCACGAGTAGTCCGGTGAATGTAACGAAGCTTAGGGGGCATGCACCCTGGTCTGCTTCGGCAAGCAAACCCAGCTGAAAAGATAGGTTTCTCGATAGGTTATGTGATTGGAAGCTCACACCATTCACCTTCGTCTATTTCGATGGACAAAGCCATGGATGTTTTTTTGTCTACCGCTGACAGAAACAATCCTGCCTAACCGCGGGAACTTCCATATGGTGACCTGGAAACTCTCCTTTTCTTAATACCTGGGGGCATGCAAACCTTTCTATGCAAGTGAAAAAAGACCAATTTCATTTTTTAGCTTTTTAGCGTTTTTAGCTTTTTAACCTTTTAGAAAAAATTCTTGGGTTAGGTGATTAGTCTGATCCACCATTCACCTTTGTCTGCATTGCGTGGATGAAGCAAAGAAAGTGTTTTTCCTCGACGGAGGACAAAATCATCCTACCTAACCTCAATAGTTCCTTAGTTGTAGTGTAGTTAGCTTTATAGTTTCGTCATTTCTAGCTTACATAAAAAGGCAATGAGCACATGTTATCATAGAGTTCAAGCTCAGTAAAAAATAAATCTACCAATGAGAGACATCTTTAAATGACTGGCATGAGCAATGTTTCTGCAAGGTTCAAGCTCGTTAAAAAATAAACCTGATTATGAGCATAGTTTCTCCCGGCTCAAGCTCATTAAAAAATGAATCCACCCTCAATAAATAACCTTTGTGATTTCCTTACTATCAGCCTTTTGAACCTTGGTTGTGTTCCTACCGTCACCTCCATTCTTTTGGCCGATCATACGCTTCCACTTGATTGTTTACCCTTTTGAGGAACAGCTGCAACGAGTGGTCTTGTTAGCCACCCTCTTCACACTGCCATGTTTCGAGAAGTTCCAAACTTACCTGGAACCAGTTGCTACCCGAAAACACCACTCGTTCCTCAAAAACGAGTCTCTTTTAAACTCTTTTTAGACTCGTTAAATATAAAAATATTGTCAAGCTATTGGCCTTTCCAGATCGTTAAAGTAAAGGGAAGCACCATCCCTCTTATACATTTTAATCTTTTTGGACCTGAGGGATTATTGAAAAAAAAGATCGAGCACTTGTCTTTTTTGGCTCACTAAAGTGATCGAAAAGTCATCCCTTTCATATTATTTTATACTTTTTCAGACTTAAGGGATTATGCTACGAAAAAGGACTGCTAGAGTTTCCTTTTCATCCCTTTTCAAACTCTCTAAACATGAAAAGGACTGAGTCATCTTTATCGTTAAAGTCGTTAAAATAATAGCGACAAACTTGTCCATCCAGACAAGAACAAGTTTCACTGTCGCTAGGCTCGCTAAAATATAGTGACAAGTTTTCCCAAAGGGAAAATTATAGAACAAGCATATGTTATCCTCCTCAAGCTTGAAAAAAATAAAGAGGTATTGGTCAGCAATGACTAGGGAAAAAGGGGAAGAAAACTTGAATAATTTTATTGGTAGCAGGTCGCTCTTGAACATGACACTTTCACTCCATCACCATGATTGAGTCAGGTTGGGTTATTCCATTCACCGGTCATATCACCATTGGTCCTTTGTACCATCCATCTTTTGGGGTTAACGCTACCAATCCATCTCAGTGTCACCGACATGTTCAAGAGAAGTCATTCAAAGAATTTACCATCCAGCGAACACCTCATCCACTGCAATACCTTCACCCTTCATTTTTCATGACTATCATTCCTGAACCTTGTATCATCAAATCGTTTTCACCTCCAGAAAAATCATTTGCTCTGTTTCGTGTCATAGATGTGGGATACATCAAGGCCCTCCTATGACGGGTTAATTCTTGTCGACATCAGCTCATTATCCAAGAATTGACTTAGAAACAACCCTTTTAGTACTTTGAAGCTTGCATGCCTCAATGGCAAGTTTCTCACTTTCGGAAACAGGTTTACATCAATGACCTTTGACCAAAATATTTTGCGTGGTGTTCAACATCGGCTCATACATTCACACCACGTGAATTGTACTTCAGTACCTTGAGGGTCATTATCATTATCGATGACCCCTCTCACGCCTGTTAACAGCTTACATTATTGGCTGGTAATCAGGCGATGTCTTTCCATGTTTGACTTCAGAACATCTTTTCACATGGATCGACTTGTACATCGGGCGAAGATTGAACGAGTTTGAAGACCCCAGATCTACTTTCATCCATCCGGGCTACGATATATTTAGGAAAATAAAGACATCAATTATACACAGAAGCTGCACAGATAGTCATCTAAGCCAGGGAAGAAGACTCTTCATGCGAAGAATCACCAGTCTACAATAGCAGACAATTATCTGTCCTATGTACATGAAAATGAATTTATAAAGCTGAGCATGGGAATGCCTGCCTTAGCTAGATCATTAAAATAATATGATTATGATGTATTGTATTGTATCTTATATAGGCCACCTTCCAGTTCGAATACCTCGGATCCTCATGATAAAGCATTTCACCTGACATCAAAAGATTTACGACCTCATGCTTTAGGGGGCAACTATTATAGACATATTTGGGCACTTCAACCCCAGTCACATATGTCAATAAACCAAGGGCTATTTAACCCCTAAAAGTGTTGTTTCATACCCTAAAGGATCATGGTCAACTGATTACATCATTTCCCAGAAGTTCCACTTGAAAAGCCACTAGGAACTGGCCAAAACTGGACCATACTAACTACTCCATGGTCAAGGTGCGATGCATACCGGCTGCTACACTAGCCAGGTGCGGTGCATACTGAAGAGGCCTTTTGTAGGGTGCGATGAGTGAGAATGGACAAATGGTAGAGAAAGTTTGCTAAGTGGAAACTCATGGAATCTTCTAGAAACTTCTCCCATGACACTTGCCTCTCTGAATTCACCCAAGGATGAGTAAGAGATCAATCAAATCTCCAAGTGGAACCAAGAACTATCAGTGGAATGACACTAATTGAAAACCTAGAGCTGACTCACACCCTTGCAAGACATCTATAAATGGATCCCTCATCTGAGAGATCTCCAGGCTAGAAGTTTGTAATTTTTAAGGAAGTGCTACTAGTTTATCTTTGAGAAGAGACATTATATTGTTGGGTGATATTGCTTTTCATGAGGTGAAGAGGGCTTTGATGCTAGGAGGATGATGCTAGATCAGACAGTTGGGTTGTAATCCTCTCTTCTACTATTAATAAAGTGCTTTGAGTTTTCCTCCATATAATCGTGTATTTGTGAATCTTGTTATTTGTGAATGTGTTGTGACCACCAACAACCCCCCTCCTTCTTTAGTATTAGCAATAACACTAAAGAAGTGGGGACCCTTAGTAAAAAATCCAAAAAATTTTACAAAAATTTTTGTATTATACTCCTCAAAAAATACATCGCACGGAGAAGAATGAAACATTTCTTTATGAGCACAATAAGAAACCGCGAAGAAGCGGCACGAAATTCATCACATCGCATACATTAAGAAGCGCCCATAAATGAGAATCTTAAGAAATCTCCGATGGCCGATATGCAACATCGCATATCGCAACGTCGCATAAACAGCACACGAATAACTTAACAAATTGCTGCGATGCTACGATCTGCGATGTTGCGATCTTGCTATGCTGCGATCTGCACGATTCTGCGATAAATGCGATCTGCGATCCTGCGATGATGCGATCTGCGCGATTCTGCGATACGAGTCACAGAAATCACCCATCGCAAATTCTCCTCAGCTCAGTGTTTAAGAGAAGTTGTCCCTAAACCAAAAATTGGGCACGCGCCTTAAAGAAGATTAATAAATGTACGCCAAAGTATTCATGAAGGACAATTTTGTGTTTTTCAAAGAGTCAGTTCACTGTGGGTGTCATGATTTTATACATTCGTAGAGCTTAAAGCTTTCATGTCAAAATTTATTATCATTACTTTTTTCCTTTGTGTGAACTGCAGGAATAAAAAACAGGGAACAACATGAAGCAATGTGCAGGAAACATCTAAGGAAAAAGGGAAAGCGTCAATGCTCAGAGAACAGAGAAGAGATGCCCTCATAAACGGATGCCGCATGCAACAGAAACGCAGATTTCAAAGTGTTACTGAACAGATGCTGATATCAATAGGTGATTCGACACTCAAGGTCAAAAAACTCACAAAAGCAGCATGTTTACAAAATTCTGAAGCTCATGCCCGGTAAAGGAAAAAGCGCTAAAGGCAGAAAATGCACCAGAAAGGCCCGAATCAAAGAACGGAGGCAGTTTTTGATGCGCGATTAGCGCCTAGCGCTAATCGCGCATCGCTAAGAAAATTGTTCAGAAAGCAAAGTCCCTAACTTGCTTAGTCATCCACGAGTCCGAAAACCGAGATAGCAAAAGCAGAGGCATTTTAAGAGGAACCTGGGTTGTTAGCAAGCATACACGCAGTAAATTCGCCCAACCAGAAGATGATTCTCAAAAATATCTTCTAGTTTACTAAAAAGTGGTGTCAGCGCTTGCCATTTCTATTTTCGTAGCTCAAACAAAAGCAGAAGACAACCAGCCGACTCTTCCCAGGCAAATGTTGCATGCTCGCAGCACTAACGAGCAAATGCAGAAATAGTTAGAAATTAGATTCAATTTTTAGAAATAAGTTTGCTTAGATAAAGGGCGGTCATTTAAACCGTATCCGAAATTTATGTAATTAAATTATTTAGTTAGCAGTATTTAAACCCTTCTCATGCATTTAGAGAAGGGTCCAGAAATTTGTCAAAAACTTGTCCTCAGAACATGCACTTCTGCACCCTCAGAGGAGGTTTTGATGAATGGATGGATCAAGGTTTATCAATGTTTGCATTTGATATCTGCTACTGATGTTGCACTTCTGTACTCTTGGTAGATATTGGAACAAGGAGAGATAAATCGTTGTTGCTTGAAGTTTATGAGTAGGACCAGTCATAAATGGTACTTTTATCTCTTGGCCATTTCTGCTTATATTCTTAAAGTGATATACAGTTTTTAGTTTTTTATATGTTATTGCATGAATGTGTGAGTTACCATTTGGCACTTTTGTACGGTGGAGTCATTTATTTATGCTTGATATATGAATAACTTATTATGCGATATGTTGTTCACAACTGTTTTGCCTAACTTTTTATGCAAAGTGGTTCATCTCAATTGATTTCCATTCTTATGATAGCTAAATGATCTTTATTACCCGTTATTGTTTGAAATCTCTTTAGATCGCATAATAGAAGAAATACATCCTGGGTTAGCATAGATTAGATGTGTTGTTTTCATTAGATTACAATATCATAGAATTAGATTAAAGTAGCTTAGATTAGAACTCTTAGATCAACATCATCCAACTCTGCACACACACACACCCTTAGATTGGGAAACTGGTCCCATTATCCCCAGTCGGACCCGCTATACCAAACGGATAAGGAGCTGCCAACCAAGGTCCGGACCGGGTGGGTATCCCCCTTGTTGTCGACCCGATTTTCGGGGCTTCAACATATTTGGTGCTAGAAGGAGGGCCTGAACTTTGAATGGCACTTAAATCAAAATCTAAATACCATTCTGAGAGTAAATCGCCCTTATCATCTCCCCCGACTTCTCCAGTATATTTAAATCTAGAGTCAGAAGTCGCTCGAGTATCAATCGCTGCTACACACCATGATATTTCAAACCAATCTACCATTAAACCTCTTGGAGTCGAATCTCTGATTCACAAACTTTAGGGATTTTCAATTTCTCCTCAGAGGTCTGATAAATATCAAAGCAGTGTGACTTCGCAGTACAATCCTGCTCATCCCCTAACCAGATTGAAGAGTGAAAAATTTGGCATCCAGCCAACTGAGTTGCCTCTTCCCACCAGGAAAAGAGCGAGGAAATCACCACAAGAATCTGACAGTGAGACTCTTTCGTCTACATCGCCCATTTCAACTACCTCACTGCGAAGTCAACCACCCACATCTCCATTCCAAACCATCATCCATCCGTCTACCACAACCCCTCTTCAACCATCCACGACCATAGTATCCTCATCTTACCAACCACAGAGATCATCTCCTGCACTTTTCTCTACTAGCAGCTCAACGATGGCCCAATCTCCATGGAACAACCCTGGGGTAGTCTTGATGCCTGCACCCTTGAGCCCAATACGGGCCCATCCTGAGAAATGGCTGCCTAAATTCAATCCAGAAGCAGGCATGCTAGCAGAAGAACACATAAACAATTTCATGCTTTCTATCAATCTCAACGGAGTTACTAACGAAGATGTTGTTGTTCGACTTTTTCCCTATACACTGCAAGGGATAACCGGGTCATGGTATTTTTCATTACCCTCCGGGTCTATCACAAGTTGGGATATCTTCCACAATCAATTCCTTATCAAGTTTGGTGATGACAGATCAACAGCAACATTAATCAATGACCTATCCAATCTTAAGGCCCAAGCTAAAGAACCTATCAAAGATTTCGATTTACGGTTCAATAAGATTCTCAACAAAATTCCTACTACTTCCCAACCCAATGAAGAAGTACGATGTGAATGGTACATTACTGCTTTACCATCAAACATAGCAATCTTCGTGGATAGATCAAATAAAACAACCTTAGTTGAAAACATGACAGAGGAAATAGCAGTAGAGAAACGCGTAATAGCCCTGGAAAAGAGATCCGCGATAGAGGAACGAAAGTCTAAAAAAGTCACCTTCAAGGAAGACTCCAAGAAGAAAAAAACAAAAGACCCTTTCGATTTGGAAGGGTTGCAGAAAGTATTAAAGACCATGTCTAATGAGATGATTGACATAAAAAAACAAGTAGCAGAAACTTCTCTAAAAAAGCCCTACAGAGCTTTTAAAAGAGGTCCTTCAACAGATGCAAAACCACCCAATGCCATCTCCAATGTTGAAACCGAGGAAGAGGAAGAAGAAGAAAGTGCCACTGAAGGGCAAACCGATGACGAAGAAGTTGTGGAATTACAAGGAATGTGGGATTTCATCCTCCCACAAGAAGAAGATCAAGAAGTATTTCCGGGTAGCACACGAAGCAAAAATCAGCTTGATCCTCCCCAAACTACCCCTAAGAAGAAGGGCGCGAGCCCTACAACAAAAGATAAAGTCGCAACAAAGAAAACAACAACTAAAGTGACTCAATCTAGCCCAGTCCGAGCAGATCAAACAACTCCATCAAAAACACTGATAGTGTCGGATGAAATGGAGTACAATATTATTGATGACATGAAAAAGACTAGGGCTAATATTACCCTTTATGAATTGAGCAAATTGAAGCATCAACAGAAGATAATGATGAAAGAATTACATGCTGTGCCTATTGTACCTTTGCCTACCGCTGTACTCTCTCAAGCTTCCCATAACTTGGGAAGACCTCCAACTAACGCGATCAATAAGATTGATCCAAATTATATCGCCTTGATTGGAGGAAGATCAAGATATCACACTCCCCCGTTTCTTCTCACTTACGAGATTTTCAACAAAAATGTGCACAATTGTTTAGTAGATTCCGGTGCTTCTTCGAATATTTTACCCAGATCAATATGTGCTAAGCTAAATGTTCAACCACAAAAATCTGCAGTGCGTATAGTTCATCTTGATCGATCTCAAGTCGAAGTGATTGGTGAAATTAATCAAGTAACCATAAGATTGTCATCTAACCCAAAGGTATGTTAGGTTATTGACATTCTAGTGGCTGATATCCCAGAATTCTATGGCTTAACTCTTAGCAGGGATTGGTCCGAGAAACTCCACGGATACTTTGCAACTGACTGGTTGCACATGTGGTTACCCTACAACGGTAAACCAAATCAGATAAAGGTTGAACAAGAGTTACACCAGAAGTACATAGTAACAGAATTAGAGGGAGAAAATGAAGCAGTATCGTATAACAGCAGTATCATAGGCAATTACTCAGTAGATTCTTTTCTCGGTAATTTCAATGCTCACCCATCACCTTACTTAGAAAATTCAGTTTTGTCCCAAGTCGATAATTTTTCCCAAACTGATAGTTTAAAGTGTGTTAATTTTGTAGACGAACCTGTAAATACATCTTTGTTTTGGAAATTATATTTCGATGGCTCTAAATATAACGAAGGAGCAGGAGCAGGATGCGTTCTGATTAGTCCAGAAGGAAACAAGACCATGCTTACATGCATACTCGAATTCAATTGCACAAACAATACAACAGAATATGAGGCCTTGGTGCAAGGCCTATACAAAGTAATCAGATTAAACGTCAAGTATCTTCAGGTCTTTGGAGACTCTGAGATTATCGTCAAACAGGTACGTAACACTATACACTACCTATCAGGTCATTTAAAACATTATCAATCTTTAGTACAAGATCTGACTGAGCATTTCATAGCATTTAATATTTATTCAATCCCGAGACTCCAAAACACGAGCGCAGACCTTTTGGCTAACGTAGCCTCTAGGCTTATTCCCTCCGAAGATTTTAATCCAGATAGATTCTTAATAGAATTAATATTTAGACCATCCATCCCTGACAACATTACAAATTGGAGAGTATTCAATGACGATCCTGATATTGTAAATTTCCTCAGTTCTGAAGGATCCTACTCCAATCAAATAATTGACGAAGACCATCACGATTGACAAACACAACAAAATAGCACTGATAATGCTATACCTAAATCGGTGGTTAAGTTAGAAGACTTGTACGATTTGAAAAATCAGTTTAAAAGGTCTACCAATTCAAAGCTCTATAGTTCAACTCTGAACTACAAATTAGTAAACCTAGGAACCGATGATAAACCACAAAACGTTAATCTAGGCATAGGCCTAGCCCCTGAAGAAAAACTAGCGTACATTCGTCTTTTGAGACAATATAAAAATGTTCTTGCCTGGAATTATGATGAACTGAAGACGTACGACACTTCTATCATTCAACACACTATTCCTATGATTGACAACGAAAAACCTGTCCAACAGAAACTGAGAAAGATCCACCCTAATTTAGAAAGTCAGATAAAAACTGAGCTAAATAAGTTATTAAAAGCCAGAATAATTTTCCCCGTCAGACATTCCAAATGGGTCTCCAATATGGTACCCGTTAGGAAGAAAAACGGAGATATTAGAATCTGTATTGATTTTCGGAATCTTAACAAAGCCTGTCAAAAAGACAATTTTCCTCTTCCACCTATGGAACAGATATTACAGGCAGTAGCAGGCTTAGAACTGATGTCTTTCTTGGACGAATTTTCAGGATATAATAAAGTGCTGGTGCATCCTAATGATCAATTGAAAACCACATTCAGAACTAAATGGGGCACATACGCATATCGGAAGATGCCATTTGGTTTGATTAATGTCGGCGCTACATTTCAAAGAGCCATGGACATCGCATTTAAGGGTCTAGTCAACAAATCTGTAGTGATTTATTTGGATGATATAACAGTGTATTCCAAGAAGCGAAGTGACCATCTCAGAGATTTAAAACAAATTTTTCAACGATGTTTAAGGTATGGGATTTCACTTAACCCAAAGAAATCTTTTTTCGCATTAAGTGAAGGAAAACTTCTAGGATTCATAGTGTCAAAATCTGGCATTCACATTGATCCTGACAGAATCAAAGAAATCTCTGAAATATCCTTACCTCATAATAAAAAAGCCATGCAATCTTTCCTTGGTCAAATCAATTTTGTAAAGATATTTGTCCCAAATTATTCACGAATTGTGTCTCCTTTGCAAACCATGATTAAAAAGAATTCAACTTTCAAATGGGGTCAAGATGAACATGAAGCATTCAACCTGATCAAACAAGCTATTATTAATGCTCCATCTTTAGAAACCCCGAATTTTTCAGAATCTTTTGTTTTATACACATTTGCCTCAGAGAAATCATATGTTGCGATTCTAACCCAAGCAAATCAAGAAAAAATAGAAACTCCAATTGCGTTTTTTAGCTCAAATTTACAAGGTGCTGAACTCAATTATTCAGACGTAGAGAAACAGGCATATGCTGTTTTCAAAGCGGTCAAATATTTCAGACCTTTCTTACTCAAAACCCATATTAAGATCATAGTATTGTTTCCAGCGGTAAGAAATCTTCTAGTACAGAAGGATATGGGCGAGAAAAGAGAAAATTGGATCACTGCTTTACAGGAATACGATCTTGAGATTAAACCAGCAAACATTGTAAGAGGTCAAGGCTTCTACAAAATGTTGGCTGGAGCATCGCAAATCCCTGAAATTTCATCCGAAGAGGTACAAATGTATGAGGTAAGCCTAAACGATGCAGAATCATTGTATGCTGATATCATTTATTATCTTAAGAACGGGTATGCTCCATCACACCTGGATCACACTAAGAAAAGAGCTCTGAGATTGAAAGCTAAACAATATCAACTCATAAATGATATTCTTTTTAGAAAGAATTATGATTTTGTTCTTCTTAGATGTCTTGAAAAAATTGAAGCCAAAAAAGTTTTGCAGGAACTCCACGATGGACCAGAAGGCGGACACTATGCTGGAGATGCTACTGCACATAAAATTTTACGTGTAGGATATTACTGGCCTACGTTGTTCAAATATTCACACAGTTACGTGAGGAAATATCAAGTCTGCCAAACAACTGCTGGAAGACAAAAGAAGCCATCCCTGCCACCACAACCGGTGAACATCGAGCAACCATTCAGCCAGTGGGGCTTGGACATAATAGGTGAGATCGTTCCTCACTCTTCTAAGCAGCATAGATACATCCTCACGGAAATAGATTATTTTACTAAATGGGTAGAGGCAGTTCCTCTCAAGGCAGCTAATTCTGAAAATATTATCGAATTCATAGATCAATTTATAATCACTAGGTTTGAATTGCCAACGACTTTAATGTTTTATAATGCATCATACTTTTCTGGAAATGCAATGGCTGAGTTTGCACTTAAAAGAGGATTCAAACTAAAATATTCGGCCAATTACTATCCGCAAGGTAATGGGTTAGCTGAGTCAACAAATAAAAACCTAATCAGGATTATTAAAAGAACAGTTGACCAGAACCAAAAGAATTGGCATAAAGCTTTGGTAAATGCTTTATGGGCAGATAGAATAACAAAAAAAGCTTTGATCGGCACTTACCCCTTTAATTTAGTTTATGTGAAAGAAGTGGTTCTTCCAACTCACTTAGTCATTCCCTCTTTGTCTTTAATACAATACATTGATGAAGTACCTACTTCCTCCATACAACTAAGACAAATGGAAATAATTAAATTAGAAGAGCAATGAGAACAAGCTAAGAGAACCCATGCTCATCATCAAGCACTAATAAAATCCTCTTTCGATTCAAACAGAATGACCAGAAAAAATTTTCAGATGGGAGATTTAGTTTTAAAATGGGATAAAGCTCATGAAGAAAAGGGCAAACATACAAAATTTCAAAAGATGTGGCTTGGTCCTTTTCAAATTGTTGAATTCAAAGGTCCATCAACGTTTGTCTTACAAGATCTAGCAGGTAGAAGGGATTCTTTGCCTGTTAATGGTCAAATCCTTAAAATATATTTTCCATAGAAGATTATTCTTTTGTTTTGTAGAATAGTTTTGTTTTTTTTCTTTTCCTTTTCATAATAAAACCGGTTTTAATGGTTACTATCGGTATTCGCGAAAAAACACCAATTCTCTTTCAGATTTTGAGCTTTTCGCTTGTATAAATAGAAAATTTTTGAAAATCTGATCTTTATTATTGACAGATACAGTTAAAAACTTTAGCCTAGATATGATATTAGTTTCAACTTCAAAAAATTTGATGAAAGCAACCTTTAGCGAAGGAATTGTTTTATATCAGCACAATGAAAGGTATCAATAACAAAATAAAGATTCTCTGTAAAACTGTTGTTTTCAAACTCTATTATTGTCGTCCAGAGCTTTCTTAAGGAAAACAATGATATCCTCCCTGTTAAAGAAAATCGCAGCATTCAGAGGGACAATCCAAGAAACACTATATCTCAAAGAATAAGAGGTCTCATCACGAGCCGGCTTATCATGATCACAGATATTATAACTTTGCTAACTTTGCCAAACACTGTCCACCAAAATAGGGCAATGACTCAAGATTATTGAAATCAAAAGACAAGGGGTCTCATCACGAGCCAGCTTGTTCAGCAAAAGTGTAAATCAAGTGAATGACTGTGTCATAATTTGGCTACCAAACCAAGACACTGTTCTTTAAGAATAAAAAAGGAAAAAGTGTCAAAATGGATTTTTCTTTGAGGGTTGTAGATAACCTTAAATAGGATAAAGGATCATTGATGGGTAATAGGTAACCCTGTCAAGGCTATGGACGCTTGCTGGCAGCAGAGGCTCTACCTATGGCAAACGAGCATATTTTAAGGCTAGCACACAGAGGAGACTTTATTTTATCTTTACATGACCAAGTAATGGCTGATGTAGATACAAGGACAAAACTAAGGAAGCAAACAATTAGAATAGAAAGAGGTTGAAACAAAATATCATTAATAGAATAAGGCATAATGTACTCTATCTGTCCATAACAAAGTTTAAATTTATGAAAATTTTTCTGTTTTGGAAGTTTAAAGAATTCAATAGAAAAGCATAGATAACTGGTTCTTCCAAGTGAATCGCCATTGTTGTGACCACCAATAACCCCCCTCCTTCTTTAGTATTAGCAATAACACTAAAGAAGTGGGGACCCTTAGTAAAAAATCCAAAAAATTTTATAAAAATTTTTGTATTATACTCCTCAAAAAATACATCGCACGGAGAAGAATGAAACATTTCTTTATGAGCACAATAAGAAACCGCGAAGAAGCGGCACGAAATTCATCACATCACATACATTAAGAAGCTCCCATAAATGAGAATCTTAAGAAATCTCCGATGGCCGATATGCGACATCGCATATCGCAACGTCGCATAAACAGCACACGAATAACTTAACAAATTGCTGCGATCTGCGATGCTGCGATCTTGCTATGCTACGATCTACGCAATTCTGCGATAAATGCGATCTGCGATCCTGCGATGATGCAATCTGCGTGATTCTGCGATACGAGTCGCAGAAATCACCCATCGCAAATTCTCCTCGGCTCAGCATTTAAGAGAAGTTGTCCCTAAACCAAAAATTGGGCGCGCGCCATAAAGAAGATTAATAAATGTACGCCAAAGTATTCATGAAGGACAGTTTTGTGTTTTTCGAAGAGTCAGTTCACTGTGGGTATCGTGATTTTATACATTCGTAGAGCTTAAAGCTTTCATGTCAAAATTTATTATCATTACTTTTTTCCTTTGCGTGAATTGTAGGAATAAAAAACAGGGAACAACATGAAGCAATGTGCAGGAAACATCTAAGGAAAAAGGGAAAGCGTCAATGCTCGGAGAACAGAGAAGAGATGCCCTCATAAACGGATGCCGCATGCAATAGAAACGCAGATTTCAAAGTGTTACTGAACAGATGCTGATATCAATAGGCGATTCGACACTCAAGGTCAAAAAACTCACAAAAGCAGCATGTTTACAAAATTCTGAAGCTCATGCCCGGTAAAGGAAAAAGCGCTAAAGGCGGAAAACGCACCAGAAAGGCCTGGATCAAAGAACGGAGGCAGTTTTTGATGTGCAATTAGCGCCTAACGCTAATCGCGCATCCCTAAGAAAATTGTTAAGAAAGCAAAGTCCCTAACTTGCTTAGTCATCCACGAGTCCGGAAATCGAGATAGCAAAAGTAGAGGCATTTTAAGAGGAATCTAGGTTGTTACCAAGCATACACGCAGTCAATTCGCCCAACCAGAAGATGATTCTCAAAAATATCTTCTAGTTTACTAAAAAGTGGTGCCAGCGCTTTCCATTTCTATTTTCGTAGCTCAAACAAAATCAGAAGACAACCAGCCGACTCTTCCCAGGCAAATGTTGCATGCTCGTAGCACTAAGGAGCAAATGCAGAAATAGTTAGAAATTAGATTCAATTTTTAGAAATAAGTTTGCTTAGATAAAGGGCGGTCATTTAAATTGTATCCGAAATTTATGTAATTAAATTATTTAGTTAGCAGTATTTAAACCCTTCTCATGCATTTAGAGAAGGGTCCAAAAATTTGTCAAAAACTTGTCCTCAGAACATGCACTTCTGCCCCCTCAGAGGAGGTTTTGATGAATGGATGGATCAAGGTTTATCAATGTTTGCATTTGATATCTGCTACCGATGTTGCACTTCTGTACTCTTGGTAGATATTGGAGCAAGGAGAGATAAATCATTGTTGCTTGAAGTTTATGAGTAGGACCAGTCATAAATGGTACTTTTATCTCTTGGCCATTTCTGCTTATATTCTTAAAGTGATATACAGTTTTTAGTTTTTTATATGTTATTGCATGAATGTGTGAGTTACCATTTGGCACTTTTGTACGGTGGAGTCATTTATTTATGCTTGATATAGGAATAACTTATTATGCGATATGCTGTTCACAACTGTTTTGCCTAACTTTTTATGCAAAGTGGTTCATCTCAATTGATTTCCATTCTTATGATAGCTGAATGATCTTTATTACCAGTTATTGTTTGAAATCTCTTTAGATCGCATAATATAAGAAATACATCCCGGGTTAGCATAGATTAGATGTGCTATTTTCATTAGATTACAATATCATAGAATTAGATTAAAGTAGCTTAGATTAGAACTCTTAGATCAACATCATCCAACTCTGCACACACACACACCCTTAGATTGGGAAATTGGTCCCATTATCCCCAGTCAGACCCGCTATACCAAACGGATAAGGAGCTGCCAACCAAGGTCCGAACCGGGTGGGTATCCCCCTTGTTGTCGACCCGATTTTTGGGGCTTCAACAGAATGCAATTGTATGGTCAATGTATTTCTGATTCTGCATTGTTTATGATATTATAGATCAAGATGCTTTGATGGTGTTTTGTTACTTTGACTCTACAGGTATTCTCTCAAGCGAGACAAGTAGGAGAGGAGTGGCAAGCTCTATCAAGGGAGAGAGAAATCAAGCAAGGAGCCAAGTGGAAGATCCAGGGTGGTCCCCTTTGCTTCTCTCTTATTTATCATACATAAAGAAAATCGCAAATTGCTTTGATTGTTTGTTTCTAAGATAGCTACCCATCTTAGTGGGACTAGCAGATCAAAAAGACACTAGTTTTCCTGGAAACACCAGGAGAATTTCCTAATTGTTGGTTGGATTGTTGCCATTGATGTCAACCAAACCAGCTTGGATGCTTGTCGCAGCAGATGTTGGTAGTAATGGCCCAAGAGGAATCTCATGGTAGTTGCAGGATTCATGTAGAGAATAATCACTGTAGCAAGCTTATTAGAGAAGCCATAAACTGATGATTACAGTGATGGACCAGGAGGAATTCCATGGTATTTGCACGCTTCATGAAAAGGATCACCTTGGTGGTTGTGATTTCAGCTGGTTGGAGAGTCAAGGAGAAGAATAATGGCAGAGATTTTGGAGCCATATTAGAGGTATAATATGGTCTCAAATCCTACATCGAATCCTCTCCATTGGAAATTTCTCTAGAATATATTTCCAACAATACACGAAAGTCCAAAAATGGACTCATGGATCAAACATTATGGCTTGTCGATGATCAGGCACTTGAAGTCCTAAGAAGGGTGGATTATCAGAGGTCCAAGATATTGGAGATTGGTATATCAGAATATCAGCGCATCAGAGATCGGAGGTCAACATATTGCTGCATCAGTGATTAGAGGTCAGCATATTGGCGCATCGATGATCGAAATTCAGTGTATCAACACATTAGGAGATCTGAACCTCGAAGATCAGCATATCAACACATTGGAATGTCCGAGGTAGACATGTCAGTGATATCAAAATATTAGAGGTCCAAGATATCGGATATCAGCACATTAATGATCAGAGGTCATCTTATCATCACATCAAGAGATCAGAACCACGCAGATTGGAATATTGGCACATAGGAATGACGGAGGTCAGAAATATCGGTGATATCATATATCAAAGGTGTGATACATCAGAGCATAATGTATTTGAGTTTGGAGGATATAAAAATTCTAGAGATTGGCGTATTGGAAAATCAGCATATCGGAGATCAAAAAATCGAAACTTCATCAAGTGAAGACCCTTTAAAAAGTTGCGATATTGATAAGTGTCGATAAGCCTTTAAAAGCATTGAGGAATGTCAAAATAAAAATTAACAAAGGATTTCAATGTAAAACCAAGGTTGGCAGGTCTTCCTCTCTCTCCTCTAGCATGACACATGGTATTATGTGATTGGCTATGATAAGGACACATGGTAGCATGTGCTTGGATCTGATAAGGACACATGCAAAGATCTAATTTGCTCTGATAAGGGACAATTAGTAGCTGATGTCAGTATGATGGGACACATGGAAGGCATATTCAACCTTATTGGGTAGGCTAATGGGCTAGAACTGGGTGACACATCTCACCACTAAAGAGTCACCACGTGGAGTGATGATGTCAGATTTGGAAGTTAGTGAATAGAGGTTCAAGAAATCAGAACTCTATAACAGTTGGAGTATTGAAAATTTCGATATAGAAGGGCTTCCGATATTGGGTTGGCACATGGTCATGATAGTTAAAAGAGACAAGGGTGCAAAGCATTTGACAAAGGGAGAATGGCCACCGAAAGGAGACTGAAGGCTTAGCACCTTAATTCTAAGCGGCAGGTCACAGGCAACAGTCCTATTATGAGAAGTACACAATGAGGGCTAAGTAGAAGGATCTCGGCAATCGGAGGATTAGGATATTGGAACTTTAGAATAGTTGGTTATTGAAAAAGTTCTAATAAAGGGAGCTTCTGATATTGGGTAGGCTCTTGTTCATGTAAATCCATAGAGCCAAGCACACAGAATAGTAGCAAAGGAAGATTGGCCCTGGAAGGAACATTGTACCACTGTGGTGTAACAATGTGGAATTTCTATGATAGCGCAGTGCATAGAGGTAAAGGTGTATTGTTTGGTAGCTATGAAGTTGAATGCAAGAACATAGGATTTGGTCTCAAGAGTAATGGAAATTGTCATAGATCGCTAGGTCAAGGCAGTGAGGACCACGATCTTTGGGAAGGAGTGTTGGGTCTTCCTTGGGGTCATCTGAGAATTAATTTCTTAGTATGGTGCTCCATGTAGTCAGGTGATGAAGTACTGGAAAGTTGATCATTATTTTTACACTATGACAAGAAATAGACAGGAGACGTAACAATAGCAAGGTAGGTCATGCCTGAGTATAGTTGAGAAGCCATGTTAAAGTACATCCAAGCCATGTGAAACCATGAATAAGCATGGAGAGCCTTAGTGATGGGATAGTTGCACACAGAGAGGACTGTGCCTGGTTGGTTTGAGCAAGTGGACTATGAATTCATTCTGAGTATGGAGAAACTATGAAGTGCCCATTCTAATGGTTAATGTAGTGTCAGAGACCAAGTCATATGTAGCAGCATAATGGAAGGGCCATGCCAAGGTACACTCATGCAGTTTGATTGTAGGGTAGAGTGGCAACATTGATTAGGGGGAAGCAGAGGAACAAAACCTAGGAGATCAGATGAGAAAAGTGGGGGAAGCAGCATAGTTTCTAGAGAGCTAAGCAGAAAAGCTCTGAGTCTGTGCACTGCTGTGTAAGGATGAGTGAGAGCTAGTTTTGCAGAGAAATACTGAGAGTTCCTATGCAGAGGTAAGGGACCCCAAAATTTGCGTTGCTATGAGTAAGGCGGAAGTTGCCTGTGTGTTGTGTGAAAGGCGAAAGTTGCTTGTCTGTTGTGTGAAAGGCGGGAGTTTCTTGTGCTCTGTGCATAAGGCTAAAAGTTCCCGTGCTACGAGAAAGGTTGAAGGTGTTAACACCCAGGTTGTTCCCTATGACTCCCAAGGGAATACGGCCGGGGTAACCACTAACCAATCTTTGGATTACAGTGCCTAGCCAAACTGTAATCAGAGAGGGCTCTCTCTTTATAATTTGTCTCTGTTCTGTGGAGATTTTAGGCTAGCTATGCAATGAGGGTGTTTAGTTTTATGCTTTGGTTGAGGGATATCTTTCTGTACCTGAAGTGTGCAATCTGCAGATGAGTTTATTTCATTGGGCAATGGAGTCTGTGGCTACAAGTGTTTAGAGACCTTGAGATGATTTACTGAAATTACAGGGCCATTTAAATACTTCATATAACAAAGTTAGATTATGATGGTGACATGTGAACAACCAGTGAAAAGCATTCAAGAATTTTCCACTGAGCTGGGGTGTGGGAAAGAGATAGATGCCTCAGGAGCAAACTTGAATTCCTGAAAATATTTATCACAGTGAGAGATATAGCTTGAAAGTGTAGCAATTAAGAATTACACCTTATTTACTCTATCTGAAAAAAAACATTTATAACAGCTTAGATTGAGTTCAGGGTAATCTGTGATTAAATCCTGGAACTATTCTTTTACTTTGCCATTAAGTGTAAAACTCACAAATATGAAAGAAGATGAAGGACTAGAAAACATATAACACAGAGTTTTAGAGAAGACTTATTGTGCTATGAAACATGCAGGAATCCTGTAACATTCAGCCAGCCACCACAGTGCATCAAGGAACACAGAGCTTTGGAAATTCCATCCACCTTTTGTATTATTTCTCTGAGAGTTGTACGGCAACAGAAATATAGAAATGAAATCAACAACAACCCCTTGCAAACTCATGCGAAGGGGACTTTATAGAAATGTTTATACAAAATATCTCAGGCATTGAGTCATCTGAGAGAGAAATATCTTCATTACTTCGTACAGAAAAGTAGAAAAGAAGTTATTACAGCTTTGAATACAACATAACTACTCTTTAAGTCTGTCAGAGGATATTTTGACCTTTGGAGGTCACTGAGTCGGTTGGAACTCTTTGCTTTAATGCTGGAAAATGTGCCTTTACGTTTGCTGCGCTGTATCTTCTCGGCCCTGCCACCTGTGACTGTGCTTGCTGCTGTGGTGACCGAATAGCCCTGCTGAGTTGGCTCAGCCTTTCATCTTTCCTTTGTATGCTGATTTACCAAAATTTTCCCTGTGTATGATCACTTATAAATTTGCAAAAACTTGACATTACAGGTTCTGGCTTGATAATATTAGCTGTGTCAATCTGTTCCAGACTTCCTGTGTGGGCAATTGGTGCTTCACAATTGCCTCTATGGTTTCATCTGCTTCTGTATATTTATAGAAATTTGGAGGCACATCGAACAGATGATTGATTTCGTTCATGATGAAGAACAGGTTTTCCACCCTATTGTAGAGAGTCTGCCCTGATGCTGGCCCTGATTCTGCTGAAGTGCTGGGCTGTTCTGCAACTTGACTTGCAGCAAAGGCATTGACCCTTTTAGCATAATTTTCATGGGTAAGCAGTCTTCCCACACTGCTTAGTATGCTGGGGAGGCCTCTGTTTTGTAATACCTGAAACCTGTCCATGAACCTGTTGATTTCGGTCTGCATATCTTGGCTTCTCCTTTCTAATGTTCCAATCAGGTTTCTTAATGTCTGGACCCTTTTAACCATTGAGATTGTTTCAGTCCTGTTAGCAATTCCCATGGTGGTCAGTTGAGAGCTTGTCCTGTGATTTAATATGTTGATCATCCTATTGGCAGCATCAGGCATGTTGCCAAGGCTTGCTCTTGCTCTGTGTATCTCCCTATTTTCCTTTGTAATGAGCGCTGACTGTTCATCTATGGTCTCAATGAAATGCCACTGATCAGTAATGGACTGGCCAATATTGGCCCATAGGACTGTTTTGAGCTCTGCTGTCACCTCATCTAGTGTGAGCTCTTTCTCAAGCTCAGTTATTCTCTTTTTGAGAGCTTTTATATCTCTTTCCTTCTCAGCCACATTCTGTTTGCTCTTATCATACCTTTCATTTACTTTAGCCAAAGATTCTTTGGCTTGATTAAGCTCTAACATTTGAGCTTCCAGGACTTGAATCTCATTTTGAAGCTTCTGCATATCCAGACTATGAGTCTGCTCTGTTGTTGGTGCAGCTGTCGATGTACTTGGTGCTGTTGGTTCTGTTTGTTGAGGAGGAGGAGCAGTAGTTGGAGCAGCTTCCTCAAGGTTGATTACTTCAGGAGGAGGCTGGGAGGTTTGACCTTCCTCTCTTTGTTTCAAGGCTGCCTGTAATGCTGCCTTTGCAGCCTCCGATTCTCCCAGCTTTTCTTGAGTTTGGATTAGCTGCTTGTACAGAGATACCAACAAGGTTGTTGCCTCTTGATCATGTCTTTTCTGGGCAACATCATCTGTTTGAGGGTGAATTGTGGCTGGGAGTTTGATCTTTCTCCTCAAAGCTGCCATGTCTGCATCCCTCAACTTTAATATCTCTTGTATGCCCTTGATATCTTTGGGATCATGCCCAATCTCTATGATGATGTCTTCTAAGGACCTAATTCTGTTGTCCTTTGCTTGAGAGGATGCTTTCTCCAACTCAAGCTGAGCAGCTGTGTTGTTAAGGCTATTCTCTAGCCTATAGCTATCAAATGTTTTGTCTGCCAAGGAGGCATACACCATCTCACCCGTTTGCTTATGCAGTTCTATTTTGTCCATTGGGTGGATATCCTTGGCAAGGACCTCAAGGTTGGTCCTCAAGTAGTCAGAGGCAGATTGGGGCTGCAATGCTGTTGGCATAAAATGACTCATGATCATTTTGCCTTCCTGCACATCATATGCAGACATGAGTCTTTGTTGATTGGTGGGAGCCATTTTCAACAAATGGTTATACAGTTGTATTTTGATGGGCTCACTTCTCCTCTTAATGTCAATGAACTGCTGTTTAATGCTGAGTTCACCTTCCCTTTGCTGACTTGAGGAACTCACTTCTCCTCCCATTGTTCTGTCCTGTTCCTGTTGAAAGGAACTTTTTGATGCTTCCCTGCTGGGTGGGACCATACCAAAAGACTGTCCTATTGGCATTTCTTCCTCTGAGAAGGGATTGATTCTCTGTCTTTTCTCCCCATGAGTTGTTGATGTTGTTAGGGGAGTCTCTCTATCCCTTTTTCTGCTTGTATCCTCCTTTTGTGGAGTTTGGAGGATTGATGCCTCAGCTGAAGTTTCTTGTCTTGGAGGCACATTTTGTTCAGTGGATCTAGGGGCTTCCACTGTTTGTTCTTGCTGGACAGGTTGCTCCTGTCTTTGTTCTTCTTGATGTTGGTGTTGTGTTTGTTGCTGCACTTCCTGTTGCATCATTTCTTCTTGTTGTTGCACAAGTGTTTCCATTTGCTCTTCAGTCATAGGAGGTGGATGTTCCATCTGCTTTTCTTTGCCTTTGCTGGATGTCCGTGGAGTATTGATGGCAGCTTGCTGATTTGTTGTTGAAGATGAGGCAGCTGCTCCAAGTTGTCTTTGATATGAGAGGGGAACCTGTCCACAAGTTTCCAAGTCAGCTTCTTTTTGAATATTTCTAGCCTCTCTTTCTAGCAGCTCTTCACTAGTAATTTCCTCTTCTAGGGTGCCCCTTTTCCAGCTCAATGCATTGGCATACTGCTCAATCTCAGGCAGCCTCATATGTGCATAGGTACCCAATTTGTATTTTATCCTCCTGAGGGAAACAAAATGATTGGGGTCATAGGGTATCCATTCAAAACTAGTTTGCAGTTTGAGGGCCTCTAGGATCCTATCTGCCTCTTTCCATCCCTCCTCTCTTTTGTTATATAGGAAAGGGCCCAGCTGGCTCCTTACCTTCAACTGCGCCTTCTTGTTCTTGCTTTGGAAGTGGAGGTAGTCGGCATTTCCAAATTGCCTGAAGTATTCTAGGGCAAAAAGTCTCATAGGGACATACCTTGGCAGCCTATAAGGCTTCAACTCACAGCCATATACTCTGATTACTGTGTGGTGTTGGTAAAAGTACCAATTACCAATGTTGTAGGTTTTGGAGAGATGGAGAACTCTCCTCATGTCATCAGTCAACCTTGGAGGAGAAACACCATACAATAATGTCATAGCTGGATGAATGAACAAGTCTATGAACTCACAGTATGTGTATGGTGATACAGAGGTGCAATGAAAAACTGAGGTCCAAAACACAACTGACCTTGGATTCCCCTGGGCATTAACTTGCTTCAGGGGAATGAGGAAGCTGTCTGGCAGATAAAATAAGAATAGATGGTAAATGTATGAAGTGTATCTGAACAATCTTTCCCTTTGCAGATTCATTAGCTGGTCATGGATCCTATCTGCAATATATGTGGCATAGTCATAATGTACAGCTAGAGGCTTTCCCGGAGAAAATATAGACAGCATTGCCATTATACTATCATCCACATCCTCCACTCCCCTGAACCCTAGGACATAGCTGATCAAATCCACTAGCATTCTGCCCAATTCATTTAAGTATGCATATCCAATAGGAGGAGTTTTGATGGCTTCAGAGCTTGGTTGTATGAACAGCTGATTGATTTTGATGATCTGGTCATTTGACAACTTAGTCCCCTTCTTTATCAAGTTCTGCATGGAGAGGGGGGTCAATGGTTTTGCAGTGTGGAAATGCAGCATCTCATTTATGCTCTCTGGGGTGATATGGAACAGAATTGAGCCTGTGGGGCTGAGAACAGCTCTTTGGCATGGATCATAGCACTCCTGGCATCTGTGGATCAATTCTGGCATAGGATTTACCTGAGGGAGGTTGTAGATGGGCAAGTTTGAGTCCCAAATCCCTAGGATATCAACTCCACTAAGGTGTTGGGCTTTCAACTCATTTAGCATCTGAATATTATATTTAGAGCCTAATGGAAAATAGTCTAACATCTGATAATCCACATCTCCCAGAGCTTTCCATTCTAACTCCCTTTGAGGGGTATTGAGAGGCTTGATGTTCAGTGCAATTGGAGTTTCCATGGTTTTCTAAGCTTCTGACTTGCAGGTGAACTGGTTGAAGTAAGCAGAACAACACAGAGGTGATTCCTTACAATGGAAGTGTGAATTTTAAGGACCAGAGGGCGAATTGAGCACACAGCAATTGAAATACTGTTTAACGGATTGATAAAAACAAATAGCAGGGCTGACCAGAACTTTTCTATGGTGAATTTAGCCGGCAGAGGTTTCTAGCTCACGATTGCGCGAGCTACCTGTGAATTCAGGTTGATTAAGTCAAATGCAGGTTTTGTAAACTGTTTGTTGCCTTGCCAGAGGGAAATAGGTACAGGTTACTGGATACCAGATGGTGAATTCAATGTTTTAACACTCCCTTAACAGTTTGTTTGTAGAAATTTGGATAAAAACCAGGTGCAGAGAATAATTTCGAGAAATACCTTGTGGATTGCCAATGACAGTTGCAAATGCAGGTACGACGGAGGCGCCCGCGGTTTCAGAGTCGAACTGTGCAGGTTGGCGCTGGTATGGTCGTCAAATACATGCATGAACAACAACAGTCTCTTTCGGCAAAAGTAGAAAAAAGACGAAATTTTGGCCTAAAAATAGATTTTTGGCAATATTGGCGCGTTTTTGGGATGACGTCAGCATGACATCATCGGGTGGGGTCGGAGTCAGATGACGTCAGCATGATGTCACCGGGTGATGTGGCAGGTCCTGGTTGGTCCATGGATATGCTGAAGTGGCGAACATGTCAGCGACGGGACGGATGAATGAGGTGATGCGACGGCGGGGTGGCAGCGACGTGGCTCTGACGTGGGCATGACATGGGACCAGCAAAACCGGGCGGTAAGTGAAACAGTAGTAACGGTTTTCTCGGACCGCTTACAATACGGCCCCGGTTTTGTCAGAGGCCGACCCGAGAGACTGAGAAGGTGACGCGTGGCCGAGGACTGACGTAACCCTTCGTCAGTTTCTCGGGTACTAACTTTCGGGCGTCGGGACCAACCCGATACGTATAAGGGCCGTCCGATCAGAGGCGCTCGATCGGACGGCTGACGGGTTGATGAAGTGATCAGGCGATAGGGAAGGGGGCGGGATTTAAAAATATATTTTTTTGGGATGCGCGCTTAGCAGAAGACCATTGGGGTATGGTGGATTTCGATGGTTTTTTAATGTATTTTCAAATAAAACCAATATAGCGCCCGAACCATTGGATAACATAAAAATGGGTTTTCATGAATAGTTTTGTCAAAATGCGCCCGGTGCTTGGACTTTGGATAAAGGAGAAAAGTGGGTTTTTAGAGTATTTTTGCCAATGAAGCAGGTTAAAGGGACAAAAGGGGTTTTTAGCAAGGTTTTTTGGGGATTTTTTGGGTTTTTCTGAGCAGAGGGAAGGTGAGAGCTTAGGGGAAAGGTTGTTGCTCATAACCAGAGGTTAGAGCAGCCCCAGGAGAGGGTTGACCACAGTCCTAGGTGGACTAAAGTCTCCCTTTAGACAGACATATTTAGCTATAATGCTAAAAGGAGGATATTTATAGAATGCTTGGGGGTTTATACACCATGGTGTTAATAATACTTAGGGAAAGGGTAACATAGGGGAATTACATAATAGAGTTAGAGTTAATATGGGGGAATATGTGAATGAAGGGGAAAAATCACTAAGTCCACTTGAAACTTACTTAGTTTAGGGAGTAGATCAAAATGAAAAGAAGTTTTAGACAAGAAATGTGGCTTTTCAATGAATAAAACCACCATCAAACCTCAAGTTTTTCTAAGTAATTCAATTGATGAGGGGATGTTAGTAATGAGTGGGAAAAGGGATAATTTGGGAAGTTAGACATGCTTCTTTGTTTTTCTTTTCTCATCTTGACCATCAAGGTTAAATCTGAAATGAATACCACTTCTGCAACCCCATCTACTTACCCAACTACTTTGCCTAGCATTTTTTGTTTCTTCTTGGAGGGTGCACTTAGGCTTGCAGACCCTTACTTACCTTTTCTTTTCTTTGGCTTTTTCTTTTGTTTTTCTATCTACTTCTACCCTTATTTCTTCCAAGGTCCCAGATTAAGCTGTTGGGAGCCTTTTCTTCTCTACCTGAACTACTTGTCTGCCAAGATTAAACAGTTTGGACAGACTTCCTTCTCTATTCTACAACTGAAAATTCAAAACATGGCATGATCCAGGTTAGACTATTGGACCATCCATCAAAATTGAGTCCCCATCAAGCTATTAGCACAGATTGTATTCTTATGGAAATATGTGATCTTTGCATCATCAAAGCAGAGCATATTTGGATCTTTTCATGGCCAATCATGAAATATGAAACCTATTGGTATAGGTAGCTAACAGTGGCTCCACATGGGGATGGTTTTTCATTTGAAAGACCAAGAATAGCAGGTCAGATTGCCTTGCTCCTTGACTGCTCTTGCCAATCTTGAAGTTTGCTGCTTTGAAATGCCAAAATTGTGTGCTTCTCTTCTTGGTAGACCTCTGATTCTATGTACCTTTTGCTGGCAGTTTAAGAAAACTTTGAGAAATTGCATTTTTACATGTTGACAGAAAATAATATATACATCTGGATATGTACAAGGGAAAACTCAGGCTGCACTTATGGGTGATATTCAAAATAGTGCTTCAGCATCCTGCCATTCACAGGACCTTCATCCAAATCAGTTTCATTAAGACTCTTAAGGAAATAAGTGTTGTTTCCTTGTACTGCTTGGACAGCAAATGGTCCTCTCCAAAGGGAATCAAATTTTCCATGTTTTCCCTTATCCTCTCTTCTTGAATCCCACTTGAGTACTTTGTCACCAATGTTGAAATCTTCTGCCTTAGTTCTTCTATCAAAAGCCTTCTTTAATTTTTCTTGTAGAACTTGAACTCTGCTGAAAACTTGGTCTCTAGTTTGCTGTAAACATATGATTTGATTGATTCTTCTTTGCATATCATTTGGTTCAGCTTGGCTTTCTTGAAGAAGTTTCATAACAGGCACTCCTAGTGATGAAGGAAATTTGGCTTCTAATCCATAAACCAACTCATATGGGCTGGTCCCAATTGATCTCTTGGTTGTTAGTCTATCTGCCCATAGAGCATTCACAAGCTTCTTATGCCAATTCTTTTTGTTCTCTTCTAGCACTTTCTTTATGATGTTTACCAGACTTTTATTTGATGACTCAGCAAGGCCATTTCCTTGGGGATAGTATGCAGTAGAATGGCCCAAGGTGATGTGAAATTTATGGCAGAAATTCACCATTTTCTTGGATCTGAAAGCAGCAGCATTGTCTGTTATTATTTTGTCAGTACAGCCAAATCTAGCCAATATGTTGTTCTCCAAGAACTGAATGATAGTGGAATCATTTGCTTGTCTACATGGAACAGCTTCAATCCACTTGGTGAAGTAGTCTGTGGCTGTTAGGATCCATCTATGTTGGCCTGAAGATGAGGGATGAATTTCCCCAATGAAATCCAAGCCCCATTGTTGAAAAGGTCTCTCTGTTGCAATAGGCCTTAGGGGAAGTGGCAGCAATTGTCTCTTTCCCTCAAACACTTGACATTTATGACATGAGGTGGTGAATTTCTTAACATCAGAGAACATGGTGGGCCAGTAGTAACTAGCCCTTAGTATTTTATCCACAGTGGACTTCCAGTACAAGTGTCCACCACAGTCACCTGCATGAAATTCCTTTATGATATTGTCAGTTTCATTCTCAACTAGGCAGTTTAGCAATATGCCTTCATGGTTTTTCCACAATAGATTTCCATCCATAACACAGAATTTAGAAGCTTTCATTTTTAAGAACCTACATTTAGTTCTGGACAATCCTGGGGGAGCACACAGGTTTTGCAATACATAACATATATCAGAGTACCAAGGGGATTGTTCAAAGGCTACATTGATTTTTGGAGTCGCCAGCTCCGGTTCACTGTCCAGCTGGTTGATGTCTAAGGCTTGGAAATTTGCTTCTGTCATTAATTTGGCCAAGCCCTGCCCTTTTATCAGTTTTGTAGGTTTTATTTCAATATCAAATTCCAAAATGTTTGCAATCCATTTTCCTCTTCTACCTTCTAAGTTCTCTTGAGTAAGTATGTCTTTCACAATTGGGCTTGGTACATATGCTATAACATGGGAATATAGGATATAAATCCTAAAGTCTTTAATGGCTTTGACCAACGCATATGCTTGCTTTTCCATGATTTGATACTTTAAAGGTGCATCTCTAAGAGCTCTGCTAAAGAAAGCAATTGGCTTTTCATTTCCTTGGTCATCTTTTTGCAACAAAACAGCAGCAATAGTATGCTGGGAGGCAAAAGAGAAAATGATAAATTCTCTGTCAAACTGAGGATTGGTCAACACTGGGGTTTGGGTAAGGGCCAGTTTTATACCTTCAAAGGCTTGATTGGCTTCAACAGTCCATTTGACTTTTGAATCTTTCTTTAGCATGTTATTTAATAATCTGATTAGCTCTGCTAAGTTTGGGATAAACCTTCTCAAGAAATTGATTTTTCCCAAGAATCCTTGCAACTCTTTGACATTTCTTGGGTGGGGCATTTGTAGGATAGCCTGTATCCTATCTGGGTCAATTCTAATGCCATCTTTAGAAATGATGTGGCCCAATAACTTACCTTCCTCTAAACCAAACAGGGATTTCTTGGGATTCAAGGAAATTCCATATTTTCTGCATTTTAGGAAGATCTGTCTCAAATGTTTTATATGTTCTTGGTCCGATTTTGAGAAAGGTGTAAGGTCATCTAGGTAAATGACAAGGAAGTCATGAATCTCTTTGGAAAAAGAAATATCCATTGCTCTTTGAAAAGTTGCCCCTGCATTTTTCAATCCAAAAGGCATCTTTACATATTTGAAAGTTCCCCATGGGGTAGTGAATGTTGTTTTGTCTTGATCATCAGGGTGCACCAGGATTTGATTGAAGCCTGAAAATCCATCCAGTAATGAGATCCTTGAGGCCCCTACCACTCTTTGGAGAATGTGATCCATCTTGGGTAATGGATAGTTGTCTTTGAGGGATACTTGGTTCAGATTTCTTAAGTCCACACATAGCCTAATTTCACCAGTCTTCTTTCTTGTAGGGACTAAGTTGGAGATCCATTCAGAGAATCTGATTGGTGCTATGATGCCTGCCTTGAACATTTTCTGTACTTCTTGTTCCATTGCTGGGAGAAGCATAGGATTGATTCTCCTCAATTTTTGTTTAAAGGGCTTTTGATTAGGTTTGAGAGGGATAGTGTGCTGGATTACAGAGGTGTCATAGGACTTTAGGTCCTCATAACTCCATGCAAAGACATCCTGGAACTCTTTAAAGAGGTCAATGTATTTAGGTTTTTGGTCAGGAGGTAAAGATGCAGACAATTTAATTATTTTGGGTTTGTCAATTGTACCAATATTGCATTCTTCAATGGCTGCATTTAAGGGCTGCATTTTTGGTTTTCTGGGAATATCATTTGAATCAAAGATGTCCTCTAGTGGAGTTAGACCTGTTGGCAGAAAATTGTCTTTCAGCTCTATTATTTCAGTTTCAACATTGGCCACTTCCTCACAACTGATTGGTTGGATTTGTTGAATGTTTTCCTTGTTGAAAATAGTTGGATTTAGCATTTATTTTGCTGTTCTAGGTAATATTGGGTGAGTAATATTTAGAAACTGTATTTGTGATGGACTTGCTCCATCAAGTATTTGTGATTGACTTGCTGTATCAAGTATTTGTGATTGACTTGCTGTATCAAGTATTTGTGATTGACTTGCTGTATCAGTGTCAATATTTAATCCTGTAAATTCTTGTTGTAGAGTTAAAAAATGGTTTATTTGCTTGTCATCCTCAAATACTTGCCAATCATTAACATTGTTTTGAATAGAGGGTCTGTGTTTTACCTCAGCTGTAAAACAATGGTGGGGCTCAAAAGGCAGCTTGCATGTACTTGCAAATGTGGCTAAACTATGAGCATGCAGATTGTGGGTTCTAGGAATTTTAGTGATTTGGAATTCAGAAAAAAAGTTTAGTACCTCAGCAACAGCAGACCTATAAGTCCTTAGTCTTTTGTCATTGGTGACAAAGTTTCCCTTCACTTGTTGAATAACTAAATCTGAATCACCCATGATTGAAACCCTGGCAGCTTGTAAGAACTTTACTAACTTGAGGCCTAGTAAAAGAGCTTCATATTCTGCCATGTTATTACTACATCTGAAGTTCAATCTATAGGCTCTGCCTTCTGCATGACTATTTTCTTTATTGTGTACCCAAACTCCAGCTCCTGCCCCTAACTTGCTGACTGAGCCATCAAATTCAAGGAACCATAGAATATCCTGTTGGGAAGGAGATTTAATGACCTGTTCATGGGCTGGCAATGTGAGTAGAAGTTGTGGTTTTTCATCTAGCTTGTCTTCTAGGACAGTTTCATCATTTGATAGGGTATGCTTGATATTTAGAACAGCAGCAGTATCTAGTGTTTGATTGACTGTTGTTTCATGGGTGGTAATTCTTTCATTTGAGTCTTCCTCCTGTATGAGTATCTTGGTTTCAACCTCACCTTTTGAGGGAGTTCTGCTGTCATTGAAGAGAATGTATGAGTCTATGTCTGAATGGACAGCATATATGGGAAAGTTTTGAGGCTTTTCTTCACTGCTGACCATATATTTCATGAGTGTTTCTCTGTACAGTCTTTTTGGTTGCCCAAAAACAGAGATGGTGGCATATGACATGTCTAATTGTAGGGAACCTTGGAGTTTAGCTCCCCATGATCTTGATAACAGCATCCCATACTTAGGTGGGATATCAGCAACTACCACATCCATTAGGATTGTTTTGTTTGGGTATCGAACCAGAGACACACATAAGTCTTTTATGAGACCTAAACACTTGACTTGGCTGGAGTCAAAGGAAAACAGGTCCTTGTATGGTCTTGTTATGTCTAGATTCAATCTCTCCATGACTGCTTTTGGCATGAGATTGTGAGAGGCACCTGAGTCAAACATTGCATTATGTAATATTTTATCATGAATATGTAAGCTGACATAGAAAGGTAACACCCCTGTGACTACCATTTTTCCATCCACTTCTGGGCCGAACAGTAATTTTGGGGTGTCATCCAGCACATTGACATCATCTTTGTTGTTAGTGAGTTGAAGGGACTTCTTAATTTGTAGTTTATAGATGTCATGCTTGGCTAGTTCTGAGAGAGGGATTGTTGTTTTTAGTTTGCCAATTTCAGTTTCTAGATCAAAAGGTCTTTCAGACTGGGTCTTGGGGTTATGGATAACAGTCCTTTCCTTGTTCATTAAATCTTCTTCTTGATTTTTATCTTGACTTTGGTACTTACCTCTTTTACTCATCTCTTGGGGAGTATCATTTGAATTAGGTTGAGAAGGTGAAGTGGCCACAGGCTGCTGTTTTACGGACAGTGGTTCAGTGATCTCTTCAATAATCACTTCTTCTGCAGGTGAATTTATTTTGTCATTAGGCTCTGTGACTATGACTCTTTCAGGCTGCTGATTATCCTTTATCTTTTCAGGCTGGTTTACGTTCACAGTTCTGCTCCTCAGCTTGTATTGTTTATGGACCTCATAAATAGCAGTGTCATAGCCTTGTTTAAAGTCAAAGGATTCACCTGATTTAGTTTGGAACAGTTTGATTTCATCATCCTCATGATCTTCTTCTGTTAAGAAAACTTGACTTTCACCATCTAGACCCATTAAATTAATCTCGGGATCTTCATTGGGCTCTGTTGATGTGGAAGTTTCTGCATAATTTTCTTGGAAAGGGGGTCTTATGTCTTGGTCAGCACTGGCCTTGCCAATGCCTGGGTTTTGAGTTCTCCTAAAACTCGGATTCCTAGGAGGGTTGTTTTGTGGTGCTTCCCATGATGATTTTCTTTCAACCGATTCCACTCTATCACCCAATCTTTTCATTCCAGTGAGAATTGCATCTAGCTTTTGATCAAAGGCAGAGGGTTCCTCTTTGAAAACAATCCTCTTTTCCAACCTTGCCCTGTTTCTTTTGGCAATTAGGTTGGCTTCCACTGTAACAGCAACCCTTTGGGCCTCTGCAAGGGATTGAGGATCTCTTTCCTTCAACTGATAGGCCATGTCAGGGTCAAAACCATCAGGGAATTTGTACAAAGCTAAATCAGGAGGAGGTCTTAAATTTTGTGGGATCGCGTTATATACATTGTTAAATCTTGCACAATACTCCAAAACAGTCTCTTGGGGACCTCTTTTGATAGTGTCATATTCCTCAAGTATGTGCAGAGGATCCTTCTTCTTCTCCCATCTGCTAGTAAAGGCTTGATACAGTTCATCAGGAGTTGTGATGGAATTTGCATTCAGGGACCTAAACCAAGTTCTTACATCCCCAGTTAGGTTTTGAACAAACATCCTCATCCTCACACTGTCATCATCTATTTCATAAGTCTCAAAATGGTCTTGCATCCTCTTAGCATGCTGGACAGCTGTCAGAGGGCCATTGGAGTCAAAATATGAGATTTTGGTTTGGTAATCTTGGGGTAGAGCTGCAGCATTAGCTGGTATCTGCAAGGGTGCATACCTGTTAGCCATATTTACAGGGTTTAGAAGATTAACAGGGGCAGCTGGGATAATAGGAACAGTGGGTATCACTGGGGTGATAGGTAAGGGTGAACCTAGAGTGTTGGTCAAGGGGATATGTGCAGTGGATGAAGATGTGAGAGGAGGACTTTGAGATGTGGATGGTGAACTAGGGGAACTAGGGGTAGACCGGAAAAGGACCTTGCATGGGGTAGAGATAAGGCTGGGATGATCTGAATCTGAGGTTAAATCAGCAAGTTGCTCCTGCCTTTGCTGCCTCCTGATGTTTCTAGGGATGGTATTTGGATTATCAACAATGATGGGTGGATTAGGGTCAGGATTTGCCCTAGTATGGCGTGGATTTTTCTTGGGAGCCAGCTTCTTACTGTTTTTTAGGATTTTATAGGAAGTTTTTATATCTGCAAGGACTGGATAAAGATTTTGGAATGGCTATATATATTTCAAAGCTGAGATGAAGACTCACTGAAAAAGCTCTTCCCTAAAACTGTCAATGTGACACAGAAACAGTTTTGAAGGCCTCCTGACTGATTTCAGGCTTGATTTCCAGCTTTGAGAGATGTATAGAAATTGGAAAATCCTAAGAAGTTCCCCAGTGGAGTCGCCAATTATGTTAACACCCAGGTTGTTCCCTATGACTCCCAAGGGAATACGGCTGGGGTAACCACTAACCAATCTTTGGATTACAGTGCCTAGCCAAACTGTAATCAGAGAGGGCTCTCTCTTTATAATTTGTCTCTGTTCTGTGGAGATTTTAGGCTAGCTATGCAATGAGGGTGTTTAGTTTTATGCTTTGGTTGAGGGATATCTTTCTGTACCTGAAGTGTGCAATCTGCAGATGAGTTTATTTCATTGGGCAATGGAGTCTGTGGCTACAAGTGTTTAGAGACCTTGAGATGATTTACTGAAATTACAGGGCCATTTAAATACTTCATATAACAAAGTTAGATTATGATGGTGACATGTGAACAACCAGTGAAAAGCATTCAAGAATTTTCCACTGAGCTGGGGTGTGGGAAAGAGATAGATGCCTCAGGAGCAAACTTGAATTCCTGAAAATATTTATCACAGTGAGAGATATAGCTTGAAAGTGTAGCAATTAAGAATTACACCTTATTTACTCTATCTGAAAAAAAACATTTATAACAGCTTAGATTGAGTTCAGGGTAATCTGTGATTAAATCCTGGAACTATTCTTTTACTTTGCCATTAAGTGTAAAACTCACAAATATGAAAGAAGATGAAGGACTAGAAAACATATAACACAGAGTTTTAGAGAAGACTTATTGTGCTATGAAACATGTAGGAATCCTGTAACATTCAGCCAGCCACCACAGTGCATCAAGGAACACAGAGCTTTGGAAATTCCATCCACCTTTTGTATTATTTCTCTGAGAGTTGTACAGCAACAGAAATATAGAAATGAAATCAAAAACAACCCCTTGCAAACTCATGCGAAGGGGACTTTATAGAAATGTTTATACAAAATATCTCAGGCATTGAGTCATCTGAGAGAGAAATATCTTCATTACTTCGTACAGAAAAGTAGAAAAGAAGTTATTACAGCTTTGAATACAACATAACTGCTCTTTAAGTCTATCAGAGGATATTTTGACCTTTGGAGGTCACTGAGTCGGTTGGAACGCTTTGCTTTAATGCTGGAAAATGTGCCTTTACGTTTGCTGCGCTGTATCTTCTCGGCCCTGCCACCTGTGACTGTGCTTGCTGCTGTGGTGACCGAATAGCCCTGCTGAGTTGGCTCAGCCTTTCATCTTTCCTTTGTATGCTGATTTACCAAAATTTTCCCTGTGTATGATCACTTATAAATTTGCAAAAACTTGACATTACAGGTTCTAGCTTGATAATATTAGCTGTGTCAATCTGTTCCAGACTTCCTGTGTGGGCAATTGGTGCTTCACAATTGCCTCTATGGTTTCATCTGCTTCTGTATATTTATAGAAATTTGGAGGCACATCGAACAGATGATTGATTTCGTTCATGATGAAGAACAGGTTTTCCACCCTATTGTAGAGAGTCTGCCCTGATGCTGGCCCTGATTCTGCTGAAGTGCTGGGATGTTCTGCAACTTGACTTGCAGCAAAGGCATTGACCCTTTTAGCATAATTTTCATGGGTAAGCAGTCTTCCTACACTGCTTAGTATGCTGGGGAGGCCTCTGTTTTGTAATACCTGAAACCTGTCCATGAACCTATTGATTTCGGTCTGCATATCTTGGCTTCTCCTTTCTAATGTTCCAATCAGGTTTCTTAATGTCCGGACCCTTTTAACCATTGAGATTGTTTCAGTCCTGTTAGCAATTCCCATGGTGGTCAGTTGAGAGCTTGTCCTGTGATTTAATATGTTGATCATCCTATTGGCAGCATCAGGCATGTTGCCAAGGCTTGCTCTTGCTCTGTGTATCTCCCTATTTGCCTTTGTAATGAGCGCTGACTGTTCATCTATGGTCTCAATGAAATGCCACTGATCAGTAATGGACTGGCCAATATTGGCCCATAGGACTGTTTTGAGCTCTGCTGTCACCTTATCTAGTGTGAGCTCTTTCTCAAGCTCAGTTATTCTCTTTTTGAGAGATTTTATATCTCTTTCCTTCTCAGCCACATTCTGTTTGCTCTTATCATACCTTTCATTTACTTTAGCCAAAGATTCTTTGGCTTGATTGAGCTCTAACATTTGAGCTTCCAGGACTTGAATCTCATTTTGAAGCTTCTGCATATCCAGACTATGAGTCTGCTCTGTTGTTGGTGCAGCTGTCGATGTACTTGGTGCTGTTGGTTCTGTTTGTTGAGGAGGAGGAGCAGTAGTTGGAGCAGCTTCCTCAAGGTTGATTACTTCAGGAGGAGGCTGGGAGGTTTGACCTTCCTCTCTTTGTTTCAAGGCTGCCTGTAATGCTGCCTTTGCAGCCTCCGATTCTCCCAGCTTTTCTTGAGTTTGGATTAGCTGCTTGTACAGAGATACCAACAAGGTTGTTGCCTCTTGATCATGTCTTTGTTGGGCAACATCATCTGTTTGAGGGTGAATTGTGGCTGGGAGTTTGATCTTTCTCCTCAAAGCTGCCATGTCTGCATCCCTCAACTTTAATATCTCTTGTATGCCCTTGATATCTTTGGGATCATGCCCAATCTCTATGATGATGTCTTCTAAGGACCTAATTCTGTTGTCCTTTGCTTGAGAGGATGCTTTCTCCAACTCAAGCTGAGCAGCTGTGTTGTTAAGGCTATTCTCTAGCCTATAGCTATCAAATGTTTTGTCTGCCAAGGAGGCATACACCATCTCACCCGTTTGCTTATGCAGTTCTATTTTGTCCATTGGGTGGATATCCTTGGCAAGGACCTCAAGGTTGGTCCTCAAGTAGTCAGAGGCAGATTGGGGCTGCAATGCTGTTGGCATAAAATGACTCATGATCATTTTGCCTTCCTGCACATCATATGCAGACATGAGTCTTTGTTGATTGGTGGGAGCCATTTTCAACAAATGGTTATACAGCTGTATTTTGATGGGCTCACTTCTCCTCTTAATGTCAATGAACTGTTGTTTAATGCTGAGTTCACCTTCCCTTTGCTGACTTGAGGAACTCACTTCTCCTCCCATTGTTCTGTCCTGTTCCTGTTGAAAGGAACTTGCTGATGCTTCCCTGCTGGGTGGGACCATACCAAAAGACTGTCCTATTGGCATTTCTTCCTCTGAGAAGGGATTGATTCTCTCACTTTTCTCCCCATGAGTTGTTGATGTTGTTAGGGGAGTCTCTCTGTCCCTTTTTCTGCTTGTATCCTCCTTTTGTGGAGTTTGGAGGATTGATGCCTCAGCTGAAGTTTCTTGTCTTGGAGGCACATTTTGTTCAGTGGATCTAGGGGCTTCCACTGTTTGTTCTTGCTGGACAGGCTGCTCCTGTCTTTGTTCTTCTTGCTGTTGGTGTTGTGTTTGTTGCTGCACTTCCTGCTGCATCATTTCTTCTAGTTGTTGCACTAGTGTTTCCATTTTCTCTTCAGTCATAGGAGGTGGCTGTTCCATCTGCTTTTCTTTGCCTTTGCTGGATGTCTGTGGAGTATTCATGGCAGCTTGCTGATTTGTTGTTGAAGATGAGGCAGCTGCTCCAAGTTGTCTTTGATATGAGAGGGGAACCTGTCCACAAGTTTCCAAGTCAGCTTCTTTTTGAATATTTCTAGCCTCTCTTTCTAGCAGCTCTTCACTAGTAATTTCCTCTTCTAGGGTGCCCCTTTTCCAGCTCAATGCATTGGCATACTGCTCAATCTCAGGCAGCCTCATATGTGCATAGGTACCCAATTTGTATTTTATCCTCCTGAGGGAAACAAAATGATTGGGGTCATAGGGTATCCATTCAAAACTAGTTTGCAGTTTGAGGGCCTCTAGGATCCTATCTGCCTCTTTCCATCCCTCCTCTCTTTTGTTATATAGGAAAGGACCCAGCTGGCTCCTTACCTTCAACTGCGCCTTCTTGTTCTTGCTTTGGAAGTGGAGGTAGTCGGAATTTCCAAATTGCCTGAAGTATTCTAGGGCAAAAAGTCTCATAGGGACATACCTTGGCAGCCTATAAGGCTTCAACTCACAGCCATATACTCTGATTACTGTGTGGTGTTGGTAAAAGTACCAATTACCAATGCTGTAGGTTTTGGAGAGATGGAGAACTCTCCTCATGTCATCAGTCAACCTTGGAGGAGAAACACCATACAATAATGTCATAGCTGGATGAATGAACAAGTCTATGAACTCACAGTATGTGTATGGTGATACAGAGGTGCAGTGAAAAACTGAGGTCCAAAACACAACTGACCTTGGATTCCCCTGGGCATTAACTTGCTTCAGGGGAATGAGGAAGCTGTCTGGTAGATAAAATAAGAATAGATGGTAAATGTATGAAGTGTATCTGAACAATCTTTCCCTTTGCAGATTCATTAGCTGGTCATGGATCCTATCTGCAATATATGTGGCATAGTCATAATGTACAGCTGGAGGCTTTCCCGGAGAAAATATAGACAGCATTGCCATTATACTATCATCCACATCCTCCACTCCCCTGAACCCTAGGACATAGCTGATCAAATCCACTAGCATTCTGCCCAATTCATTTAAGTATGCATATCCAATAGGAGGAGTTCTGATGGCTTCAGAGCTTGGTTGTATGAACAGCTGATTGATTTTGATGATCTGGTCATTTGACAACTTAGTCCCCTTCTTTATCAAGTTCTGCATGGAGAGGGGGGTCAATGGTTTTGCAGTGTGGAAATGCAGCATCTCATTTATGCTCTCTGGGGTGATATGGAACAGAATTGAGCCTGTGGGGCTGAGAACAGCTCTTTGGCATGGATCATAGCACTCCTGGCATCTGTGGATCAATTCTGGCATAGGATTTACCTGAGGGAGGTTGTAGATGGGCAAGTTTGAGTCCCAAATCCCTAGGATATCAGCTCCACTAAGGTGCTGGGCTTTCAACTCATTTAGCATCTGAATATTATATTTAGAGCCTAATGGAAAATAGTCTAACATCTGATAATCCACATCTCCCAGAGCTTTCCATTCTAACTCCCTTTGAGGGGTATTGAGAGGCTTGATGTTCAGTGCAATTGGAGTTTCCATGGTTTTATAAGCTTCTGACTTGCAGGTGAACCGGTTGAAGTAAGCAGAACAACACAGAGGTGATTCCTTACAATGGAAGTGTGAATTTTAAGGACCAGAGGGCGAATTGAGCACACAGCAATTGAAATACTGTTTAACGGATTGATAAAAACAAATAGCAGGGCTGACCAGAACTTTTCTATGGTGAATTTAGCCAGCAGAGGTTTCTAGCTCACGATTGCGCGAGCTACCTGTGAATTCAGGTTGATTAAGTCAAATGCAGGTTTTGTAAACTGTTTGTTGCCTTTCCAGAGGGAAATAGGTACAGGTTACTGGATACCAGATGGTGAATTCAGTGTTTTAACACTCCCTTAACAGTTTGTTTGTAGAAATTTGGATAAAAACCAGGTGCAGAGAATAATTTCGAGAAATACCTTGTGGATTGCCAATGACAGTCGCAAATGCAGGTACGACGGAGGCGCCCGCGGTTTCAGAGTCGAACTGTGCAGGTTGGCGCTGGTATGGTCGTCAAATACATGCAGGAATAACAACAGTCTCTTTCGGCAAAAGTAGAAAAAAGACGAAATTTTGGCCTAAAAATAGATTTTTGGCAATATTGGCGCGTTTTTGGGATGACGTCAGCATGACGTCATCGGGTGGGGTCGGAGTCAGATGACGTCAACATGACGTCACTGGGTGATGTGGAAGGTCCTGGTTGGTCCATGGATATGCTGAAGTGGCGGACATGTCAGCGACGGGACGGATGAATGAGGTGATGCGACGGCGGGGTGGCAGCGACGTGGCTCTGACGTGGGCATGACATGGGACCAGCAAAACCGGGCGGTAAGTGAAACAGTAGTAACGGTTTTCTCGGACCGCTTACAATACGGCCCCGATTTTGTCAGAGGCCGACCCGAGAGACTGAGAAGGTGACGCGTGGCCGAGGACTGACGTAACCCTTCGTCAGTTTCTCGGGTACTAACTTTCGGGCGTCGGGACCAACCCGATACGTATAAGGGCCGTCCGATCAGAGGCGCTCGATCGGACGGCTGATGGGTTGATGAAGTGATCAGGTGATAGGGAAGGGGGCGGGATTTAAAAAATATATTTTTTTGGGATGCGCGGTTAGCGGAAGACCATTGGGGTATGGTGGATTTCGATGGTTTTTTAATGTATTTTCAAATAAAACCAATATAGCGCCCGAACCATTGGATAACATAAAAATGGGTTTTTATGAATAGTTTTGTCAAAATGCGCCCGGTGCTTGGACTTTGGATAAAGGAGAAAAGTGGGTTTTTAGAGTATTTTTGCCAATGAAGCAGGTTAAAGGGACAAAAGGGGTTTTTAGCAAGGTTTTTTGGGGATTTTTTGGGTTTTTCTGAGCAGAGGGAAGGTGAGAGCTTAGGGGAAAGGTTGTTGCTCATAACCAGAGGTTAGAGCAGCCCCAGGAGAGGGTTGACCACAGTCCCAGGTGGACTAAAGTCTCCCTTTAGACAGACATATTTAGCTATAATGCTAAAAGGAGGATATTTATAGAATGCTTGGGGGTTTATACACCATGGTGTTAATAATACTTAGGGAAAGGGTAACATAGGGGAATTACATAATAGAGTTAGAGTTAATATGGGGGAATATGTGAATGAAGGGGAAAAATCACTAAGTCCACTTGAAACTTACTTAGTTTAGGGAGTAGATCAAAATGAAAAGAAGTTTTAGACAAGAAATGTGGCTTTTCAATGAATAAAACCACCATCAAACCTCAAGTTTTTCTAAGTAATTCAATTGATGAGGGGATGTTAGTAATGAGTGGGAAAAGGGATAATTTGGGAAGTTAGACATGCTTCTTTATTTTTCTTTTCTCATCTTGACCATCAAGGTTAAATCTGAAATGAATACCACTTCTGCAACCCCATCTACTTACCCAGCTACTTTGCCTAGCATTTTTTGTTTCTTCTTGGAGGGTGCACTTAGGCTTGCAGACCCTTACTTGCCTTTTCTTTTCTTTGGCTTTTTCTTTTGTTTTTCTATCTACTTCTACCCTTATTTCTTCCAAGGTCCCAGATTAAGCTGTTGGGAGCCTTTTCTTCTCTACCTGAACTACTTGTCTGCCAAGATTAAACAGTTTGGACAGACTTCCTTCTCTATTCTACAACTGAAAATTCAAAACATGGCATGATCCAGGTTAGACTGTTGGACCATCCATCAAAATTGAGTCCCCATCAAGCTATAAGCACAGATTGTATTCTTATGGAAATATGTGATCTTTGCATCATCAAAGCAAAGCATATTTGGATCTTTTCATGGCCAATCATGAAATATGAAACCTATTGGTATAGGTAGCTAACAGAAGGTTCCTATGAAGAGAAAGAAGGTTGAGAGTTGAGCCTATGTTGTGGAGAGTAAAACATCGAGACTTGAGTGACTGCTGATGAAGATCATAGAATAGAGTTGCGTGGAATGCGATGAATGATTATTGTTGAGTAGATCAATGGGCTGCTGGAGAGTGAGAAGTGTGAACAGAGAGAATAAAGATGTTATCAGGAAGAGTGGTTGCCAAACTATAGAGAACATTCATTTAATATTTGAGTGTGGGTTGGTGCCTACATATAGGAAGTTGGTGCTTCCATCTCTAGTGGGTGCTAGAGAAGGCTTGGGGGTTGGTGCCTCCTACAATTTGTCTTGCAAAAAATCAAGGAGCTGCAAGTTGGTGCTTGCAAAAAATCTGTGAGGTTGGTGCCTCACATGGTGCTTCTAGTAAGCTAGACAGGTGTCTACAAAAAGAGGGAGTTGGTGCTTCCTGCTAGTCGGTGCTAGCCAACAATCAAAGGTACTTGGTGCTTCCTGTGAGTGGGTGCTCACAAAACATATTAGGTGCTCTTATTTACATCAATAACAACAACAACCTTTGGTGGTTTTTTCCTGAAAGGGTTTCCACATAAAAACCTTGCGTCTCATGTGTATGATACTCATGGTGCGTATGCTTGTATGTTGATTTCATGTTGCTTCCATATTACATATTGATGTTGATTATATGTATGGGTGCCAAACTAGAATAGGAAAAGTAAATAGGCATACAAATTTAAAATTAGCCTTAATACTGATTCACCTCCCCTCTCAATATTATCATTATTTCCAATAATTGGTATCAGAGCTAAGTTCCTTCAAGAATAACTTTATTGATAGAAGGTAGATCAAAGGGAAATAATGGATAATTGGCCTTCGCTAACAGCATAAGGAGTTCCATTTTTATATAGATTAGGTCATGAGCTCTGGTATGAAATCTGGAAGATCATAATGGTAACCTACTTAATGGCCTTAGATGTTGACATTTGGCTCTCTGTATTGAATGGAAAAATAGTGAGCAGAATGAAGAAGCCCAAAATATTATCATGAAGGGGCTATCTAAATTGGATGTTGATAAAGTGAGGCTATGTGAATCAGCAAAGAAAGTGTTGGACAAACTACAATGCATGTATGGTGGAGATAGCCATATGGCTGAAGAAGAGGTTGAGGAGCCCTATTACTCTAGCAATGAACTAGAATGTGGAGAAGTTGTTTCTCATCACACTCCTTATGATGAGGAAGAAGTCTCAGAAGAGAGACCATGTTGCTCAGAAGCTAGCACCTCTAGTAGTGAATAAAAGGATCTAGATGAAAGGATATTTTCTGGAAATAGTTTTATCTCGGGTCTAAAGGAGATCAAGGACCTATCAATGAAAATCTCAAGTGATAAGAGCAACTGAAAAATTATGAGCTTGAGGATGAAAGGTTGAGAAAAAAAATAGTTGAACTAAATGCTCAACAAGAAGAGGCTAGCAAACTAACTAGGATGTTAACCAATCAACTGAGTGGGAAGGAAGCCTACTACAGGAGACTACAAAATGAGGTAGTCTCATTGAGGCATGACTTGGAAAAGTAAAAAACAGAGTTAATATCATAAGCTTGAGGGGAGCACAAGGCCTTTGAGGAGATTCTTGTTGAGAAAAGTTCCCTACTCATCAAGACTGGTGTGGATTTCAAGGAAAAACAAAGCTCCAAGATTGTGAATGCTTAAGGGTCAACTTCCCATGTAAAGTGAGTTCAAGATCCCAACGACAACAAAGAAAGAAAGGTTGTTAGACATCAACATAACAATGGAAAGTAGTAGCAATGAGAGAAGAAAAGGCAACAGAAGAATGCTAAGAAGCAGCAGTTGGTAGTGCAGTAGAAGGCTAAGAAGCATCAACCAACAATGTAGCAAAAGGCTAAGAAGAAGAACCAAGGAGTGCAGCAGAATAGGGCAAGGTAGATGTAAGGAAGAGTGCATGATAACAATGCAAGTTTTCATAGAAGGAACATAAAGAGCTAGCAGAGGTCTTTTCCCACTTAAGGACAAAGCCTATAGAGAAAAGGTAACCTCTTTCATCAAAAGCATTTTCATGGATATTATTTTTCTTGCAATAAGTTTGGACAGAAATCCATACACTGTATATGGCATGCAAGGAAACAAGGTGTGCTGGGTAGCAGCAACCCAAGAATGCACAAAAAGGCTAGGAGAAGGCATGTTGGCCATGATAGGAGTTTTGGCAAGAATGTTGTAATGAAAGGTAACTCCTATACCCTAGTCTTAAGCCATGTTGAATGCTACAACTATGGAAATCTCTGGAAAAAGAGAGTTGGTTGCATCAATGAGAAGAAATAGAATGCTTCTCAGCATATGCATGTGAATGCAGCATCTTGGGATTTGAAGACAAGGAGAAAGAATGGAGTTGAGAGATTCACATTTGTCTCTAATACTTTGTGTCAATCGAGAAAGGTGAATAGAGGAGGAAGAAATCAAAATAATGATCATCCTACTCTTGTAGCACACTCCTCTGTAAGGCAAAAATGCTCCAAGTGGATTTGGGTGAAGAAAGAGGAGGTAAAAGAGAAGTTTCCTCTATTCATGCACAATCAAGAGAAGGCCCAAACATGGGTAACGAAGAAGCAAGATGGTAATGCTTTTATCAGAACTCGACGTTTGAAGGTATGGATGAAGGGGGATGATTTTCTCAGGGGGAGTAGATCCAATTTTTCTCTTCAATGAAGGAAGAGAAGGGCCTCAAGGGATGCCAAATAAGTTAGATGTAGGAAGCCAAGGAGAATGAACATAAAGGTGCATCTGGTTGATGAAGGTATGGTTTTATTTTCTTGTTGATTACTAGAATAAATTGGGTTATTTTGAATGTATCAGCATTGAAAAGGAGTGTAGCCAGCATGAGGAGTACACAACAATATCTTATGTTGTGGGAAGAAGATGGTCTGCAGTGGAAGTGTGGAATGATAGGAAGCTCATAGTCATGTCAGGTCCATAGGATCAATCTCCACGCAAAGGCAATAAAGTTGTTGCAAGAGATCAAGGAGCATTGGCTTAGGGGGGGATTCTTTGATAAGCAGTAGCAAGTAATAATGGTCAGCCTTAGAAAAGGATATTGCTGAGAAAATTAAAGGTTTGTATCTTTGGTGAAATAACCTTATTTCATTTATTTTGTGAGTTTGATTATGCATAGCAATCTTGTGTTCATGAAACACAATTGGTGTAATATTTTCATGTCCCTTCACCCTCAATTGGTATCGTTATGTCAATTGGTTATGTTGGGCTCATGTTGAGTAACCTTGCGTGCAAATGGACATTTATGTTTGAGAAAGAAATATTAGATTTTTTCTGGTACATTGTTCTAATTGTATCATTTCCTTTGGATCAATGGTATTAGTTGAAAATTAGTCCCTATTGTATGAGCATGATCTCAAGGGGAGAAGTGGAGAATCTCAAATAATGTGAGAACAATCTCGGAAGTAGCAATAGCAGAGAAGAAGTGCAAGTCGAAATGCATCATCATTAATTGGTATTTGCAACAGTAGAAATACAATGAGAATTTTAATGGGTATCAATATTTGTGATACAAAAGATGCATTAGTCGAGAGAGTGCTCAACAAGCAGCCATAAGGTGTCCAATACTGGAAGGAAAAAGAAGAGGTAGTGTATGTTCAGGGGGAGCATATCAAATATTCCTAGGTTTTGGAGTAGCAGCAATGACAGTCTTGAAAGAGATGTCCACAAAGCAGAATGCACATCTCAACAGCTAGACTCTAATCTTCATAGCCAATTCATTTCATGGGGAGAGAAAGGTATCTTGTAGCCCCTTGTCATTGATGTCAAAGGATAATCTATGGAGAAGTTGTGATGGCCTGTGCAGAATAAAGTAAGCCATTCATGTCTCATGCAATGAGATGTGTGGAAGCAGTATGAAGTTTGGCCACCACATGAAGAAAAGGATGGAGGGATTCCATTAATGCCAAAGGGAGAGATTGTTGGACAGTTGGCATTGTCTGGATGGCCAGTGGGCTAGTGAAGGCATCTGCAAGTGTGTTGGCATTGATGTCAATAATCATGCTAGGGAAATGTGTTGGGTAGTTGGAATTGCCTAACTATTGGTAGGAGCATTTCCAAATTGTTGGATGGAGTGTTGGAATTGATGTCAACCAGACTATCTTGGATGCTTGTCGCAACAGATGTTGGCAGTGATGGCCCAGGAGGAATCTCATGGTAGTTGCAAGCTTCATGTAGAGAATCATCACAGTAGTAGGATCATTAGAGAAGCCATAAACTGATGATTATAGTGATGGACCAGGAGGAAGTCCATGGTAGTTGCCGACTTCATGCAGAGAATCACCTTGGTGGTTGTGATTTCAGCTAGCCGGAGAGTCAAGGAGAAGAATAATGGGAGAGCGTTTTCCACCATATTAGAGGTAGCATATGGTATCAAAGCCTACATTGAACCCTCTCCATTGGAAAGCTCTCTAGAAGAGCTTTCCAACGATATGCGGAAGTCCAAAAATGGACTCTTGGATCAAAATTTATGGCTTGTCGATGATCAAGGATTTGATGTCCTAAAAAGGGTGGAATATCAAAGGTCCAGGATATTGAAGATTGGAAAATAGACGATTGGAGGTCAACATATTGGCATATCAACGATCGTAGGTCATCATATCGCACATCAACGATCGAAATTCAATGTATTAGCACATCAGGAGATCAGAACCCCAAAGATCGGTGTATCAGTGCATTGGAATGTCAGAGGTCGGCATATCGGCAATATCAGAATATTGGAGGTCTAGGATATTGGATATTGGCACATTGGTGATTGGAAGTCATCATATCGACACATCAGCATATCGAAAACCCAGAGATCAACATATTAGAGCATTGGAATGACGAAGTTCAGCATATCAATGATATCAGATATCAGAGGTGCGATACATCCGAGCAAGTTATATTGGATGTTGCAGGATATAAAAATCCCAGAGATCGGCATATTGGAACATCGACATATTGGAGATCGCAAAATCGGAACTTCGTTAAGTGAAGAACCTTTAGAAATTTGTGATATCGATAAGTGTCGATAAGCCTTTAAAAGTGCTAAGGAATGTCAAAAGAAAAGTTAACAAAGGATTTCGGTGTAAAACCAAGGTTGGCGGGTCCTCCTCTCTCTCCTCTAGCAGGACACATGGCAGGATGTGATTGGCTCTGATAAGGACACATGGCAGCATGTGATTGGCTTCGATAAGGACACATCGTGGGATTTGTTTGGCTCCGATAAGGGACAAGTGGTAGTTGATGTTACCATGACATGGAACTATGATAGCACACATGGCAGGCATATTCAACCATATTGGGTAGGCTAATAGGCCAGAACCGAGTGACACGTTTCACCACTAAATATTCACCATGTGCTGTGATGACATCAGATCAGAAATCAGTGATTGAAGGTTGAAGAAATCAGAACACTATAACAGTTGGAGTATTGAAAAGTTCTTATATAGAAGGGCTTATGATATTGGGCTGGCAGGTGGTCACGAGAGTTCAAAGAACCAAGGTCATAGATCATTTGACAAAGGGAGAATGGCCAACAGTAGCATTCTGAAGGCTTATCACCTTAATGATAAGTGGCAAGTCATAAGAAACGGTCTTATGGTGAGAAGTGCACTATGAGGTCTAAGCAGAAGGAGCTCAACAATCAGAGGATTAGGACATCGGAACTTCAGAACAGTTGGTTATTGAAAAGTTCTAATAGAGGGGGCTTCTAATATTGGGTAGGCTCTTGGTCATGTAAATCCATAGAGCCAGCACACAGAGCGGTAACAAAGGAAGATTGGCCCCCGCAGGAACATTGTACCACTTTGGTGTAACAATGTGGAATTTCTCTGATAACACAGTACAAAGGGGTAAAGGCGTATGGGTCAGCGACTGCGAAGCTGAATGCAGGAACAAAGGAGTTGGTCTCAGGAGTAATGGAAACTGTCATAGATTGTTGGGTCAAGGAAGCAAGGACCACAATCTTCAGGGAGTGTTGGGTATGCCTTGAGGTCATCTGAGAATTAATTTCTCAACATGGAGCTCCATGCATTCAAGCGATGAAGGACTGCAAGGCCAATCACTATTTCTGCATTATGACAAGAAACAAATAGGACACACAAAAATGGAAAGGAATGTCATGCCTGAGTACAGCTGAGAAGCCATGACGAAGTACAACCAAGTTGTGTGAAACCATAAATAAGCATGGAGAGCCTCATTGATGGGAGAGTTGCACACAAAGAGGACTGTGCCTGGTTGTTTTGAGCCGGTGGAAGGAGAATTCATTCTTAGTATGGAGAAAATTTCAAGTGCCCATTCTCATGGTTAATGCAGTGGCAGAGACCAAGTCAGACGCAGCAGCAGAACAAAAGGGCCATGTCGAGGTACACTTTTGCAGTGTTAATGCAGGACAAAGTGGTAGCATCGATTAGGGGGCAGCAAAGGAAAAAGACCCAGGAGCTTAGATGAGCAAAGTGGGGGAAGAAGCATAGTTTCTAGAGAGCTAAGAAGAAAATATTTTAAGTGTGTGCAGAGTTGTTTAAGGCTGAGTGAGAGCCAGTTCTGTAGAGAAAGGCTGAGAGTGCATATGCAGAGGTGAGAGAACCTGAGAGTTGCACTGCTCTAAGTAAGGTGAAAGTATACATGTGCACTTTGTGAAAGGTGGAATTTACCTATGCATTGTGTGAAAGGCAAAAGTTTCTTGTGTGTTGTTTGTAAGGTCGAAATTTCCTGTGCTATGAGAAAGGCCGAAGGTGCCTGTGTAGAGAAAGAAGGCTAAGATCTGAGTCTGTGATGTGGAGAGAAAAAAGTTGATAGCTGAGTGATTGCTAATGAAGAGTGGAGAACAGAGTTGTATGGACTACGATGAGTGATTTTTGTTGAGCAGATCAGTGGGTTGTTGCAGAGTGAGTAGTGTGAGGAGAGAGAACAAAGCTCTTAACATGTAGAGTGGCTACCAAACTATAGAGAACATTTAGTTCCTATTTGAGTGTGGGTTGGTGCATGCATAAAAGAATTTGGTGCTTCCATCTCTAGTGGGTGCTTGAGAAGGCTTGGGAATTAGTGTCTCCTACATGTTGGCTTGCAAAAATCCAAGGACCTACAAGTTGGTGCTTGCAAAAAATCCGTGAGGTCGGTGCCTCACATGCTGCTTCTGGTAAGCTAGACAAGTGTCTACAAAAAGAGGGAGTTGGTTATTCCTGCTAGTCGGTGCTAGCAAACAATCAAAGGGAGTTGGTGCTTCCTGTGAGTGGGTGCTCACAAAACAGATTGATGTAATAGAGTAGGTTTTGTTATTTACATCAATAACAACAACAAGATTTGGTGGTTTTTTCTGAAAGGGTTTACACATAAAACCTTGTGTCTCATGTGTATGATACTCATGGTGTGTATTCTTGTATGTTGATTTCATGTTGTTGTCATATTACATTTTGTTTCTGATTATATGGATGGGTTCCAATCTTGAATAATAAAAGTAAATAGGCGAAAAAGTTTAAAATTATCCTTAATACTTATTTAACCCCCCTCTTAGTATTATCATTATTGTCAACAACATCAGCTATAGGTCTGGGGACATGATTATCTCCCATGGAAATTATACTAAAAGACTTACTCTTTACCCTCGGTCCAAACCCTTCTCGAGCACAAAATGTCATTTATGGTTTGTAGATAGTGATGAAGAGTATGTTCAACCTATTTTGACTATTAATCATGTCCCATTTTTTAAAGAAAATAGTGAGGATGACCTAATTTGCATCTTTTTAATACACCCACACATCAACAACAATCCATCAATAGACATGATTTTACGAAAGAAATCCCATGAAATGTGTTCACCTATTGAGTTAACCCAACAAATGAAAGAAATCGATTTGTATGATGCCTTGGAAGATCAAAATAAAACTATTTAATTTATCCTGGGAAGGCCTTGAATATTATTGTTGCATTGGAACCCTCTCAGCAAAAGCTATTAATGGAAGTGCGTAGAAGAAATAGTAAATATTTTGCACGGTACTACATTGATATGAAGGGAATTTGTCCTAAATTGTGTTCCCGTCATATTTATATAAAGTAGGATTCCCAACCTATTAGGAATCCTCAGCGAAGAGTGAACCCAACACTTAAAGATATAGTTAAGGAAGAATTATACAAACTATTAAGTGTGGGTTTTATTTACCCTATTTCCCCTAAGAAAAATGTAAAATGGTGAGTATGTTTTTATTATCAGGAATTGAATAAAGCTATCTTAAAATATTACTTCCCTCTTATATTTATTGACCATGTCCTCGACACCTTAGCAGGGAAGAAATTTTTCTCCTTCCTTGATGGGTTTAGTGGTTGTAACCAAATTCATGTCATCCCTAAATATCAATAGAAAACAACCTTTACCTATCCATGGGGTAATTTTTCTTTTTGATTACTCCCATTTGGTTTATGTAACACTCTAGTAACATTTCAACAGGTCGTTCTTCGAATCTTTTCAAATTTAACAAATAATTGTGATGAGGTATATATGGACAAATTCACAGTGTATGGGGAAACCTTTGAAGAAGCTTTAAAGAATCTTGAAAAGGTATTGATCTGATGCCAAGAAACTAACCTTTCCCTTAGCAATGAAATATGTAAAAATATTTTTACATAGGGAATTGAATTAGGACACCATATCTCATCTAAGGAGATTCTAGTGGATCTTGCAAAAATTCAGGTAATCCTTAAATTATCCTCTCCAACTACCTAAAAGGATGTCTACAATTTCTTGGGATATGCATGATATTATAAAATATTAATATAAAAATTTACAAAGGTGGCTTCCCTATCATTTTGCCTCTTGAGAAAAATTGTTGAGATTTAGTGGGATGATAAATGCCAATCATCATTTAATACTCTTAAGGAAAAAATATCTTATGGCCCTATTATTAAATACCCTAATTGGTCCTTACCTTATCACATACACACTGATGCCTCAGATATAACCATTGTGGCTGTGTTGGGTCAAAAGGAAGAACAAAAGACTTATGTTATCTATGATATCAGTAAAAAATAACTCTAGTCGAATTAAATTATATAGTAATCGAAAAGGAAATTCTCATTGTGGTCCATGAAATAAAAAAATATATAAAAATATATAAAAAATAAAAAATAAAAAAAATCATTATATTAATAGATACCTTGTTTTTGTACACATTGATCACTCTTCCATCCATTATCTTATGAATAAACCAGGTACACATGGCATAGTTATCAGATGGCTTCCCCTCCTACCAAATTTTGATATTACTATCATTGATAAATGAGGGAAGGAGAATGTTGCTGCTAACTTTTTGTCTCAACTTTATCATGCTAATAATTCAGTTCCCACATTAGATGGTTTTCTTAATGAACATATGTGTGCATTATCTACTAATATATCTTGGTTTGCAAATATCACTAATTACTTGGCTGCAGGAAAACTTCACAACATTTTTCGTCTAGAGAGCGACAAAAGGTCATTAGAAATAGTGTTATGTACTTTTGTATACAAGGGTACCTATTCAAAACCATACCTAATCATGTGATTCAAAGATGTGTTCGACGGGATGAAATTTATGACATAGTGAAGGCATGTCATGAGAACTTGTGGGGGTCATTTTGCAGATAAAAGAACTGCAAATAGAGTTCTACGACAAGGGTATTATTGGAAAACAATTTTTTGGGATGCTAAGTATGTTCGCAGTTGTGACAAGTGTTAAAGGATGGGGAAACCAAGGCAAATGGATGAGATTCCACTAAAAGCCCAAGTCATGACCAAACCTTTCAAAAAGTGACATCTTGGCTGTGTAGGGCTTATCAACCCAACGTAAAGACAAAAAGCATACATCCTAGTATGCTTTGATTTTCTAACTAAGTGGGCTGAGAACAAGGCCCTACCAAAAGTGACATAACAAGAAGTGGATGACTTCTTGTATGAAGAATTGTTTGTCTAATTCAGTGTATCTTGAGAAATTGTTACTGATCAAGGAACTCAATTCACCTCCAAGCTGCTCCAATCCATTATTGATAAATTCAAGATAAAACATAGGATCTCTGCTCCATATTATCCCTAGGAAAACAGATAGGTGGAATTCACTAACAAAGTTTTGGAAGGAATCATGACAAAATAAATCTAACATCATCATAAGGATTGGGTAAAGAAGCTTCCAAAATCCTTGTGGGCCCATAGAGTTACTTGCAAAAATGCCATTTCATGCCATATGTGCTAGTATATGGTAAGAAAGTTATCAATTCTATTGAATTTGAAGTGAAAACATTAATTATTTCCTTGCAAGCTAGGATGGCCCTCTCTAAGGCTCAAAGGCATCAGTTGGACCAATTGAATGAGATTGATGAAATACACCAAGAAGTCATCCAAAAAATTACTATCATCGAACAACAGCGAGAAAAATGGCATGACAAGTTCATCAAAAGAAACAATTTAAAGAAGGTAATTGGGCCCTTTTATTTGATTTAAGGCATAAGGATTTTAAAGGAAAATTTCTACACGGTGGTCAGGACCTTATGAGATCGAGATTGTGTTTGACAATGTATCAGTGAGACTACATATAATCAATGATACACGAACATCATTGATGGAAAATGGGCATCGACTGAGACTGTATCGAAAACCTAAGTCCAAGGAATAATTTCATGAATAATTGAAGAAGAAATTTAAGTTAGAAGTCATAGAAAGGTTGGTAAGTCCACCTTATTCTATGGCTTTGTCAAGTGAAGAACCTTATTTTTCTATTCATGCTTATTTTTGTAAAATACACCTGATGATATAAAGGCTATCTTTCTTTTACGGGAAAATTGTGGGATTACATTCAGCGGCATGGGCATAAGAATTTTGTGCAACCATAATCTAATTGTGATTTTTTTGACCACTAATTGTTCTCTTTCTCGATATTTTGGTTTTTATTTTTAAGAAAAGAGTCTAAAGTTATTTATAAATATAAGATGCATACCTAAATATCTAAACTCCTTACCATATTCACCTAAGGTTTGAATCCCTTACTATCCTAGCCTAATTCCTTTATTACAAAATTTTCCTTAGAGTATAAGGTTTCATACTTTTATTCCAAAGTCTAGCCTATATACCTTAAAAAGGAGAAAAAAAAACTAAACTAAAATTCCCTCTCGACTACCCTATACATCTAAAACATGACACTTTCCTAACATCCATCTCTCACTATGTGTGTGTGTGTGTGTGTGTGTGTATGTGTGTGTGTGCGTGTGCGCGCGCCTATGTGTGTGTGCCTGTGTGTGTGTGCACCTGTGTGTGTGTGCGTGTGCCTGTGTGTGTGTGCCTATGTGCCTGTGTGTGTGCGTTTGTGTGCGCGCGCGCGCGTGTGTGTGTGTGTGTGTGTGTGTGCATGTGTATGTGTGTGCATGTGTGGGTGTGTGTGTGTGTGTGTGTGTGTGCGTGTGTGTGCATGTGTGTGTGTGCGCGCATGTGCGTGTGTGTGTGTGTGTGCGTGCGTGTGTGCGTGTGTGTTGTTATATATATATATATATATATATATATATATATATATATATATATATATATATATATATATATATATATATATATATATATATTCATGACTTATATAATAAAATATATATAAGAATATATATGTGTTAACCACCCATAAGTCACCAAATCTAAATTATGTGGGATGATTTGAGTTAGTCTAGTTGTTGGGATAGACCATCATTATCCTACTCGGCCGATGTTCTTCATTGTTGATCAACATGGTGGCTTTCATTATATATGGAATAGTCAGCCAAGGTAATTCACAAAATTTCATAGCAAGTGGAGTTTGTTTTTGTATCCTGAAAGTTTTGAAAGGATTTTGCAAGGTTTTCATCCAAATTTACTTTGACAGATAGCAATGGTAGCAACAGTCGATGATAGCAAGCAATAATCTAAGGGTTTCAATTAGTTGCATAGGGAATAAACTATGGCAGGCTCTATGAATCAATAAGAACTTGATAACGTCCATGATGTTGAAACAGAACCTAAGGTATGGAATGTTTATGAAAATGTGGGTTGGGTGGAATTCTTGGCTCATTTTTAGGGCCAGGACTAGGACATTACACTTGAATTTACAAAGAATTTCAATGGGATGAAAGCTATGGTGAAGTAGCTTACTATTGAGGTAAGTGAATAAATGGTCGCAAAAGTTATTCGACTCTCCCAGGAAGGAGAAAACTGGTAAAAAAAAATTAAAATTGATGGACTTTGTTGGATACAATTTTTATAGGAACCATCTCCTCTTCCCGATTTAAGAAAAGGGATAAGTTGGGAAGCTCTGATCCCTCTCTGGTAAGACGTTGTTTACATCATTATGAAGTTTTTTATTTGTGAAGGGATATTTAGCCTAGCATACCATTATCATATTCAGATAGTAATGCATCTTACCAGGTACAAGCCACTTATCATGCCTCATTTCCTATTCAAAAGTTTGATGAAGATGCCACCTTGGTTCAAAAGAAAAAGGATCTTGAATGAAGTATGCACCACCAGGGTTTAAATAAAATGGTAATAGTCACAGAACTTCTCTAGTTAGATATTCCATGGGATTTTTTTGTCAAGGTATAAAAATGACACCTTGGGATAGGGTCCTAATTAAGAAGGGACCATCCAATTTTGAAATTTTATTAGCTACTGAATGACGGTATTCTACTCTCATTTCTATGCAAACTCAGTAAAGGAACGAGTTAGTCTCTAGGTCTAAGGCCTCTAAGTCTGACAATGAAACCCTAAAATCTATGAAGGCATGCTCCAAGGAAATTGCTAAAGAACCCAAAGAAAACATCAGTGAGAATGCTGAAGTAATAGACTAGGAATAAAACACCATGGAAGAAAACATCATGGAAGAGGCACTGTCAGTCTTCGAAGTGGGCCAAAGAAATGATGAGTGTAAGAAAGACAAGAAGATGAAAGGTAAGGTTGTCAGTCTTAAACCATTCTGGTTTTGTATCCCTAGTTATTAAGTAATGTTTGGACAAAATAGGAATTTAATTGTAGAAAATGAAAAACGTGGGGCTAAACTAAAGAAATGAGGGCCCAAATTAAGTAATCTAGGGGCCTTATTATAGGTCATAGAAAAAGAAGAAAGCTATGAGACCAAAGTTGAAACTTGAGAAGAATGGTTTACTAAATAAGCTCAACACACTATTAATGTCATCCTATATTAGATTTTAACAAATAAGTATGGATTTCTCTAATTGAAACCATATATGTTGCAATGGAAAACCAAGGATGACTTGTTTGATTTAGGAATTATTAATAAGGAGAGTCACCACCAAGTGATTGAAAAAATGAAGAAATGTTGGTTTTCAGATTATCTTAGCTAGGAGGAGAAGTGGAAGATTCAAATAAATAAGTGGAAGGAACTTTATCATAAATAAAAAAACTAACGGAGGCAACATGTGATATGGGGGACAAGATTTATGCCTGTTGTGTTCCCTCTAGGGTCTCCCCAATTTCTTACATAACCTTTGGGCCTCTTTTCAATTGAGGCGGATAAGATATGATTAACCCTACAAGATAACTCAACCTGAGACCTTTATAATAAAGAGGTCTACCATAATTCGAAAGCTTCAGACCACAATTTTCTATGCGAGCTTTATTTGTTTAATTTCATACTGACAGATAATTCCATATGGAACCCTAAACCTTTCATTGGGGATGTCTAGCTTTGTGTGATCATTTATTATATAGTTAACCTTATCAAATGGAAAGGGGTTTAAAATTATATGGTAAAATAGATACAAGTTCTCATTTAATGGTGAGAGAAGAATATCCTTTGCCTAAGTTGGTGATTAATTTCTTGACAAGATTGACAGAGGATACTAGAGACTTTGCTACTATCATACATAATCAATAATATGTGGTCACTAAATATCAAGGAATGGACAGAACATATTCTATGGAAGAACTCATGGTGGCTCGAGATATTTGGGAGGCTTTACCTAAATTTATTTGAGAGAATAATCCCATGGGCTACCCATACTTCTATTTAGCATTGGACCTAGCTTCCTTATATACATATTCAGTACTTAAACATGGATCTCGATGAGTGGGGATTTAGTTTCATTTTCCTCTCCTTTGGTTCCCAGCTCAGTTCTATCGATCTCCCACTCATTGGGATGAAGAAGAGGAGCCATCAAATTGGATGGACATGGATAAGACTTTGGGATATTACAACACTAGGGTATTTTGTCACCCATCTTACAACTGGGGTGACCTCCATGTTGGCATTCCAAAATTAGAATGAGGTTGCATGGGGACATGCAACCGGATAGGTTGGGGGGAATCGATGTTGGATTCCTCTTATGACAACATTTTTTCTCCTAAAACATCTAATTTTGACTAGAAACCTTATCATCTTTGACAATCTTAACTTTGTCCAAATCCTATATTTCCATCACATGTGTACTTATGTTTATTTTTACACCTTGTCTTTTTTCTTTGGAACTAAATAATTGAAAGGTTGATTGAAGGTAGTGTGTAGGTGTGTTTGGTTTGAATAAGAAATGGTTACATTTTATGTGTGTGTGTGTGTGCACAAGTGTGTGTGTGTATAATGAGTGGGGTTTGTAATAAATTGTTCAGGATACTAATTCAAATTCTAAGTGTCTAGATACAAGACCATATATATCATGCATCTTGGTTATATACCGACATCATAATATTTGTAGCTTTCCATACATTGTCATTTTTACTGAAGTATGTAGGTATTGGTTACATATAAGCACCATATGGATGTATTCATGGGTGTGATCATATGCCAAGTAGATATGCTCATAAATTCAATTATATGGCAGTTGGGCGCAAGTTGCAATGCCAAAGAGAGTGGTTGCAACTTGACAGGAACATCGTTATTTGATCTACGAGGTATCTGGGGTAACAATTTAGTTATCAAAATTTTTGAAGAACCTTTGCATGATCTTAACACTATTTCAAATAGGTTGTTATCCAATGATGAATATAGTTCCTTGGGATCTTGACAGATAGCAGTCGTTCTAGCCTATTGCGAGCAAACAATCATAAATTCAACTATAGCCAAGATATAAATTCTCAACTACTCATAGGCTCATGGGAGATAAAGTATTTCAAGTGCCAAGTTCAAGTTCTAGAAGCCGTCAAACATTCCACAATTCATATCCCTTGAGGATAGAGTTAGAATAGGAAATTTTGAGCCATGAATAAAATTGAAATGCAACTCTAACGAATTACTATATTTTGTCTTTTATTAGTTAGCATGAATAGGACCGGATCTCTTTGTGTGTTTTTTAATCTTTATATAAGAAGTAAGCACTCAGAGCACAACCATGGTTATCAATGTCATTCATCTATGAGCTATAATATCAAGCTTATTGTTTGTGTGATTAGCAGAGGTTCAATTCTATATTTATGCTTTGTGCTATAGTGTGCATTGAAAATTCGTTTATTTTCATCATTATGTGTTGAGTAGTTAGAAGAACACAGGCACAAACTGAGTCGTGATTCGGGCCTGCTCAAGAAACGTTCATGTGCCATAGACATTTTGTTTTATTTGCATGGTATTGTTTGTTTATAGTTTGAGTGAAAGTTGGATAACCTTTGTCTTTTATCTTTTGTGAATAGAAATGTGGTTTTATCTTTTGATTTATTTATATTGTGTGGATATTTGAGTGGTTGTGCTTATATATATATGAATGTATTTTGTGTGTCAGGATAGTGTGGTATTTCGTTATCAAAGGTTATGTGAAGATTTTAAATTATTTTATTTTGATTTTTTTAATGGATTAGTGCTTAGTTTGATTTTAAAAAGGTTATTACACCAAATTATAAGATTCATTCAAATGCAAAATGTAAACCTCACATTTTGTAATTTGCAATTTTAATAAATTCATTTTAAATAACTCAAGACAAAACAAATTAAACAAAACCTAGGAATCATCTACTAACATTGTAGGAATGATTGAATGAAAAATGTACCAACTAAATAAAAATATGTAAAACCTTTAAAAGCATCAAACCATGCATGCATCATGCAAATTGTGGGCCATGTTTTATAATACAATTTTATCTAACTTATGTTTGTGCATTCAAACAACTTTATATTAAAAGTCAACTGTCAACTGACATCCATAATATCCTTTCTATATATGAATGCAAAATTTACATACCATATTTTATAATTCAATTTTAAGTTATCATTGTTTTAGACATATACATCGAATTATAAGATTAATTCAAATGCAAAATGTAAACCTCACATTTTGTAATTTGAAATTTTAATAGATTCATTTTAAATAACTCAAGAAAAAACAACTTTAAACAAAACCTAAAAATCATCTACTAACATTATAGGAATGATTGAATGCAAAATGTACTAGTTAAATGCAAATTTACTTGCATTGCTACATATTCATGAACTTAAATATGTAAAACTAAGTTTTAAGCATCAAACCATACATCATGCAAATTGTACCATGCAAAATGTACATAAACTCCAAAATTAGCATGTATTAAATCATAATAAAGAGTTCAATATTTAAAATGTGTCCAAAATTTATATCATTATAAAAGTAAATGTATAATAAAACTTTGTCAAATAATAAGATGCATCAATTCATAATAAAGAGTTTTACTTTAAATATGTCCAAATTTGTATCATGATAAAATTAAATTTAACATTAAAACACTGTCAAATAAAATGTTGCATCAACTTAGAGAATCTCGTTGAAATGTACAATCTATCAACCTCCTCGTTGACTCATCTGAATCATGGGTGCCCTGCAAAACATGTGTAATTTCATATATACATAAAATTATGTACTTTAAAATTAAATGAGAATGTAATCATCAAAACAAAATTATAAAAAGTTTCAAATTCCATGCAATACCTCATGGTGTTCCCCCTCCATTGTGCCCTTTTGGTGTTCACCATGCATTGTGCCCTCCTGGATGCCCTGTACAATACATGTACATGTATATATATAAAAAAAAATTGCACATGAAAATTATGCATAAACTCGCAATATTAAAAAAATTGATACACAGATTTTTCAAATTGTTTAGATGATTCTATCCTGTTTGTCAACTCCATTGTTAAAGTCCCTGGATGTAGAAATTTTGAATAATATGACACTTATTCACAGAGATTATCCCGATTATACACTATTGTGGAATACATGCACAATACATAATCTCCTCTACTTTGATCATCAATTTAGTAGCATTAAAAACCATGAAACATCAAACGCATGCACACATTAACATAGTATGTAACCCAGGGAAAGCATACAACTGAAAACCCCACACTATCCGTATATTATAATGATAGAGAACATGTAACAATACATAGTACAATACTCCTCACAAGTACTCAGTACTATCTCCACCTGTTACACACAAACTACCTTAGATCTGATGCCTCAAATCTCCTCCACTGTTTGCCTGCCTCCACTACGCAATCCTGCAAGAGAATCAATCACCCTGTGAATTCGAATTCCCTTGGTTATACTACGCAAGCCTCATGGGTAATCTCCATCCATGCATGTGCAAATCTCATGCACAACTATAGTCACAACTGATAGCAATCTCAACCTCTAACACCTGTCTCCACTGAACTGTACATGCACTGAGTTAACTGATGTATTCTTTAGTTGCTTTATGAGTTAATAATTAGTGAATTAATTTAATCAATTAATTCACATCACTCATCACTAGTCTATTTGTAGTTAGACTAAATACAACTAGTTTAACCAAGTCAAACTGAACACAACTCCATCAACTCCACAATCACTCCACCAAAACTCATCCACATGAGTTCTAACTGAAGTCCTGCATGCAATAGCTCAACTGACCCACAAGGAAAGCGTATTTCCTTTTGACAGCTGCATGTGCCACATCTGTAGCTCAAACTGAAGTGCTCCAAGAGGATAAGATAATGTTTATAGTCCAAATAGTATTATGAGACAATAATATTCTACTGTTCTATTTTTAGCCTGGAAGTCTAAAAATAGAAACTGCCCATATGTCTAAAAATAGAAGTCCATCTATTTCTACCAACATGACCAATCATCCACAAATAGCATCCTGCAACTCATAGACCATGATCCATATGTCTAAAAATAGACTTTGCGCCAAAAATAGCCTGCGGTCCCACTTAGTGAAGGCGACTTCTTTCCACTAAGCTCCATCATCTTGTTGCATTCTCAACACTGGAGAATGGAAATCATCTCCCCAACCTAAAATTCCAAAATTTTAAAACTATTAGATAAATCTATAGATCATTTTTTAATGGAACTTGCACTTCAATCTATAACAAAACATAAGTGAAATATTCAATACTTGTGGCACATCTCCTAACAAGGAGAAAGAGGGTGGCACTATGTTATAGAAATATTTGGGCACTTCAACCCCAAACTCATATGTCCATAAACCAAGGGCTCTTTAGTCCCTAAAATGTTGTTTCATACCCTAAAGGATCATGGTCAAATAATTACATCATTTCCCAGAAGTTCCACCTGAAAAACCACTCAGAACTGGCCAAAACTGGACCATACTGACTGATCCATGGTCAAGGTGTGATGCATATTGGCTGCCACACTAGCCAGGTGTGATTCATACTAAAATGGCCTTCTGTAGGGTGCGATGAGTGAGAATAGACAAAGGGAAAAGATAGTTTGCTAAGTGGAAGCTCATGGAATCTTCCAGAAACTTCTCCCAGCACACTTGCCTCTCTGAATTCGCCCAGGGATGAGTAAGAGATCAATGAAATCTCCAAGTGGAAACAAGAACTATCATTGGAATGACACTAATCAAAAACCCAGAGCTAACTCGCAGCCTTGCAAGACATCTATAAATGGATCCCTCATCTGAGAGATGTGGAGGCTGGAATTTTGTAATTTGTAAGGAAGTGTTGTTGGTTTATCTGTGAGAAAAGACATTGTATTGTTGGGTGATCTTTCTTTTCATGAGGTGAAGAGGGCTTCTATGCTGGGAGGATGATGCTGGATCAGAGAGCTGTGTTGTAATCCTCTCTTCTACTATTAATAAATTTCTTTGAGTTTTCCTCCATATAATCGTGTATTTGTGAATCTTATTGTTTATGAATGCAATTGTATGGTCAATGTGTTTCTGTTTCTGCATTGTTTATGATTTTTTCAATAGAGATGCTTTGATGGTTTTCTATTACTTTGACTCTATAGGTACTCTTTGAAGCGGGACAAGTAGGAGAGAAGTGGCAAATTCTATCAAGGGAAAGAGAAATCAAGCAAGGATCCAAGTGGAAGATCCAGGTTGGTCCTCTTTTCTTCCCTCTTATCTATTACACTTAAAGGAAATCTCAAATTGCTTCGATTGTTTGTTTCTAAGGTAGCTACCCATCTTAGTGTGACTAGCAGTTCAAATCGACACTAGTTTTCCCTGAAACAAAATGGCAACTTCGTTGAGGATCGAATAGTTTGTTTTGTTTGTTTATTGTTTGCTTTATAAACTACAAACGGAGCCTGAAGTTAGCCAGCTAGCCTTCGAAACGCCTTTGCTATGCAAATGCGAAGTAGATGAATGCTACTTCAGTCAATCTCCAAGTTGGTTTATGAACTGAACATCTGACTTACAAGCATTCTCAACGCCCTTGTGGTAGCTCATAACCTCATAAGATCATACCCCTATACTTTGTTTTTACTGACCATCATAACTCAGCCTAAATCACTGAACTTAGCTGCAAATTTTGAGCAAAAACCAAGCTCAGTTTCGCTCCCTAGTCCATCGCATTGTCTGTAACTGGCAGCTTGTATGCATCACACCTCCCGTGTGTTGCAGGTGAGATGCATCCTTGTTTCCCTGTGTTGTAGGTGCGATGATTGAGTGATACTGTTTCTCTCTTTGAAATTTGGTTTTTTTCCCTTGTTTTCAGTTCTATTCAGTAGTTTTGTTGTTCATGATTAGTATCTCATTGCTAAAGCCTCCTTCCTTTACATTATTCAGCCTCCATTTATTTGGATTTGTAAATGTTTTTATGTATTTGTCCATCATTTACTATCCTCCTTTGTCGAAAGTGGCTTAATCGAACTGTCATTTTTGATGCAAAAAGTGTCGTAACTGTCATTTTGACTCAAAAAGAAGAGTTTCGTAAAGTCTTCCTCCTCTAGATAGTCGATTGTAATTCTATCATTGTATTTGATTTGAATTGTTAATATTTGAAGTGTCGAAAGTAGTTTTGCATTCAAAATTGAAAGTGTCATTTTAGTCTTCCTTTCGTTTTGAAAAGATATTGTCGAAATGTCGCTTTGAAGAAAATAGTTCAGAACTGTACTTAGTTTTCCTTTTGAGCATTCTCACATTAAGGAAACGAAAAACAAATACATGCATTTGCATTTGCATTTAGACTGTGTGCGAAAGATGTTTTAGAAAAAGTGCATTTAGTGTGTGCTCTATGCTCTCTGCTAAAAGAAATCATAATCTTCTTTCCTTTGTAGCTAGGATTTTCATTGCTAAAAGAAAATAAACGACTGTTTATCATTTTAGATTGCATATTTAGGCATTTTACATCTACATCACGCGGTGAACCTTGAAAGACAAAATTCTAAGCAAGATAAACTCTAAAATAAATCTCAATGAACATAAAAACGCTTTGGAACCTAACGCAACACATCTAGAAGTCTAGGCTAGAGACGTGTTCCAGTGTCGTAAAACCTGGTAACTATCATTTTCATCGAAGGTTGGGTGATTCCTCCTCTTTGATACGACAAGTGCCAGTACGGACTTGTGCTCCCTATACCATCAAGTATATATTGGGAGACCACAATAGGCTGATACATTTTATCCTTAGGAAGTCGTGTCTGCCTCCCTATCGATCGCAATGCACTGAACACAGCATTCGAGAAGATTGACTATCGTACGTAAAGTCCTTGGTAATTTCTCTTTAATTTACCACCAAGGTGTATATTGCAGTTTTGCGATTGGTTTGGTAATCCCTCTGTCTAGATTTCCAAAGTAGTCACTTTCGTTCCTTTTCGACTCCTTAAAAGAAAAGGTCCATCTGAGCACTTCTCACTTCAGGCTCATTAAAAATCGAATGCGACTAGAGCCACCTTTAGCTTTTTCTCGACTCTTAAAATTTGAAAAAGAAAAGTTTTGTCAAAGTGTCTTAAAATTTATTTAAATCAGAATAACATCCATGTTCCTTCATTGATCTTATGTTGGGATAATGGATTCCAATCAAGGAACCCCTCCTGGGGGGAATCCTAGTCCTTTCTCCTCTTGGGAAGATATTGGTGCTCCATACATGGCTACATTTTCCCTTCTAGGAATCACATTCGACCTACTAGTATGGATATTTTCGACCTCTGTCATTCAAAACACCGTAATTCCTTAGCAATCAAATCAGCAACCAGATGATACTGAAGTTATCCCTTCACCTTCTACTTTGCTTGTTTCTCCCTCCCCTTCTTCCTCTTCACTTGGTGAAACTAGTGACACTAAAAACCAAGTAGTTGAGAAGAAGAAGAAAGGGAAGGAGAAAAAGAAGAAGAAGCCAGTTAAGAAAGGGGGCAACAATGAATCATCTGATGAAAATCCGCACATTAAATCTCCTAGATATCCTTGTCTAATTTGCAAAGAAATCATTTTCATCGAGATTGTCCTTGCATCCCATAGATCTTGAAAGAGTAGTCTCCCCATTCACACCATTTGGTGTCATCAACCTCTAGTAATCAGATTGATAGCACACCGTCGACTAGTGAAAATGAAAGTCCTGGACAAGAAAGAAAGGTCAAACCTCCATGTCTACTATGTGAGGGAGACCTTCACCTTCCCCATTGTCCTTTTCTAGATGAGGCCAAGAGAATCTTGCATAATCGTTCTGCTTCACTGTAGCGATTTCCGCCTGGGTACAAGAAACTCTTACCGAGTCCATTACTAGTTAAAAATATGACTGGCATAACTCAGTTGTCGGTCGAAACTCCTATCATTGAAAGTGAACCTTCTGAGTCCATACCGGACCAAAGTCAACAGGTCGAGATGGCAGTCAACCTAGTCTTGCCTTCAGAAGGACCACCTTTAGATGATACAATTTCCAAAGAGAATGAGAATGACACTGTTCAAATTCTTTTTGTCAATACAGAGTCTGGTGAACTTGGGGGCAATCTACCTATTCCTTTACAATAGGAGGAAAAACCCCCAGTTCACGAGGTTTATCCAGCCATTTATCCGATACCTCCTCTGAGTAGTCTAGTTGTTTTCTTTGACTGGAATCAACTAGCAAGACCCCGCCTTCCATCTAGCGTACTATTCTGGATCATAGTACAAGTTTACAAAATGATCGTGTCTAGCACTATCATATATGAAGGGGCTTCAGTGAGTATCCTTTCCTCGACTACTTGGAAAGCGCTTGGCTCACCATCGCTTCTACCTGAAACACAAAATTTGTCAGGCTTTAACAAAGGAACCAGTCGACCGTTATGGATCCTTCCAAAGTTGCCGATAACTTTGAAAAGGAAAATCGTTCCACTTCAACGTGATGGTAGTCCAAGGGCCACTAGATTACAATCTACTCCTTGGACATGACTATATATATAGCATGGAAGCTATTGTTTCCACACTCTTTCGAGTGATGTGTTTTTCACATGAAGGCCAACTGGTGCAACTTGTCGACCAACTTTCATTTCCTGGTTCAAACACAGCTATGAATCAACCATCATCCCTAAATGGTCTCTTCATGTCAGCAATGTCTCTTCAACCTTCATTCCATCCACCTAATTACCGCGAGTAGTTCAATGAATGTAACGAAGTTTAGGGGGCATGCACCCTGGTCTGCTTCGACAGGCGAACCTAGGGGAAAAGAGAGATTTTCTTGAAGGCTATATGATTGGACTGAAAAAACATTCCCTTGTAGGTTATGTGATTAGTCTGAAACAGATATTTCCTTGAAAGGTTATATGATTAGATTGAAAAATATTTCCTTGTTGGATATGTGATCAATCCGAAATAGGTATTTCCTTGTATGTTATGTGATTGGAAGCTCACCATTCACTTTCGTCTATTTCGATGGACAAAGCCAAGGAAGAGATTTTTGTCTGCTGACAGAAATAATCCTACCTAACCATAGGAAATTCCATATAGTAACCTGGAAACTCTCCTTTTCTGAAAGACCTAGGGGCATGTAAACCTTTATATGTAAGTAAAAACGACCAATTTGGTTTTTTTAGCTTTTTAGCATTCTCAACCCTTTAGCTTTTTAGTTTTTCTAGCTTTGTAGCTTGGTGATTTCTAGCCTACATAAAAAGGAAATGAGCACATGTTATAGTAGAGTTCAAGCTCATTAAAAAATAAACCTACCAACAAGAGACATCTTCAAACGACTGGTAAGAGCAATGTTCTCGCAAGGTCCAAGCTCATTAAAAAATAAACCTGCCACTGAGCATAGTTTCTTTCGATTCAAGCTCATTAAAAAATGAATCCACCTTCGGTAAATAACCTTCGTGATTGCCCTACTATCAGCCTTTTCAAACCTTGGTTGTGTTCCTACCATCACCTCCATTCATTTGGCCGATCATACGCTTCCACTTGATTGTTTACCCTTTTGAGGAACAGCTACAACGAGTGATTCAGATTGTTGCCCTCTTCACACTGTTGTGTTTTGAGAAGTTCCAAACTTGCCTAGAACTAGTTGCTACCTGAAAATACCACTCGTTCCTCAAAAACGAGTCGCTTTTAAACTCTTTTTAGACTCGTTAAATATAAAAAGATTGTCGACCCATTGGCCTTTCCAGCTCGTTAAAGTAAAAGGAAACGCCATCCCTCCTGTACATTTTAATCTTTTTGGACCTAAGGGATTATCAAACAAAAATATTGAGCGCCTATCTTTTTCAGCTCGTTAAAGAAATCGAAAAGTCATCCCTTTCGTATTACTTTATACTTTTTCGAACTTAAGGGATTATGCTATGAAAAAGGACTGTTGGAGTTTTATTTTCGTCCCTTTTCAAACTATCTAAACAAGAAAAGGACCAAGTTATTTTTGTTGTTAAACTTGTTAAAACAATAGTGACAAACTTGTCCACCCAGACAAGAACAAGTCTCACTGACGCTAGGCTCGCTAAAAACATAGCGATAGGTTTGCTCGAAGGGAAAATTATAGACCAAGCATATGTTATCCTCCTCAAGCTTGACAAAAATAAAGAGGTATTGGTCAGCAATGACTGGGGAAAAAGGGAAAAAAACTTGAAGAATTTTATTGGTAGTAGGTCGCTCTTGAACATGACACTTTCACTCCATCACCATGATTGAGTCGGGTTGGGTTATTCCATTCATCATATCACCATTGGTCTTCCGTACCATCCATGGGGTTAACACTACCAATCCATATCAGTGTCGCCGACATGTTCAAGAGAAGTCATTTAGAGAATTCACCATCCAGCAAACGCCTCATCCACTGCAATACCTTCACCCTTCATTTTTCATGACTGCCATTCCTGAACCTTGTATCATCAGATCGTTTTCACCTCCAAAAAATCATTTGCTCCATTTCGTGTCGTAGATGTGGGATACATCAAGGCCCTCCTATGACGGGTCACTTCTTGTCGACATCAGCTCATTATCCAGGAAGTCGACTTAGATACAACCCTTTCAGTACTTTGAAGCTTGCATGCCCCAATGGCAAGTTTCTCACTTTCGGCGACAGGTTTACATCAATGGCCTTCGACCGAAATATTTTGCATGGTGTTTGACATCGGCTCATATATTCACACCATGTGAATTTTATTGTAGTACCTTGAGGGTCATTATCATTATCGGTAACTCCTCTTGCACCTGTTAACAGCTTACATTATTGGCTGGTAATCAGGCGATGTCTTTCCATGTTCGACTTCAAAACATCTTTTCATATGGATCGACTTGTACATCGGGCGAAGATTGAATGAGTTTGAAGACCTCGGATCTAATTTCATCCATCCGGGCTGCGATAATTCAGGAACATAAAGACATCAAATGTGCACTTAATCTACACAGATAGTCATCTAAGCAAAAGAAGATGACTCTTCATATGAACAATCACTCCATCCTATGTACATGAAAATGAATTTATGAAGTTGAGCATGGTAATTCCCGCCTCAGCTAGATCATGAAAATAATATGACGGTGATGTATTATATTTTATCTTATACAGGTCACCTTCCAGTTCGAATACCTCGGATCCTCATGATAAAGCATTTCACCCGACATCAGAAGATTTAGGACCTCATTCTTTAGGGGGCAACTGTTATAGACATATTTTGGAACTGCAACCCCAAACTCATATGTCCATAAACCAAGGGCTCTTTAGTCCCTAAAAATGTTGTTTCATACCCTAAAGGATCATGGTCAACTGATTACATCATTTCCCAGAAGTTCCACCTGAAAAACCACTCAGAACTGGCCAAACCTAGACCATACTGACTGCTCCATGGTCAAGGTGCAATGCATATTGGATGCCACACTAGCCAGGTGTGATGCATACTAAAATGGCCTTTTGTAGGGTGCGATAAGTGAGAATGGAAAAATGGCAGAGACAGTTTGCTAAGTGGAAGCTCATGGAATCTTCCAGAAACTTCTCCCAGGACACTTGCCTCTCTGAATTCGCCTAGGGATGAGTAAGAGATCAATGAAATCTCCAAGTGGAACCAAGAAGTATTAATGGAATGACACTAATCAAAAACCCAGAGCTGACTCACACCCTTCCAGGACATCTATAAATGGATTCCTCATCTGAGAGATCTGGAGGCTAGAATTTTGTAATTTGTAAGGAAGTGTTGTTGATTTATTTGTGACAAAAGACATTGTATTGTTGGGTGATCTTGCTTTTCATGAGGTGAAGAGGGCTTCTATGCTAGTAGGATGATTCTGGATCAAAGAGCTGGGTTGTAATCCTCTCTTCTACTATTAATAAAGTTCTTTGATTTTTCCTCCATATAATCGTGTATTTGTGAATCTTATTGTTTATGAATGCAATTGTATGGTCAATGTGTTTCTGATTCTGCATTTTTTATGATGTTTTAGATAGATATGCTTTGATGGTTTTCTATTACTTTGACTCTACAAGTACTCTTTGAAGCGGGACAAGTAGGAGAGAAGTGGCAAATTCTATCAAGGGAAAGAGAAATCAAGCAAGGATCCAAGCGGAAGATCCAGGTTGGTCCTCTTTTCTTCCTTCTTATCTATTACACTTAAAGGAGATCTCGAATTTCTTTGATTGTTTGTTTCTAAGGTAGCTACCCATCTTAGTGGGACTAGCAGTTCGAATCGACACTAGTTTTCCCTGAAACACACTATGTCCAAAACATCGGTCGAAATTAGAATTTGTTATCATTCAATTATATATACATAATTATTTCTTTTAAAAATATGTCCTCACAATATATCGATATAATAAAAGTAGAATAATAACTATCAACATGAACTCTTCAAAAAAACTAACATCTCTGAAAATATCTTCATTGGAAACTAAACCTGGGACCGTGAAATTATCAAAATTTTCATTCAACAAACGAGTTAATTGAAAATGGTGAACATATGATACATTTTTGTTAGATTATATCTGGAAAAAAATAACAAAATGTATGTGAATCGACATTAACACATACATTACAAACTACATTAAAATATCCACCCTAACCATTAACACATACGATCCCACACCCTCTTCTTCATGAACAATTAGGTCTTTCCAACCATTACAGAAAGCCTTTGCATATGATTTAAGCTCCTCATTATTCATATTATCTATCTCTACATCTATTTTATATACAAAATTAGCACGTGCATCAACTCGTGCTCTTTGTCGATTTAGATCGATATCAATTCTAGTCAATTCACTATGTATGTTGTCTATAATGGCATCCCTTCTTTCTCGACTAATTTGAGAAGTGGTATCCATATCCAACCCCAAAGTTACGAGACAAGGAGGTTGGCATACCATAGGTGGCTGAGGGTGAGGCAATTTAGTATCACGTAATGCGCCCTTACGATCATATAACCGACCTTTCCCAGTACCATAATATTCAAATGGACGGTCATTGTAATCGGGTTTCATACCCAAAAACAATTATATATAAAATAATTTTGCAGAATAAACTAGGACCTCGTCATTCCATGACAACTTTCCATACGCTTCAAGGAACTATCATACAAATGGTTGGTTATATCAGGGTGCTTGAAATATTTCACCTTGAGCATCTTTCTTTTCAACCCTTCTTTGAAATTAAACATACACTTTTCATTTTCTTTTGTAATCTTTTTATTAAACTCGACCCATTTATCGGGACCCATCACTACTTCCTTTCTATGCCTCATCATATCTATAAATGAATTGGTGGTTGGCCCAATATTCTCATAGATATAAAGAAATGTGCGTAGAGAGTGCACAACTATTTCTAAGCTTTCTCTACTCTCTGTAGGTAGCTCCAAACTCCCAAGATATTTCCTTAATTTATAATAATGAGTTTTTCACCTTTTTAATGTGCATTGTTAGAGGTTTGTCTCCCAAGGAATCTCATCCAGAATATCAAATGGATAAATGGTAGTTGGTGTCTAGCCTTCTTCTTGAACTGTCTATCTCCTCTTACGTCTACTTAGATCAACATTTTCACCCTCTGGATCAATATATAAAATTACATAAATATAAAAAACATGTGAAGAAATGTATTCATACATGTATGAAAGATAGACATGTATACACATATGTACATAAAATTCATTTACATGTACACATTTGTTTTTACATAAAAAATTATATAATTTACCAAAATGATGTTGACCAGCCGAAGAATGTTGACCACCCTGAGATTGATGACCACCCAGAGAATGTTGACCACCCTGAGATTTATCACCACCCAGAGAATGTTTACCACCTTAAGACTGATGACCACCTAAAGAATGTTGACCACCTTCACGCGACAACATTGTGAACGAAGCATCTAAAAACAATAGAAAATCAATTCAATATTTATGTGTACATACATATGATTCTACTTATTTATCATTTAAGTAAATGCACACACACACACAGATATATATACCACTATTTTCACGATGGACCTCCCCTAATTCATGTGATATTCTCTTCTATCCATGACCTTGACCTCCCACTCTAGTAGATGCGTGAGACTCTATTGATGTTCACCTCAAATATTCATGTGGAAAATGCTCATCCATGATATGGATATCTATAGATATATAGATGCATGATATTTAAAGTGTTACCTCATGCATTTACAATTCTTTTTAAAATCGCTATTTAAAAAGATCAAGAATTAAGAAAATTGTTGTAACCCTTGAAGTTACCTCATGCATTTCAAAATATTGAAATTTCTATTTAAAAAGGTTAAGAATTCATAAAATTGATATAACTGATCTGAAAATGGGGCTCTTGGGCTTCTTGTCTAACTTACAAGAACCTCTCCCAGTTCCAAAGCTTTAAATTTTCCGAAGTCTTAATGATTAACCAATGCAGAATTAAGAAATGCTTGAAAATATGGGTGTATGCTTGTATTTGTTTCAGCTAATTATGGGAAGGTACTTAAATTGATATATAAATGCATATAACAGTAGTTAGAGCAATAGTAAAAACAAACACATAAGACAAAAATATAATATGGAGTTCACCCTGATATCTTGGGCTACGTCTCCTTGAGCTCTAATCAACCTGCTTAGGCTCTCTGGGATTATGGCTTCAATTCTTTTACAAGTGCTACACTTAACTCCATTGGTTTACAGTTGAACCAATGGGCTTAGAATGCCATCTTACCCCTGGTTGTCCTTGTTTTGTAGACAGGTCTAGGCTTCTCTAGACTGGACTCCTTTTGTCAGTGCTCTGAGCTTCTCGAGCTTCTAGCTTCTCTGACTCCCTCAGAATTCTACCTTTGTCTCTAGAACTCCTTCTCCTATCTTTGACACACCTCAAGCAACAAGCCACAGCTCGATCATTCGATCTCCTGTTGTGTTGTAACTTCACTGCAACCTCGTGGCTCTTAGAAGTCTATTGGATCCCTCTGGCTCTACGGCTTTTCCTCCAACCTCTGGTGGCTCTGCCTATTACAGTGAGCTCAGCTCTAGTTTCTCTGCTTCCAGGTTTGCTTACTACTTCCTAGGCTACTCTCTTTTCCTCCCCTTTACTCTCTGTCTATTCATGGCTTAAAACCAATCCGCCTCTTGACTGTTTGTTTCCTCTTCTGTCTCTTCGGTTCGCCTGCCTCTGTCCACTTGGAATTCCCTGCTTCTGTGTCATCGCCACTGTGTAACATTCCACAGGGAGGTGGCCACTTTTCCTCTCACGAACTGATTGCCATCTCTTCCTCGAACGGTCTGTTATTTCGGTTACTTTGTGAAATGATTCATCCACCAGCTCAGTGGCCAAATTGGACTTCAAACCTTTATGCGCAGTGGCTTATTTTTCCCTCTAGATCCGGTCTCCCATCAGGTGCAATCTCGGTTGTTAGATCTGGGGCCCCTAGATCCTACGGTTATCACTCTTATCGTGTGGATGACTTGCTCAGACGTTAGCCCGTGATGAGAGCAATTTTCTCTCTCATCCGCCAGACACGCATCATTCACTGTATGGCATCGTTGGGTCCTCTGACAAACCCGCTTACCGCCCAAAACACCTCTGATATTCCGTCGATTTTGGAGCACGAGACCCACCTGTCGTTTCAGTGCTTTTCCCACGGTTTTCAGGTTTTCCTTGTGACCGTGCACTTGAAGCGTTTCCTTATCGAGGGGTTTTGCCCAACGATGCGCGATTAGTGCTAATCGTGCATCAGAAACAGCCTCCATTTCCTGATCTGGATTTCCCAATTGCTAGTTTGCGCCACTGCGCGGTCTCCTCGAGCCTTGGTCAGCATGCTTTGACCAAGGGTCCTCATTGCTCCGTGTTGACCACAAATTGTCATTGTTAAGAGGTTATTTCTGATAGGCTTCGACATCCACAAGACTTTAAACTTCGGTATGAGTTTTTTTACAGAGTTCAGGTAGCTTTAAGAGAGTTTAAGGATCCAATTCAGATCATGCCTTCCCACTAAAAGAACTTTTGGTCCACCAAAATATTGATATACTGATCTGAGCAGTAAATGAGAGTAACAACACCCTCTTCTTTCAGCCTCCCTACACTTGCCTTTTCATAGTGCCTCTGAACCAAACTCTCTGACCACTTCCCTTCTTGGATGGGTTGGTCGTCTCAGGAAGAACTGTTCTCCTCCTTAACTTCATGTAGAACTTCTGCTGTGAGGTTTACAGAAGGTATTTTGAACTTCTTTGCCTTGATCCTTGATCCAAGGTGGCTCAAACAAATGTGAAGTACATATGCTCCACAAAACTTTCATTTCTACCTGTTTGAAAAGCTTCCAACAACAACTGTTAACAACAGCAGGCATACAAACAACAACTGCATGGGCTAACTCCTGCTTCAACAAAGAAACAAATTTCACATCTTGTGAACCCTTCCATGTCTTATATCTGCATACAAATGACTAACTAGATAACAAGCCAATAAAACATGCCTTTACAAAAAATGACCCTTCAAGTCAAGCATGTAGGAAAAAGACCTTGGGGACTCTTTTCCAAAAGATGAAACATTTCATAATTATCTCCATTTTGGAGACCAAGTTAACTTCTCCCAAGCCAACATTACATGCATCTCATGCTCATGCATGCATTCCATCTATCAACTTTCGCTTAAGTACACTGTACTTTCGAAGCTGAAATGAACATATTGTTGTAGCAATAAATTGATTTTCCTACTCAACCTCTTTCCATTTACCATTTTGGTAAGATTCTGCAACTTGCATTTATTCCACAAAGAAATGCAAACAGATGCATCAAAGGACATGTAGTCTTAATTGGATAAGAATTCTAACCATTTCTTACCAATCCATTTCAAAGGCCCCTCCTTTGTTTGCACATCAGCATCAATATGTGAATCATCCTAAACCACATCAATCATGGAATCTTTATTTCCATCCCTGCCATTTTCTTTTTCCACCTTCCCCTTCAGCTTTGGTGGAAGCAGTGCTGGATTCAAAGTCCAACACCTTTCAGTAAGATGCCCTTGCTTATGGCAGTAAGTGAAACACATGTGCATCCTTTTGACAGCATGATTTGCCTTGTCCTGTGGACCTTTGGCTACTTGCTTCTTTTCCTTCAAAAGTTTCCTGTATGTGGTCGTCCTCTTCCAACAACTAGAAACATAATGGTTATCCAAATCACAAAAGGAACATGCAATTATTTTTCCATGCTTTACAAAATCAAAAGGAATCTATTTAGAACCAGATTTATACATGCCTCTTTCACCTTTATTGCCTTCATGAGGAGGTGAGACAAATGAATAAGTAGCTCCCTTTGGAACACTATCACTTTCTTCAAGGCTATCAGAGTTTCCACAACCCTCTGGTTCAAGTGTGTGCTTCTGAACGCCTACATCCTTAAAATGATGTTTCGAGCTATTGCATTCCTCTTGAATACAATCCTCACACTTCTGAGGTAGAGGACCTGCAATGAAACTCCTTTTTGGAACTGTTTCAATGGCCTTCATGGCAGCTTTGGAACTCTCTCCATAATAATATCCATAGCCAAGACCCAAATACTTAGGCCTTTCCTTAACCATTATTGGCTCAACAATACCTTGTGCATGTTTGCCCAATCCTTTTCCTTCATAGCCCATCTTGGACATTAGCTTGGAACCTATGCCTCTAGTATGTTTTTCAAAAGAACCAATATAAGCGTTCTTAGAAGAATTTGAAGACAAACAGGAATGGTTTACCTCTTCTTCAAGCTGATACTTGGCCAAGGATTCTTTTGAAACAAAGAGTTGTGACTCCAACTCATGCATCCTTTTCAGGTTCATATTTGCAATATGAAGTTGCCCCTCTATTTCCTGCAATTTGTCAGAAAGCATCTGCTTCTCTTCCTTCACGGAATTCAACTACTCTCTAAGTATGCTGATCTTCGTTCCATCCTCATACATTTCTCTCACCATATCCATCATGGTGGACAAGTCTTGCTTCATGTCTCCTTTAAAGGAACTTTGGGAGCAAGAAGAATTTGAGAACTCACTTGTAGAAGTTGTCATTTTCAAAATGCATAAAAGAACTTCAAACAAGATTATTAAAGAGCTTATCCAATAACCTCTTGCAATAACCTTTTGTGCTTCAAGGATTGTCCTGAGGTCCTTTGGGATAGAAGAATTCCTTCAGCTCCTCTTCCTTCTTGTCCTTCCTGGACTAAGCTATCAATAGCTTTCCCTTCACCTCTGCAAACTCAAACAATAGTCAGTCTGCAACCAAGCATACAATCAATGATGCAATCAATCCTTGACTGTCAAAACACCTTTCAGACAAGCAATCTTTTCCCTGCCAATCAAGCATTCTGTTACAACCTTCTTTGAAGGTGGGGTTAATCAACCTTAAGCTCTGATACCACCTGATTTGAAAATGGGGCTCTTGGGCTTCTTGTCTAACTTACAAGAACCTCTCCCACTTCCAAAGCTTTAAATTTTCCCAAGTCTTAATGATTAACCAATTCGGAATTAAGAAATGCTTCAAAATATGGGTGTATGCTTGTATTTGTTTCAGCTGATTATGGGAAGGTACTTAAACTGATATATAAATGCATATAATAGTAGTTAAAGTAGCAGTAAAAACAAACACATAAGACAACAATATAATATGGAGTTCACCCTGATATCTTGGGCTACGTCTCCTTGAGCTCTAATCAACAAGCTTAGGCTCTCTGGGATTATGGCTTCAATTCTTTTACAAGCGCTACACTTAACACCATTGGTTTACAACCAAACCAATGGGCTTAGAATTCCATCTTACCCCTGGCTGTCCTTGTTCTACAGACAGGTCTAGGCTTCTCTGGACTGGACTCCTTCTATCAGTGCTCTAGCCTTCTCGAGCTTTTGGCTTCTCCAACTCCCTCAGAATTCTGCCTTTGTCTCTGGAACTCCTTCTCCTGTCTTTGACACACCTCAGACAACTGGCCACAGCTCGATCATTTGATCTCTTGCTAGGTTGTAACTTCACTGCAGCCTCGTGGCTCTTAGAAGTCTATTGGAGCCCTCTAGCTCTGCGGCTCTGCCTCCAACCTCTGGTGGCTCTGCCTATTACAATGAACTCAGCTCTGGATTCTCTACTTCCATGTCTGCTTACTACTTCCTAGGCTGCTCTCTTTTCCTCCCCTTTACTCTCTGTCTGTTCGTGGCTTAAAACCAATCCGCCTCTTGACTGTTCGTTTCCTCTTCCGTCTCTTCAGTTTGCCTGCCTCTATCCGCTTAGAATTCCCTGCTTCTGCGTCATTGCCACTATGTAATGTTACACAGGGAGGTGTCCACTTGTCCTCTCATGAACTGATCGCCAGCTCTTCCTTGAACAGTTTGTTATTTCAGTTACTTTGTGAAATGATTCATCCGCCAGCTCAGTGGTCAAATCGGACTTCAAACCTTTATGTGGCGTCACTTATTTTTCCCTCCAAATCCAATCTCCGATCAGGTGCAATCTCCGTCATTATATCTGGGGCTTCCAGATCCTATGGTTATCTCTCTTATTGCGCAGATGACTTTCTTGAATGTTAGCCTGCGATGAGAGTGGTTTTCTCTCTCATCCATCGGACACTCGTCATTCACTGTATGGCATCATTGGGTCCTCTGACAAACCCGCTTACCACCTGAAATGCCTCCGATAATCCACCAGTTTTGGAGCACGGGACCCGCCTATCATTTCATCATTTTTCCCATAGTTTTCAGGTTTTCCTTGTGATCGTGCACTCGGGGATTTTCTTTCTCAAGGGGTTTTGCCCAGCGATGCGCGATTATCCTATCAGAAAAGCCTCCATTTCCTGATCTAGATTTCCCAATTTCTAGTTTGCGCCACTGCGCGGTCTCCACAGGCCTCGGTCAACACGCTTTTACCGAGGGTCCTCTTTGCTCCATGCTGACCACAAATTGTCATTGTTCAAAGGTTATTTCTGATAGGCTTCAACATCCACAAGACTTTAAACTTCGGTATGAGTTTTTTTTATAGAGTTCGGGTAGCTTTAAGAGAGTTTAAGGATCCAATTCGGATCAATAACCCTTGAAGTTACCTCATGCACTTAGTTGATGTAACCCTTGAAATTACAACATGCATTTTAAGATCTTAAAATTGTTATTTAAAAAAATTGAAAGAATTTAGAAAATTAATGTAACAATTTGAAGCTCTTCATTTAAAATATACTCAAGACTAAAAACACAAATGTTGAAGCACACACATTTTGAAAATTAAATACAAATTTTTCTAAAACATGTCAAGTTCATCAAGTTGTGCTTACATAGTGGGGGCACACTTGGTATAGAATTGAAAAAAACACATGGTCATTAAAAATGACACATTTATAACTAAAAAACACACACATATCAAAGATATATTACAATTTCCATCAATAAATATTGATGGAGAACTTCTTAACACTAATTCATCTTTCACACAAAAATATTGAATTGGTATTGCCCCATATAATAGATCACTAGACATCTTATTAACATTTGCACAATGTCTTATGCTAAATGATTGAAATTGATTGACAATATTTTTTTCTTCTCCATGCAGTGGTTTTAACCTCTGTTTTTTAACTTGGTACACACCTTTCATATGGTTGCACACAAGTTCAGAATTGGTGAAGACTACAATTCCATTGGATCTATACTCCCTAACTATTCTTAAGCCTTCTATCAATGCATTATAATATGATTCATTTTTATTCTTCGTCCAAGTGCATTCCTTTTCTTTTGGAGGACTTTGTTCATCACAATATTGCATAGAATATAAGTAATCATTTCTTTCCCTGGATTGGGATAACAAGAAACTTCTATGCATAATTTCCATGTTTCAACCATGTTTAATGGGTTTTCTAATCCTATAAAAAACAAATTCACTAAAATGAATTTAAAAAATTTATACAAGTATTGTTAGGTTGTGCAAAATATCATTGTTTAGATAAATTTGTCAGAAGTCTAGGTAGCAATAAAGGTTGTTTCTACTTTGTTGGATGGTTGGAGAATTGCAAGAAGAAAACAACTAGATATCTCTAATTCAACTCAACTACATATCTCTAATTCATTCAACTTATTTTCAACTCAACTAAAGGTTGAAAGTATTTACTAATTAATTTTTATGTTCATTCCATAGTTACAAATCTTTCTAATTAGATCACAAATAAATTACAACACTCTAATTATCTTCAATCTCATGCACCCAAAAAAATAGAAATGAAAAAGATGTATCTCAAAAAGAAACTAGTACTTGAAAAGAGAAAGTACAAGAACCTTCAATTAAGTGTATTATGCCTCATCTTAGGAAGCTTAAGACCCATGTTCCAAGAAAATATGGACGCTTAAAGTGAATTACACATAATGAGGAAGGAAACATAAATAAACATATAACAACAGAAGCAAGGAAAGTGTGTTAACAAGAATCATCAAGGTTGTTCTACGAGATAAATCAAGGTAAAAAAAGTCAACCCAATAATATTAAAATTAAAATGCCAAAAATAGATGAAAAAGCAATGCCAACACTCTAATTAGCAACCCAATAACATTAAAATTAAAATGCCAAAAATAGATGACAAATAAATGCCAATACTCTAATTAGCTTCAATCTCATGCACCCAACAAAATACAAATGAAAAAGATATATCTCAAAAAGAAACTACTACTTGAAAAGAGAAAGTACAAGAACCCTCAATTAAGTGTATTCTGCCTCATCTTAGGAAGCTAATAAGACCCATGTTCCAATCAAATAGGGAAGCAAAGTGAATTACACATAATGAAAAAGGAAACATAAATGAACATATAACAACAGAAGCAAGGAAAATATGTTACCAAGAAGCATCAAGGTTGTTCAATGGCCATGATATCATCATCTTTTTCATTGGCATCCTCTTTGTTGATCATTTTTTTTCATTTTGTCGATTAGAATGTTATGTGCTGAGAAGATGGGGATATGATACTAGCATAATTTATAGGTGCATCATTTCTTGTTCTTTGGCACTGCATCATATGCCCATATTCTCAGGATAGAACATTTTGATCGAGTAGTGGCTCCTAATAATCATAGGGCATTTCTCTTCAGAGCATTTTGGTGCATTTGAACCATAGTTCTACAAGATAAATCAAGGTATAACAAGTCAACCCAATAACATTAAAATTAAAACACCAAAAATAGATGACAAAGCAATTCCAACACTAATTAGCTTCAATCTCATGCACCCAACAAAATAGAAATGAAAAAGATGTATCTCAAAAAACACTACTACTTGAAAAGAGCAAGTACAAGAACTTTCAATTAAGTGTATTATGTTTCATATAAGAAAGATAATAAGACCCATGTTCCAAGATAATAGAGAATCTTGAAGTGAATTACAAATAATTAAAAAGGAAACATAAATGAACATATAACAACAAAAGCAAGGAAAGTATGTTACCAAGAAGCATAAAGGTTGTTCTACAAGATAAATCAAGGTAGAACAAGTCAACCCAATAACATTAAAATTAAAACACCAAAATTAGATGACAAAGTAATTCCAACACTCTAATTAGCTTCAATCTGATGCACCCAACAAAATAGAAATGAAAAATATGTATCTAAGAAAGAAACTACAACTTGAAAAGAGCAAGTACAAGAACCTTCAATTAAGTGTATTTTGCCTCATCTTAGGAAGCTGATAAGACCCTTGTTCCAAGAAAATAGGGAAGCTTAAAATGAATTACACAATGAAAAAAAACATAAATGAAGCAGTAATGCTATAAAGTGAAGCAAAATTGACCTGTAACAAATGGATAATGTGGAGGATTTAAATTGATAATGTGACAACAATGATTTGGGGGAATCTGTGCTAGAGGTAACATTTAGGGAATATGCATTGATAATATTATTGCCCTTCGAAATTATTATTTTCAAGTGACCTGGTTAAATGGGTCATTTACAACATTTTTTTAGATATTTACACAGCCTAATTTTATTTAAAAATAACACATTCTGCCAGCACTCTTTAGCTACTGTATTATATATGCTATTATGTGCACACTAAATTTTCAATGTACAGATTGAAATTTGTTCATTAAATTGATTGAAATTTGTTGTTTATGAAACTAGTTTTAGGAATGGACAGTCATAGTTATTTATGGAGAGCTACATTTCCGACTCTTCATTTGTGAAAATTAAAAGAAAAATTATTACATTTTTAGTTCTGTATTTAAAATTTATAAGCCTATTTACAAAATTTTCTATGATTACAAGGTCAGTTTACTAAGGTTACGAATCTAGATTATGGTTCCCAATATATTAAATCAATTTTACTATATATATATGTGTGTGTGTGTGTGTGTGTGTGTGTGTGTGTGTGTGTGTGTGCGCGTGTGTGTGTGTGTGTGTGTGTGTGTGTGTGTGTGTGTGTGTGTGTGTGTGTGTCTGTGTAGAATTGAAACCTAATGTATGCTTAGGATCATTAAATGATGGTTTCCACTATTTTAAGCGTCAAACCCCATTTGCACTTTCAAATCACTTCAAGATTCTTTCCTGTAAACCACATAAAGTTGAGCAGATTTACTTGACCAATCATTCTAGAAAGGCATGTTATTCTAGGAATTTGTAATCTATGTTTGGTTTGTTTGTTTGGTTGGTTGGGACACATATTTACAAAACCTTCTAATTTCACATTTTCCTTAGTCACGACAAATTTATGATGGGTTCGGGGAATTTCCATCATCTAGCCACATAAATGGATTTGATTCTGACTTAAATATACCTTTCTACACAATGTTTCTCTTTCAGTTAAGTTGCAGTATGAACTCCATGGTAAAATGGCCTTGCAATGTTTTATCAAGAACCTTTATTTAAAAATGTCAATGATTAAATTCATATTTATACTTAAATATTAAATACATATATATAATGTTTATATCTAATAAAATCCAAAAATTGTTTTATGACACAAATAACAAAGAATATATCAACCTGATCACTTCTATATGAAGTATTTTGTTTTAATGTAGTAGATTGAAAGACCTCATGGGGTTTCATGTGCTTTCATGAATTTATAAGCACATCTCTAATAATAAAACTAGAATGTCACATCAAAAATCTTCCAAACCATGACACTATTATGACCATTCTTATGTCTATGTTGAGGAAAATGGTAAATAGATAAATAATCCTCCGAGAAGAAGGGATGAAAATTTCATCACATACTCATCGCATACTCTATATAGTAAGCTAACCCAAGAAACAATACTGTCATTTTAAACAAGTGATGCATGAACAAAATATAATAATTAAAGTGCTGGAATAATATATATATACACATGAATCATCTAAATAACCCAAGGTAAAGAAAAAAAATTATTATTCTTAAAGAAAAATGGGGTAGAAACCCTCGTCCTCAAAATAACGACTAGTGAAAAACAAGGCTGAAGTACCTAGTTATAATTTCTTAGAGTTTATAAAACACAGAGAATGGGTATGGAGTAGTAAGAAAAGATACAAAGGAATAAACAAAATTTATATTCACCATCAAAAAAGAAAATAGTGACAAACAAGGCCGAAGTACCCAACTATAGTTTCTTAGAGTTCATAAAACAGAAAGAACATTGTGGAGAGGTAAAGAAAGAGCAGGTATGGAGAAGTAAGAAAAGATATAGACGAAGGAACAAAATTTATATTCACCGAAAATAAACGAGGCTGGCATGAAACACTAGGTCTCAAGAGCAGTAAGAAAAGACTACTCAAACAGATATAACTTTATTGGGAAATGAACAAAACACATACTACAACAATGATATGAATTCTCCTATACCCTCGAACTTTAATATTTCACTACACCTCAATTAGATATTGGGACATTGCCAAAAGCCGGGGATACTCAGGGATACTATAGACTACACTCGTCGCCTATTGGCTATATAAAAATGCCATGCATTCACTCGTCTTCATTTCCCTTTTATTCGGGTTACCCTTTATACTTAATATAAGTAGATCCATTTCAATACTTTGTCGAGAAATAGCATAGTAGATAGATTTATAGGTATGTAAGGTATGGTCTAGTACGGTGGTCTTTCCCAGTGAGGTCAATTTTCAGTTAAGGTCTTGTCTTCTGGTACGAGCCATCAGAGCAGGTGAGTCAAGATGATAGTTAAACTTTTAGGTCATGATTTGGGCACATGTAATAAGCGAAGGGTCCATACAATACCAGGTATGCATGTAATATAAATATTATCACAGCTTTTACAATGAGGTTAGTCACGACCAGAGTCATCGAGAGTAGTAAGAAAATATACAGAGGAAGAAAAAAAAATTATATTCACCGTAAAAATAACGACTAATGACAAACAAGGCCGAAGTACCCAGCTATAATTTCTTAGAGTTCATAAAATGGAAAGAACGATTATGGAGCAATAAATAAAGAGAGGGTATGGAGCAGTAAGAAAAGATATAGAGGAAGAAACAAAATTTATATTCACCCGAAAATAAACGAGACTGGCATGAAACACTAGGTGTCGATATGATATTGAATAAATTTACTCGCATGCAATAAACTAAACAAAATTTGTTAATTTAGATAAAAACAATTCATTGCTTGGTATTCTTTTCATATTATAGCCAAGAAAAAAAAAACAAAAATTAAACAAAATAGAGGAGTAAGCTTTTCTTTTTTATAATTTTAACAACATATGTTTTTCAATATTTTCACTCTACTTTTTTTTGTTCAAATGTTTTAGCATTGAGGGGAATTCACTGAGTAGACTAACATGGGCTAGATGAGGAAGCTGAAAAAGCTACTAGCGACGAGTGTAACCAACCAATTCCTCTGGCACCAAGATGCAAAAAAACTAAAAACATCATTAAAAATTCCAATTTAACTTGTAAACAAAAAATATAAATTACAAAAAAAATTAATTTTGAATGTACCTCACAATGCTTTGTAGGGTTGTGGCTCAAACCAACCTCACTGCACTTGGTAGGGCTTCGGCTCGAATGAACATAGCAGTAACTTTCACTAACGAACCTCACAGTGCTTGATAGCACAAAACGAAAAATCAACAGAGCTGAAAACTTCGCGGCAGGGTCTGGCCCATCGTATATATAAAAAACAATTTGGTTGAACTAATAGTTCAATCGAACAAATAGTTCATCTAAATCATTTATTTGGTCGAATTGTTTATTCTGCCGAACTATTCTTTTGCCGATTTTTTCAACTCCAACAAAAATTTTGTTTAACGGTCAGTGTTAAGTCCAAATGACCAAAAGTTTGGTCGAACGCTAGTAAAATAGTTTGGATGAATAAATTTAGAAAATTTGGCTGAAAAGAAAAAAATTGTTCAGTCGAAAAATTGAGAATGTGAATTTTTCGGAGGCGTTTCTCACAAAAGTGTAACCCAATTTCATGTTTTCACCCTTATAAAAAAATTAGTTGCTACAGATCATAAATTAAAATAAAAGTACTACTTCAATAACTTTGAAGCTATATTGAGCTTACCTATTGAGATCTTTAGGTAAATGAAGGGCCATTTAGCCAAAGTAATTTAGGAGGTAGGATTGCGTTTGATGAAACCACCATTCCCATGCACTTAGTTTAGGTCATCTCAATAAGCTATAAATCTTGTCATCTATGCATACTACACTGAGGGTCTCATACATTGAGGGTCTCATAAGTTTACATTGAGGATCTCATAAGTTTACTAGCCCGACTGACAATTAAATCAAGAGTGTATGATTAATAATATTTGAGACAAATAGAAACACTTATCAAAAAGTAAGGTAGAAATTGAAGTATTTTATTTATTGCTGACATCGAATTTTTTTGTTTTTACTATTTTTTAAATTTGTTATTTTAGGTATTATTCTATTATTTAATGTAAATTTATGTGAAAACATCTCCCTCGTAGTGGGATGGAGAGTTCCTCTCAGCACAATTACTTTTTTTCATTTATATAAACTTGATACAAAATTATGTTATTTAACATGAACATTGAAATATTTTATTTATAACAAACAATAAAATATTTTTATTTTAACTATTACATAACAACTAAACATAGAAATAATTACATATCATGTAATATCAATTATATTAATTTTATATTACATCTTAACTCCACTCTAGATCTACCAAGCTCCCAGAGGGATCAACTCCCTTAGATGCAACCCTTTTTTGAATTCAAAATTTAAGGAAATGTTTGCACTTCAAAATATTTGATTAAGATAGAGCTATGTTGATTTTGAGCTAACACAGAAACCAGATCCAGAAACTTGGGTGACCTTCGGTTTTCAGCTTAGGGTTTCTTATTTTTTCAATTCTCTTAGTATTTCCTAGTTTTTTAACCCTAGATCTGTTAAATTTTTTACTTCCACAAGCTTTCTAGTCGTTTCTGCAGATCACATGAACCAGCCACGACAAAGGTGACACTTTTTTCCGAGATTTTTCGACCAGGATCCATGGAGCAGAAATCACACTTTTTGGCCCAAAAAGTGCGATCTGGAGGCCAGAACACACTTATCATCCCAAAAAGTGCAATCCCTACAGAGAAATGGGTCAGTACCTGCGATTTCTGGCTTTTAGGGTTTTTCTCAGATCTGTTTCTGGGTTTTGCAGAGAGTTGTTTGTTGGGTTGTCTAACCTCTATCTCATCCTACTTAAGCCTTGATCCACTCTGATTTACTAAACGAAGTCAAATTTAGCCTCCCCTAGGGCTTCTAGTACACTTCCACCTTTCTAGGAGGAGTTTAGCTGAGTGAGTAGTTTGAGTTTCTACAGCACTTTCAGCCACATTTTCTAGATCTATACCCTTCTATTTTAGATTTGTAAAGATAGGTTGCCACCATCCATAGTTTCACATTTAAACTTGTTTGGTCATTGACCTTAGGGTCCCATCAGTTTCCCTAAGTGTTTCACCCATATCCCTACCTTTTCGCAGTGATCTTCCTCTCTAGCTTTTTGTTGTTGGTGCACCACTTTCCAACATCTTTGGTGGGCTCCAGTATTGTAGCAATAATGCTACAACTCCTGGGGCTCCCTATCTCTAATTTTATCAACCCGGTAGTTCGTACAAACTTGGAAGCGACGGTGCTGTATGCACAAGTACTAGCTCTTGTCGCAGCTGTCACTTGGTCAGCTGGCACAAGTCCGCTAGGGCTCAAGCCAACTTCTATATGCTCTCAGAAGAAGCTTGCTAAATCATGGACGAAGGCTATCTTAAAGGAAATTAATCTATTTTGCAAAAATGAACTGAAAGCCAACCAAAACATGGAAACCCTAGTAAACCCTAATCTAACTAGCTTAACCTCTAGGATGCAATGGGTGGAGTGCAAATGTCTGGAAATGATGCCATTACTTCTAATGATGTGAAATGCATGAAATTAAACTACTTTGATTGAAAAGAACATGTTTTTGGATTTTTGCTTAATTGGTTGGAGTGATGATGATTTTGTTTCTTATTAGGGTTTGGTTGTGCAGAGGTGGTGCGAAAGGAAGGAAAGCTTGAGAAAGGTCAGGGGGGCTAGGAGAGGTCCCAGGGGATCCTTAGCATCAGTCTACAAAAGTCTACAACGTTTGGATGCTCGGCAACCAAGTTTGCAGGCTCCTACAGGATGTCTGCAGGGGATCCTACAGGAAACTCAGGGAATTCTACAGGAAGTCTGCTAACTTCTACAGGATGTGCTGTGAGTGGAAGTTTTGGGTGATGGTGAAGGGATGGAATGGTTTGGGTGGATAGGTAAGGTGGAGATGGAACTTGTGATGACTCAGGGGCAGAGAAATAGGACAGAGAATGAGTGCACGAAGTGGTTGGTGGATAGAAGGATGGGATCAACAAAAGGTCAAAAGGATGAAGCTACGTGGTAATGGATGAGTTGGAGGGTAAACGAGCTGGACAGAGGCCGAGTAGGTGGCTTGAGGAGAGGTCAAGAAGAAGAAGAAGGAAGTGGAATGATATGGAGCAGTGTAAATGAAACAAATGACTTATGTCTTGCACCAAAAACGAGAATTCATTAACCTATGATACCTGTGCCATTAAACCTATGAACAACAATGTAAAACCGAGAAAAGAAGCCGTGCATTGAATGAAAAATGTAGAAGTATGGTTCAATATCAAAAGTGCATGGATAGATCTTCAATGGAAATGACTATGTTGCAGCTTGCATGGAAGTAAAAGACTGCGTTTCTTTCTGGTGGTTGATATGGACTGCACCCCAATCCCTAAACAGAGATGGCAGTGATCTCTAACAACCTTTTCTTGGAGCTCCTGTGTATTACAAACCTCCTATCGAATCTAAGTAGCTGAAAGCAAAGTAACCATAAGCTAATCCTACTCAATCACACGAAAACTAAATCAGCAGACTGTAAATTCGAATTGCATGTCAAAGTAAAGAACAAAGTGTTGGAACGAAAGGCAAATAACACTACAAAACAGAGGAGGTCTATTGCTCTCAAGTTGGGCCCTAACCTGAGACTATAGCTCCCTTAAAAACTCAGAATTAGATCCAAATCTGCTTGCCTTTATTCATAATCAAAAGTCTAATGTCATGCCAAAACTGGCTTACAAAAACCAAGATGTAACTCGTGCTCAGAGATTACAATAGTAATTCCAAAAGTTCAAAAAGCTCCTAACAAAGGCTACGGCCTCCATATTTATACAAAATGAGGATCAAGCTGGCTGCCTTCATTCGTGGAGCTTGGCTATCCAACTGAAAGTCAAACTGCTGTAAAACTGCTGATCCTGTAGAACGTGTTGGCTGCCTTTGAGCTCGGTGGGGAGAGCTATTAGAGCTCGGAGTTAAGGTGAAAAGCACGAGGGAAGTCATTTAAAGCTATAGACAACCTCCCTATAAACATGCAATGCCACCTTTGTTGTCTCCTTGTCTCCTTTTGCGTCGTCTTTTGCTCTCTTTAATGCCAAGAACCTGAAATCATCATGTATTAGTCACATAGATATAATTCCTGCCCTTCTTCCTACAAACAACACGAATATACTAAGAAATGAATGCATAAGTGGTAAAATGTGAATGGTTGAGAAAGGTAAGTAGGCCAATATGAGCCCAAATTGTACCAAAAATTGGGGCTCATCATCACCCCCCAGCTAAACTATTTGCTCATCCTTGAGCAACTTAGTCCAAATCTTCATCCTTCATCACTTTCACTGCTTCCCTTGCATCGCAAGGCTCTGTGGTAGTGTCCTCTTTGTTGATATGAAACCCTGCTTTCCTGTTCACCTCTTCCCATTGTTGACTTTCATCCTCCTCTGTGTTGCCTTCAGTCAACCCTAGCAGTAGTGGTGGGCTGAGTTTAAGGCCAATCCAGCTGGCCTGGAGGCTTTGCATGGATTTCTTGTAAAGGTCAACCCTTGCCAAAGCTTCCCTCATCCGAATGGGGGTATGGTACTCTCGGATTTTCAAGCTCTGTGCCAAGGTATTCCATTTGCGTGTACATGCTTGGGCAGCACTTTCTCCTAACAACCTTTCCATGTCTTCGAAGTGAGCTATGGCTTGGGCCTCTTGTTCCATAAATCTCAAGGAAGCTGTGGGATCAGTAGCCAACTGTTGGTGGGCTGAGATGAGTGCCACCGGATCCTCTGGTTCTGCTCGAATGAACAGTGGCTCGCTCACTTCTCGGTTCATGACCAATTTTGCTTCAGCTGCTCTTTGATCCTCATGGTTTAACCATTAAGCGAATGCCATCAATTGCATATCACCCAAGGCAATATTGGGATCCCAGGAGACTTCATTAGGCAAAGCCAAGTTGTGGAGGTAAAACTCTGCTAATTTGGCTTTGTCTTCTGACGAACTGGTACTGCACAATTCAGAAAATTGTTGTGGGTTTTGGATATGTGAAATACCTCTTTGTGCCAAGGTGTTTATTTGGAACTGCAGCCATTGATCTTTTAAGTACAATCCATAGGATTTTGCAGGTTGTCTGCACTGTATTGCCTCCATGGCCCAACTGGCCATGCAGGCCAATTGTGCTTCCTTTTGTTGCAGTTGTTCTTTTAGAGCTTGCACTTCAATTTTTGTTTGTTGTTCTGCTTCCTGTAGAAGTGTCATTGGCTCTTCAAGACCGGTGGTCAGCTCCTTTTTGCCTTGTTGTTCTTTTGTGATGTCTTTGGAGGATGTTCCTGCCCCTGCCCTTAGTTCCTGTAGCTGCAATCTCAGCTTCTGATTTTCTTCCTGTAGAAGCACACGTTGGCAATTAGCCACATGTTTAGCCATGGTGAATTCACTCCTGACCTCCTTGAGTTGCTCTTGTAAAGGGCCTATGTCCGCCACACCCTTTGATTTGGCGATCTGCATCCATGTGTGGGAATGGACTCTTTCTTCCTCTAATGCAAAAAATAAGGGTACAGTAAATTTCTGCGGTATGATTTTGCCTGCCTCTAAAAAGGTGTAGTATGAACTCAGATTAGGCGAAGGGCTAGGTTCTGGTATATGTTCTCTTTCTATCTCTTCAGGTGGTTCTACCTCACCCTCCCTTGGTGGTGATGAGGGTCCTTCTCCTTCCCTCTTCTCTGTTTCCTGTAGCCAGGCCAGAGTGTCCTGTAGAACATTTTCAGCTTCCTGTAGCCGAGTTTTTTCAGTCAACAGGTCTAACCTTTCTTGCCACGTTTACTAACCAGTTGCATGAAGAGTTCAGGGTTACCTCTTTAATTGGCCACCTTTTTACGTGAGGCACCCGCTTTCCTGTAGAAAACTGTGTTCCTGTAGGATGACAGCGTTCCTGTAGAATGCAGCGTTCCTGTAGAATGACAGCGATCCTGTAGAATGCAGTGCGCGGATTTCGGGAGAGATTGCAGTCGGTCTGCGCCTTGAGCGTGCTTCTCAATCGCTCTGATAGCCAAAAGCTCGGTGTATCACACTGCAGAAGGATCAGGATAGCCGCTCGAGTTCAAACAGGTGGGTGATAAATGCATGAATGCGATCGAGCCGATTAGATTTCAAATTCGGCGGAATTTGTGGCGCGGGGGGTGAGCTGTCCCCGCCGGACCGTTGGGTGACGTCACCCCATCATTCAACTGTGCGTTCACTTGCTGCCGCATCAATTCCCGCGGATCTGCCGCCGCCTCTTGGGTTAAACTCATTCTCTTTGACGGGATCGTTCTCACGTGCATGCTGCCCATTCTCTTTGTCATGGCCGCCACCCACACATCCAACTAGACCATTAACTGGCAGACGTGGCCGGCCAAATGGCCACACAGTCGCTCAACCAATTCACCTTTACACCTAAGCAATCAATCAAAGTAACATTCATGCAGTCTGATGGAAGGAAGGGTCGAGACACTTACCTGCGTGGTTGTACACGATGTTTCGGCTCTTTGGACGCTGATTAGTCGATTTACCTGCTGCTGGCGGACTTACACAGGCCCGGAGGTCCATGTTCATGAGCTGTCATCGATGGATGGAATGCTTCAGTTGCATGTGCCCACGTTTCCCTTCAGATGGCCTGCGCGGTGAATAGTATCCACTCTAGCAGATTTAACTGTTACAGGACTCACGCAGGATGTCTTGGAACAATTCTTCCTCCTTGGGTGCATGCTGCACGATGATGGATGGCCTCACGATCATGCTCTCGGAGCCTCGGGCTGACTGTGATGAATATGGTGTGAGATCTCTAGCGCTTTTTCCATTTACAGGTTGCTTTTTTTCCTCGAGACTCATCGATCTGCTTTGCTGGTGCAGTTACTTGGTTGCATGTCGACAAGGACGGTGGAGCAAGATAACAGCAATGTGCATGGTTGACAACCGTGGCATGCATGCGTCCCAACCGATCCTTAGCCGTTAGATCTCCTCATGAAATGAATTCTGGCCCGTTCTGAGCTTCTACAGGAAGCTTCCTGTAGAAATACAGCGTTTCCTGTAGAAAGGATGCGTTCCTGTAGAGAGTCTGCACCTTCCTGTAGAAGATCTGCATCTTCCTGTAGAAACTCTGCATTTTCCTGTAGAAAATCTGCGTCTTCCTGTAGAAGACTCAAGCTAAAATAAAATTGCACATACCTTGGAGAAAATGAGGATTCTTGCAGGAGGTGCTGGTGAGGTGTCCTTGCTGCATGATGAGGACCCTTGGCTTTGAGTTGAGAGGCTTCCTCTCCTCCATAGAACACCTGCATGCAATTTTACATAATGAATCTGCTGACCTTGTTTTTCTTTTGTTTTTTTTTGTTTTTTTTGAAAGATAACAGGGGCGCCTCATTGAGGTTTTCACCCTTGCCATCTGCCTTGAGCGCCTCAAAGAGGTTTTCACTCAAGGAAACCCTTGCCATCTGCCTTGAGCGCCTCAAAGAGGTTTTCACTCAAGGATCTTTTTCCAATCTCTTTTTTCTTTTTCTTTTTTTTTTTCTTTTTTTTTGAAAGGACAATAGGGGCGTCTCAATGAGGTTTCCACCCCTACCACCTGCCTTGGGCGCCTCAGAGAGGTTTTCACCCAGGGATCTATATATTATATATATATATATATATATATATATATATATATATATATATATATATATATATATATATATATATATATATATATATTTTAGATTCTTCAAGGTATGCCCAAAGCAGAGGCAGAACCCTTCTCTATGACCAACACTGCCTTCTCCATAGTTTTGATGAACTCTTGTCTTGAGGGAGGCTTCCTGTAGATCTTCAATCGATGCCCATTGACAAGCATGGGGATGGTTTCCTCATCAATGGTCCTAATAAGCACAGATCCATTTTCATGACATTTTTCCACTGAATATGGCCCTAGCCATCTGGTTCTCAGCTTCCCTTTGAAATCTTTGTATCTGGAGTCATACAACAAAGCCCAATCTCCCGGCTAAAATTGCTTGTCATGGAGATGTTGGTCATGCCACACCTTTCTCTGAAGTTGAACCACTTCTGAGTGAAGGAGGGCCTGCATTCGGTGCTCATCCAGGCCATTCAACTGCAATAGCCTTTCTTGTTGTGCATGGCTGAGATCTAGGTCCAGCTAAGCTGCCATCCTCAAAGTGTTGTATTCAAACTCAATGGACAGCAAAGCTTTCTTCCCATAGACCAGCTCATAAGGTGTGAAGCCGGTGGTGGTCTTCCAAGTGGTGTTGTAAGCCCATGTGGCTTCAACCAGGCGATCTGCCCTGTCCTTTCTGCTGCTGCTCACCACCTTAGTCAAGATCCCTTCTAATGCTCTATTGGTGACTTCCACCTGCCCATTTGCTTGAGGGTGATAAGGGGTGGAAGTCCTATGCTTGATCTTGTGATGAGCTAGTAGATCTTCAACCAGGTTGGAGGTGAACTGGCTCCCTTGATCAGTGACCAGCTCTCTTGGATAGCCAAACTTATAGAAGATGTTTTCTCTTAGGAACTCAGCCACCTTTTCTTCTGTTGCTGCTTTGATTGCTTTGGTCTCTGCCCACTTTGTCAGGTAGTCAGTACACACAATGATGTAAGACCTTTGCCTCGAAGGAGGGTTGATTGGGCCCACAAAGTCCATACCCCACTTCTCAAATGGCTCAAGAGTCACCTGAGGTTGGAGAGGCATCTCATCCTTTTGGGTCGGTTTCCCCATTCTTTGGCATTGGTCACACTGGCTGACATATCTTCTGACATCTTGATGAAGTGTGGGCTAATAGTAGCCTGCCTGCAGGATCTTGAAGGCAGTTCTCTTTGCTGCAAAATGTCCTCCACAAGGCCCATCATGACAAGCGAGGAGGATATCAAAGACTTCCTCCTCCCTTACACAACGCCTTAAGATCTGATCGGGGCCAAGCTTGAATAGATTGCCCCCGATCCAAGTAAATGAGGCACTTTTTCTGATGATTCTGCTCTTCTCTCTGGAAGATAGATGCGGAGGGAACTGTGCTGAAACAAGGTAGTTTGCTATATCAGCAAACCATGGAGAGAGTACTGAAATAGAAAACATATGTTCATCGGGCATCTGGTCATCCACTGTTCCATCCTCATCTGCAGACAAATCCAATCTAGATAAAAAGTCAGCAACAACATTTTCTCTACCTGGTTTGTCAACAATGGTCAAATCAAACTGCTGCAATAAAAGTAACCATCTAATAATACGAGCATTCACATCAGGTTTATTCATTAAATATCTAATTGCAGCATGGTCTGTATGTACAAAGGTCTGGTAACCAGTAATATAATGTCGGAACTTGTTCAGTGCATGGACCACAGCCAAGAATTCTTTCTCGGTTACAGTGTAATTCAGCTCAGCTTTGGACAAGTTTTTGCTAACAAAGTAAATGGCATATGGAAGTTTTTGCTCAACTTGTCCTAAAGCTGCACCTATGGCTTTGTTCGAGGCATCAGTGTGGATGTGGAAAGGTAGGGCCTAGTTTGGACCTCTCAGGATTGGGGCTGACACCAACTTGTCCTTCAATTCATTTAAAGCCCTCTGACAATCGTCAGTCCATTTAAATTCCACATCTTTTGCCAACAGGCCAAACAATGGTGAGGCTAGCTTGCTGAAGTCTTTAATGAATCTCCGGTAATATCCTGCTAATCCCAAGAAACTCCGGACATCCCTTACCTTTTGAGGGGGTGGAACCTTCTTGATGAGAGCAATTTTGTTAGGATCCACTTGTAACCCTTGGCAAGAAATGGTATGGCCTAGCACGGTCCCTTCAGTCATTAGGAATTCACATTTTTCAGGACTAAGGGACAAGTTCATCTCGATGCATTTGGTTAGGACTTTTCCCAGATTGGACAATGCTTCCTGGAAGTTGGCCCCATAAGGAGTAAAGTCATCCATATAGATTTCCACTGCATCATGGACCAGCTCTGAGAAGATGCTCAAGACAGCTCTCTGGAAGGTAGCAGGAGCATTGCATAGCCCAAAGGGAAGAACTCGGTAGGCAAAGGTACCCCAAGGACAAGTGAAGGTGGTCTTATCTTGGTCTTCCGGGCTGATTTGGATTTGGTTGTACCCGTTAAACCCATCCAGGAAAGAGAAGAACTTCTTTCCTGCCAGTCCATCCAACACTTGATCTATGAAAGGTAGAGGGAAATGGTCTTTCTTGGTAGCTTTGTTCAGTTCTCGGTAGTCCACACAGATTCTCCATTTCCCATTTTTCTTGGGAACCAACACCAGAGGGGACACCCATTCACTATCTGAGATGGGGTAGATGAATCCTGCATCCAACAGTTTTTGCAATTCTTCCTTGACAATGTCCTTAAGAGCTGGATTCATTCTCCTCTGGGGTTGCCTAACCGGTTTACAATCCTCTTTGATGTATATATGATGGGTACAGACCGAAGGATGGACTCCTTTCATTTCCTTATAGCTCCAAGCAAAAGCATCTAGGTGGTTGGCCAACAGACTACACAGCTCCTTTTCCTGGGGAGGAGATAGGGAGGAGCTGATCTTCAATGCTTTCTCAGGGCCGAACTCCACATTCTTGATTCTGGAAGTAACAGGGTTGGTTGTACAAAGATCCACTAAGGTGCTAGCTTGGGTATCCTCCACCAATTTCTCTAAGGGTAGTGCACTGGAAGGTGGATTCTGGATCAAGGTCTCGATCAAGTCATCCTCGGTTGGGGGGTCTCTTCTAGTGGTATCTAAGGTGCACAGAGGTGCTGAGTACACCTCGTCTTCCTCTCCTTCTTCCAACCAGAGTGGTAAGTCATGCTCTAAGGAGGGTTGGGCAGGAGGGTATAGGACTAGCTGCTTGGACATGGGACCATTTTTGATGGTCATGTTTCCTGCACGACAACTTATGTAAGCATCTGCAGTAGCTAACCAAGGCCTTCCCAAAATGAGAGGATATCCAGTAAGCTTTGCCTTTGGTTGTAGAACCAGGAAGTCTGCAGGGTATTCCCAAGAGTCAATAGAGACCAAGACATCCTCCACAATCCCTTCGGGAATCACGGTGGAGTGATCTTCTAATTGCAGTACTGTCGAGGTCTTCCTCAAGGAACCCTGAAGATTGAGTTTGAGAATGGTATCCCTGGTCATCACATTAATGGCAGCCCCCAGATCAATCAAGGTGTGAGGTATGATGGTGCCATTGATGTGGACATCTACTACAGGACTTCCAGGATCTAGGTACTTTGGGCAGATGACTTGTCCTAGCATCAGGTCAGACAGTTGTCCTATGACATTAATGGTTGAGCATCTTTCTTCCGCCTGCCTGGGTGTTTGAAGCACTTTTCCTTAACCAGTTTGTTGTATATTGGCACATCCTTGATGGCTTGGAGAAGTGGTATTTTTACACACAACTGCTTGAGCTCACCCAGAAGCTCATCCTCCTCTGGGTTGGGTTGTGTGGTGGCTGTTAGTCTCTCAGGAAAGGGTGGAATAGCCTTTGGTTCACTTTCCTGTTTATCTTCCTCATCCTCTGGGGGAGGAGGTTGGCGATCTGGTAGAGTCTTTCCAGATCGAAGATTGATCTCCTGGATCTCCACAGCATAGGTAGGGCATGAGGTTTCCCCAGTGTATACCTGCTGGGCCTGTCTATTGTTGGGGTTCGGGTTCGGTTGAGCAGGCATTTGAGGTTGCCTTGGAGGAGCAGGAGGTAATGGCTGAGGTTGAACTGGTGGTGGAGGCAAGATGGCAGGAGGAGTGTTGTATTGGGGCCTCCACCCCAACTGAGGCGCATTCCATTGAGGCTGTGGCTGGGCATGTGAATGATATGAATGAGAAGTAGGTTGAGTGGGGTACTGAGGTGGATAAGACCATGGAGGAGGCATGGACCATGAAGGATGAGCAGGGGGACCCCAGGAAGGCATAGGAGTCGATTGGTTGGGGCTGTAATAAGCTTGAGGTGCCCCTTGCATCCCCTGCTGATAAGGTCTAGATCCTTGTGGCCTCCTTTGGTTGAGGTAATAAAGAGGTTCAGTGGGAGCTTCTGTCCCTTGGTACATGGCTTTAAACCCAGGTAAGGTTGGACACTGATTTGTGGGATGGTCCTCCTCACAAACGAAACATACTTCAACCGAATGCAATGGGCATTCGTTCTTAGGGTGTCTCCTTGTGCACCTAGGGCAGAAGACAGCCAAGGCTCTCTCAGCTTCTTCTTTCTTCTGCTGGATTCTGAATGTGTCCAGCTGCATGGCAACGGTCTGTCTCACCTCACTCTTGAGATCTTCTAATTGATTTGCAAGTTCATGTTTGGAGAAAGGGACACTAGTTGAGAGGAGGTTTCTCCTACCTCGTTTCCTAGCTGCCCTGGAGTGGTTTCTAAACACAGTCTTGATGTCCTCATAAGGCAGTTGGTAAATGTCCCCCCCAGCTAACATGTGAAGGGTATCTAAGAGGTCTTCAGGGACTCCTCGGAGCAGGACCAACTTGAGGGATTCAGGGTCAAGTGTGCACCTGGCCCGCTTATAGCTTAGTTGGAACCTCTCCTCATAATCCTCTAAGGACTCATCATTTCCCATGGTCATCCGAAAGATTTCTCCCTTGGTTTCCTTAGACCTACAATAATCCCTATACTTGGTATTGAAAGCTTGCTGCATCTGAGCCCAAGTGGTGATACTATTCCCAGGTAATCCCATGAACCAGCGCAATGCTGCATCTTTAAGAGTTGAAGGGAAGAGTTTCAGCTTTTGCTCATCTTCAGTATAGTCATAGGTTCTACAAAGGACAGCAAACTCAAACAGGAAGGTATCAGGATCTTCAGTAGTCAGTCCATGGAAGTGAGGTAAGGCGGAGGGGCTAATGTTCTTCATTTTCATTTCTCCATTGGTCTCTCGGATGGGGAAGGCACCTTCTATTCTCTCATCTTCTCTTCTATTGTCAGCCATAGCTTCAGATGGAGTGGTCTCTAACTCTTCTTCTACTATAGGATCTTTGTATATCTCTGGATGTTCACCTATAGGTTCTTCTGGGTCACTGTCACCAAAGAAGAGAGAAGGGTGACTCAGTGATGTGGTGGGGGTGTTGGATAGGAATTTGCCTGATTTATCTCAGTTCCTACGAGGCATGAAAGGGAAAAGACTTTCTTTTTTATTGTTTTTGCTTTTTCTTTTGTACCTGCAAAACTGAAACAGATTGATCTACAGCTAACTATAAAGATGCAGAATTAAACTAAAAGCAGGAAAGAACTAATCTACTCTGCTCAAATGAAATTGCAGAAATGAAACACTAGTCTACGCTTGCAGAAATGAAAGGCTAATCTATGAAAGCAGGAAATGCTAATCTATGAAAGCAAGAAATGTCTATGCTACTTTTGCAGAATGGAAATGAAATAAACTACTTAGCAGAAGGCAAGAGTAAGAAAATAGAAGAAAAGCAACAATTACTAATACTCTGACGCTTCCCTGGCAACGGCGCCAAAAAGATGGTGGGCTCTAGTATTGTAGCAATAATGCTACAACTCCTGGGGCTCCCTATCTCTAATTTTATCAACCCGGTAGTTCGTACAAACTTGGAAGCGACGGTGTTGTATGCACAAGTACTAGCTCTTGTCTCAGCTGTCACTTGGTTAGCTGGCACAAGTTCGCTAGGGCTCAAGCCAACTTCTATATGCTCTCAGAAGAAGCTTGCTAAATGATGGACGAAGGCTATCTTAAAGGAAATTAATCTATTTTGCAAAAATGAACTGAAAGCCAACCAAAACATGGAAACCCTAGTAAACCCTAATCTGACTAGCTTAACCTCTAGGATGCAATGGGTGGAGTGCAAGTGTCTGGAAATGATGCCATTACTTCTAATGATGTGAAATGCATGAACTTAAACTACTTTGATTGAAAAGAACATGTTTTTGGATTTTTGCTTAATTGGTTGGAGTGATGATGATTTTGTTTCTTATTAGGGTTTGGTTGTGCAGAGGTGGTGCGAAAGGAAGGAAAGCTTGAGAAAGGTTTGGGGGGCTAGGAGAGGTCCCAGGGGATCCTTAGCATCAGTCTACAAAAGTCTACAACGTTTGGATGCTCGGAAACCAAGTTTGCAGGCTCCTACAGGATGCCTGCAGGGGATCCTACAGGAAACTCAGGGAATTCTACAGGAAGTCTGCTAACTTCTACAGGATGTGCTGTGAGTGGAATTTTTGGGTGATGGTGAAGGGATGGAATGGTTTGGGTGGATAGGTAAGGTGGAGATGGAACTTGTGATGACTCAGGGGCAGAGAAATAGGACAGAGAATGAGTGCACGAAGTGGTTGGTGGATAGAAGGATGGGATCAACAAAAGGTCAAAAGGATGAAGCTACGTGGTAATGGATGAGTTGGAGGGTAAACGAGCTGGAAAAAGGCCGAGTAGGTGGCTTGAGGAGAGGTCAAGAAGAAGAAGAAGGAAGTCGAATGATATGGAGCAGTGTAAATGAAACAAATGACTTATGTCTTGCACCAAAAACGAGAATTCATTAACCTATGATACCTGTGCCATTAAACCTATGAACAGCAATGTAAAACTGAGAAAAGAAGCCGTGCATTGAATGAAAAATGTAGAAGTATGGTTCAATATCAAAAGTGCATGGATGGATCTTCAATGGAAATGACTATGTTGCAGCTTGCATGGAAGTAAAAGACTGCGTTTCTTTCTGGTGGTTGATATGGATTGCACCCCAATCCCTAAACAGAGATGGCAGTGATCTCTAACAACCTTTTCTTGGAGCTCCTGTGTATTACAAACCTCCTATCGAATCTAAGCAGCTGAAAGCAAAGTAACCATAAGCTAATCCTACTCAATCACACGAAAACTAAATCAGCAGACTGTAAATTCGAATTGCATGTCAAAGTAAAGAAACAAAGTGCTGGAACGAAAGGCAAATAACACTACAAAACAGAGGAGGTCTATTGCTCTCAGGTTGGGCCCTAACCTGAGAGCTATAGCTCCCTTAAAAACTCAGAATTAGATCCAAATCTGCTTGCCTTTATTCATAATCAAAAGTCTAATGTCATGCCAAAACTGGCTTACAAAAACCGAGCTGTAACTCGTGCTCAGAGATTACAATAGTAATTCCAAAAGTTCAAAAAGCTTCTAACAAAGGCTACAGCCTCCATATTTATACAAAATGAGGATCAAGCTGGCTGCCTTCATTCGTGGAGCTTGGCTGTCCAACTGAAAGTCAAACTGCTGTAAAACTGCTGATCCTGTAGAACGTGTTGGCTACCTTTGAGCTCGGTGGGGAGAGTTGTTAGAGCTCGGAGTTAAGGTGAAAAGCACGAGGGAAGTCATTTAAAGCTGTAGACAACCTCCCTATAAACATGCAATGCCACCTTTGCTGTCTCCTTGTCTCCTTTTGCGTGGTCTTTTGCTCTCTTTAATGCCAAGAACCTGAAATCATCATGTATTAGTCACATAGATATAATGCCTGCCCTTCTTCCTACAAACAACACGAATATACTAAGAAATGAATGCATAAGTGGTAAAATGTGAATGGTTGAACAAGGTAAGTAGGCCAATATGAGCCCAAATTGTACCAAAAATTGGGGCTCATCAATCTTAGTGCCACTTGATCCCAGTCACACCGAAATTTAGATCTCTTGACCGTTTCAATGTATTTTCCATCAATTTAGCCACCAACTAGCACAGTGTTTGTAAACCCAGTTTGGGTGGGGTTTAGTTAAATGTTTTGCTATTCATTTTTGTTATTAATTTCATTTTATTTTCAGCAAGCTTTTTTCTTTTTTAAAAAACATGATCTGGGCTTAATCAATTAATACACTTGCACACACAAGCACACCTTAAGTGAAGGGTGCTTGGTTTACACCGCTGAGAAAATACTTAACATAATAAATTTATCTCCCCTCATTGAGATAAAGGCATATTTTTTATATCCCTTCACCATTTCTGTGTCACGTGTGTCCTACCACCATTGTGCCACCAAGGTGTTTGTCACGGAGACTATTAGGCCTTCACCCCCAGTTTCCTCTTGGGCATATTACCCCTCCCTATCAAGTTCGAGTTCATAGCTCTCCAAGTCCCCATTCCGACTCTTCTCCTAGTTCATCTAATTCCTCATATGATTCCGAGCCTCCTTCACCGCATATCATCACCATGTCTAGACCCACATCTAGTACAGGAACCCAACCTGGTGTTGGCTTCGATTCTATCCCGATGGTCACATCAAGTGGAACAGTCTTAGGAACCATTCTGGAAGCCCCCATGCTCCCCTTTATGGCTGGGTTAAGTCTACTGTATTTTAACCAGTTGATAAATGACCCCATGAACCATGATGTTGGTTGGCCCTCTATGTCAACTAAGCTTCCCTCGGACATCCCAAAGTTTGAGGGTAATGCTGGAGAGGATCCTACCAACCATGTTCGGTCCTTCCACATGTGGTGTTCGTCCAACTCCATAACCGATGACTCCATTCGTCTTCGGCTCTTCCAATGCACGCTCACTGGAGATGCTACAAAATGGTATGTAGACCAGCCCTCCACATCTCATTCCATTTTCATGACACTTGATAAAGTGTTCCTTTCATATTTCCAGTTACCTCTCCAGTACGACACTAGTATGGAGCTATTGACCACTTTTCATTAGTCATTCACCACTCACCTTTCTAACCATGTTCAAGAGTGGTGTCGAAGGAGGAGCACATGTCGTGCCCCACCTTTTGAAGATCATGTCTATCTAGATTGGTTTCTTAGGAGACTTTTATCTCCCATTGGAAAATATTTCGTGTCCCATTTTCCTCAGACTGAGGAAGAAGCTCTACAAACCTCTCTGAGATATGATCTGATTTATGCACAATCCGATTATTTCTCTACCATCATTCCAAACCTCCCTCATCCTGGAAGTACCAATGCACAGGGGGCATCTCACGCCATCGACGGTATCATTGGAGCCCTTTCACACCCTTCGCCATATACTCAGCAAGTTTATGGCTATTCACAAGGGGGCACCAGTTCCTCCAAAACTTATGCCCCTCCTCCTAGCAACATGTTTCCAGGGCCCTAACCCATCTACCAAACTGTTTCTCCTACTTATGCTCAACCGAGCACTCCAGCCCCTCAAGCATTAGTGACGCAGCCTCCCTTGCATCCTCAACCCCAGCAGCCACCACCCCCTCAGGGTCAAATGTTTGCACAGCGAAGTGTTATCAATCCCGAAAATTTGAAGAAAAATAATAAGGGGAAGGGTAACAAGGGTAACCTGGGTAATCAAGGTAACCAGCCTAATGAACCCCAGGGGAACCAGCCTAACACCAACATCCAGCAATAGGGCAGTCAGCCCAAGCAGAACAATGCTATTCATATGAACAACCCTTTTTCATGTTGTGGTGTACATGGCCACTATACACATGAGTGTCCTCTCTTACCCAGATGCACCAAATGTGAGAAGATCAAGCAGCTTCTAGAGGTCAACAATTGCCTCAGAATCCTACGCAATCTGAACCAGCAATACTCACAAATCCTTTCCCTCAGCAAGGATTTGTTGCTACTCAACCTCAGCCAGGTCAAGTAGCCCATTCCCCCCAACCTTCTGGTCCTAGCGACTACCAGATCCTTATGGTGACTCTGATGAGGTTAACCCCTCCAATATCAACCTGTAAACTCAGTCGCATTAATATGACAAGCCCTCGACTTCAGCTAACACCGTGTCCAAAAACAAAGTATCTGATGAGCCTCTTACGACACGAAATGGTCCTTTACAAATCCCTAAACCTAAAATTGATGTCATTCCTAAGATCCCAAAGGGACCATTACACCGTCATGGGGCTTCTAACAAAGCTACCCATACATACAGTATAGTAGGCAACTTGGTGCAATCACCTACTACCATATCAACGTTGGAAGTCCTCCAATCGTTCCCATCTCAAATGAAACCTCTACTAACTGCCTTAGGTGCAGTGGATCCTTCTGATGATCGCTTGATTGTCTTCCCTATTGATATATCAAAACATCCCCCATTTCCTTCATCTATTACCTTCCAAATACCAGTTCGAGTTCATAATGCCATCATCTCCCAATGCATTATTGACGAAGGTGCATCCACCTGTGTGATGTCTGTTGTTGTTTGGAAACAACATAAGTCACTTGAGTTGTCTCCCTCCACCATCACTTTGCGTGCTTGGGATGGACACTCCTCCCAGCCCCTTGGCATGTACCACAACTGTCCAGTGACCCTTGCATCCAAGATTGTCTATGTCGACATTAAAGTCATTGATGCCCCTTTGGATTACAACATTCTCTTAGGTCTTAGTTACACATATGTTATGTTAGCCATCGTGTCTGGGGTGTTACACAAGATTTTCTTGCCCCACGAAGGGAAGATCATTACCATCGATCAATTGACTTACTATGACCTAGCACCCATGACCTTCTCTGAGTCCATTATCTCATCAATATCCAACAAAAAATCTTGAACTTATACAACCAATGTTTCACCCAGATTCTATAAATACTCCTCATTATTGGGTGCTTTCCCTGATCCTCCCCCTCCTATCTCAAAGCCTAACTCTATGAGTGTTTTCATGTTACAAGCATCACGAGTTGCCTTTAAGCAGTCTAGCACACCTAATTAGCAACCATCTCCTCAACACCCTATTGTTTCTCTTCCAGCCAAGCCCTCTGGATCCACCCCCCCAGGACCTCCTCTGTTTGTGGGTGCCTCTCCTATGCTTCCACGAGGAACTGTTCCTCCAGGTCTCAACCATCTTGAAGCTATTTCACCAGGACATTACCCTGCAGGCCAGATACCTTTCTTATTCCCCCTTCGGAAGTATTTTTTGTCCCTTTCATGGCTTCGTTGGTCCTTCTTAATAGGACTTTGTGGATCCCAGTATGATACTTTGATCCCCCTGCAAACATTCTTCCTGGTCAACTAAGACCTTACCATGCTTTGACCCCTGTTCAATCAGTCCCCATGACCCCTACTGTTGCTTCAGTTCCATCACAACCTCAATGGGAACTAGCTCCTATTGCTAAAACCACCTGGACAGGGGGGAAATCTAAGAGGAAAGAACCTAAGGACAAGGCTCCCCAAACTCCTCCAACCCCTAAGGCCCCAAATTTGACACCCCCGTGTGCTTTATGTCAAGTTCTTGGGCATGCCACCAACAATTTTCCTGAACTTCCCCAACTTAAACCTTTTGTTCATGAATCATTCCCTGATTCAAATATCCCAGAAGTCCATGTTAACTTACCGATCCCACTTAAGAAACTCAAAGCATTGCGCACAAACCACCCTTTTGCCCTGTGTGATCATCATGGTAGCTATTCCCATTGTTTCCCTCGTCTCGATGAATTTCATGATTGCCTTGGGGCGATTCGTGAATACGAGGCCACTTGTAGTGGATCATCTACTCCTTTACCCATGGATTCTGGTACCACTAGTGAACCAGAACAGTGAGACTCTGGCCCCACTATTGTGATCCCTCCCCCCGATGTCAAGATGGCAGACACCACAGGCCATATCCTTTACCTATCGTCATCCTTGACTTCCACACAGGAAAACCTCTCTGAGGTTTGTGTGCACTCTTCTATTGAACCTCTTTCAAAAAAACCCCTAGTCTCAACATCCATAGATCCTCCATCTACCAACTCGTCATCTACCATTCCAGACGATGTGTATGTGAACCTTCTTTCTCAGGTTGATGCACTAGGTAACACCACCTCATCATGTAGTCAGTCTTCCTCCCATCCGCCCATCTCCCACCCTGATAAGGACACCATGGACGCTATGTCTACCCCTTATCACCCTTCCACATAGGCAAGGGGGCATTTTTTTTGGATAATTCTGAAGGCCATTTCCTTCCTAATTCTCCTAATGTGCTCTACCTCAGAAAATTGTATGCATAGCACAACCCTTTGATTTGTGTGTCTTTATTTCTGCCATGAAGTTAGGTAGATTGCATCATCTCTTTTGTACCTTTCATATGGATCCATCATCCACACCATATATCGGTCATGGCGACAGTGCAAGTCGCTTCTCTCAGAATCTAGCCTTGGCATCCTAGGCCATTTTTACCCCCTTGCATACGTTAGTCTTTTCAAACGGCGTGTGCATCTGATCTGCCACCAATAATCAGGTCGAATATGATGCAGTCATAGGTTTTTTAGTCGATTCCCTTGCTCATCGCATCCTTCATCTTCATGTTCATTTAGATTCCTTGCTACTTGTCATGCAATTGAATGGTGTGTATCATGTGCATAACCAAGTCCTATTTAGAAAATATCTACAATTTAAGTTGTTGGTATGTGAATTTGAAACCATTACATTCAGTCATATGCCTAGAGCCCAAATTCACTATGTAGATACCATCGCAAACAACATTATAGATTTGAATTTATCACATGTATACCACAGAAGATAAACATAAAAAAAACAAATGGCGAACCATCATTGTCATATAAAAATTCATAATCATCTTATGTATCATATAAGTGTTTGGAGCCCATAGCTCTAAATACATCCAGTACACCCATAGCATACTGGGGGGTACATAGGCCCCTACATCTCCTTTAGAGGATCAAGTGACAAGTTGGGTCGAGATTTTAAATCCCTTTTTCGAGCACTAGGAACACAATGGCGCTCCATAAACTCCTCCTACTAAGGGGGCACCATTCCCACCTTTTCATACCATATCAGTCCCCTCCATCACATATGCTTGAGGGAAGTATCCCATGCTTGGGGGCATGATAGTTTTCCCCTAGCCATTGATTAACATAAGTCTTGGCCTACATCCCACTGGATCTAGGTATGGTCGATTATCCTCCCATTCCTTGGATATTTTTTCCTACCAGCCTCCCCAGCGAGCCATATGCACATCGCATATCATAGAAATTTGATACCATATCTTTAAATATTATACCCTATGTCCACATAGTCCCCATGTTTGACTTAGTGGGTGAGAATGATTCTAGACCTTCTCTAGTGGTTCATTCTCATTTTCCTCTTCCCTTAATTCTTCACCAGGAACCATCGTTCCAAGAAGCATTAAGGCCATCTTTAGACAAGTAAGGCCACTTGCTTGAAATTCAATGATCTCGATTCTAATGGTCAGTTTTTCCGCTACAGTATCCACAAGATTTAGGGCCTTTTCATCCTCTTCAAATTCACCACAGCTCACTTAGAAAATGAATCCAAATTGGAGGGAAATTTTCCTTTCATAGAAAAATCCCCAAATTTTTTTGTCGCCCATTGCAACTAGACTGTAGCTCAGTTTTACAAACGTCAGTACCATTGGAAAGCTCTCATCGATGTCTATAATGGGTCTTCCTCAGTTTTTGATGATTTGACACTTTGTTAGAGAGCCATTTTTTCAAGAAAGGTCACTTCGTCACCTCTCAAAATCGAATTCATCATAAAGTGACACTTTTGTTTTGAGTTCCACCTCCTTTTAATATTTTTCATACCATATGTTGACTTTCATCATGAGTAACCATCATCTACTCATGTTTTGATGGTCCCCACTGGGCCTAGTCTGAGTGGCAACATCATTGAGTCATCCTTTTTCAAAACAAATGTGATGAGTCACCCTTGCACTCTTGGAGTCTTTTTTGCGTCCCATTATATCATGACACATTAATCCATCCATACTTTCATATCTTTCATCTCGTGTTGCTCATTTTGGCCTCTAGTCATATTGTCCCCATCCCCTCCGGAGTTGAGTCAGTCACTGCTAAGTCAACCATGCACTTTATGCTCTAACAAGCGATGTCGTATGTTTGTCCCTCGGTACCACTTTCCCCATTTTCCCTGGTGTCATTTCATCAGTCACATTACTATTTTCCCTCGTGCATTAGTTGAGGATCCTTATTGCCTCATCCATCGTGGGCCCTATTCTGTCGACATCAACTCATTTATTCCAAAAGAATGGCCTAGAGGGCAGTTTATCATCGTTCCAGATTCCATTTTTGTTCAGTGCCTTGGATCAAGTGGAGGGACTCATTATTTCCCTTTGACTTGGTTGTTTCATGTTCGTGATTCATACACTTGATGGTCCAGTAATGCAACATATTGTACCAGTGATTTCCAGGTGTGTGTGAGATGTTTCAGACCTCATGAGGTGGTGGCCCTTCAGGTAGCGCCCCACATGCCTGGATGCATACCTACTATGCTACAGCCTGAGATGTAGTTCCACAAAGTTGATGGGTTTGGTTCCTACTGGTCACAGTGTTCATAGCATGCACGTCTCCTCCAGATGATCCATTCACTTTTGCATAGCCCTTCCTTGTTTAGCAGGGCTTCTTTGATTGTTCTACCCTCCCTCCCACCCATTTTTGAGGGAAGGGGCTTTGTATCTCATGTACTTAGATCTTATTATATTTAGTCCCGAGTCATGTTTTTCTAGGTGCATTATATATATGGGACACATTGTATTATTTTCTGGCTCTGTTATGCCAACATGTACTTCATTGCTCAGTTTCTATTTCTTAGCGAACCATTATTTTTGTACTAAGCTATCTCGGAGGGTATGGGTATGCCTCCCCCACCTCATTCAGGTTTGGTACCACAACATAAAAGAAGACTTGCATTAGTCTCACCCCCTCTGTCCCTATCCTCTTTCAATTCATCTTCATTAGTATCTCTCTCTCTCTCTCTCTCCCCCTTATGTCGTCTAACTGATTGTGTCTTTACAACGTACTTCGGTCATATGTTTTGATCCTAACACTCATATGTTGGGGGGAAATCTGTTATCACCAAAAAAAATGATCATCTAGCCTAATTTACTAGATGGATCAAAGTACACCATGTAAAGTCAATTTTACCATAGTAAAATTGCTTTCACAATGAGAAATTACTTAATAAACCACCTTTGTTAAGTAATTTACATTTAAACCCATGAAGAATAATTAAATAAATCACTATTTATCTGATTTTCTTCTAGAAATAATTAATTGAACCATTTTTCAATTATTATTCCTTGTCATATTTGGCCAAATCATGAAAAATAAATAGATAAATAATTAATTATCTTTAGATAGAGGAGGAATGACCTGTTATAGAGTTTTGTGAACCCAACGTTTCGAACTACCAAGTGAGTCCATCATCGGGGGATGCGTCAATAGATATTCTCTAGATATTAATGATTTATCCATGAGCTCTATTTAGGGTATATATATATATATATATATATATATATATATATATATATATATATATATATATATATATATATATATATATATATATATATATATATATTTTTAAAGAAAAGATATATGAGATTTGGTTGGCCATTATTGATCCGAATTGGATCCATAAAAAACTGTCAAAGGAACCATGAATGTATCAGGTCGAGACGAACATCAAAGAATTCCAAAACAGCGATCAAAAACACCCCTGAACCAGTGGCAATGGAAGCCAACGTGGAACAACGAGGACCTCGGTCAAAGCGTGCTGACCGAGGCCCATGGAGACTACATGGGAGGCCGAATTATCCCTTGGGAGGCCCGGATTGAGAAACGGAGGTGGATTTTGATGGACGATTAGCGAAAGGGATCGAAATGGAGTAGCCCCAAGCACTCGTTCGCGTGGGGAGCTGGAGAACCATAGGGTGAAAGGCGAAAAGGGCTAAAAGCTAAAGGCGGGACCCACTCCGAAACCGGTGGTATTGATCGGGGCGCCCTCAAATGGTAAGCAGTTTTGGAGAAATTGGAGTGATCCCACTCAGCGATCAACGTGTGGCAAGCAGAGAAGAGAGAAAACTGTCGCTCATCACGTGCTAACGGTCGAGCAAGTCAACCGCGTGAAATGAACGAACGACGTTGGATCTGGGGAACCCAGATCGAACGGCTAAGATCGTGCCCGATGGGGAAGCGGAACCGACGAGGGATTGAGCTGCAGTTTGTAAAGAATTTGAGGTCTGTTTGAATACCACAGTGGTGAAAGACTCATTCCATGACGTAACTGAAGGATTGAACCAACGAAGCAGGCTGGTGCATTACAGGAGGACATGTGGCCACTCCCTGTGAGCCTGATGATGATGCCGAACAGGGAACTCCAAGCGCAGCTGCAAAAGGTGATTCGACGGAGGTGGGAGAGGAATTGAATAGACATGGGAACGAATGGCCTTAAATCCATGAATAGGAACAAAAGGCACACGAGAGACAGAGAGACAGAGGAACCAGAACCCCGGGAGGAGGATGGAACACAGAGAGAAGAAGATAGTCAAGCAAAAGAAAAATGGAAGACAGAGGGCCGAGCTAACTAGAGGAAGCATCGAGCACCAGAGAGCTTGAGAGACTCAAGCCATCCCAAAGAGGATCTGTCTAGACTGAGCACCACATTGGGCTCTCCCCATTGTAGACCATAAGGTCACAGAGCTGGTAGGCAAACATAGTTTGTGCACTCCAGTGGCTTGGGGAATCCAAGAACCACCCTGCCAAGCAAATTTGTTTCAGGTGACTCATATTGAGCTCTTGCATTGTAATTCTCTACTTAAGACACAATAAAATAAGGCCACCACTGAGAGTTGGACCGGAGATGGAGCCCTGGAGGATAACTCCTTATTAATTTCTTGTGTTCTTGTATTTGCTTACTGTATTTCTCTGCTGTCTTTCCATTTCAAATGTCTGTGTGTTTGCAATCTGATTGATTTGTTGCTTAAATAACATAGACACACCCACCAGAACATGAGTCTGTAATACCTTTATTCAATAAATCTTTAACTGAGGTCACTCATAGGGTGATCATCAGATCAAGTGGTATCAAAGCTTTAGGCTATAAGGTTAGAAAAGTTTGTGTTGGTTAGCTGTTGAATGCTCACTAGATCAAAGCTCAAATTCGGAGAAGGAGAGTTGGTGGAAACTAATCCCGAAATTGGGAGAGTCTATCCTCGGAAGACAATGTTAGAGGAAGGTTCTATGGGGCCAAACCCTCAATTCATAGAAAGTTTCCTAGCTATAAAGTCTATGGTAGAAGAAATGTATAGGGACTTTAGAAAGCATAAGGTTGAAGACTCCTCAAGTTCTAAACATGATAAAGAAGAAGATGAGTCTCACTTCCATGACCACTCCAAAGGAAAAGGGAAAGAGGAAAGCTTTCTCACACCTCCTAATAGCCCTATGCATAACAAGAAAGCATCTTTGATCAAGCTAGATGTTAAATTTGATTTGCCTATATATGATGGAGAGCTAAATGCTGAAAAGTTGGACAATTGCATTAGACAAATTGACGTGTATTGTAGAGTACAGAACATAGACTTAGACAAGAGTAAGATTCAGCTGGCAAGCCTACGCCTAGGAGGCACTGCCTTGGTTTGGTGGGAAGGCAAAACCCATGTTGATATGAAAAGACATGGTAAGACCATCTCTGTCTGGAGTGAATTTGTTTCTGCAATTAAAAAGCAGTTCTATCCATTGGCCTACATGCAACAAGCCATGATGAGTTGGCAAACTCTTCGACAGTTGAAAGGGAAAAGTGTGTAAGGGTATACTCAAGAATTTAGAAAGAGAGCATTGATGTTGGGTATCTCATTAGACTCACCAGAGACTCTTTTGAAGTATATTGGTGGTCTACACAGCTACATGAGGCATACCATCCTCATGTTTAATCCCACTAGTATAGATGAGGTATCTGTACAAGCTACTCATCTAGAAGCTAGAGGAAAGAATGGAAATCCATAAATTGGGGGACCATCCCAACCCACTGTAAGCAAAAGCAAGGAGAAAAGAAAGCAGAAGTGGAAAGCAAGGAAGTCTAACACTGCATGGAAAATCAAAGCTTCATGCACTCACTGTAAAAGGATGGGCATGATGATGAACATTGTTGGATTCTGCATCCACAGCTAATACCTAAGAAGTCCGAGGGTAAGAAGAAGAAGACCTCTGCAGCTATTTAGAAAGATTTGGGGTCAAACTCAGGAGATGAAACAACTATTGCAGCCACAGGTATAAAAGGTAAGAATTCTGAAGCATCTACTAGTAATTCTGCTCAATATGTTATTGATGAAGAAAATGAGAGAAAAAGACATGAGATTTTCCATATTTGAGTTATTTCCAAAAATCAAAAGATTGATACTTTGTTTCATAGTGGCTCACAAGTAAATCTAATTTTTGAAACAATTGTAAAGAAATTGGGATTAGCAACTACACCTCACAAGAAACCATACCCATTAGGATGGTTGAATGATAAAGCACAACTACAAGTGACTAGACAGTGCAAACTCAGGTTTTCTTTTGGGTGAGCATTTGTAGATGAGGCTGAGTTAGACATAATTCCTTTGGATATATGTCAAATTGTTTTAGGAAGTCCATACTTGTATGATAGAAAGACTATTTTCTATAGAGCTGAGAACAAGTATCTACTTGTTAAAGATGGAATCAAATACTTTGTAAGAGCTCAAAAGCTCAAGAATAATTATACTCTCATAAACTCAGGGCAGATGAAAAGAATGATAAATTCATGCAAACAATTCTTACTGATGGTTGTGAAGGAAAAGAAACCTGATAAAACCAATGTATTTGAGGGCTGTAATGCTAAACAGCAAGCTAATATAGAAAAGGTTGTTTCAGAGTATGATGTCTTATTTCAAGAACCTAAAGGTCTGCCACCCAAAAAGGGAATAGTACATGATATTATTTTGTAGCAAGATTTTACATTGCCTAATATTGGAATGTACAGGTTGTCTACTTTAGAGAATGCTGAAATCAAGAAGCAGACATAGGAGTTGCTCAAGAAAGGGTTCATCAGGCCTATCACATCACCATGTGGGTCACCAATCATTTTGGTGACAAAGAAAGATGGCTCGTGGAGAATGTGCATTGATTACCGAGCACTGAATAAGATAACAATAAAAAATCGTTATCCCCTTCCTCACATAGATGATCTTTTAGATCAATTAAAGGAAGTTGTTTATTTCACCAAGCTGGATTTGCACAGTGGAGACCATCAGGTCAGGGTTGCAGAGCAAGATGCATGGAATACTACTTTCAAAACAAAGCAGGGATTGTATGAATGGCTGGTTATGCATTTTGGCTTACCTAATGCTCATGCTACTTTCATGATATTAATGAATTATGTACTCAGACCTTTTCTTGATGATTTTGTTATTGTGTACCTGGATGACATTCTGATTTTTAGTAAAATGTGGGAAGAACTTTTAAAGCATGTTAAGCAGACATTAGATGTTTTGAAAAGAGAAAAACTTTATGTTAAACTCTCAAAATGTGAATTTGGCAAAACATCTCTAAACTACTTGGGTCATATAGTAGGGGGAGGTGAACTGAAAATAGATCCCTCTAAAGTGGTAGTCATTGTAAACTAGCCTAAACCCAAGTCTGCTACAGAAGTGAGAAGCTTCTTAGGAGCAGCACAATATTGGAGGAAGTTCATTTCTAACTTTTCCTCAATTGCAGCTCCCTTACATGCTTTAACATGATTGAACGAGGTGTTTCATTGGGGAGGCAAACATCAGAAAGCCTTCGACACCTTGAAAGAAAAGATTAGTACAACACCTTTACTAGCATTGCCAGATCTGCAAAGACCATTTGAGATCCAAACTGATGCTAGTGACTATGCCATGGGAGCAGTGTTGACACAACACGGTAAACCCATATGTTATCATTCTGAGACTTTTAATCCTGTAGTAGTTAACTATCCTACATATGATAAAGAATTGTATGCATTAGTTCAGAGTGTGAAAAAGTGGAAAAATTACTTAATGGGCAAAGAGATAGTAATACATACATCATCAACCACTTCAATATTTGCACTCCCAAACTAAGTTGCAGCAATCAAGACATTATAGATGGATGGGTTTTCTACAACAATTTCATTTAGTCATCAGATATAAAAAGGGAATACATAACCAGGTTGCAGACATGTTACCTAGACCCATTATAAATGCATCCACCATACTTAAGCATAATTCTGTACTACATGAAAGTTACATTGAACAATATGCTCAAGATATGGACTTTAAAGATGTATATGCAACTTTGAGTCAAGGCAAAAGAGTAGAAGAATTGGACTATCACATGAAGGACTGACTCTTATATCATTGTGGGAAACTCTGCATTCCAAAAACTAAGAGAGTAAAGATAATTAGGGAAGCACACACTTCTCTGATATCAGGTCATTTTGGGGTAAGTAAAACAATTACACAGCTGCAAAGGTTTTGTTATTGGCTGAAAATGAATGACACAGTTTCTAGATATGTAAGAGGCTGTGCTATGTGTGCTAAAAGCAAGCCCAACAATAGAAAACTAGGCTTGTACACTCCATTGCCAGTTCCTTTTCACCCTTGGGAAAGTGTTTCCATGGATTTTGTTGGAGGACTGCCTAAATCTAGGAAAGGTCATGATTACCTATATGTTGTTGTGGATAGGTTCAGCAAAATGTGTATTTTGATACCTTGTAATAAACAGATTACAGCTGAACAGACTGCAAAATTATTCTTTGAACATGTATGGGTTCATTTTGGATTACCCACTTCCATTGTATTTGATCGAGACACCCGATTTTTGGGGAAGTTTTGGTCGAGTCTGTGGGAACTGATGGAAACCAAAATGAAGAAAAGCACAGCTTTTCATCCACAAACTGATGGCCAGACAGAAGTAGTAAACAGGACAGTGATCCAGTTACTGAGAGGATATTGCAAAAAACATCCTAAGCTTTGGGATGAACATTTGTGTTATGTGCAGCATGCTTACAACAAAGCAAAGCATTCTTCTACACAGAGATCTCCTTTTGAGACCTGTTTTGGTTTCACACAAAGGTCTCCTTTGGATTTTGTCTTTGGTAAAGATACCATGGTTGATGGACACAGTGATGTGGACAAGGAAACTAGGTTCATTGAACAGATCCAGGAGATCCACCAGGTAGTACAGGAACAGCTGGAAAAGAGCCAAGCCAGGTACAAGGCTAAGCATGACAAGCATCGGATGGAGCACAGTTTTCAAGTTGGTGACCAAGTCTAGCTGTACATTAGCAAGAACAAAATGCAAGGTGAAGGTAAAAAGCTAAAGCATATCAAGTATGGACCCTTTAGGATACTTGAGAAAATTGGTGAAAATGCTTTTTGCCTTGATCTACCAGCTTACATGCACATCTACTCGATCGTAAATGCATATTGCTTGAGATTGTTTGAACCTTCAATGATTGAGGACCCTGAAGAGCAAAGTCAATTGCCTTCTATTGATCACCTGCTACCTGAATATCTTAATGAATTGTAGGAAGACATAGTGTTGGATAGGAATGTGAGGACAATGCGCAGGGGAGATGTGGAGTACCTCAGGATTGGGCTTAAAGGCTCAAAGTTGAGCAATGCAAAGTGGATTGAGATTGGACAAGTGAGACAGCAGTCTCCTCACATAGTCGATGCTTGAAAACCAACTTTTGGTGGTCTAAAAGCTTTTTTAGTGGGAAGGTCGTGATCCGAATTGGATCCATAAAGAACTGTCAAAGGAACCATGACTGTATCAGGTCGGGACAAACATCAAAGAATTTCAAAACAGCGATCAAAAACACCCCTGAACCAGTGGCAATGGCAGCCAACATGGAACGACAAGGATCTCAGTCAAAGTGTGCTGAACAAGGCCCATGGAGACAGTGCAAGAGGCCGAATTAGCCCCTGGGAGGCCCAGATCGAGAAACGGAGGTGGATTTTGATGTGCGATTAGCGAAAGGGATCAAAATGGAGTAGCCTCGAGCATTCGGTCGCGTGGGGAACCGGAGAACCGTAGGGTGAAAGGTGAAAAGGGCTAAAAGCTAAAGGTGGGACCCACTCCGAAACCAGTGGTATTGATCAGGGCGCCCTCAAACGGTAAGCAGTTTTGGAGACATTGGAGCGATCCCACTCAGTGATCGACGTGTGGCAAAAAAAGGAGAGAGAAAACCACCACTCATCATGTGCCAATGATCGAGCAAGTCAACCATGCAAAATGAGTGAACGGCCAATGGGGAAACGGAACCGACAGGGCATTGAGCCGCAGTTTGTAAAGAATTTAAGGTCCGTTTGACCGCCACAGTGGCAAAAGACTCATTCCATGACGTAACTGAACAATTGAACCAATGAAGCAGGCTGGCGCATTATAAGAGGACATGTGGCCACTCCTTGTGAGCCTGATGATGACGTCGAACATGGAACTCCAAGTGCAGCTGCAGAAGGCGATTCGACGGAGGTGGAAGAGGAACTGAACAGACATGGGAATGAATGGCCTTAAAGCCATGAACAAGAACAGAAGACACACGAGAGACAGAGAGACAAAGGAACCAGAACCCCGAGAGGAGGACAGAATACAGAGAGAAGAAGACAGTGAAGCAAAAGCAAAACGGAAGACAGAGGTTCAAGCTGACCAGAGGCAGCATTGAGCACCAGAGAGCTTAAGAGATTCAAGCCATCCCAGAGAGGATCTGTCCGAACTGAGCACCACATTGGGCTCTCTCCATTGTAGACCAAAAGGTCACGGAGCTAGTAGGAAAACAGAGTCTGTGCACTCCAGTGGCTTGGGGAATCCAAGAACCACCCTGCCAAGCAAATCTGTTTCAGGTAACTCATATTGAGCTCCTTCATTGTAATTATCTGCTTAAGACACAATAAAATAAGGCCACCACTGAGAGCTGGACCGAAGACTTAGCCCTGGAGGATAGGGTGAACTCCTTATTAATTTATTGTGTTCTTGTATTTTCTTACTGTATTTCTCTGTTGTCTTTCCATTTCAAATGTCTGTGTATTGGCAGTCTGATCGATCCGTTGCCTAAATAACATAGACACACCCACCAGCACATGAGTCTGTAATACCTTTATTCAATAAATATTTAACTGAGGTCACTCATAGGGTGATTATCAGATCAACTATCCTGTTAGTTTTTCATTTATTTAATTAATTAATTATTTATTTATTTATTTATTTATTTATTTATTTATATTTTTTAATTTATTAATTTGTTAATTAATTAATGAATTTATTAATTTTTTTAATTAATTAGTTTATTAATAAGTTAAAGCGATAAATTAATTTTATTATTTATTGAATTAATTATTATGTTTATTAATTTTATACAAAATTAATTATTTAAATAATTTGTTTATTTAATTCATTAATTTGTTTAATTAATTAAATAGTTTATCTGATTAATTAGTTAAAAGAATAGATTAATTAATTAATTTTATTATTTATTATTTATTAATATGTTTATTGATTTATTAATTTATTAATTTGATTAATTAATTAATTAATTAATAAGTTAAAGGGATAAATTAATTTTATTATCCGATCCTGACCATTTAAATGATGAACTCAACCATCTTCACAAAGTGTTTGAACTAAATGGCTATAATAGAAATACCATCAAGAAAGCCATGCACCTATCCCTAAACAAGAATAACAAAGATATTAAAGATCAAAATTTATCAACTCCTAAGGTCTCCCTTCCATACATAAAAGGTACTACTGACAAAATTACTAAAATTCTTAATAAACATAACATTAATGTAGCCTTCACCCCTACTAACACCATCAAGCAATTATTCAACTCAGTCAAGGATCCCATAAACCCTAACCTTCAAAAAGGTGTTTATGTGATTCCTTGGTCATGCGGTAAGGAATACATAGGTGAAACAGGTAGGTCTCTTAATATTAGAATTAAAGAACACGCTGCTGACTTAGGAAGAGAAAGGACTTCAAAATCGGCCTTAGCTGAACATGTTCATTCTTCCTCTCATTACATTTGCATGCAAGAAGTCAAACTGGTTAGAAGAGAAGACCACTATCTTAAAAGGAAAATCAAAGAAGCCATTGAAATAGAAAAAAGGAAGAATAACTTGAACCAGGACGATGGATTAAAACTAAGCAACACCTGGAAACCTTTACTTGAAATCTTAAAAAATCAATAATTAACTCTTTATTAATTTATTAATTAATTTATTTATTTATTTATTTGCTAATTAACAATTAATTAATCAAATAAAATACATAAAATTAAATCAATAAACATATTAATAAATAATTAAATAATAAATTAATTAATTAATATATTCTTTTAATTAATTAATCAAACAAATTAGTTAATTAATCAAACGAATTAATGAATCAATTAAACAAATTAATTAAAAAATTAATTAAAAAATTAATTTTACATAAAAGTAATAAACATAATAAAATTAATTAATTAATTAATTTATCCCTTTAACTTATTAATTAATTAATTAATCAAATTAATAAATTAATAAATAATAAAATTAATTAATTAATTAATCTATTCTTTTAACTAATTAATCAAATTAATTAATTAATTAATTAAACAAATTAATGAATTAATTAAACAAATTATTTAAATAATTAATTTTGTATAAAATTAATAAACATAATAATTAATTCAATAAATAATAAAATTAATTTATCCCTTTAACTTATTAATAAACAAATTAATTAAACAAATTAAAAAATTAAAAAATATATAAATAAATAAATAATAATTAAATAAATGAAAAACTAAGAGGATAATGGTCGACCAAATCTCATATGTCTTTTCTTTAAAAACCTATATATATATATATATATATATATATATATATATACCCTAAATAGACCTCATGGATAAATCATTAATATCTAGAGAATATCTATTGACGCATCCCCTGATGATGGACTCGCTTGGTAGTCCGAAATGTTGGGTTCACAAAACTCTATAACAGGTCATTCCTCCTCTATCTAAAACTATCCTCACCTATATGGATTCATTATTAATTATCTTATTTTTCTCCAAGAATAATTAATTAATTACTAATTAATTATTATTCTTTGTCAAATTTGACTAAATCCCTTAGGAATAATTAAACAAATCCTTATTTGTTTATTATTCCTTAACTAATTCCTTGAGATGATAAATAAATCATTTATTTATTTGTTATTTCTAAATAAAAGTTTAAATACTTTTTCCCTCCTAAACAAATATAATAAAATATTCGGAAGCTAGGGATTTAACAATGAACAGCAAACAACGGAAGAACAGCTAGGGTTGCAAGTTTTTTAGTACCATGGAGGCGCGAAAAGAGGGGAGCTTCACTCCCTCCTACAAGCAGGCAGTGGCCAGCAGAGGCAAGAAACCTTTAGAATCTGTCAGAGGAACTTCAGGAAACAGGGACAAGAATCTGGAAGAGGATCAAGAGGTTACCAAACCAAGAGAGGACAACAGCACGAAAGATAAGGAGGAAGAAGACAAAAAACAGGGATCAGAAAACAAGGCACAGAAGGGGCCCTACAAACCCAAAGCTGAGGTCACTCCCAGAGTTGTTTTAAATGATCCTACCCTGCAGGCACACAGAGATCACATGCGGACATATGCTATCATTTGTAAATTCTTGGGATTATGGCCCACTAAAAAGGCTCTACAAACATGGATCAAATATCACTGGAAACTGAAAGGAAGCATTGACCTACACCTTGGGTCAAAGGGTTTCTTCACTATGGTCTTCACAAATATTGAGGATAAAGACAGAGTGTTTGAAGGAGGACCCTACTTCTATGCAGCAGCAGGCCTCTATATGCAGCCGTGGATGATGAATTTTGTTCCGGAGAGAGAGACTTTCACCTCAGTGCTGGTCTAGGTAAGACTCTACTCCCTACCTCTTGATTACTGGCAAGAGGAATCGTTATCTGCCATAGGAAATAACCTAAGACATTTTGTTAAAACCTCTGAAGCCACCAAAAGGGGAAAATACACCTCCTTTGCAAGAATATGTGTCGATATGGATCTATCAGGAGCCCTACCAGACGAGGTCATCTTGGAAGTTTTTGATGAAGAGTGGGTGCAAACAGTAGAATACGCACATATTCCCTTTAGATGTCACAAATGCCATGAGCATGGGCACCTTTTTAGAGACTGTCCCCTTAGCAAAACAGAGAACAACGATAAATAAACCACCATGAAAGATACTAAAAGCTTTCACAAAGTGGGACACAGAGGAAAAGGAGGCAAAAGGGGGCCAAAACAACAACAAACAAAAAGACAACAAGCCAATCTTAACAGGTTCCAAGTTCTTGAAGAAGAGGAGGGATTATCAAAGCAAGATCAGGTTATGGAAGGAAGTTCAGAGGAAAAGGAGAAAGAAGAGAATAGGAAACAAGCATGGGATGCTACTAAACAGAAAGAAATAATGTTGAATGATGAAGAACTGGAGATGGATCAAGAAATGATTCAAAGTGAGATGGAAACTGAGGATCAGGAACTGCCAGAAAATCTGGATAGAGAAAACCTAGATCTAGAAGGATTCTTAAAATAGGGAACCATGGGAGGGGTAGACTCATTACCTCAAGAAGAGTTCAACAGAGTACTGCAGTTGTTCCTATGGAAAACTCAAGAAAAAGGGACAGAAAATCAAAACAGCATCTAAAGATCAGGCAACGAAGGAGTGAAATCTATGAAAACTACACCAGGACTAGTTCCTAGAAACCCAGGAAAGAAAAGAGGAAGAAAAAAGCAGAACGAGCTACTGATGGAATGTGGAAAGCTAATGATTGATTTAGGTAAGATGAAAGACCTATCCATTTACTCCTTTACAAATCTTTAATGATGAAGTTCACATCTTGGAATATCAGAGGTTTAGGTAATAAAAGGAAGCAAAGATTACTTAGCAATAGAATGAAACAAGAAGCTCCGGATATGATCTTTATCCAGGAAACTAAATGTTCCATTCAAAAAATCAAAGAACTTAATAGTAAATGGCTCAATAAATATGAGTTTCTTGAAGTTAAAGCAGATAATACAACTGGAGGCATACTCACTCTTTGGAACCCCCACAAGATTGGCATTATAGATGCTGAGGCATCTAGGAACTATTTATCAGTGGTTATACAACCTTTGGGAGACAGCGTGACTTATTTGGTCACAAATGTCTATGGGCCGCAAATACTGGATGATAAAATCAAATTTCTAGATTCTCTGGTAGAACTTGGGGATAGACATGCAGGAATTCCCTGGATTATGGGCAGGGACTTCAACATGATCAAATCACTCTCGGAAAAAAAAGGAGGAACAAGAACTTTAAATAAATATTCTACAACATTACTAAATTTCATAGATAATATGAAGCTATTTGACACTGATATGAATAATGGCCTCTTTACCTGGAACAACAAGGGAGGAGGGGAGGCACAAGTAGCATCAAAACTAGATAGATTCATAATTTTAGAGGACCTTATGCTCACAGACAAGGAAATGACAGTGAGAATGATCCGGATTTAAGCAGGAACACAATATATTACAGAGATAACCATAAATACAGAGATGCAATAACCATAAAAACAGAGATGCAGCGGAAATAATACTTCATTTCATTAATGGAGAATACTGAAATATGCTTACAAATAGAAATAACCCAGCTAGGGCGATGGTAGCTTATCTCTGAGAAGAGATGTGTCGGCTACATGCCTCTGAACTGTTTCGAACTATGTTTAAAATGAGGCTCGAAGGCCTATTTATTATTGAGAAACAATGGAAAACCCTTCACATTCCAAAACCTAACCCTAGAAGATGAAACGCCAAATTGTGGGCCCCGTTTTGGGGTGAGTTGGACAGCCAACTTCCCGGGGTCGCAAATTGGTCGTATTATCTTCGTTTGACGCGCACGATAGCCCATTGGAAATATCTCTCCGAGGACTACGACGAAAAAGACGATTTTTATCAAAGAAATCGCTCGCAGTGGATTTCCCAAAAAACGTCGTTTAGGGACTCAAAACGGCTCTGGAAGTTTAGGACCCGGAAAACTGCTAAAAATAGTAAACTGTGCTATAATTAAGGAAACTGAAAAACTGAAAGAGACAGTTGTGGGGGTCCAAATGGGATAGGTGGGTGGCCACCAACATCCACCTGGATCATTCCTCCCCCCTTAGGAAGCAATGGTCCCCATTGCGTTGAGTTCCTCCCTGAGATGAGGAAGCTTCTGCTGAGCTGGGTCTCTAGTGAGTTGTTCTGCAATCTCTGATGTGTCCAAAAATGGTGGGAAGCATGGTCGGCGATGGTCCACATTGAACAATCGGTGCAAGCGAAGGAATGGAGGAATGCTGTGCTTCAAAGCATTGTTGCCCACAGCCTTGTTACTGGTGTAAGGACCATGTCGAAGCGGTCTGAGTTTCTGATGGGTTCTGGTTGGGCGTTCTCTTTGCAGATGTAACCAAACTTTTTCGCCCACCTGAAACTTGTGTGGTACCCCTCTGGGTAAGGAGAAGTTGTTCCTATGTTCTGCCATGACTATATCCCTATGTTGTTGTTGCTGCATGGAGGAACCCTTTGAGGTGGTCATGGATGTAGCAACGATCTTCCCCTTACTTTGGGAGCGAACCAGACAGAAAATAAATTTCCTAGTCTGTGAGATGAGCTTGCTGCCTTTCTTAGCAGTGATCAAAGAGGTGGTGGTAGGTGGAGCTACCTCTGGTATCCTGTATAATGAATTATCCAAAGAAATGATGACAGCGCGAGGCCTTGACTCATACACAGCATGTCGCCTCCACAAGTATGGTTGGCCTAATAGTACATCACAAACATCCAGAGGTGTAACATCACACAATACCTCGTCTGTGAAGGGCTTGATGTTGTAGGGAAGGCGGCATTGCTGGCAAACTTTGAGATCTCGTCCTTCGTGAAGCCACCCGATACTGTACGGTTGTGGGTGTGGCATAGTTGGTAGGCCCAACCGCTTCACGACCTCTGCTGAAATGAGATTCTTTTGGCTGCCACTGTCGACAATGAATTGCAGCGGCGAACCCTTCACCCACATCTGTGAGTGGAAAAGACGTTCCCCCTCCTCTGGATCTTCGGGCTCATTTTTCTAGATCTTGGCAGTAGCAACAGTGGCGCTGGGATCCGCATCAATGATCTGCTTCCCTTTGTCATTCCCCTTGTCAGGTTCTGACTCAGAGTCGGAACATGCATCTGATTCGGAAGCCTTCAATTCAGCCACCAGCGACTGCTTGGTCCGACACTCACTTGTGTTATGAGTGGGACTCTTGTGGAACTCACACCACTTTCCTGTGTCCTTCTTCGGCTTCGTGGTGTTGTTCTCTTCTTGCGACTTCGACGGGTTGCCTTGGGTCACCCCGCATTGGCTTTGTCCTTTGGGCTTTGGATTTGCAGATACAAAGTCTCGCTTCTTCTGTTTGAACTTTTGCTCGATTTTGACAGCGTATCGGTATGTTGTGCCGAGTGAGGAGATGTTCAAGAACTCCATCTCTTCCTGGATGTATCTGTGTAGGCAGTCGCGGTATTTGAGTACCAGATGCAGCTCAGAATCTTTGATACCCAACTGTGTGCGAAGGGTATGAAAAATATTTGTGAACTCTGGTACATCTTGGTCTCGTCCCTGCCGCAGTGTGGTCCATTTGATGTATTTGTCCTCATAGCTTTTGACAGGGTAGTACTGCTCCTTGATGGCATCTCGGAAGTCATTCCAAGTGGGTGCGGCTGAAAACAATGAGCCTGTACTTTCATCCTTCTGTTCGCAGTAGGTTTCCCACCAGTCCTTGACGTGGGGGGCTGCTTTGAGAAGAGCGAAAACAATCTTTTCCCGACTTGAAAATTCATGAACAGAAAAATACCCATCTAGCAGATTTAACCATTTATCTACGGCATCTGCGTCTATTTGACCCTCGAAGATGGGGATTTCAAAATTAACTTGTACCTTAAACGGTGTGGCGTTTCCAGAGTAGCTGTTGGAAGCCGATGCGTCGCCTCTAGGTAGCCGCTGAAGGATCTGCGCAAAGCTATCCATCATCGCGTTCCTTTGTCGCTCGAGGGCTTCTTCGAGCAAGATTCTGATAGGATCTCCTGCCCCCCGTCTTTCTTCTCATCCGCCATGGGAGGTCGTCGAGATTTGCGAGGCTGGTCTTGCAAAGGTTCGACCAATTCAAGCCCTAACTCCTTATATCCCGACCTCGTTGGGGACATGCAAAGAAAAACAGAGAAAAAGCAGACCGCTCTGATACCACTGATCTAGATTTAAGCAGGAACGCAATAGATTACAGAGATAACCATAAATACAGAGATGCGATAACCATAAAAACAGAGATGCAGCGGAAATAATACTTCATTTCATTAATGGAGAATACTGAAATATGCTTACAAATAGAAATAACCTAGCTAGGGCGATGGTAGCTTATCTCTGAGAAGAGATGTGTCGGCTACATGCCTCTGAACTATTTCAAACTGTGTTTACAATGAGGCTCGAAGGCCTATTTATTATTGAGAAACAATGGAAAACCCTTCACATTCCAAAACCTAACCCTAGAAGATGAAACGCCAAATTGTGGGCCCCGTTTTGGGGTGAGTTGGACAGCCAACTTCCCGGGGTCGCGAATTGGTCGTATTATCTCCGTTTGATGCGCACGATAGCCCGTTGGAAAGATCTCTCCGAGGACTACGACGAAAAAGACGATTTTTATCAAAAAAATCGCTGGCGGTGGATTTCCCAAAAAACTTCGTTTAGGGCCTCAAAACGGCTCCGGAAGTTTAGGACCCAAAAAACTGCTAAAAATAGTAAACTATGCTATAATTAAGGAAACTGAAAAACTGAAAGAGACAGTTGTGGGGGTCCAAATGGGATAGGTGGGTGGCCACCAACATCCACCTGGATCAGAGAATTCTCCCTTTTGGTGGCTCAGACCATTGGCCTATACAAATGGAGGTGAAGGGCATCAGTACCCCCAAGAATAGGCCTTTCAGATTTGAGAATATTTGGATTAACCACCCTGATTTCATCAGTAACATAGAAATATCGTGGAAAGAGGATCTGCACATTTAGGGAACAAGAATGTTTCTCCTTCACAAAAGACTAAAATACATCAAACTCAGACTCAAAGACTGGAACAAGAAGGTATTTGGCAATATTTTTGCAGCAAAAAAAGAGGTTGAAGACAAGATGCAGAAACTCAATCAAACTCTTATTGCAGAGGGCTTTGATAGAGTCAAAGAAGACCAAGTCACCAAACTTCATCAAGAATGGGAGAAACTATGCAAACAAGAGGAAATATATTGGAGACAAAAATCCAGAGTTCAGTGGCTAAAAGAAGGGGAACGGAATACCAAATTTTTCCACAGATCCACCATGGAAAACAGATCACATAATAGGATCTCTTCAATCAAGGATGAGAGAGGTCATTTGTGCAACTCCCATGAAGATATAGAATCTGTGCTAGTCCAACACTTTCAAGGTATAGTAAAGGAGTCCACTGTAGACAGAGAACTCTTTATCAGAAACTTAACAAGGCATATACCCAGACTACTATCTAGAGAGGACAATTTCAATCTCAACAAGACAGTGACTAAAGAGGAGGTCAGTGATGTGGTTAAGGAAATGCAGAATGGGAAAGCACCAGGCCTCGATGGTTTCAATGTGGATTTCTTCAAAGCCTGTTGGAGCATTGTTAAACAAGATATTATGAATGTGGTAGAAGATTCCAAGTTGAATAGAACCATTCTAAAGGTGCTCAATACTTCCTTCTTATCCTTGATCCCCAAGCAGGACAATGCTCAGACTCCAGACAGGTTTAGGCCCATAGCTTTGTGCAATGTGGTGTATAAAATTATATCCAAAGTTGTAGCCAATAGACTCAAACCCCTTCTCCCTTCTCTGGTGTCCGTGGAGCAATCAAGTTATGTCGAAGGTAGACAAATTCTCAATAATATCATTGAAGCACATGAAGTGGTGCACTCATTGATAAGCAATAAGAAGGCTAGTATGATTATGAAATTGGACCTTGCCAAAGCTTATGACAAACTGAATTGGACCTATATTAGGAAGGTCCTTCTAGCCTTTGGCTTTGGTCATACCTGCGTAAGATGGGTTATGGCACTAGTCACTTCTTCTAGTTTTTCAATATTGGTCAATGGTTCTCCTTCCAAAACCTTTTCTCCCTCTAGAGGTCTCAGACATGGAGACCCACTATCTCCCTTCCTCTTCATCCTCATGATGGAAGGACTTGGGCGGTCTATCAAGCATGAGAAATATGGGGGTCATATCAAGGGTATCCAACTTTCTGACAATGGGTAAGCTTTGTCCCATCAACAATTTGTTGACGACACTATGCTGCAGGGAATCCCCACAGTAAAAGAAGCTCTTGCTTATAAACAAATCTTTCATGACTTTGCTATGGCCACAGGTATGGAGGTAAATCTATCCAAATCTAGGATTTTTTTTCTTTAATACTAATATTGCTATTCAGAGAAACATAGCCAGAATTCTTGGCTTTCAAAGGGAGGTCCTTCCTTCCAAATATCTAGGAGTTCCTCTAACTGTTAAACCTTTGTACAAAAACATCTAGGAGTCGATCATCAATAAGATGCAGGATAAAATTAGGAAATGGACTATCAGATCATTAAACTATGCAGGCAGGTTGGTGCTGACAAAATTTGTTTTGCAATCAATCCCCATTTTCATGCTTTCAGCACTTCCAGCTCCTAAGGGAGTTTTGCAAAAAATGAGAAATATTAAAAGAGACTTTCTTTGGGGCAAGGGGGAGGAGAAAAATAAATGGGCCTTGGTTGCCTGGGATAAGCTCTGCAAACTGAAATCTCATGGGGTCCTTGGTCTGGATGATCCAGAGGTACTCAGCAAGGTTTTAGGAGCAAAATTATGGTGGCGATGGGTTAAAGAGCCAAAGGCTCAATGGGCTCGTGTCTGGAAAGAAAAATATGCCAGCACTTGGCAAGAGAATGATCATATAAGGACGACGGAACCATAAAAGGATCACACATTTGGAATAAGGCCTGGGAGAATAGAGACTTAGTGCAGAAAAACAATTTCTGCGAAATCAGAGAAGGGGACCTTGCTCTGTTTTGGGAGGATAGATGGCAACAAGAATAGACTCCACTAAGAGAGGACTTTTTTGACCTAAAGAAAGAAACAGACTCCAAAGGGATTATCAGGGTTAAATATTTTTGGGATCAACCCAATCTAGAAGATAAACGGAGAACCTGGAAGAACATAGAACCTAGCGATGACAACCCCTTGAAAGAAAAAACAGAGGCATTACTGAGAATTTTGGAGCAAAGGAATATTTTGGTTTCTAAAGGGCACGATCAACTCAAATGAGGCAACAATAAAGAAGGCACCTTCAATACCAAGGAAGCCAGGAAGATGTCTCTTGAACTGGACTCCCAAGTTCCGAACAAGGTGTGGCAGAACCTCTGGAAGCATCAAGGATGGATGAAAATTAAAATCTTCATGTGGCTGGTTCACCACAAGAAAATTCTAACTTGCGAAAACATTAGAAAAAGGGGTGTTCTAGGAGCTTCTAGATGCCAGCTCTATGAAGCCCAAGAGGAGAAAATGGAGCACCTTCTCAATGACTGTACCTTTACCTCTGAATTGTGGGATTTTTTTCCTACAATCTTCCAACAAGCGGATAGGGACAAAGATAGCATTATCAACACCCTAAATAACTGGACACGAAACTTTTCTGAGTATGAGTTTGTTGTGGAGGTAAATCCTCTCTACGGACAGAGAAGATCCCTACTAGCCCAGACCGAGTCTAGCAACAATCACACAATGCTATCACGCAAGTCCCTAATTGCAAATACAAAGTGGATGGTGAGAACCTACTTGGATTCCAACATTAGTGTTCGTAGAAGAGATGTCGCCCTCGTTCCTTTGCCTTGGCCGGTCACGATCCCCACGATCTCCGTGATTGGACACCTGCACATGCAAATAACAACACGAAAACAAGCATAAAATCTAGTAGATGCAATTATATATCAGTCAGAAAAGATATAACTCAACATCAAACATAAGACAATGAGAGTGGAACCATAATGATAGTCATCTATTATTAATAAATAACAAAGAAGAATACAACCATTGTTCTGACGTCAAATCCTCCTTTGGCTGGGTAGTCAACTACACAAGTCTTGCAAAGCTTGTTGGGATGAGGAACAAGCCTCTCTCTCTTTGGGTGACAAGAATCTCCTTACTTAGATTTGGCCTTATGGGTGCAAAGAAGGCTCTTGAAGCTTCAAACTCTCTATCACTATGCTGGGACTAGAACTATTGTAACTACTAGCTTGCTCAAGGCATAGAGACAAGCTTTTATAGATAGAGAGGAAAGAGATAGGATCAACCACATTATTCATGGGATTGGGCTTTATCACTTGGAAACTTCCATGAAAGGTGGCAAACCACTTTCCCTTCTATGGAGATTCGAAGCCAAACCATCCTAGCTCAACATAGATTCAGTTGGTGAATGGGTTGAAGAGAACCTTCGGGAGCTTGTTGGTTAAAAAATTTACTCAATTCGGTTGGCACGAGTGCGACTCTGAGACAGAGCGCCAATGGCACGCCCCTTTTAGAGGATTTCCCTCATTGGCGCGGGCAGTGAACTATGGACCCGCGCTAATGCAAAAAGAGCTGTTTTCATGGGTATTTTGCAGGAGATGTCTTCAGGGCATATGAAGCTCATACTTAGAGGAATATGATGCAAGTGGTTTCAGGTCATGTCACTTCTCACAGGTCCCAGAATGAGTCCTCCAGTGTACGGGTGAGGGGTAACAGGGACGGTGACAAACGGTGACAAATTGTTGTGTAACAGAGTTTCTCCGCCTAGCTTGGATTTTGAGTCCAGGTTTCTTAATTTGGAATTTTGGAAAGAAAGGGACAATGACTCTTCAAAAATGTTCACAATACCACCCAACACATCTTCGAGCAGATCCTCAGACAGCTCAAGGAGACAGTTGGCACCATTGTTCGCACCTCCCCCACAAAGCCACCTTCAGAAAAGGAGAGATAGATTTTCTGTCAGTTGAGGATGCAAGGTCTCATACCACAGGGAATGGATAGGAAGGACATGAATCTTCCTAAAAAGCCAAATTATTGGCATCCTCCCCCTCAGGGTTTCCTGAAATTCAACATAGATGGGGCCTCTAAAGGCAACCCAGGTCTTGTTGGTTTTGGAGGAGTGTTACGAGATAATAGTGGTTGTATTCTTCTCATTTTCCATTGCCATTTGGGAAAAGCCACTAATAATATGGTGGAATTAATGGCGCTTTAACAGTGTCTAGATTTCCTAAAGCAAGATAATCTACAGAAAATTATTATTGAAGCTGATTCTGAAATGATTATTAACTCAGTTAAAAGAATTTGCTATGGCACAGAGCCGGAAAAAGTCTCAAGTCTCTGGAGGCTGATACAGGTTTTTCAAAGGATTCAATTTCACCTCCTAGATTTGTGCACTATAAGTTTTACTCATGTTAGGTGGACGGCCAATAAACTGGCGGACGTTCTGGCCAATCAAGGAGTGGCTTGTACTAAAAACAAAGTCAAGATAATCTGGCGATAAATTCCTCAGAATAGATTAAGGGAACAATGCCTTAGTCAGGCGGAAGATGATTACCAGGTTTATCATAACAGGGCCATAGAAATCAGATCGGGTTGACCTTTATGCAGAGTTCATACACAAGCAAGGTCGTTCTGGGTATGCAATTCTATGTTTGGTATCAGTTTAAAAAAGATTCAGTGAATTGGTGGGATTCAGGGATCCTCCTTTTCTTACGATCGAGGAAATGGAACTTAGTCTTTTTCGGTGGCCGCTTTACCCAACTTTCTTGGCCGGCGGCAGGCTTACTACCCTCGAAACATTTTTCAACATATCGCACCACTTTCAGGCGGGCAGCGGTTTTCCTTCGGCGAGAGCGATTCCACTCACCTTCCAACACGTGGCCCAAGGTGGGAAGGCAATACCGCCCTCATCGCGCGATAATCTTCGGTAAGGTTGGGCAGTGCGATATGTATAAGGACTGTTGGATCTATTGTGGGAATTCGACAGCTAGGATTACACCGGCATGTTGGTGGGTCCATTTCTTAGATTAACTTCCATGCTGCTAGCACATGCTTTCAAGTTTCACGTGCATCTGGCGGATTTCGGGGGATGTATGTGAATGAAAGTTTTTATTTCGGACCTGATAGGATCTTCAATTTAGCTTATCTCTGCTTTTCGGGTCCGTTTCAGGTGGTAATTGGTGTGCTTATAGGCCACCCGATTTGTCTCTCCTTCGTTGGATCCTTGGCTCAGGATCTAACGGCTAATTTATGTTTTTTAGCCTTGTGTACATTATCTTTGTTTTCGATTTAATAGAAGGTTCCGCTCTCGCATTAGCAAAAAAAAATATAATAAAATATTCCAAGTGGTTATTCCAAGAATGGGATCAATAATATTTTATTATTACTCATTATTCGAGGATAACTCAATATTTTGTTATAAATAGAAGGGTTTTCCATTCATTATTGACTTTTGATTATTTTCATTATTGCACTCACTGTTGTAACTCGTATTATTTTCATTGTCACACACCATATTTTTGTTGGGTTTACACATTATAGAGCAGAGAGAGCCTACATAAGCTAAAGACATTTGAGGATAGCCAAGAACCCATCCCATAGAAGGGGACTGGTAACATTTATTTGTTCCCTTCACAGGTGTTATAATAAAACTATTCTTTGTATATCTGGTTTCCATTAGATGATTGGAGTTATTACTCTTTCGTTTTGTTGTTTAACCATGATTGTGGCATACATCCGGACTTTGGAAGGTTTTGTTTCTATCAGTTGTTGCAGATCTACAATGTTTAGCAGCCATTTATATTGTTGGGATTGTTTGTCATCCACAATCTTAAGTGGGTTATTTTCATATATCTTTCAGAAGAAAACACTACAACAAACACCATATTAAAAAATGAATGAATTACAAATCTCCCTAAAAAACATATTAATGGAATAAGAGTTATATTTATATTTATTTTGTTTTATATAGTATATACATAAATGACATTCAAATATTTTATTTATGATTTAGCGCACACACACATATATATATATACTACAAATATTCTTAAAAAAATTATATATATATATATATATATATATATATTACAAATATTCTTAAAAAAATTAATTTTTATATATATATATATATATATATATATATATTTCTTTGTTATTAATACTTTTTTAATTTTATATGAAGGAAATAAATTACACATATCTTTTACAATGAAAATTAGAAACATAAAACACATATTAATTTAAATTTCTTATAAAAATATGTTATTTAATATGAATAATGAAATATTTTATTTCTAACCAAAAATAAAATATTTTTTTAATTAATATATTTTTATTTTAACTATTAAATGTCTGCAAAATATAGAATGAGTTACATATGATGTAATATCAATTATATTATATTAAGTGGCATCTTAATTCAACATCTACCAAGCACCGAGAGGGATGAAATCTCTCAAGATGAAAACCTTTTGTTGAATGCAAAATTTAAGGAAATGTTTGCACGTCTAAATATTTGATTCCTCTTGGCTCTTGGTAGATTCCAAATTAAGATGGATCTATGTTGATTTTGAAATAACTACTAATAAAATATTATATGTGAACTCCATATTAAAATACAAATTAATTACAAATCTCCTTATAAAACCTATTAACCAAATAAAAAATCTCTCTTTTTATCATATAAAACCTATATCACACACACATACACCCTTTTTTATATAGTGTATAGATAGCTGACTTCAAAATATTTTATTTATAATTCACATTAACATATTAATATATGCTTCATTCATATTTGAATGTAGAAAACATATATCCATAGAACTCACTCGATATAATTATTTTTGTTATAAATATTTTTTTTAAATGATATATGTGTATACATCTCTCTATTTAAACATATATATATATATATATATATATATATATATATTAGTTTTACATAGTATATACATAATTGACATTGAAATATTTTATGTGTGATTCACATTCTATGTATTAAAATATTAATACATGTACCAATTATATTTAGAAGTAGAAAATATAATTTTTTTCCCGTGGAAAAAGTCACACTTGCTTTATTAATAAAGAAACTACATTTTGCCGATGCGTTGCATATACAATATTTCAGGCATAGCCTGTCCTTCGTGCCCAGTCAAAACTATGTTCGCCCTTTAAGGCTTTGGAGAAAACATAGAGAGTCTATAAATATAAGTGTTGCTCTTCGTAGAGAGCTATGTAGTTGTCTGTACTATTGAAATATAAGCAGTGGATATTTACATATGACTGTCGGCTACTGTCCAAAAAATAAAAATGCAAAAATACAAAATTTCAATTTTTGTTGAGCTTTCATATTTCCAGCTCTATGAACGGCCTGTGGTAATACTGATAGTTGTTTCCATCTCTTTCCTCCGTGATTAACCAGTTAGTGTCATCCCTAAGCGCTGCCTCCTTGGATATGCTGTCGACGATTGTGTTACGTTCCCTGTAAATGTGACGGCAAGAGAAGATATCAAAATGTGATATGATTCTGTGTGCTTCATCCAAAATATGTTGTAGTCTGTATGAATTGCAGTGTGTTGTTTTGTTCAACCAGTTACATATAATTTGTGAATCTCCAAAAAGTTGTAATTGATGACAATTTTTGAATAATGCAAATGGAATGATGTTTTTTTTCGAAACGAGTTCAGCAAAATTGCTTGTTCCCCTTCCCAAACCCATTTGCATTTTGAAAACATGGGAATCAAATAAATGAAGTATTGCCCCACCCCCATAGCCCATCTCCTGTGCTAAACCGTCAAAATAAGCCCAAGGGTGGGAATGATCAATGGGTTCAGGGGTAACACTCCTTTGGTTTGGGTGATCCTCCTCATCAGGGATGGACTTGTAATCAACTAATAGCCTTGAAGTGATGGAAGGCCAGTGGGGAGGTCTTTGTAGAAATATGGCTTGATTTCTAGCAATCCAAATGGCCCAGCTAATAAGAAGTGGAACATTTTTTAGTTTGGTTGAGTTGCAAGTGCACCACGCATTCCAAGAATCCGAGAGATAAGGACCCTGCCATTTCAAACCAGATGAGATCGAGTGCAGGAAGCCATTCCAAAGCTCTTGAGTGAGCGGGAAATGTAGGAAGAGGTGTTCAGTATCCTCATTATCACTTTTACAGAGATGGCACCAGAATGGCCCAGCAAAAGATCTTCTCATCAAGTTAGCCCCGGTTAGGACTTTGTTGTGAAGGATTGACCACATGAGCAACTTTTTCCGGGGGGCGTGTTCAGCTTCCATAGCTATTTCCACCACTGGGCCAGATCCGGTGGCTTGTGTCTTTCCATCAGTACCAGGTAGCCTACCTTGGGGGAGCATGTTCCATGTTTAGCATTCACCTAGATTAGCTCATCCTCCCCATCTGTAATTCTGATGTGGGCCTCAATCAATGCATTTGTATAGTTGTTCCATTCCTGTATCCAGCATCTAGGAATATTCAGTTCATTAGCAGATTTCCATGCTTGTTGTAAGATGGTGGAGTGAACCCCATCTGCAATCTGGTTAATATGCATAATACCAATGGCCTGAAGGTGTCCTTGCAGGCCATCCAAGAGAGAGTGAGCATTTCCACAACCCACCCAGGGGTCGGCACCTATCTGAATCTTAGACCCGGATCTAATTCTCCATGCCAATCCGCTGTGAATAAGCTCCTTCGTGTTGTTGACAGCCTTCCAAATAATAGAAATGTTATTCTTCCTGATGTCTTGTCTGATCTAGTCGAGGACACTTACTGGATGAATATATTTGGATACTACAACCTTCGTCCAAAGGCTTTTATTGTTAAGTAGTTGCCACCCTAATTTGGAAGCCAGTGCTTGTGAGAAGGAGCCAAGCCTCTTAATGCCCCATCCTCCCCAGCTCTTTGGTAAGGCCAAAGAATCCCAGCTCATCCAAGCAAATATTCTCCCTGGTTGGTTCCCTTTCCACAAGAACCTACAACACAGGTTTTGTAGGCACGATAATATACCTCTGGGAATCCATGCTAGATTCATCCAATAAACCAGGGTGGCTTCTGAGACTGCCTTGATGAGTACCAGCCTCCTTTCCTTGGATAGATATTTATGGTACCAGATATTGAGCCTCTTCTCCACCTTCGATATTAGCCATGTCCAATATGCTATCTTGTATCCAATGGGTTTGAGCCTGTAACCCAGGTATTTGAGTCCATCTTCCAGTTGAACTACGACAAAAGAAAATCTTCTGAGAGCAAATTGAACCTCATGTTGGGAGCAGCCGGTGGCAGTTATAGTGGATTTCGTTTCATTTATAACCATGCCAGTGGCCTTAAGGAAGATGCCAAGGGCTCGGTGAAAAGCAGTTGTGTCCCCAATGCCCCCATTAAGGAGGATCAGTACATCATCTACAAACAACAAGTGGGAGAGGGTACAATCGTCTGTGATTTTGATTCCCCTGATACGCCCCATTCTGCATTCTTCTCCAATGATTCGACTGAGGCCTTCCATGATGAGCAGGAAGAGCAGCGGTGAAAGAGGGCATCCTTGCCTCAGACCTCTTTCTGCATGGAAAAAAGGGGAGGCAAAGCCGTTTATCAGCACACTGAAGGATACATTCGATATGCAACAAAAGATCCATTAGATGAAGGAATAGGGGAATCCCAGGTGGGTTAGTATCATACAAAGGTAAAGCCAATTAACCCTGTCAAATGCTTTATAAAGGTCAATCTTCAGGATCATGCCTTTTAGTTTCCGGGTCTGTACTAAATGGAAGAGCTCCTGTGCAATGCCGACAGCTTCATGGATTTTTCGGTTCTGGAGGAAGGCAAACTACTCTGAGGAGATGTGGGCTGAGAGGATAGGCTTGAGGCGGTTTGCTATGATTTTAGAAATGATCTTATAGATGCAATTGCGAAGGGAGATGGGGTGGAAGTCGTCAAAAGAAATGGGTTTATACACTTTGGGAATGAGGGCAATAAAAGTAGAGTTGAAACTATCCCACATTCTGCCACTCTGTCTGCATTCTTCAACCAATTTTAGTAGGTCAGCTCCCAGAATGTCGAAGAAAGCAGAGTAAAACTCTACGGTCCAACCATCCGGTCCAGGGCTCTTATCTTTTTTCAACCATTTAAGAGTTTCTTCTAGTTCTCCCATGCTAACTTCCTTTGTCAGATCCAGCCTCGCTTCGTTGTCCACAAATCTGGGAAAATTCTGTGCAATGCGCAAGGTCTCCGCCATTGTGGCATGAGGAGGCTCCTTGTATATCTTCTTGAAGTGTGTGGTGGCTAAAGATGTGAGCCCTCGGAAGGTGTTAACTGTAGTGTCGTCCTCCTTCTTGATTTCCCAAATGGTGTTAATCGCCTTTCTCCCATTTGCATGTCTATGAAAAAACTTAGTGTTGTCATCTCCCTCTTTGAGCCAAATAGCTCAGCTACAGAGTCTCCAGCATTCTTCCCTATCTTTAAAAATTTGTGTCCTTTTGTGCAGTAGATTAGCCATCTTATCCTTTTGTTCCTGCGAGGTAAGAATCCCCTCCGAATCCTCCTCCATTTTGGCGATTCCTTCCTTAGCTGATTTGAGTAATTGCTCATCCTACTCCTTTTTCCTCCTTGCCCATTCTATAGAGATCTTCTTCATCTCACACATATTACAGGAAAATCCTTTAGCGATGAGTCCTTCTGAATCCACCGGGTGGGCCTTCCAATAATCACTGACTGCCTTTATGTAGCCTACATCCTTTAACCATATAGAGTTGAATTTAAAGGGGGATTTGGGATTGTTATGGCAGCTATCAGCTCCAAATAGATTGGCCTGTGGTCAAAGACTCCTCCCGAGCCTATCCACTACCTAACCTGACAGCCTCAATTGACTAAGGCTTCTCTAATCAGGAAGCGATCCAAATGCCTGGCCAGACTAGCTGCTCCAGTTCTATTATTCCTCCAAGTTTGATGGATCTTAGCTGAGGGGATGTCTATAAGGTTATGGGAGTCCAGCAAGTCTTCAAAGAATATCGACAGAGGATCCGCTAGAGTGTTAGGTCCCCAAGACTCCACAAATCCCATCGAGAAATTTAGGTCGCCTCCGAGGATGATATAGTCTTCTTGCAAGGTAGTGGAGGAGAGCAGTTTCCACTAGTAGACCTCCCGGTCCCGGCAAGGCCCATAGATGTTAATAAGACATATTGGACTCCAAGGCCGATGAGTAGGTATCAATACCCAAAAAACCCACCCCCCTAGACATTTAGCAACCTAATGGAGCAGTTGCAGAAACCTACAGATACACCCCCAGAGGGACCTATCGCATCCAGTGAATAGAAGGTCCAATAGGGGAGCAGGATTCCAGGAGGGGCGAGATGGAGCTTTCACGTCCAATAGTTTCTTTTAAGAATATAATGTCCACAGGTTCTGAATGAAGTAGGCGTCTCATGGCTAGTTTTTTCCCCGGGCTAGCTAGACCTCTACAGTTGAAGGACAGGATCTTCATGGAGGGAGAGGGGATGGGGCGCCTTCTTCTCTAAGACCCCAGGGAATTTGTGATTGTCTACCAGAAACTATCTCTACTCCCACCCAGTGCCTAGCCTTTGAAAGGTGGGAGGGCCACCCACGGGGGAGTTTAGGGAGATAGGGGAAAGAGATAAACCCGAAGCCAACCACATCCTTGCCAAGTGAGTGAAATTTGGAACACGTCAAGTAACGGTGATCCTTACAAGGAGAGTGCCTCAAGGGGGAGAGGGGAAGGGATCCCGGTAGGGAGGGCAGGGGAGGAGAGCCTACGGAGGGGGGGACCGCCATGGGGCAGTGTAGATAGGGGAGGGGATGTAATGAGGGGGAAGGGAGGGGGGAGCAATGGATATAGGAGGGGAGGGGGAACACACCAAATCTACCATCGAAGGGGGAGGACCAAGCAAATGCAATGCAGAAGACATAATAATATCAGATGCATATTTAACAGAGTGATAGATAGAGGGAGCCATACCCGTGGTGAAAGCCTCCCCTGAAGTCGCCCGAGCTCACATCAACGGCGAAGAGGGTGGCTTGGGTGGAGTTTTCCCCCACTTCTTGCTGGGACCAGGTTCTGCAGCATCTATTCTCTTGGCCACATCATGTCTCGGCTTTTCATCCATTGGCTACTCTTCCGGGGTAGACACCAGGGGTGCCTGGAAATGCTGCTCATGATCCCTCTGTCTCTGGCACCTGTTAGGGTTGAAGGGGTAGTCTCTATAAACATGGCCGACCATATGATAGCGCCGACATCCATAGGCCATGCCCTCATAGTCTAGTATCTGCTTCCTGGTAAGGTTCCTCCATTGAATGGTGATGTATTCTTGCAGACCCCCATGAGTGTCCATATGCACCAAGATTCGAGCATAGGACATCTTCCCTGTGACAAGGTAGGACTTATCCAAACCCATGTACGAGCTGAGTGCGTTCCCAATTCTCTTGAAAATTTCTTCCAACCAAAAATGTGGGGGAAGCCCAAGAAGCCTGACCCAAATAGGTCTTATCCCGAGCTATTCCGATTCCAGATCAAAAAGTGGCAACCATCTCTTCAGGTGAACCGGGGCATTGTCAAAATGCCAGTAGGAGGAAAGCACCCAGTTAGTATGATCCGGCCGTGCAAACCTAAAGGCAAACCATCTCCACACAATTGTCTATATGGTGGGGAGATTAGCCAGTCTATGGCCCCAAACCTTAGATACCCACGCTTTTAGTCTTTCCTCTGAGTAATTCCTGCCTCAAATCCTTCCAACTAAGACCTGATCCACTATATCCATGGATTCCACCAACTGAATGTCTTTTTCCAACCGAAGGATGGCGTCATCGATCTTCGATCTCAAACACTTCACCTTCTTCCGAGGTCTCGCCTCATCAGGAGGTGTCGCCCTTGCGTTCGAATTAATCCCATTGGATGAGTTCACCTCAGGGCTGGGGGGGGGGGGGTAAAGGGGCGTCAGAGGGATATGGGGGGAAGATGGGGATATCAGGGGGAGGGGTGGAATCATGAAACTGATACGGCAAAGCCGAAGGCGATGGGGCTGACGAGAGAGGTACAAAGGAAGGACCACCAAAGAGAGGGATGTAGGGAGGGTCAGCCCATGACTCCGGGGGTTTAGGGTTTAGGCAGCCAAATTCAAACCCTAACAAGAACGGGGAGACCGGCGGGGAGGAAAGGGACGGCCAGGTAGGGGGAACGTCCAGTAGGATGACCGAACGACCAAACGGCCCTGAGATCGGAGGCAGGTCGACGATGGTCACATTCAACTCATAGGTGAACGAAGTGTGGTTAGCCCTCGTTGAATGCAGAGTACTCCAAACAGAGCCTTCGGGATCCTCCGAGTAATCTACCAACTCAAGGTCCATAGCTGTCGGGAAACGTTATTTCCAGTTGCTTGTAACCGATAGAGAAAAGTGGAAATAGGGGAAACAACCCTAAACGGAGGGTCGCGACTAAGGTAAACCCTATACAGTAAACCGCGGTAAAATCGTAGCAGGCCAAAAGAGCTGAGATAAGGAGAAAACCACAGCCCAGGGACCAACCTATGTGGTCAATCCGGCGCCTGCCACCTGCTGCAGAGATCTGGCTCCATGCTCTGTCAACCGTAGTCTCCATCGTTGTCGCACTTTAGGACCTCCATCGTTCATCCTCAACTTCAATTCTAGATATGAGATATGGTTGAGATGTCAAGTAGAAAATATATATTGAGAGGTCTCTCTATTTTTTTTAAATGTTACAATATATATAGATATATATAAATTACGCATATCCCAGTGAAAACATAAGAAAATGTTTAATATAAATTACTTTGTTTTTATTTATAAAAAATTGATTTAAAACAATGTTATCTAAAATATATATTGAAATATTTTATTTGTGACTATCAATAAAATATTTTTTATTTTAACTATTACATGTCAATATATCACAATATCAATTATATTATTTTTACATGGTATTTGTCGACTCCATAAAGGAATTACATATTTTTTAATATTGAAGAGTAATTTTGTTTGTCTTTACATTCAATTACTTTATCTCCATATAAATTGGATGTAAAAACTAGAAGAGCAGTGCAATTACTTCTTTTTTGGTTTATATAAACTTGATATAATACTATGTTATTTACTATGAACATTGAAATATTTTATTTATAACCAACAATAAAATATTGTTTTAATTAATATATTTTTATTTTACTATTACACGACAACTAAACATAGAATGAATTACATATCATGTAATATCAATTATAATATTTTTACATGGCATATTAACTCCAGATATACCAAGTGTGGAGAGGGATCAAATCTCTCAAGATGCAACCTTTTTTTGAATGCAAAAATTAAGGAAATGTTTGCACATCCAAATATTTGATTAAGATGGATCTATGTTGATTTTTAACTAAAACATTACTAAAATGTTATATGTCAACTCCATATTAAAAAATGAATGAATTACAAATCTCCCTAGAAAACTTATTAACAAATTAAGAATCATTTCTCTTTATATATAAAACTTATATATATATATATATATATATATATATATATATATATATATATATATAACACACACATATATAGTTTTCTATAGTATATGCATGGTATACATTGAAATAATTTATTTATGATTCACATTTTACACATTAAAATGTTAATACATGCCCCAATCATATTTGGAAGTAGAAAACATATATCCATAAGAGTCTTTCTCTCTGACTATATATATATATATATATATATAACATATCAAATAAATGAATTACAAATCTTTCTTAAATATTAAAACCTATTAATGAAATAAGAATGATATATATATATATATATATATACACATAATACTATTTTTTATAAATATTTAACATGTTGCATGACAATTCTATATTAAAAATGAATAAATTACAAAATAAACCTACCAATAAAATAAGAATTCTCTCTCTCTCTCTCTCTCTCTCTCTCTCTCTCTCTCTCTCTATATATATATATATATATATATATATATAATGAATGAATTACAAATTCCCAAAAAAACTTACTAATAGAATAAGATTTTTCTTCACCAATACATATATAGTTGACATTGAAATATTTGATTTATGATTCACATTCTATACATTAATACATATACAAATTATATATAGAAATAGAAAATATATATTCATAGGATTCTCTATTTTTGTTATCAATATTTTTTCATATATATATATATATATATATATATATATATATATATATATATTTCCCCAAAAAATTATTAGTGGAATAAGAATTATACACACAGACAGACATTGACAGTGGAATATTTTATCTATGATTTATATTATATATATTAAAATGTTAACACATGCTCCAATAAAATTTGGAAGTAGAAAACATATATCCATAGAAAACTCTCTCTACATATATAAAACTAATTTTTTTAGAAATAATTTTTAAATACAAATTATATATAGAAATAGAAAATATATATTCATAGGATTCTCTATTTTTGTTGACAATATTTTTTCATATATATATATATAGAGAGAGAGAGAGATATATATAATTTTTGTTATCAATATTTTAAATGTTACATGTCAACTCATATTAAATATCTATATATATATATATATATATATATATATTTTTTTTTTTTTTTTTTCCCCAAAAAATTATTAGTGGAATAAGAATTATACACACAGACAGACATTGACATTGGAATATTTTATCTATGATTTATATTATACATATTAAAATGTTAGCACATGCCCCAATCAAATTTGGAAGTAGAAAACATATATCCATAGAACACTCTCTCTACATATATAAAACATAATTTTGTTAGAAATAATTTTTAAAATATTTTGCATGTGTGTAATATTTAAAATGTTATATATGAACTCAATATTAGAAAATGAATGAATTACAAATATTCTTAAAGAATTTATTAATAGAATAAAAATTATCTCTCTATATACATATATTAATATTTTTTAAATGTTATATATCACCTTCATATTAAGAATGCAATAAATTACACATATCCAATTGAAAATATAAGAAATTTTTTAATATAAATTACTTTGTTTTTCTTTTATAAAATTTGATATAAAACTATGCTATTTAGTATGGATATTGAAATATTTTATTTATAACTATCAGTGAACTAGTTTTTTTATTATTAGTATATTTTTGTTTTAACTATTACATGCCAACTAAGCATAAGCTGAAATTGTATATCATGTAATCACAATTATATTATTTTCACATGGCATTTGTCAACTCCATATTAAGTAGTGAAGGAAGTATTTATCTCTTTAATATTGCAAAGTAATTTTTTTCTTTACTTTCAATCACTTTATCTCTATATAATGTGGATGTAAAATAAGGTGGAAATTGAAGTATTTTATATATTTCCCACATTGGCTTTCTTTCTTTTTGTTGTTATTACGATTTTATTAATTTGTTATTGTAAATATTATTTTATCATTTAATGTAACATTACGTGAAAATATCTCCCTCATATTGGCATGTAGAGAGGCCTCTCAGCGTAACTAATCTAGATTCATCTTAATTTTGGATAACCTAAATTACTAAACTCCCAATAATTTAAATTACTTATTTTTCATTACATAAACTTGATATAAAATTATGTTATTTAATATGAACGTATATATTTATATATAATGAAATTTACGTAAATTTTCTAGAATGACCATGGAGCATTCAACCTCTCCTTAACATATTACAACCTACAACCAGAAAAAAAGAGTCACCATGCACACCCAAAAATTAATGACTCCCACAGCCCAGTTTACATAAGGTCAAGGCCATAATTGGCCACTCCCATTATCAAGTGGTTCTAGACATTTTTTACAACAAAATTAACCATACATAAACACTACAAATGGCTTACGAATAATAGGGATCGAACAAATATAACAACATAAAATCCATACATAATTATCATGACCAATTGATAGAAAACAATACTAAGGCTATAACATCGTGGTTGGCATTTACCCGGACAAAAAGGAGACCAAAAAAAATAGTAAGTGCCCTACACTACCAATGCCCTGGACTGACTGATCATTGTACAAGGATGAAATAGTTGTTGGAGCCCTCACACTAGAACTAGGAGTATCCATCAAGTCCCCACTATTCGATTCATAGGCTATATGGCTTTTCACATGTGCCAAGTGGGAGTCAATCATGTCTAGGACAAATCGTTGATTTTTTATCATCCTCTTGATGTCCTGTAGGGAGGCGAAGATATTATACTTTTCCACTTTGTTATCCTTCAAGACAAGGCCCAATAGGGTCTTATCTTTCCAATCAAGAGCCATTGAGTTTAAGTATTTCTTCTTCCTTCCCCTGGTATGCTCAGGTCAAGCACCCATGCCAAATTATCCTTCATGATATGAGAATTAGAAAGAGATTCTCTTTCAACACCCGCTTGGGTCTCAAGAATACGAATTTCCTTCTGAGTGTCTGGAAGAACAACATTGAAATAGGTGGCAACTGAGTCATGAGCAAAGAGTCTCGTGCCTCAATTCCCCTAATGGGCTCTATCACCTCCCCACTACCTACACCTCATTCTCTATCTCGGTGGAATAGATAAGACCTGGGGGCCACACTTATTGCATTTGTTGTGTATACCTCTACCTACACAGAAACAATAGAATGGAAGAGACCCACCTCCTAAAATATAGAGGTATCAACATACGATATCATCACAAAAACACCAAACGCACACCTCAAACTCTACAGACACCCCACCAATTGAGATAGAGGACACAACATCCTCAACCAAGACCCCTCCAACATTTAACATTGAAAATGGGAACAAAAACAAAGAGACCATAATACCTCGACTGCCAATAGTGCATGGCCAACCATAATACTTGACCAACAGAAACTTATCCAACCAAGGAAAATACCTAACGCTATAGCACCCCAATAATTCAAGAGATATTAGACACGCATTCCCCAAATTAAACCTTAAATGAGCCCCCTGAACCAATAACCATTGACTAATTAACAAGCCACCCCAATTTCTAACCATAGACTGGAATTGAAAAATCAAACATAAAAACTTATGCCCTAGTACCTCAAACCCAGACATGACGAAGTGATGAAAGAATGAGATCAAGCATAGTAAGAAAAAACCTGAGAATTCACACTGCATGTGATACTTGAAATCCTTGGCAACTCTTCTAAAACAAGCTCCAAACCTTTAGCCACTACTTTCAATAGCCAACATGACCACGTCTCAACACTTCAAATTTGAATGCTACCTACAATGTAAAGTTACTTACACACTTCGCTTGAATAGAGATTATGTAACAAGAGGTTGAGGATCTACCCTTGGCTCCTATCAACCCACCAAGAGTGTTATCAGCCTATTTTGATCCCTAGGTTTAGTACCTCTAATTCATTATGTTGTTGACCTTTTTTTGGGCCTTGAACACTATTTTTCTTAGTGTTATGCCCCAACAACATGGATCTCTACTTGTGCGTGTGATTAGAACCTTCCAACCACACGGAGGACATTGCACGTGCGGTTATAGCCTAGATTTGAATTTTTTGTGCATGTGGTTGGGAGACTTGTTCTAGAGGCTTATGGTTCCTAGGAGAACAGTTCGACTCATCATCTTATCCTATATATTTGAGTTGGCTAGGACTCATTGTTGAGAAGCTTAACTAACTTCTCTTGGTCCTAAGCATCTACATTCATCCTCCTGGGAGTCCTCTTCTTCATATTTATACTGTTCCATCTCAAAGAGTGAGGCTATTTTTGGAGTGCCAAAGATTCGAAGAGTGATATTCAGAGAGTCTATATTTCCTTTGTGATTCATATTTGAGGATTTCATGTCATTGTGATCCCTTCTTCATTATAGTGGGGAGACTCTTCTAGAATGAGGAGAGGAGTATCGAAGCTGGAGGTATATTGATGTATGCATATTAATATGGTTAATGGAAATTCATGTTTCTTTCCTTTATATCAGCATTTGAAGTGATCTATATGTGTATTTCTTGATGTTTTGAGTTAACAATCTTCTGCGAAAGATAACTTGTCATCTTTGTTCATTTGTGTTTGTGTGCAGGCTTTGTATCAGGAGCATATAAAAAGGCTCACTTGATTGGAGTGAAAATATTCTACAGCATGCCCAAAACCATTCACCGACCTGCGAGGAGGCAAGGTACTTGCTCATCCTTTATAACATTAACAATTGCATAAAATTTGCTTGCATGGCCATTCGATTTGGGAATTTTTATTGAATTTTATTATCCATTATTTCTTTTGTTTGGTGATCTTAATTAGGCATAACATCATGGAGCAACAACTCCTTACATGTAGGATTTACAATAACAAAATTGGTGCTTTTAATGACATCATTATTTTTCTTCGCCTGCTTCGCTTTGGGATTTATTTGATTTTCTCCTATTCGGGTTTTTGGGGCTCTCTCTATTTTTTCTGATCATTTGTGGTTGTTTTTTGGGTTTATTTTTTTGAATATTGATCTTTTATTTCCACTTGTGCATGATTTTTTCAGAAAATTTGGGATTTTCCCCTGACTGCACGCACAAAGTTGCATTCATGCAGTTGTGAGCTTTCGACTACTACCTTGTTGTCTAAGTGTGCAGTTGTAACCACTTTGAGAATGGCTCATCCATCACATCGTACCTATAACCCTGAAAACCTAAAATTTTCCCTATGAAACTTCTAGCCTCTAATCTAGGCTTGTTATTGGCTTTCTGTCTGCAGCATGGGTCTATTACAAATCTGTCTCTCTTGATTGGTTTTCTTGGATTGGGTCTTCATGGTCGAAAGAATATCTTGTTGTGGCTTTGATTTCCATCGTTTGTTCTCCTTCTAATATGTTGGAGATCTATTGGATTGATAATTTATGTTGTTCCTAGTTGTTGATACATCTCTGGTCTAAAGCCATATTGTTTGGTTTGATTGAGGTCTTATAGTGCTTGTGTCCTTCAAGGTCTTCTTTGAGAGATTTTTGTGTTTTTGTTGAGGCTAGTGTCCTAATCTTGGGATCTCTTCTTTTCATATCTATTTGGTTACTGGAGTGACTGGGTAAATTTGTTTTGCATATTGCTTCTGCATCTTTGTTGCCTTTCTTTGGCTTTTATCACTTGTGTTTTAGTGATTTGCTTTATGTTTGCTTGTTTGTATCACAATTGGTGGTATTTTGTTTGGTTGTGCAGTTGTCATGTAGAAAAAATTATTTGGGTGTGTCTTGACTGTCTGTTATCAGTACCATTTAATCCTCTTTAGGGCTTCCTATGTCTATGGTTTTTTTTTTACCTTTGTAGAACATTGACATTTGTTGAGTCATTGTGTTATAGCCCTAGCTTGTTGGCATTGCCTTCCTTTTTCACTTTTAGCTTTCTCTTTGATTACTTGAGTGTACTTGTTTCTTTGGCTTTAACTTCTTATATTTGACACTTTTGAATTGATTTGCGTTCTAGCTAGGGGACTTCTTTGGCCTATTTTCGGTTCCTTTTCCTTTTTGGTTTGCTTTGGGTTAATTTTTTTTATAAATTTGGAGATTTGAATTTAAATAATTTAGTGAGAGGTGCGTTATCATAAGAATTGGTGTGTTGTCAAAACCTCTTACCCTCGTGTACTTAGAATTCATCAAAAAGAAAAGGAGAATTTGCATATAGTTGCATTAGGGTTACTAACAAGAGTCATTCACGCCATCTAAGTTTCACGGTACATCCCAATTGTGTAAACAACAACCATTTAAAATTAACATGATAATAAAAGAAACTATACTCGTCTTTTATTTTTACTGGTAGCAGACCAATATTAGCTTAGTATAGGGTCTTAGAGATAGATGTGTGAGTCAACTTCTCCAAGACTACAAAACAAACTTAACAGCCTGAGTTAAGGAGTGAAAAATACTTCATCATCCTATGAAAAATATGGAGCACATTAGAAACCCGGTTCAAAGGGAGTTAGGTTGGGTCATAACGCAAGCGGTTCTCCTCAAGGCCACCCACCTTGTGGTAGGGAAACTTGTGTTGTGGCTAATCACCAATAAGCTCAAGATTCATGCCCCCCTATGGGGCGGAGGTACTATAGTGGTCATTCCTAGGAAAACTAGTTATAGGTGGTGGTTGTCGAAGGCAACCATACCTCTTCCTTACCTTCCTCTAGACATCTCTGCTTGCATAATTGGGTCCCCGCAAGTAAGAAGTCTCTTGAAAGGCCATCTAAAACATAGACTAGGACTGGTTTGCATGTGTGTTTACCTTCTAGGACTTTTCTAGTGAGTGTTGTTTGGTATGAGTCAGTAGTATTGCCATATGGTGTTTGTACTAACATTATTTTGTTAATTTATAATTATTCACCCTGGTTGAACATAGTCACCATCAGTCACATCGTATTCATAGTTTTCCTCTTGAATGAGGTGGGCTCTATACTCCTACATGGAGAGTTCCTGTTTGTCCTCAAGACCTTCATCAACCCATAATTGTGGAGTCTATACCTGGTCCTTCTGGTAGAAATTTGATTTCCATTGAAACATTGACATACGACTCAACTACTCCTGTTAATCCACCTTTGATCAATCATCTAGGACCTGATTTATTATAGTTGAACCCTGATGGTTTGACATCTACTTATACATGTTCCCTTGTCACTATTTTATTCTATGGTGGATGTTGAGTCATATTTACTTCTACATCAGTGGTATCCACTACCATGTCACCATTTCCATCCCATAGTGTGGTTGCACCTACTCCTTCAGCGATGCCTCTCACACATCTTCTTAGGGCACTCCACCAGTTTCATCTATGGCTCTTATAAATTTCCTTAGAGTTCGTATGCCTACTCTTTCATCTACGCTAACCATGGTCATTAATCCTAGTCATCCAGTAGGGTTAGGATTCTTCCCCCCTATCTTTTCTCAACCTACGATTCTTGTTCCTCAATTAGGAATGGTAACTTATGGAAATTTTTTGGGGGGGTGGGGTCATCCATTTCTCCTAGCCAGCCTCAGGGCAACATTGCTTCAAATATGTCATAAGCCTAGTACAGTTCATTGTTTGGAGAGACGCCAACTTCTAGCACTTTTCCTGGAGTGGCTATTTTACCTGGGGTCAACCCTACTGCTAGTACCATCACTTATATGAGTTACCCTCCTTATGCCGGTACTCCTGCTCAAGTTGGTCCATCCTTTCTCGCCAGGTACAATCTTGTCAACATTAATTCTCTTGGGGGTCCATTGCTCTCTGTGTGAACTTATCCTAGGGGGAAAATCCTTTCACTATTCATTATAGCCCACATCATTTATATGTCAGGGTGAACCCTTACCAAAGCCAACAACTATTACATAATAATCCTTATATGGGGGGGCCTTAAGGTTTGTCAGGTAATTCTCATTCCTATGACCTGTTTAGTTAACTTCATAATCCATTTTTATCTTCTCTCGATTTACCAGATTTGGCTAAGTTGACCAATGATCCCATTAGACACGATCTATGATGGCCACCTATCCATGTGAAATTACCCTCCGATATCCCCAAATTTGAAGGAAATCTTGGAGAGAGTCCATTCACTCATATCACCACATATCGCCTATGGTGTTCATATAACTCTTTAGTGGATGATTCGATTAAGTCACGCATGTTCCAATGCACTTTAATTGGGGATGCTTCCAAATGGTACATCGAATTGGACACATCCTACGGTAATTTTTCATCCTTAGTTCAAACCTTCTTGATGCACTTTCAGTTACCTACGAGGTATGATATCGATTCTAATCTCTTTTCCAACTTTAAACAAGATGATTCCACCTTGATTTCTGATCATATTCACAAGTGGTGTTGTCGCAAGAGGTTGGTTAGAACCCAGCTTCCTGATGAGATATTGTGCAAATGGTGCATTTAATCCTTAAGACTTCAAATTTCCAAATATGTGTCCATGTTTCAAGTTGTCACTAAGGAGAAAACTATCTTAGATGCCCAACAACAGGATTTAATTTATTTACAGTTGGGTATGATTTATGAAGTACTACCCAATAATCCTAGGCCTTCCATTGACCCACCAAAACCTATCCCTGGCCTAGACATTGACAGTTTGATTGGGTCTGTTTCTAACTCCGTGAGATAACTTGTTTCCCATCTGGAGAATTTTATCATTACATCACAAGCCCTAAAAAATGTGTCTAGCTCTACAAAATCACTTTCTTTTGAGCAATCCATCGATGTTCTTATAGTGAATTCCACCACACCTAAGAACAACCAAAAAATGTGTGGTAAATGGAACAGGAAGAATAAACAAAAGAATCACACTGCTCAAGAATCTCAACCAAACCCACAAAATAAGGGAGGGGGTAAGAATGAACATCGTCGAAATATTAAGTTCCCTTGTAAATTTTTTTAAGGTAAACATCTAACTCATGAGTTCCCTTGAATGGATGAAGTTCATAGGCTTCTTGCACCATCAGAATCTACTCAACAACCTGCCATTTTAACTCATCCATTCCCTGCAAAGCCTCAATGGCAAACGGTTACATAGCCTCCTCCACCTATACAAGGCAGAAATGACAGGCCTTATTTTAATCCTAGAAATAGCTCGTCCATCCTTATGTGGCAAGAGAATGTCAATGTGACCACGTAAACTAAGTCTTTTGACATTCCCAATTCAAATTTGTCTCCTAAGGACCCAACCACTCCATCTTCTTCCATGGGATCTCTCACATTAGATAAGCCTTTGGAACATGTTTATCGCCCACATAAGGGTGTTGTTCATAAGACAACACACAACCCATCTTCTTGGGCTGCTAAGCACTATAGTATTGTTGAACATCTTGCCCATGCTCCCCGTGCCATGTTTGCCTTGGAGGTTTTGCAAAGTTGTCCTCGACTATGCAAGGCTTTTTCTTTCTGCGATTGTTGGAGTAAACCCCTCCGACTCGAAACTCATCACGATTAATGTTGACATGGTTGTCATTCAACTTTCCCACTAGATTGCATTCCACATTATTGTACGTATTTTTGACAAAAATGTTCATTGCACCTTAGTGGATGAAGTTTTTTCCACTTGCGTCATGTCAAAATCATGCTGGAAGGCTCTTGGATCACCATCACTCACTACGTCTAAAACCACTCTACAGGAATTCAATGTTGATAACTTTGTACCCAAGGGGGTTCTTCCCAAGTTTTCCATCGAGTTAGGAGGAAAAATTGTTTATGTCAATGTTGAAATCGTCGACGTAACTTTGGATTACAACCTACTCCTTGGTTATAGTTGGTTTTATGCCATGACCATTATTCTCTCATTTATATTTTATATACTTTAATTCCCTCATGAAGGAATGATTATTACTATCAAACAACTTTACTATTGTGTGCCATTGGCCCAATTTCCACTACGAAGAATTTAGTCCCACTTTTGGGGGATAACCCTGATCAGTATCAAGGTGTTGGTGCGAAGTTGTTCAAAATCTCATCCCTTATGGGTGTTTTTCCCCAACTATCACTCCTTCTACGTCTATTGTTGCACGTTTCCATATGTATGCTTGCACCTATGGACTCCAGCCTCTTTATGATCCTTGGGTAGTGCCATTTGAATCTAATATTGATCAATATGACAAGAAAATTCCTTTAAGTCCAAAAAAAAATGCTTATCAAACTATCCAGTTAGCATCTTCATCCGATGAATTTGGTGATACCATTTCATTACCACTTGATGATTATCCTATGCCTTCTTGGGATTTTGACCATCCTCTCTCTTGTGAATTCCTCGACTTTCCACTACCATAACATGAATATATTCGACAAGTAATTTTAGTTTCGGACCGTCCTTGGGGAGATATTCATCATCCTTCTTCTTTCCTTCCCCAAGTAGAGGGTTTGAACAAGTCTTGTCAAATCCTGGTTTCCTCTGGCAATGCTAATGTTCCCTCGAACTTCAATTGGATTTTTATTGTTTCTTTAGAAGGAAACTTGGCTAATATCTCAACCACAATTCCCATTAATATTTCCATGAAGCCCAGTGTTGTGGAAAATATTTTGGTTGGGGAAAATTGTACTCCTCCTAATATTACAACTTACACTGTGCTTTTTAAATAATTTTGTGATGATTTTTCTTCATCTTACAATGAAATTCCTGACATCGATCCACAAATTGTACAACATGATATTAAGACTTATCCTTGAGCCAAGCCTATTTGGAAAAAACTACGACTGTTAAACCCACAAAAGGCAACTGTCATCAAAACTAAAGTCCAAAAACTTCAAGATGTTGGTTTTATTTATCATGTGCCTTTGTCGGAGTGGGTCTCTAATCATGTTCCAGTTAATAAGAAACAAGGAACTATCTAAGTTTGTATCAACTACTGTGACTTGAATATGGCCCATCCAAAACATAATTATTCTACACCTTTTATTGACCATATTCTTGACGTTTGTGCTAGCAATAATATCTTTTCATTTATGGATGATTTTTGGCTATAACTGGCTTGAAATCAACTAGAAAAAAACTTCTTTTATCTACCGATGGTGAAATTTTTCCTATCATAAACTTCCCTTTGGTCTCAAAAATGTTTGTGCTACTTTCCAGCGGGCCATGTCTTATGAATTTCATGATATCAAGAACATCGCTGAAGTTTATCTTAATAACCTTAATGCTCATTCTCTGCTTTGTAAGGATCATCTTGCCCACCTTCAAGAAGTTTTTCTCTAATGTCATTATTATAAAATTTGGCTTAATCCCCACAAATGTGTTTTTTTTGTATGATCTGGGCGATTTCTAGGCTTCATTGTTTCTAAATAAGGGATTCATTTTAATCCCTCAAAGCTTGAGGCTATCATCAACTTACCGCCTCCTCACACTATTCGCCTACTTCAAAAACTTTAGGGAAAAGCTAATTTCTTACAGTGATTCATTACCAATTATGCCCACCTTACCCAAGGCTTCATGTGCTTGTTGCAGAAAGGAGTACCTTTCATTTGGATGACCAAGCCCAATGTTATTTTGATGCCCTTAAACAGGATTTGTTATCCACACCTTTACTGAGTCCTCTTGATTTCAAGCGAGATTTCCTGTTATACCTCACATCCTCGGAGTCTTCCGTAGGTATGCTCATCATCCAAGAAGATGATATGCACAATGAACATCCCATTTACTATCTTATAAAAGGCCTCCTCAGTCCTGAGCTTTAGTTTTCCCACATTGAGAAGTTGGCCCTAGCAGTCGTTATTATTGTGCAACGATTGAGGAATTATATATTATTGTGAAAGACTGTCATCATTACTCGTTCCAACCCCATGAAGAATATTCTTATCCCTATGATCATTGGGGGAAAATACTCCAAGTGTATTGTTATCATACAGGAGTTCGATTTCTAGTTCACTATTGCCAAATCCAAAAACTCCTTATCTTTCATTGAGCTTCTTGTTGTATTTCCTTAGGTTGATGAGGAAGTTGTGTCCATTGATTCATTGTTCCTCATTAGCACTCCCGACCCTTATTACGGAGACATTCTTTTATATCTCCAAACCCAATTTTTTCATCCTGAACTATCTCATGATGATCATCGACGCATACACCATCAGTCTCGACACTATATTATTGTCGATGATACTTTATACCATCTTGGTGTTGACATTGTTGATGCCTTACTCATGAAGAATCCAAACACTTATTGAATGATTTCCATGCTAGGGCATGTGGTGGTCATCTCACTAGGCTTGCCACCACTCAGAAACTCTTGCTTGTAGGGTACTTTTGGCATTCCCTTTTTAAATATTGTATCTCAAAAGTCCAAAATTGCCATCCATGTCAAGTATTTTCTCGTAAAATGCACACTCACCCAGTCCTTTTACACCCGATAGTTGTTGTCGGACCCTTTTTGCAGTGGGGTATTGAATTTATGTAGTGAAACCCACCCTCAACCCAAGTTCATCACTACATAATCATGGTAGTTGACTATTCTACCAAGTGGACTAAGGCATGGCTACATGATTAAATGATGGTGCCACAACTACCTTACTCCTTTTCAATCATGCCATTCCATGTTTGGTGTGATTAAACGCATCATGACCGATAATGGTAAAAATTTTCATAACCATATGATGTAGGAACTAGATGCCAAGTTTGGTTATATTCATGAAAACACAACGCCCTATTATCCTCAAGTCAATTTCCAAGTCAAGGTTGTCAATCAAACTTTGAAAAACATGTTGCAATGGATGGTAGAGAACCATAATTCTAATTCGCATCATGTGCTATTTTCTTCCCTTTTGGCATATAAAACATCAGTGAAATATTCCACTAGATCTACTTCTTTCCAATTGGTTTATGGAGTGGAGTTGGTTATTCCTATCCGGTGTGAAATCTCTTCCCTTCAACTAGTTGTTGAATTACTCCCTGACAATTCAGTCAAGGAAGAACACCTATTACAAATTTTCCATCTAGATGAACAACACCTTATCACCCGGGTCTATAACGAAACTCATAAGAAAGGCATTAAGGCCCAATATGAGAAGCCCGTTCGACCTCATGTTTTTTCTGAAGGTGATCTTGTTTTGGTTTATGATCAAGATCATGATAAGTTGAGGGTAGGCAAACTCAAACCCATGTGGAATGGTCCCTGCATTGTTAAATGTTTTCTTAAAAAAGGGGCCTATGAGTTAGTTGATTGTGATGGAAATCCACTATTGGAGCCACGTAACGAGCTCTACCAGAAATGCTACTATGCTTAGTTTCTTTGCATGGTCAATTTTACATACCATATATAGGTGTGCATGTGATAATATTGTTTGATTTTCTTGGTTTTTCCATGGTTTTCGTGTGTGATTCGCATGTCTGGTCGTTGATGCACAGATTTCAACACCCTCGCTTCCGTATAAAGGCTTTGCAAATGGTGCAAGTCATTACACTCAGAATATTGCTTCCACTGATTGGGTCATCTTTTCACCCACTGATGAGCTTGTGATTTCTGGGGGTATTTGTCTTAACCCGGTTACCAACAATGTGGCCAAATATAAAGTCACCATTGAGCTCTTGACCAAGGCTAGTCGCCTTGGCATATGCCACTTAATTTTTTAGCTTGACTCTCAGCTCATAGCGTCTCAGCTCAACTGTCTCTATTCTATAAGGAACTCTACTATCCTACATTATTTTTTGAGGGTACATCTCTTGGAACGTTTGTTTGGCTAAATTTATTATGTTCATATCTCCCGAGAGAAAAACACGTTGGTTGATTTGTTAGCTAATTATGTGTTATATTGGCATTTGCCACATTAATAGTTTTAACCATGCACATGATAAAGTAAACATACATTGTAAATACACATAATTTTTTTTGACACCTAATATTTGGGATTAGGTAAATCCATGTAAATATTATAAATAGGAAAATAAAGAGAATTGGAAGGCGAACATACATTGGGAGATGAAACCCAATAGTCTCCCTCTCCATCTCTATATTCATGTTCCATCATAATGCAAAATACAATTAAATTCCTGGCATGACATGGTATCAGAGCCAGCTCTCAAAGTTATTTTCTTTTGTTTAAGCTCTTGTCATTGTTTTCCATTATTCTCTATCCTCTACCCATCTCCCTTGACAGAAAAAATGTCTTGATTCCCTACTTCGTCCTTTGTTCGTTGAATGCATATATTTCTTTGCTCCCACTCAAAATTCGTTTCAGATTCCTCTTGAATCTCATATATTTGTGTGCACTATTTTTTTATTGTCGTGCACTAGTGTCTCCTTGTATGTTTAATTAATATCGTATGGCTTCGTTGAATTGGTTCAACCATTATTGATTCTTATTATATGTGTTTGGATTTTAAGTTGGTGAACTATGCATTTTTTTGTTCCATCAATTAAATTCGAGGGAAATTTAATGGATACCATTGAAATGGAAACAAGTTGTTGCTACATTGAGTTTTGAATGCACTAGAAGTGTCAAGAGGTTGTTGCGAAACCAGTTAAGAGTAGAAGTGTCAAGAGGTTGTTGCGAAACCAGTTAAGAGTGGGATATGAACCCACGACCCTTTCGAACCAGATTCGAGCTACACGAGTCGTTCGGTGTTTAATGGTGTTGGTTGTACATTAAAATTGTTATGTTGACTCTTGAAGGTCATGCATAGAATATAATTTGTTTTTATGTGGTATGCATGTTGGTCCTTTTTTAAAAGGTCACGATTCCCATTTGAAATTATGTGATTCTCCATGTCGATTTTCCATGAATCTGTGCATTGAAATTGGTGTGAGATGTAATAATATACATTGACTGCATAAATAAATTTGTATGTGCTGAAAATGCATTGAGTTATTATGAGTGGTGTGTTAAGATATATGGTGTATCATGGTATGATTTTTTAAGGCGTATGGTCACCCTTAATGTGCGTTTAATTTTAATGGAGTGGGTGTATTATATAAAGTTTATAAGTGATGTATTACATGAGAGTTAATATGGCATATAAAATTTGAGTTCATTTCTTGAAGGAAGCCTTGAGTGGTATGTAGTTTGAGATGTGTCATTCACTCTCCTTTTTTTATGGTAATGAAATTCCATGGTAGTGTGTCTATTCATATGAACAGTAAAGAGTGAAGTTAATTTTTTAAAGAAAATATTGTTTTTTGAGAATACATTAACTTATATCTATTGTTAGAGTGGTTCTCTCCGAAAAAGAGAATTATCGCGAGTGGTGGAAAGGGGTTTTTGAATGAGAAGGAGACAAGGCACCTTAAAATATCGCTTCAGAAAGGGAGCTTTCCATTTGGGAAAATAAGAATAGCAATGCCTATGCCTTGATTGCAACATTAGTAAATGAAGAGGTTAGTCACCATATTTCTCCATTTTCAAATTCTTTTGAATCCTTAAAGAAGTTGAATGAATTGTATGACTCACACTTTCAAGTTGAAGTTGTTCAGTCTTGAGTTAAAAAATGATGACCCTCTTGCCTTGGCATGAGAAGTAAGATTGATTATGCATGATGTTATCACTCCGTAATTTCTTAAGGTTGTGAAAGAAACCCAGAGGTAACCACAGAACCAATTTAAACTTAGAAGCTAGCCCTTCAAAACTCAGTGAGGGATCTCTCCATTGGATTTAGATTTATTGTTGTGGGATTTTAGGCTAGTTATTAGGTTTCGAGTTTGGTTTTTTGAAATGTTTGGTTGAAAATGCAAGGAAAGGCCATTGGGCAATGGATTCAAAGTCTGAGGGTGATCAAATATAGAAACATCATAATAGATTGTAACAGGGAAAGGTAGGCAGGGTATTAGATGTTTGAAGCTTTGTGGAGTGAAAGAGAGAAAAATATTCAGAGTCAATTAAACATAGAGCATTTTAACATGAATTCTATATTCAATCTCAGTTTCAAAACATATATATTGCTTATAAGCTAGGACAAAGTGTAATTAAACAAGTTCAGCTCTTCATCTTCTTTTCAACAATACAGATAAGAAATACATATAAAAAACAAAGATATAACAATTTTACAGGAGAAAAAACATCACAAATTTGTCTGACACATGAATCCTGGAATGATCTTTTGTATTAATGAAATGATCACTTTTAGCTCAGTGAACAACTTTACATCAAAGTATGCTTTCTTGATACAAGTCCCAACATTGGTACTTCAATTTATGAAGTACTTATACAAAAATTATCAAAAATATCTTGATTGGAAATATCAATATTTTTACAAAATATCCTAAAACAGTTTACAAAAATAGAACAGAAATGTAGGCAACTAAACTATTGTAGTCCTCTGGCACTATCTTCGAGTATTGCTCGTGATGACTCAGCTTGAAAAAAATTTGCTTTGTTGTTGAAGGTGAAAAACTATTTTACCCAAGTAACTGACACAATTTGTCCCATATGTCTTCATCTACAGTGGAGAATTTAAAAAACTTCCTATAGGTTTCATCCACCTTGGTGTACTTTTGAAAAGTAGGCTTGATAATGAATAAGTGCTTTATCTCATGTTTGATAAGAAAATCAAAATCCAAAGCTTCCATGAATGCTTTTCCTGTGATGCTTCCTTTGATAGTGGAAAACTTTGACTTATCCCTCGCTATGGTATACAACTTCTTCTGATAATCATCTAACCTAATCAACTTCTCTCCAATTCCTATCAAACCTGGCAGCCCATTTATATTTGGCACATTGAATTTCCTATGGAACTTCTGAATTATGGACTCTAAGTTGTGGCACTTTTTTTCCAGTTGAAGCATAAGGTTCCTTTTTGTAAGGACCCTCCTCACTTCCAAAATTGTCTATGTCCTATCTTCAATATCAAACTCCTCCAATTCTTCTTTCACAATCCTGATTAAAGTAGCGGCTTCACATGGGTTTTGTCCTAAATCTTCTTTAACATATTCAATCACCTCTTTAGATATTTGTACTATCTCCTCCTGCTAAAAAATGATCTCAATAGAGGTCCATATTTCAGTCATGGCCTCATTTATTTCTATCCAAATACTTTATTTTGCCTATGCAAGTGTTTGTGCCATTGCAAACTCATTCTCCAACTATTCAATTTTCTGAGTTAATTTATGAGTCTTTTGCAGCTCTACTAGGTACGAACTGTCAATTTTCAACTTCTGTTCCTAGAGATTATTTAGCTGAGTTTTCAACTTCTCAATGTCTTGTCCTCTTATTGATAGGTCATCCATTGCTTTGATTAGTTCTTCAGAAGAATATGTATATTGTGCCTCAACTGTGATGGTTGCTAAAGTGGATTCCCCTGCTACTAATGTAGATCCAATAGGAACTGAGATCAACGTAATATCTTCCAAATATGTTGATTGTTCTCTTTCCTTTAACAATTTCTCCATCGCAACCTACATTTCTTTGATTTGTCCACTTTGCTCAATGATAATTCTGAACATGTCCTCCTTTTCCTTCTCTAGCTATCCAACTTCCTTAGGCTATGGGTCTTTTGTGGAGGGACGCTTGAGTTTCTTTTTTAGTGCTGCAATGTCAACATTCTTCCTTCTAATGATCTCCTCTGCAACTTTCACGTTGTTGGGATGATATCCTAGTTTAATTACTAGATATTCTAAAGACTTGATTTTTTTATCTTTAGCTAGAGAATAATTTTTCTCCAATTTGAGTTGGGACTTAATGTTGTTGACTAAATATTGTAGCCTAGAAGCTGCAATTGCTAAAGTTGTCAAGGTCAAGTACAACATATCCCTTGTTTTCTTATGTAGGTCTATTAGATCAATTGGATTAATTTTATCAATATTTAAGGAAAAGATTGATTTCTTATAATCTTATGGAGTTTTTTGGAAAGGGACCTAGGCCTGTAGGAAGGCTATCTACATTTTCCCTTTCTCTGTGTAAAAGGAAGAGAGTAGCTTATACTGTGAGGATGTTGTCTGCTTCCAAAATTGTGTATAGGTTATAACTTTTAGCATCTCATTCTTCTTGGTCATCTTGGTCATGAACAAATTCCCATAATAGAGAGGTATCTAGTGGCTCTTGGGAGGTTGAAGAGGATGGAGACCCTATAAAAATATCCTCATTTCTTCTTGTAGTATGGGGACCTATTAGTACTATAGTGGACTCCACATTCTCCTCTTGAAAGGTTTATTTTGTTTGATTAGTCTTTTGTCTCTTCTTGTAAATTTTGAACTCCTTTCCCTAGATTTTTGTGACTAAAGGGGAGAGGTCTTCCCTTGGCCTCTTGTCCTACTTCTCTCATGGTGTAGGAGTTTGTGCTGTAGTTTTTTATAGAACTTGCTCTTCTGCCTCCTACAAATTTTTTTCCAACCATTGATCTTGGTTCATGTATTTTTCAATATCTGGCCTGGGAGTGTGAATGTATGGAGTAGTTTTTTGTTCTACTCTTAGCTTAGGAATCACTCCCAAGGGGTCATATGACCAGTTGAAGTTGAGTTCGAAGTTCATTTGCTCTAGGAGGATGTCGTCTTCTTTAGCCACTTCCTTGGTATTGCAAATGAAAGGGCCCACCTGTGTTTTAATCTTAAATTGGGATTTCTTCTTTGCTGCCACAAAATGCAACTCATCCATCTGATATACTCTAATGATAAAATTCTCATTGGGAAAACTTTGGCAACCAGTAAGGTGGAAATTCACACCCATAGACCTTGATTTCTATGTGATTCTAGTACAAGTACCAATCACCCATTTTGTTCTACTCACTAAGATGAAGAAATCTTTTGATTTCAAGCCCTATCCTTGGTTCAACATTACCGTTTAACAGGAAATATATTGTATATAAGAATTGTTCAACATACTCAGTGAAGGTAAATTCATTGGAATTCTTCCTTACCAAGTGTTATCACCAAAAATTGATCATCTAGCCTAATTTACTAGATGGATCGAAGTACACCATGTAAAGTCAATTTTACCATACTAAAATTGCTTTCACTGTGAGAAATTACTTAATAAACCACCTTTGTTAAGTAGTTTATAGTTAAATCCATGAAGAATAATTAAATAAATAACTATTTATTTTATTTTCTTCTAGGAATAATTAATTAAACCATTGTTTAATTATTATTCCTTGTCATATTTGACCCAATTATGAAAAATAAACAGATAAATCATTAATTATCTTATTTTTCTCTAAGAATAATTAATTACTCACTAATTAATTATTATTCTTTGTCAAATTTGACTAAATCCCTTAGGAATAATTAAATAAATCCTTATTTATTTATTATTCCTTAACCAATTCCTTGAGATGATAAATAAATCATTTATATATTTATTATTTCTAAATAAAAGTTTAAATACTTTTTCCCTCCTAACCAAATATAATCAAATATTCTAAGTGGTTATTCCAACAATGGGGTTAATAATATTTTATTATTTCTCATTATTCGAGGATAACTCTATATTTTGTTATAAATAGAAGGGTTTTCCATTCATTATCAGTTTTGATTATTTTCATTGTTGCACTCATTATTGTAACTCTGATTATTTTCATTGTCTCACACCATATTTTTGTTAGGTTTACACATCATAGAGGAGAGAGACTCTACACAAGTTGAAGACGTTTGAGGATAACCAAGAACCCATCCCATAGAGAGGGACTAGGAACATTTATTTGTTCCCTTCACAAAATCTGGTTTCCATTGGATGATTGGACTTATTACTATTTATTTTTGTTGTTTAACTATGATTATGGCATAGATCAGGGCTTTGGCAGGTTTTGTTTCTATCAGTTTCTGCAGATCTACAATGTTTAGCAGCCATTTATATTGCTGAGATTGTTTTTCATCCACAATCTTAAGTGGGTTCTTTTCATATATCTTGGAGGAGAAAACACTACAACAAAATTACCGACCCCACTGGGTTTATACTTCAGATCCAAAAACCTGGGTGACCTTTGGTTTTCAGCTTTGGGTTTCTTCTTTTTTTTAGTCTCTTAATGTTTCCTAGTTTTTTAACCCTATATCTATTAAATTTATGACTTCTACAAGCTTTCTGGTCTTTTCTGTAGGTCATAGGAACCAACCATGACAGAGACAACAGTTTTTTCTGAGATTTGCCGATCGAGAATCAAGGAGCAGAAATCGCACTTTTTAGCCCAAAAAGTGTGATCTGGAGTACAGAGTGCACCTTTCAACCCAAAAAGTGTGATCTCACCTAAAAACAAGTCAGTACCTGTGATTTTAGGGTTTCTAGGTTTTTATCACATCTATTTCTGGGTTTTGCCGAGAGATGTATGTTGAGTCATTTGACCTATATCTCATCCCGCATAGGCCTTGATTTACTCTGATTTACTCATTGAAGTGGAATTTAGCCTCTTAGGGTTTCTAGTACGCTTCCACCTTTATAGGAGGAGTTTAGCTGAGTGAGTAGTCTGAGTTTATGCAGCACTTTCAGCCATATTTTCTAGATTTGTACCCTTCTATTTCAGATCTATAAAGATAGGTTGTCACCATCCATAGTTTCATATTACAACTTGTTTGGTCATTGGCCTTAGCATCCCATCATTTTCCCTAGGTGTTTCACCCATCTCCCTATCTTTTTGCAACGATCTTCCTGTCTGGTTTTTTGTTGTTGCTGCACCACTTTCCAACAGCTTAGTGTCACTTGATCCCAGTCACACCGACATTTAGATCTCTTGACCTTTTTAGTGTGTTTTCCGTCGATTTAGCCACCAACCAGCACAGTGTTTTCAAAGCCAGTTTAGGTGGGGTTTAGTTAATTGTTTTGTTGTTCATTTTCTATTGTTAATTTCAATTTATTTTCAGCAAGATTTTTTCTTTTTTACAAAAAAAATTTGGGCTTAATCAAAAAATACACTTTCACACACAAGAACACCTTAAGAAAATGGCGCTTGGTTTACACCGCCAATCCAAGACTTAACATAATAAATTTATCTCCCCTCATCAAGACAGAGGCATATTGTTGATATCCCTTCACCATTTCCATGTCACGTGTGTCTTATCACCAATGCGCCACCAAGGCATTTATCGCGGAGACTATTAGGCCTTCACCCCCAGTTTCCACTTGGGCATGTTACCCCTCCCCATCGAGTTCGAGTTCATAGCCCTCTAAGTCCACATACCGACTCTTCTCCTGGTTTATCTAATTCCTCATCTGATTCTGAGCCTCCTTCACCGCATATCGTCACCATGTCTGGACCCACATCTAGTGTAGGAGCCCAACCTGGTGTTGGCTCTGGTTCTATCTTGGTGGTCACATCAAGCGAAACAATCTTGGGAACTGTTTCAGCAGCCCCCATGCTCTCTTTGATAAGGTTAAGTCTATCAGATTTTAGTCAGATGATAAACAACCCCATACACCATGATGCTAGTTAGTCAGCTATGCCAACTTAGCTTCCCTCAAACATCCCAAATTTTTAGGGTAATGCTGCAAAGGATCCTACGAACCATGTCCGCTCCTTCCACATGTGGTGTTCGTCCAACTCCATTATCAATGACTCCATTTGTCTTCGGATCTTCCAACGCATGCTATGACACTGGTACAAATCTATTGACCTCATTCTGTCAGTCCTCTACCACTCGCCTATCCGACCATGTTCAAGAGTGGCGTAGAAGGAGTAGCACATGTTGTGCCCCACCCTTCAAAGACCATGTCTATCTAGATTGGTTTCTTAGGAGCCTTTTAGCACCCATTGGAAAAGATGTCACGTCCCATTTTCCTCAGACTAAGGAAGAAGCGCTCCAAACACTCTAAGATATGACCTAATTTATGTGCAATCCATTTATGTCGATACCTTCATTCCAGACCTTCCCTGTCCTGGAAGTGCCAATGCACCGAGGGCATCTCACACCACCGACGGTATTGTTGGAACCCTTTCACACCCTTCGCCATATACTCAACAAATTTATGGTTATTCACAAAGGGGCACCAGTTCCTCTAACACTCATGTCCCTCCTTCTAGCAACATGTTTTCAGGGCCCCAACCTGTCAACCCTTTATGAATCTTGACAGCTTTGCGCTCTACAACCATAAAATGCGGAGACTTTACAACTTTATTACAAAATTGTCCCAAAATATGGGCTTTTAGCCCCAAAACTATCCTTGGGGGAATTCGTTCCCAACAAGCCCCCAACACAAACATGGTGACTCACCCTTGAGTCACTCTACGGGGGTGGAGATCTTGGCACAAAGACCTCCCAGATCAACCTGTATGATGGCAACCTACCTCTTTATGTGTCACTGCATCGACCTGTTCCTTCAATGTTTTGGCCTCCTACATCTTTGCCAATCTCTATGTGAGAGCGACGATGCATGTTGTACCTTTTACTTCATCATAGCATTGCTACAATTCTCGCACCTCTATCTCTAGCCGATGTACATTGGGATCCTCCTGTAGGCTCCTCAGGATCTATAACGCTGTTCAAATAGCCGCGTGCAGTCTGCTACTGCACTGTCTATCGCCGCTATCGCCTATGTGACAGCGGTTGTATGTTTCTCCTTTACTTCTGGTGGAGTTGAAGGCTGGGCCTTCAATTGAAAATCTGAAATCTGTAGCCTCAGCTCCAGCTGAACCTTAGCCAACTCTGTGCGAGCATTGCACACCCCTGTAGCAAGCTTGTGAATGCACACCTCGATCGGTTCTCTCTCGGGATGGCCAACTCTGGGACCATTCGGCACGCCTCCTCCATGACCTGAACTATGCTCTTGTTTCAGTCAATTACCTCAGTCACAGAAGCGATGGCAGAGTCTCGTTGTAGGGCTAGCTGCACATTATTGATCTGTTGTTCATTGATTACCTGCACATCACACTGTTCATAGGCCCTCAGCACCGTGATCACTCCATCTAGTAGTAGGTGGAGTGCCTCACCAGGGAGTGCTACCAAGTTCAACCCCACTCCCTTGAGGGCGTTGACAGCAGGCTTGTCAAATTCATTTTCTGTGGTTAGTGCTCCATCCGACAGCACTATCGCTCAAGAGTCCTTCACACGCAGCATCTCGACAGCTTCTGAAGTACCGATAGCGAGGCTAGTGGACCGTGCCAACCTGTGATGCATGGATCTACAGCTCATGCAGACTCGTCTAGATGGCCCCCAATAGTTGATGTTGCTGCTAGTCAAACTGCTGCAGGACCTCCATGGTGACATCCCTCATCGTGTCTCCAATGTCATCAAATCTCCCTTTGTGAGGGTGATTGGGTCCAGTGATGCCTTACTAGCCTTGGATTTCTTCCTCGGCCCCACTTTTTCTTGTTCTCTTGGACACTTGATGTGGTATGATGTTGTCTATGGGTTCGCTCCATGCTACTCTATTTGCTAGTCCATTTCTTCCTCTATTTTTGGCAAAGGTGACCGTGCACCTTTTTCATAGCCACACTTTGTTTCACCTATCTGCTTTTTTGCCTACTAGGTGGCATCACGCTCTACCTGGGCCTTGTCAATGACCTACTTCTTCCTCTTCTTGGCCAACTGCACCATCTTGAGCTTGGCCTCCTCATTTTTTCACTACGCGGTGAAATTTCTCAACCCCACCACCAAGTCTGAGGCAGTGCGCCACTCTGTCAGACAGCGATCAAGAACTGCATCAATCGCATTGTCCATTTCCAAGTAAGGCAAGGCATACCGTGTCTTCTCAGGTCCTTTCATGCCCTGATCAATACGCACTGAAATTTTTCCTTGGACTCTGCGTACTCCTGTAGTTTTGCAAACACACTAGGTGACAATCGTGGTTTGTGATTGATAGTCATGTGGATGTTCATTTCCATCAAGATCCAAAATATCTTGCTATCCTTGATGTGTTGAGCATCCTTGGTCACCCATATCGAAGTGTACTTCACTGTTTCTGGCAGTTCCAGCGCAACCGAGGGGAATTGACTATCTTCTGACATCTCCTAGGTGACGAGCACAATGGACAGCACGAGTGACACATAGTGGAAGGTCGTGCTGAGCTCCTGTGCCTCACAGTAGTTCGCAAGGAACTCACAGTAGAGATAGCGTGCCCAATTAAACTAGACTCCTTTGGCACATTGGGCTGCAAGAGCAACAATTAGTGTCGGAACTTCATCTATGCGACACTTCCTCATAACCTTTCCTGCCAAAATCTACGTGGCCATCTTGACTATAGGATCGCAGATACTCGAGATGGCATAGCCTCGTGGCTTCTTCACGAGCTTGAATTTGTCCTTCATGGCCTCTGCGAGGGCCTTCTCGTCACCTTTTTCGCCAAACAGCATGGCTGGATTTTCCCCTATATAGGGCAACCGCGTGATCCTATGGATCAGCCTGTCGATGATGGGTATCAGCTCCTCTAGCCATAGACACCCAATGTGCACCAAGCATAGTAGCTGCTTGATGACCAATACTATAATGGGGGTGTGATTGTAGTGCGACACCCATAGCAGGTTGAGTAGAATTGCCTTGTCTACTCCCCTGAACCACTTCTACGATTCCAATGCAGTCATGCCAGTGGTTGTGTGAACAACGCGGTGCATGAGTTATTTTTTCACCAAGTGCGAGAAATTTTCATGGTTATCTAAGTCCCAATCTTCCAGTTGCAACAGAGGAACCCACCCCAAGCGCGGTCCTTCAAAGACAATCTCGTCTAGTAGCAGAGGTGTGTGCAAGGCGACCTTGATTTCGTCAATGTCCTTTAGCACCTTGGTCTTGCCCTTGCTCGAAGGGATGTATTTGGGAAACTTAGTGATAGGGTCAGAACCCTCAACTTCAACTTCCTCCACTTCCACCCCCAAATCCTCATCATCCATCAGGATGTCCTCAATTTCTTCCTCCTCTGCCTCCAACTTAATGGCTTTTCCCTTTTCCTGTGCGGAGGGCTTGTCTTTCTGTGGGTTTCTTCTAGGCGACACACGCACTGGTATTGCAACCTACTTTCCCTTATTATCCTTTGCACTCTCCTTGGTCAAGGTAGGCTTCGGTCTAGGCATCTGTGGTGACTTGGGGACTTCATCTAGTACCTCTGCAACCTCTAGAGCAGCTCCCTCTGCCTCCCTAACAACTTCCGGCATAGCCCCCTCGACTGTCACCGCTTCGGTGTCCATAGCTTCAGATCCTGGGATAAAATCATGGATGAAATTATGGTTGGACTCTCAAAACCAATCAAACACTTGGTAGTCAAGCAATGCTTCGAAGAATGCGCGGGTCATGCACGTCTGTGAGCTCACCAACTTGATGTTCAAAATGTTGAGTGTTTTTTGTTGGGCCTCCACCTGTAATTTATAGGTCATTTTGAATTCAAATCCAACCATTCCCCCCACATTTGGTTCATTAATGTCAGATTGGCGCCAGATTTCCAAGGATCTTACCCATAAAAATTGTCTTAAATGATGGCCGCCTGCTCCATTTGGTCGCATTCTTACTGTCAAATCATGAACAATGACTTTAACAGTCACATTCCGACTGACCTACACAAATTTTTCCTGCGTAGCGCAGCTCTCTTCGTGTTGTCACGATCCTTGTGACATTTCCTCATTCTACAGAATCCTTCGATCATGTAGTTCCCCATCCCATGTAGTGTAGTTTATAGTCCCGTGCCTCCTTTCAACTACTTGGAGTGCTAAGACTATGCTACCTTCATATATTCATCTAGCTGGATCACCGTTGTATGGCTTCAATCGACTACCATTCACCTTTCCTGGGAAGGGATCTTCGTTCAATTTAACCAACTGAACTGCCCCACCATTAGTAATCTCCTTAATGACATAGGGCCCTAGCCAGTGCATTCTGAATTTCCTTGGAAATTTATCAAACTTGTTGTCATATAACAAAACTAGATCATTTACCTTAAAGGTGCGCAGCTTAATGTGATGATCATGCCATGCTTTTTCGTGCTGCTTTTGGACCTGATGGTGAAATCCAGCCGAAAATATCTCTTCCTCAAGCTCAACAAGTTGTGTGAGCCTCTCCTCCAGGGCTCCGCGATCCGTCAAACCCATGAGTGCTGCTATGCACAAACTAGGCACAATGTATTCCATGGGCATTACTGCTTCAACACCGTATACAAGCCTAAAGGGTGTCTGTCCAGTAAATATTTTGCATGTCATCTCATAGGCCCATAGTGTTGTGAGTATGCGCAGGTCCCAATCACTTTATTGAGCATTGTAAACCTTGGTCAGCGCATTCTCTAGCACCTTATTGAATGCTTCCCACCATCTCGTCAGCCTGTGGGTGATAAGGCATGCTTTTCTGGTGATACACCTGAAATTCCTCTATCAGCGCACTGACCGTTTCATTCAGAAAGTGCGTAAAATGATCACTCATCAAAATCTTTGGACACCCAAATCACATCAGTACATACTCAAAGAGGAACTTTGTAGCAATCATGCCTATGTAGTCCTTCAAAGGCTATGCCTCCATTGATTCAAATACTCAGTCGTGGTGATAATGTATCATGCTCTCATCTTCTTCCCTTGGGGCTGAATGGGTCCCACAAAATCTATCACCCATTTCTTGAAAGGTTGTAGCATCATTTGTTGGTTCAGAGGCAACTCATCTCTCCACGACGACCTTTTAGTCCTTTGACACACATCACATGCCTTACAGTAAGCTTTTGAATCCTAATGGAGGGTTGGCCACCACAACCTTGCGTGTAGAATCTTCTATGTGGTTGCTCTTCCTGGATAATTCCCTAAAAAATGCCCCCATGAGAATCCACGAGGATACTGCTCCTTTCAAACTCCGGTACATATCGTCGTAATACTTCATCAGACCCCATTTTATACAGATGTCCAGCAATGACAGAAAATTCTATCGCACGCACCACTAACTCCTTCTTTTGTTGGACAGTGTAACCTTCTGGGGTAGTTCCTGTCATTAGGAAGTGTATGATGTCTTCAAAGTGACCATCTGTGGCATGTACTGCAAATAGTTGCACGTTAGTCAATCCCTCCTCCAAATTAGTGGGCTCTTCCCCTTTTTCGATATGTGACAGATGGTCTGGTTCCGCATTCAGTGGTCCAAGCTTCACAATAACTTCAAAGTCATACTCCTGGAACAATAACAACCACCTACAGATTCTCCCCCCAACACAGGCTTATTGACCAGGTATTTCAACTCAGAATGATCCGTATACATCTTAAAATGTCCACCCAGCAAATAGTATCTAAACTTCTTGAGTACGTATACAATGGCTAACCCTTCACGCTTGGTGGTGAAATAGTTATTCTCATCCTTGGATAACCTTCTTCTTGCGAACGCTATAGGATGATCCAATTCTCCTCCTTCAGCCTGTGTCAGTACTGCTCCCAATGCTATACATGATGCATCTACATGTACATGAAACTCCTTCTTCCAATCTGGGAAGACTAAAATCACCACGATGACCATTTTTCCTTTCAATACATCTAATCTTTTATGATAGTCCTCATTCCAACAGAATGTGACATCCTTTTTCAACAACTTCTCCATAGGCACGGTGATCTAGGCATAGTCCTTGATAAACTTCCTGTAGTACCCAGTATGTCCTAAGGTTGCGCGTAGCTGTTTCACACTCCTTGGTGCCTCTAAGTTAAGTATCACTGCAATCTTCACGAGATCTACCATCAAATCCCTGTCTACAAACCACATGACCCAGCAGAGTCCGAAAAGGAACACAAAACAGGCATTTCTTCAGATTGAGCGCAATATGGTACCTTTGACAAGTATCTAGCATTAAGCGCAAGCTCACCACATGGCGTTTCACCAGCCCAAACATAGTCCAGTCATCAAAGTACACCTCCAGAAACTTATGAATGAATTCTTTGAATGCAGCAATGACTAAGCACGAAAAAATTGTAGGCACATTCTTCAATCTGAAAGGCATTACATTGTATTGAAAAAATCCCATTCAGTCACGAAGGTCGTCTTTCTTCTATCTTCAAGCGCGATTTTGATCCGATGGTACCCAGAGAAAGCATCAGTAAAGGAGTACGCTTCCTAGCCACCTACATTATCCAATACCTCATCAGTGAATAGAGTCGGGAAAGGATCATGCACGCAAGCGTCATTCAACTTCCTGAGATCTACGCATATCCTTATTTCATCCTTCTACTTCTTTTCATGTACCACCATTGGGCTTACCCAATCACATTCTTCTACATGCTCAATGATGCCTGCCGAGAGCATCTTATCTAACTCCAGGCGAACCGTCTCCTTATACTTTGGATTGAGACGGTAGGGTATTTTCTTAACCGGCTTCGTGTTGAGTTTTAACGTGATATTCAAAATGCCCAGGTCTCTTATTATCCCCTTTAACTCCGTAAACTTGGTAGGGAAAAAATCTTGGTATTCACAGAGCAATTCGGAGGCCTTATCTACCATCGTGTCATCCCAGTAATCTCCAATCTTCGTGAATTTGGGTTCCGCCTTGGTACCAATATTTACCTGCTTCATTTTTAGTCACGCAATTATATCAAGATTCTCGATCTGTGGTCCCTCGACCTCGCGATGACCCTCGGTTTCATGGAAATTAATCTTCTGTGTGTCCTCATCTTCTTCTTCAACAGTCATATTATATCATTCCAGTGTGTGGCTCAGCTGAGTATTCCAATCGAGTTGAACCAAATCTAAAGGATCCTATGGTATCCTAAAGATTTTTGCTTTAACTTCTTGTAGCGCTTCGTCGATACAGTCAAACCCATCTTTGAAGATGAACGTAATTATAAACCCTTCACGCAGAATATCCCACTCGCCTGTGCCATGGAGGAGCTCTGTCTCCAAGTACCATTTCATCGGGATGACATCCAGGGTGTGACAGAACAAGTGCACCCATTCAGGTTGGGGCTTCGATCCATAGGCCTTAGCCCATTTGGCCAAGTGTGCATGCAGATCATCCTTCTCATCATACTTGTCTGTCATTCATACCTTCGGCTTCCCAAAGCATGTTCTCATCATCCTCCTACACTTGTGCCAATCATCAAAACTACCCTTGTGCATACCCCACCATCTCATGGGCATAGCGCGCAGTGCCCAATCCAAAGCCTCAAAGCGCTGCTTCTCTGGTACTTCCCTCTCAAATGCATCCAAAAACACATCTACATCATTCAATCCATCATAAGTGGGCATATTTCTTACCTCTGACGACACACAGCACAGCGACTAGGTCATCATGTTACAGCTCAGTGTGGTTACTTCATGTAACCGATTCTATTAGCGCTCTAATTCTTCGTTCAAGTCTGAGTTGCAAGAACTCTCGTGATCCCACGTAATTCATCCATCCGTTGTTGGATTCACCCAATATTGGTCTTGCGTTGTTATCTTATATATGCAGTCCAAATCGTCATCACTTTTGTAATCACAGACTAGTTTAGTATAGCGCGATCCTTCAGCGGGATCTAGGGGTACTATTACGCAAAGCGATTTCTTTTCAAATATCATCTTTCGCTTCTTTAGGTTGATTACCCCATTCATGTCAGTAGCCAAATCAATTCCAAGGAGTGCAGGGTAGGGGTTGTTGTCATCCAAAATTTCTATTACTTCAAAATCAGCCAATGCACCTGTGCCTTTAATGTCTATAATTACTCCTTGTAGCCGTCCCATGGGGATGATCTTCTTCTAATTTTCCATCCTTAACTGAATCTAGGACCACTGCAGCGCGAGTCTCCCCATTCGCTCCCAAGTTTTCTTTGGCAAAATGTTTGCATCTGACCCTAGATCTAGAATAACCTAATCCATTTCATATTCTCCTATCTGTGGGGTGAGTCTCATCTCACGCTCTATCCTTCCTTTATGCTCACCAATCTTCCATACCATGCGTAGTTCACCCAAAGCATGTTTGACGCATCTATTTATAAGTTCCTGTAACCCCTTCACAACCTTGCTATCACGTAGCATCTTCATGCAGGTCTCTATAAAGGTCGTAAGCATAGAAGGGTCCATTTCTTGAATAGGCTTATCCCTGCTCCCTGAGGTAGAGACCTTAGTGAAGCTCTTTTTTGCTTCCATGAAAGTTTCACGTGCGTGCTCCAAATCAAATTCAACGTCCTTCTCTGGAGCTTTACGAACCCATGTGTTGTCTTTGGGTTGTTTCCCCTTATCGTCACCCATTGAAATTCCACTTCGGAGCACTATATTCACATTCAGATCCTCTTCGCAAGGCTCAACCCTCATCATCTGCAGATTCTAAGTCAGTTGCGGTGGTAGCACCCGTTTTTCACGTATCCTCACTATCAGCGTAGGACAGTCCTCTATCCCATGATCAAACTGAGTACAATATTTGCACAACAGACACATTGGGTTAGTGCATTCATGGGCATAGTGTCCTGGTCCCCCACAATTGTAACAAATCAGCTATCCCTGACCTCTTCCAGGTCCTCCTCTACCTCGGCCTCATCCGCGCCCCTGAAAGCCTATTCGCGCCATCCTAGCACTTTGGTTAGGAGGCCCATTTCTGCTTGAACTCTATAGGCACATGTTCTATCCATCATCAATTCATAACTTCGTTAGTTGCACTCATCATGCCCTACTAACCTTCAGAAGTTGCAAAACAGTTGTTGCGGTTTTTGTACAAACTTCTGCAGCAAATGACAGTTATCAGTCGTATGTTTCCATGCTACCTGACATATAGCGTACCACAACGCAGGCCCCATGCTCAGTCCTACTTGGGCTTCCAGCCTCAAAGGCATCGATCCTCCTCCTACAATATAGTTCACAAAGACCGGGCAATGGTCTTTTTCATGCCCCTGACATTTACATTTCAGGCACCATATCTCTTTGCGCACCTCCGGTCGAACTGTTTTTTCCTACTTCAAACTTTGCATTTTGAGACAAAGATTTTGCAACTGTGCATGGATCTACTGAACCCTAAGATTTAGATCTTGCATCAGTGTTTCATGCAATGTTATGGAAATATCCAAGGCCTCTGCCTGATTTGTAATATTTTGTTGTGACAGTGCAACCCTGAGGTGAGGCAGGAGTGAAGCCACGAACCACTCATGGTGATGTCAATCTGTTAAGTTCATATTAGCTTCCCAGATTTTACACTTCAATCTCTGATCCAATTCCCATGGTGTCTCACCTAGTTTCATCGCTATTTCCTTGAACCCCATAATCAACTGCGCCTTAGATTTAGGCCTACTAAACTCTTTATACAGCACGATCTGGATTTCTACCAACCCAACGTTTGGGATATCATTCGAGTACTTGATGTACCAAGTTAGCGCACAATCCTATAAAGCACTAACCAACGTTTCCTTCTTCATGAGATCTTCTATGACACCTTAAGCTTCCCATACAGCTTTTACAATGAACCAGAACTGGTCCGGGTCCTCATTTCCCAAGCCCTTAAACAAAGGCAGCTTCACGAAACTCACCATGTTGAACTGTACTGGATGTGGTGATGGTGTGGACAAAGTCATAGGGAGCGATGGTGGTGAAGGTGGAGGTGGTGTGGGTGAAGGTGGTAGTCGCGGGAACCCTCACTTTATCAACTGAACTACACTTCGTTGAGAAACCTACGCTACTCCCTCTTCGTCACTCAAAGGAGGTAAAATCAGTGGGCTATATTCGGGACCCTTTCTTTCTTTGTTTCTGTAAGTCTTTCCACTTTGCATAGCTCTGAACATCAAGGTAGCTGCATAACCCGGTTTTTGCACAATAACATCTTAATCCAAGTATTTAAAGACTTCAAGTACTTACCTCGCACACCTTTGAAAACGCATCACTCTGCCTCAATGTAACTGACTGAGGTATCAACCGCGAATTTAGTCACAAACCCTCCTATGACACGATCAAGCCAATGATCGACAGCGTGGGCAATATTATCCTCAGAAGCTTCCAATATCCGTACTAACTCTGGGGTGCAGACAATAGGACCGTCAAGCCTCCACCTTCCTTGGCTATCCACTAGCTTCGCGATCCACTCATATAAATCAACTAGGAAGGAACATAAAAAGATCTCCTAGATTTCTGTATACAGGTACCTGTCCATCCACTGTTCCTTTGTCAGCTGTGGATTTCTATTCTCCTATGCCGTGAATTCGTGGATCTTCCTATCCAACCAGTCTTTGACCTCTTTCTTAGTTGGATTCTAGTGATACAACATCACACATCTCTTATGCAGCCTTCGGTCCTGAAAACGGAACCATTTTTTGGCTTTGTGGGCCCTGGCCCAGGTTCAGCGTTAGTTAGCCAAACAAATCCCTACACTACTGACCCTTCTGGCATTAGCCTGTGGTCACGAACCAAAGTCTCACTCGAAGCAGTATGGGGGGATGTTGGAACCAAGTTTCCGCACCCTGAGATGGTCTTGATGTCGGTTTATACCCTCAACCCCTACTTTCGCGCAGGTTGCTAAACCTTAGGGTTGTGTCAACCTACTCTTTATTCTGCCCTTCAGTACCTCTATGAAGGTGTACGATTGGCCTTCGTACAGCCCTAACCCGTGATCCAGGTACTTTCGTGTAGCTATGACAGCATATTGTATAGGTTCCCAAGTTATCTTAACTGTTTTACTTATCTTACTAATCAATCACAGTTAGCACCACGTAAATTGATAGCCTTACTTGCGTTCAATTAACCAATACAATCACATATATTCGTGCATCACATAAACATTGTAAATTGAACCCAAACGCAATACGTTTAGATGCATTAACAAGAACTAAATACACAGTAATTGCAAAATACTTCTCCAATTAACCAATACAATCACATATATTCGTGCATCACATAAACATTGTAAATTGAACCCAAACGCAATACGTTTAGATGCATTAACAAGAACTAAATACACAGTAATTGCAAAATACTTCTCTTTATTGATATCTTTAAGTTAATATAGACTCTATCCGCCCTGTGCACATAGCCGCAGGGGTCCACACACTCAGCTGCGGACTTCTACCCTAGGCTTCTGCACACTCAGCTGCAGAGCCTCTACCTATGCTAAGACCCGAGAACACTTCGACTTCTCTACCAAGACTTCAATGCTTAACTCCTCACTTCATTATTTGCTGCTTAACTACTTAGAGCTTACTTACTTAGCTCTTTTTCATACAATCCCATGGTCCGCAGACCATGGGTGGATCTTTACAGCTAACTTTATACTTTACAAAATAAGGGCAAACAACCCTTTATGACTCTTGACACCTTCACACTTTGCAACCACAAAATGCGGAGACTTTACAACTTTATTACAAAATTGTCCCAAAATATGGGCTTTTAGCCCCAAAACTATCCTTGGGGGAACCCATTCCCAACACTTTTATCACCCTAGATCTACCTTCGTGTAGACCTATAAGCCCCCAAGGCTTGGTACTGCAACTTCTCTTAAACGGTCCTTAGACCTTCGCGAAGGTCTACGATAGGGTTTGGCGAACCCTTAACAGATACAACATCTAGTTACGCGCACCATAAAACATCTGAGTTCGAATAGATCTACTTAAGTATTTAATAAACACAATAGCAAGTATTATAATCTTCTTGTGAACACTTCACATGCATTGTTTATAGTTAGCAAGACTTATCGAACAGAATTGCACATCAATATTTCATAAAGACATTTATTCCATCACAACATATATCGTAAACATATATAACAGAAATAAACAGATGAACACATGAATTTCTCCAATAATCTTCTTTATTGATATTCGAAATGAGGTTACAGACTCAAACTTCCCTACACACTCAGCTGCAAGGGTCCACACACTCAGCTACGGACTCTACTCTAGGCCTCTACGAACTCAGCTACAAAGCCTTTCCTTCCTCTATGACTCACTTCTCTGCGCTATCTTCTATTGACCCATTATCAACAAACTATTCTTTCTTGCCTTAGACTCTCTAAGACATGCCTATTTATAGCTTTTCTTCACACAATCCCATGGTCGGCGGAGCAGGGGTAGATCTCAAAACTAACTTGACTTTACATAAACAAGAGGCTAAACCCGTTTTGACTTCTAGCTATCTACGCACTCTGCATCCACAATTTGAGGAGACTTGAAATCTTTTTACCAAAATTTAGATCAAAACTTGGGTTTTTAACCCCAAAACTGACCTAGGGGACCCCATCCCAACAGGGCCCCAACACAAAGGTTGTGACTTCCCCTCGAGTCACTCGGCTAGCGCGGTGATCTTGTTACGAAGATCCCCTAGCTCCACCTACACAACTACTACCTCAGCAGCGCTCTGCATAGCTACCTACTTGACTTCATTGACGAGATGATCAGTAGCTGGTCCTTCCACGACTAGCTTGATATTTTGTTGTGTTTGCTGCAAGCCCGTGAACTTATCCTGAATGTTGGTTTTTACTTGGTATGCTTTGTCTAACCAAGGTCCCAACCTTCCCTTAAGCATGGCCCCCTTCTATTGGGTTGCTTCTACCTGTGCACAGAGCTGCTTCCCCTCTTGCAACTTGGTGAGGCGTTGTGATGGTGCAATTGAGCGCGTCGTTGCCCAAACCTCATCATAATTCTTCTGCAGCTCGCGAACTTCTATGTTCAGCATCTGCAGGGTTGAGTCTTCCTATAGATTCGTCACTAATTCCATCTCCTATTCAAATAAGGTTGAGCAGTCAGTGACTGCGGCATCCAGAGTGGTCACTGTAGAAATTTCACCTATAGAACAAACCGTTATATGCAATGTCCTAAAGCATAATACTTGTTCTACTTCTACAAAACATTAAGCGGAAGCATAATCGAATTCATGAGCAACATCAAGTAGAAACATGCATAACTGATCAAGAGAAATAATCACACATAACACAAGATATATCCAGGGGAAAGAACCAACATAAAACCCCAATTATGTATTATCAATCAAGTGGAAATCCTCTTGACAATACAAAAATAATTGTCTCTCATGCTATTCAGTTCTCAATGAACTATGAAGATACGAAGATATATCTCATGAATCAACCAAGCCCTATATATAAAGGCTTTACCTATGGTCCAATCCCTATTTCCTTGCACAGTTTGCTTAGCTAATAATATAAAAAGCATATGTAATTAATTCCAAACATACCAAGTCAACCTATGGTCCAACTACGCAATCCTTGAGGACACTAGTTCCTCAACCATGCAAAAACTACTTACTAGAAATAGTCAAGCATCTGATAGTACATTGTCCCACATCTGATCTCAACTAGGTCTCTGATAGAACTGACATGCAACGGTTATCCATGAGTGAATCCTCAGTTATATAAAATAATAGTTGTCACATGCATGCAAGCATTAACAAACTATATTTTATTATTTTAACAACTTGTTAAAATAATCTCACTGGACTTAACTAGTTAGAACTAAGTCAACTGATTCTCTCATTATAGAACTCATACTTATTCCCTCAATCAGTGGAGTAAATTAAGGATAAATTTCTCAATCAGTGGGACAACTCATGTGCATGCTCACAAAGACTTCAAATTCAAATTTCCTTACCTAATTAACTCAACTGCATTAATTAATTAATATTTCCAACTGCTGTTAAGACCAAAACTAATTTTACTTCCTATAGATAGAGTAGGGACTGCTATAAATAGGAAGGGACCCAGAAATGCTATTTTTAGAGCTTTCTTTTTTTAGCATTTTCACCTCTCACCCAATGTGGCCAATGACCTCACTGGCCAAACTACTATTTTTAGACATTCTATTTTAGCAGGTCTATTTTTAACACATTCTAAATTTAACATTTCTTGTTGCACATTTTTCAATAGTCACTCCTTCTTTTACAGCGGCTCTGCTCTGCTCCTTGACCTCGGGCGGAGTCAAAGGCTGTGATTTGAGCTACAGCACTGTGATTTTCATGTTGAGTTCAAATTGAACTCTTCCAACCTCTGCCTTTTCCTCCCAGACACCTGCAGCTAATTTTCAAATTTTGGCCTCTGGTTGTGCATCCTTGGGTATGTGCAATTCCGGCACTGTTCTTCACACTTCTACTACTACAGCTGCTAGCTTGGAATGTTGTTCCTGGATAGTTTCTTTTTCCTTCAAGGCCTGTGTCTTCTTGGTCAACATTTGTTCATTGTTCACCAAGTACTTGCTGATTAAACTGAGAGCGTGATGCTCCCGAGCTCTCAATTCCTCTGTTTTTGCATCACATGAAGAAATTCATTGGGGAGCGCTACAATGCTCAGTGCGACGTCTTAAGGGTACTCAAAATAACTCAGTCATCGTCAGATGCTACTTGCAGGGACCCTTCTGGTAGTTCCACTGATCAAAGTTCCACTGTCCTTACCATTTCTGCAACCTTACTTGTCCCAGGTGCCAGGCTAGTTTGGGTTGCACTTTCATGACCTGCGCCCACCTATATTCTGCTAGTTTGGATCTGCAGCTCGCAAATCCTTTTGGATGCTCCCCAGTATCTTCATGTACTATTGCTCGAACTGTTTCAGAAGCTCAGTCATAGTATCTTGGACTTTGTCACCGATCTCATTGAGATCGCCCTCTATCAAGGTCATGGGATCCACTTATGTTTTATCCAACTTCTTCTTCTTGTAGGATCCCTCCTGCTGCTGCTCTTTGCGCTTCCTTAGCCGAAATGGGGTGCTCTACCCCTCATCTCCTCCGCTGCCCTGTTCAAATTGTTCGTCCTCCTCTGTTGTAGGTGAAGGGGACTTACCGCTTCTTTGTTATTCAGGCTGCTCTTGCTCGGCCTGCTCCTTTGCAGCACACTCCTTTTCCATCTTAGACTTTTCTGTGGCTTCCTTTTTCCACTACATGACCAACTTTTGCGCAGCCTATTTTGCTGCATCCTTCCTCTTCTACTCAGTCAAGCTTCCTGCACCCTTGTTGGTTCCTACATCCAAATCTTATGGGGCGCGCTAATCTGTTGGCCAGCACTTGATCACCTCCTGTATGTCGTAATTTATAACTAGTTATGGTAATTCATACCATTTTTGTTGTAGGTCTTTGTGTGCCTGAATGTAGATGCAGTGGAAATCAGCTTTAAATGCAACATATGCTGACAATTTCTCATACAAGGTTGGGGACAACTTTGGTCGCTAATTGATGGCCATGCAGAAACTCATTTCCATCAAGACCCAAAAGGTCTTTGTTTTTGTGACCCGTACGGGGTCCTTCATGCTCCAGAGGGAGGCGAACTGCGCAGCCTCTAGCAATCCTTCCTTCACCAGAGGAAACTAGCTATCCTCCGATAGCTCCCATGCGACCAGCACAATGGAGAGAAGTAGCTACGCATAATGGAAGGGATTGCTCTCATCCTGGACCTCACAATAATTCGCAAGGAATTCACTGCATAAGTACCACAACCAGTTAAATTGCATGCCCTTCACGCATTGTGTAGCTAATGATACCACAGACATTCAAACCTCATCTACACGGCACTTCCTCATAACCTTTCTAGCCAGTATTTGGGTGGCAATATTCATTGTGGGATCGTTGATAGATGTGATGGAATAGCTGCGCGGCTTTTTCACAAGCTCAAACTCCTTTTTCATTTTATTTGCCAAGTCTTTTCCTTCTTTCTTTCCATGAAACTCCTTGGTCGGATTCAAGCCCTCATGTGGCAGGTGCGTGATCCTGTGGATGAGCATGTTCATGATGGGTATAGGCACTCCTAGCCATAAGCACCCATCATGTACGAGAGTCAGTAATTTCTTCACAAAGTGGTGTTAATAGTAGTGCAGTGATAGTGGGGCAGCCACATGTTGTGGGGAAAAATGCCTATGCAGGACGATCCTATCCACCTAAGGTGTGACAGCGCCTTAGCAACAAACGAATACAGCTATTATGATTTCTTCCTTTATGAAATGTGAAAGAGGGGAAATCGGCAGACTTACCGTTGTCTTCCGGTTGTCCCTCGAACTAGATCCTCTTCTCTTTGTGTGTCCACAGCTACTTGCCTCCTCGCTTGATCAAGAGAACAGCTACTTGAATCCCACGGGATCACAAGAGAACAGCTACCTGTGACAAGAGAACAGCTACTTGCGACAAGAGAATAACACAATACAAAGGCAAATATACATATTCATAAATGATTCAGGATTAGAAGTAAATCAAATACACTAATGCAATCATACAAAATACACCAGCATATAGGAAAGAATCAAGATAGCTTTATTAATAAGTAACAGGGTTCAGGAAGAGATACAACCCATGGGGCTCCAATCTAGCATCTCCTTCCCAGCAGAATGGAATTCCTTCTTCAGCTCCCTTCAAAGCATTACACACCCAATGTTTCCAGCCACAAACCAACAGCAATTCTTTGCAATTACCAAATTCCAGCCTCTAGATCCCATGGAGGAGAGATCCATATATAGATGTTTGGAGAGAGGATGAGTCAGCTTGAGATCTGACTAGTGTCCTCTCCCTCTCTCAGTTCTTGAGTCCACTTGGAGGTTCTTGCTTCCACTTGGAGATTTGGAACCTCTTACTCATCACCAGTCGAATTCCTTGATGCAAGTGTCATTTTGGAAGCTTCCTGGGCATTGACACCTTGAGGAATATCTCTGCCACATGTCCAAACTCGCTCAGCGCAGGTAGCTAGTGTTGGAGTTGACATTCAATGCAGGTAGCCAGTGTAGCAGTTGACATTCAGCGCAGATGCTCAGTGGAGCAGTTGACATGATCCAGAATTGGCTTGTTTTTGAGTGTTTTCAGGTGGAGAACTTCTGTGAATTGCTGTGGTTAGTTTTCCTTGTTCCTCTAGGGGTAGGAACAACATGTTTAGGGACTTTGGATCCCTTAGTTTATGGACATTTCATGCTCAATGCTGTAAGGCACAAAAATTTCTATAACAGTTGCCCCCTAAAGTATGAGGTCGTTTATCGGGTGAAATGCTTTATCCAAGAGGGTCCGAAGTTCATCCATCTGCTGGGAGGAGACCTGTAATAAAATACAATACAATACATTATGATTCATACTGCTTTCATGATCTAGCTGAGGCGGGCATTCCCATGCTCATCTTTATAAATTCATTTTTGTACATAGAACAGATGATCGTCTGATGGTAGACTGATAATTTTGGTGAAATTATCATCCTTTGAGTAGGATGATCATCTGCTGCAATGATGTACATGTCAAATGTCTTTATCTTTCCTGAATATATATATCGCGGCCCGGATGGATGAAACTAGATCCGGGGTCTTCAAACTCGTTCGATCTTCACTCTAAGTACAAGTCGATCCATGTGAGAATTGCGCTGAAGTCGAACATGGAAAGACATCGCTTGATTACCTGTCAATGATGTAAATCATTAACAAGCGCGAGAGGAATCACCGATAATGATAATGACCCTCAAGGTATTGCAGTAAAATTCACGTGGTGTGAATAAAGGACTTGGCGTCGAACACCACGCAAAATCTTCTGGTCGAAGGTCATTGATGTATACCTGTCGCCGGAAGTGAGAAACTTGCCATTGAGGCATGCAAGCTTCAAAGTACTGAAGGGGTTGTTCCTAGATCAACTTCTTGGATAATGAGCTGATGTCGACAAGAAGCGATCCGTCAAAGGAGGGCCTTAATGAATCCCACATCAGTGACACGGAACGGAGCTAATGACTTTAATGGAGGTGAAAACGATCTGTGACATATGATTCAGGGTGGCGGTCATGAATGGATGAAGGATAATGTATGGCAGTGGATGGGACCCGGTTGACTCTTTCTGAACGACTTCCCTTGAACATATGGCGACACTGATGCGATGGATTGGTAGCATTACCCCAAATATGGATGGTATGGCGAGACCATGCTGATGTGACCGGTCAATGAAACAACCCAACCCGAATGTGGTACGGAGGAAAAGTGTCATGTTCAAGAGCGACCTGCTACCATCAAAGTTTTCTTGATTTTTCCCAATTTTTCCCCAGTCATGGCTGACCAGTACCTCTTTATTTTTGTCAAGCTTGAGGAGGATAACATATGCTTGTTCTATAACCTGCCCTTCGGGCAAGCCCATCGCTATGTTTTAATGAGCCTAGCGATAGTGAAACTCGTTCTCGTCTAAAGACAAGTTTGTCGCTATTTAATAATTTTAACAAGTCTAACGACAAGGATAACTCGGTCCTTTTCATTTTTAGAGAGTCTGAAAAGGTACATAAAGTTAACTCCACAATTCCTTTTTCGTCATTTAATCCCTTAAGTCCGAAAAAGTATAAAACAATACAAAAGGGATGAGTTTTCGATATCTTTAACGAGCCGAACAAAACAAGCGCTCGATATTTTTGTGCAATAATCCCTCAGGTCCAAAAAGATTAAAATCTAGAGGAGGGATAGCTCTTCCTGTCCTTTAACGAGCTGGAAGGCCAAAACTCGGCAATCTTTTCATATTTTACGAGTCAGTTGAAAAGAGCTTAAAGAAGACTCATCTTTCGAGGAACGAGTGATAAACAGGGATAGCAACTGATTCCAGGTACAGGTTGGAATTTTCCAATCATGGCAGTGTCACAAGGATGGCTAGGTGAAATCACTCTTCGCAGTTGTTCCTCAAAATGGGTAAACAATCATATGGAGGTGAACGATCGGCCAAATGAAAAGTGGAGGTGGCAGGTGCAAACACGACCAAGGCTTTAACGGCTGATAAAATTACATTCACAGTGGTTATTTACCGGGATAGGTTCATTTTTTAGTTAAAAATGAGCTTAAACACTGGAGGAAACTCTGCTCACTGCTTATATTTATTTTTTAACGAGCATGAAGACCGCGTTAAAACTGCTCGGATCTTGCGTTTATTTTTTAACGAGCATGAACTTTATGCTAAAACTGCTCGATTATATAGTCAAAATTTTGATTTTTACCATAAATAGCTTTTCCCTTTTCAAGGATAGTACTGCATCCTCAATTGCTGCATCAAACTTTGTTAGAAATGAATAACATTTGCATGAAAATGAGATTATAACCCTAATATTTCGCTTTGAACTACGTAAAAAGCCATTAAAAGGTGTTTTTACCTCTCATTTTACCATTTCATTTGAATTTGGTTTGTTGGAGCTCTGGAGGTGCCTCTTCCCCCTTGATTTTCACCAGCTGATTCCAGGAGATTCTGCGGACGATTTTCAGTGCCGTCTGGACCAGGTAGGAGCTAAACCTTAGCTCTTTCTTTTCATGGTTTCCTTTTTCAATTCTGTGCCTGTTTTCCTGTCCCCATGAGCCCCTGGGGTTTCACTAGGGCGCCCTGGCATCAGCGCAGGCAGTCCATTCGAAACCTGCGCTGAATGTCAAGCTGCCTTAAGGCAGTTTGACCTTCAATGCAGGTAGGACACTTGCCAACTGCGCTGATCTTAGAAAAGCAGTTCTATGCACAGTTTTTTGATGAAATTTTGCCAGTTTCTCATCAAATTCAGGAACTTACTCTTTCTCTTGTTTGTTTTGCAGGGATCTTTGAGCAAAATGTCCCTTACATGGCGAGAACGAGAACATGAAGAGGAGGACATGATTTCCCTCCATGACCCTGTCACGGTGAACGCGCTGCGGAACTGTGGCCTGCTGAAGTTTTTCCGTATCTCTAGCATGAGAGCACAGATATCTCTACTGCAGTATATGCTTGATGCTTGGGATCCCATTAACCAAGTATTCCAGATTAGGGGAAAATCCATCCCCTTGACCATAGAGGACATTTACTTATTGACTGGGTTGTCAAGGCGGGGTGCCCCCATTTCTTTGTCAGGTTCGGCCCGAGGGAATGACTCCGTGAGAGATTATGTCCGCCAGTATTGCAGGGAAGGTTCCCAGCCGAGTAGAGACGGCAAGGTTGTTATCCGTGAGATCACTGACAGGTCTCTCAGGTCCATTCTGTATACCATTGGTAGGATGGCCGGTAGCGCATCTCTACATGTTGCCAACAGATCTTATGTGCAGCACGCCTTAGAGTGTCTCCAACCGAAAGTATTCAACTGGTGTGATGCAGTACTTGCTCAGATGAAAAGTAAATTGACCAAGGTAAAGGACGGGAAGCTGAAGAACTTTGGGTATGGTTCTATTCTGACTGCCTTTGCCTTGGAGAAAATACCACTGATGCAGCCTCAGTATATCGCACTCGACTTGCCTTCTCCTACCGAGCCACGCATGCAGAGATGGGTTGATCACATGTCTAGGCATGCTGGTCAATCTCAGATTACTTTCACTGATACCTTCTTCAGGTGGTTCGAGCGCCAGGAGATGGTCTATTCTGAGTACCCATATGTTGGCATGGATTTCCGAGGCGATCTGGATTTGGTGTTGCCGGATGGCGAACAGTGGGGCGCTATTGGTAAAATCTTCGACCATATTACTGTTTACTATTCTTTATTTATAATGTCCTTGTGCTTTATTCTATCAAGACTTTAATCAAACTCATTTGTGCATGCAGATGTTGGTCTTGTTCGTCCAGCAGCTCGCCCGAAAGCGCCAGTTGCTGCCCCAGCAGGGGAGACTGCTAGGAGGGTTATTCTCCGCGACCTTGATGTGGCAGAGACTCTTGCAGCTGTGCAGGAGCAGGTTGAGAGTCTTACTCTCGGCATTCCCGATGTGAGGATTGATGAGTTACCTTTACAGTTGCAGCGACATACTACTGGCGTGCCTAGACGATGGACTCGTCTCTTGCGCATGATTGCACAGGCCGTGACGTGCTATCATGAGCACCACTAGGCTAGGGTGTCCCCTAACATTTTTGAGTTTTTGGGTCATATGACCGATTTTGTCTTGGTTACAGAACATTATGTATGAACGATAAACAGCTTATATATATATATTTTGATTTTCGAGTTTTATTCTGGTTGAGTTATATGATCCATATGTACAATCATTGATGATGTGTCTCTTTTTATAAATGTCGCAAATGTCTATCTAACACATAATTTGCTAATGAGTCGGTTAATGTGTTTAAGTTTCTGGAAATATGCTAGTATTGAATTGAATCAAATTGTCTTTCCAAAATCTTAACCCTTAGGAACATGCGATAAATAGCTGGATTGCGAACGAAATATATACCATTGAGCTGTAGTATTACGAGCTGTTAGTCTAGCCTGACAATTAGTCGGCGTATGCCACGGGTGATGGCATCAGAGAGTAGTTCTATCAACGCACTATACTCAGCGATGTTATTCGTTGATTTCCCAATACATACACCTCTGAAACTTACTAACTCGCCGCTTGGATCAAAAATGGCCCAGGCTGCGGAGGATAGGTTCCGCGAACTACGACTCGCTCCGTCGGCATATCCAACATATGTCTCCAGAAGGTTTGACATCTGCAACAAATGAAAAAGGTGGATTACTCGACCAGAACAAATACTTTAGCGAAAACAAAATACAACAAAAGCATGCAGGTTACTATTTAAGCATAGTAACGCTTGAGGTACAACCCGTTGCAGGGCTGCGCCAGTGGAATTCCGTCATAATCCATTAACTCGTAGGCTCCTTTTTCTAACACCCTTTTAACAATATAGGGGCCCATCCATAAGGAATTAAATTTACCTGCTCCCAATTTATCGGATTCTTGGTCATAAAGCAAGACCAAAACACCTTCTGAGAAGACACGGGGTTTGACATTTTTGTCGAACTGTGCCTTGACTCGTTTCTTATGGGCTTCGTTAGCCAAAGCGGCGTCACGACGGGTCTCATCCAATTGGATTAATTCCAAGAAACGAGCCTCTTCTTCCGAAGTTCTGGGGAGGAGATCAATTGCGAGTTTAAGCAACGAAATTTCGCACTGGATTGGTAAGACTGCTTCCAGGCCATACACCAGTTGGAAAGGTGTGAACCCGGTTGCGTTCTTTACCGACGTTCAGTAAGCCCACAAGGCTGAGTACAGGATTAGGTGCCACCTTCTTTTATGAACCTTGATCATCCTTTGCAACATACGCTTCAGGACCTTGTTGATTGCTTCAACTTGTCTGTTGGCTTGCGGATAGTACAGGGTAGAGCTGTCGTGAGATAGCCCTAGCTTGGCAGCTAATTCGACCATCATGTGTTACACTAAAAAATGTCACCATGGCTATTTACAGTTAGTATGGCTCTATCAACAGTCATGCTATCCTCTTAGGCAAGTCTTATGCCTCTACTCTCCATGTCAAACTCCAAAAAGAGAGAAAGTCTTTATAAATGTATTTATCTCTGGGTACGCAAGTTCTCTCAACCTTACCTGCGGGTACGCACCTAATGTTCACAAAAGCTGCATACTTGTACGCTCTGTATGTAAAGGGGCAGGTGCGTCCCCCTGTAAAGGTCAAAATGCGCAAGTTTCATCTCTAAAAAGGTTACTTGTGGTCATTTCTAGAGCATTCTAGAAGGTTGTTCGACGTGTATTGAGCGCCTCCAGATGGTTCATGTACCCCTACCAAAGAGGAACTTATCCCATCAATGAGGGAGCTATCCCATCCAAAGAGGGGATTATCCCATTGATGGTGGACCTGAATAACTTCCTCTAGACCACTATAAGTACAGGCATTGGGCCAGAAGGAGGAGAGGTTGGAAGCTAAACATTTCTAAGGGTAGATGTTGCTGGAATTAGGACTCCCATTTAGAAGCTTGTGAGGAGAGATTGCCATATTTGCTTGTTCTATTTGGAGGTGGGTGAGCTTTGTCAAAGTAAAGGAGAACTCTTGATGGACCCTGGGAGGGACTTGCACAACACCAAGGCTCAGGTTGTAATTGTTCCTTTTGTTTCCTATTAATGCAAATGAGTCCATTCTTCTCAATAACTTGTTATTTATGAGTTGTTTCATGTACTCCTTGGTCTATGTGTTAAATATGTTTTATTCTATGAGATTATCAAGTGCTATTTAATCGTTTGATTGTTAGTGGATGCAGGTTTCAAAGTGAAGGAGGAGCTCATCCGGATCAGCGAGGCTGGACTGCTACAACTGCGTTGGACTACAGGTAGGATCTAAACACTTGATTTCTTATATAGTAAATGCATGTTTAGAGAAGGATTGCTCTTGTTTGTCTTGTTTGTCACTAGAGAGTCTTAGGCTCCTAGGGAGGTTGGTTGTGTCCGCACTATCGACTCTTTCCGCCTGACAAATTGGCGACTCCACTGGGGAATCCATTAATGTGTTTGAGTTCTTTTTGATTTGATATTTTGGTCTGAGAAAAATTGCTTGTTTTCTGATTTTTAGTTGTCTAGCTGTGTATTTGGGTGGGTTGGCTTAGAGTCAATTTAGTTTTTTATTTTTCTTAGCCTTGCCAGCAGTACGCAGTCTCTGGGTTTAACACAGTGCGTACTTGTACGCACTGCGTCTTTGTGCACAGTGCGTACCCGCGCCTGTGTAAACAGATGACCTGCGTACCCTTGTCAATTTTGAGAAAATTTCAATTTTTTGCTTTTTTCTCTTTAGATTTTGCTTTTACTTTGTTTTTACTACCCAGATCCATCAGTTTACCTACCATAAATCTTCACCTAAGCTTGTTTCATTGGCATTCCTGCTTTAAGCTTTCATCAATTGGGTGTTTAGAGTCTCTTTTTTGAGAAATTCTTGATTTGATTTCCTTTGGTCATTACTTGGAGGTTTGTCTCAGTCTTTTCACAATTTTGCATATTTTTGCTCTTGTTTTTGCAAAAAAAATTCCCCCTCATTCGCCGGGGGGGGCTAAATTGTGTATGAGTGTTAATCGCCTTTGAGTGTTTTTATTTTTGATCTTTGGAACTCTCGTCCAATTTTCTCAACTTGCACTTGATTGGTTCTTAGATTACATTAGAATCATCTTGTGTTTGAGAATTCTCTTGCATAGATCACATTTGCATAATTAGAATTCTCATTTTCAGAATATGAATGAAAAATGTGCATAGATTACATTTGCATACTTTTCAAGTGAATTGTGCCTAGATTACAATTGCATAGTTTACATTCTGAAAAATCAATCGTAGATTTAGATCAGCTTTCTTTGATTTGAATTTACACAAAAGATAAAATAAAAAAAATGGTTTGGAATTGATTTGCATTAGTTTTTCTTGATAAAATTAATGCATTAGAGAATTCGTCATATTTTCTCTTAGTGATCAATTTTTTGCATTGTTGGAAGTGAATGGAAACTCTCTCCTTACTTTAATTAGGATTCATCGAATTACAAAGATCACATTATCATATTCGATTGCGTTCAGTTGAGTCGGGTCATAACACCATTGGTTTCATATCCATTTACCCATTTGAGTAATAACAGCCTTAATAACACAGCGCTTAATTAAAATTCATCTAGTAATTTTTACATTTCTAGGGCTTTGATACACCAATATAGCTTAGGCTAGTGTCTTGGAGTAGGAGAGTAATTAACTCTCCAAGATAGCAAAACCAAACAAGTAGCTCATCTTGTGGTAGGATAAATCCGACTGTTTCATTTGTACTCTGGGAAAGCTCCTCTTAAAGGAGAAGCACGAGCTCGTGTCCGAACCAGTGAGGGGATCAATCCTCCCTCGTTGGGAACGACGCCAGACACGCACGTATTTCAAACGATAAACCTCGAATTAACCATTGTCGAGGAGCCAGGGGTCACTTGTCGGTAAACCTTGGATTATTGTCAAGGAACCGGCAAGGGGATTGAGCTTGATACTCTGCCCTTGCATGCTGTCGGAGTGTAGATTGTTCCCCCAGGTGCATTTGTTGCTGTTGGTAACCTTAGTGACCATTATCTTTAGGGTTCTACCCAAGGTGACGGTGGAGGGAAGATCCCACTGTACCTGGAGCAGATGTCGGCTAGACTCACTTGGATTTTCTGGGGGGTTCACTTCACTCGAGACGGTTAAAGTGGAGGAACTTGGTCCAGTCTATTCATTAAGCAGGTTGCCGGGGTAACTGTTCCACCCGCCACTTCTGTACTGACTTCTGCGATGTTGGGCTTCATCACCAACTAGTGTTTTCGGTCCGGAAGGTTACTGTTTATGTGTGGTTTGACTCCTAGATTTGATAGCGCGTGTTAATTTGTTTGTTTTTACTTTTAGAGACCACAGGTGTGAATTGTGAATTTTAGTTGTTAAGTGTGAATTGTGAATTGTTAATTTTAGTTTTAAATTGTTAATAAAATTCACTGAAGTTGAATATAATGGCAAACGTTCTGGAATTTACCAACCTAGGAACCCCTCCTAATGAGAATCCTAGTACTTTTCCTTACTTTGGAAATGTTGGTCCTCCTTATATGGCTACTTTTTCATTACCTGGATTTACAATAGGTTTACCGATATGGTTATTTTCAACTTCGTTGGCCCAAAATTCTCCAATTGTTCCATCTCAACCGGATGCTTCACCTCAACAGAGTTCACCATCTCAACATCACCAACCTTCTGTTGACCCTTTACCTTCTTCGCCTAATTTTTCTTCCTCCATTTCTTCCTCTTCGCCTGGTAAAAGCCTTGATGCTAGTAACCAGGAGGCTAAGAAGAAGAAGAAAGGGAAGAAGAAGAAGAAGAAGAAGAAGCAAGATAAGAAAGAAGTCAACCAACCAACCACGACTGTAAGTGTTAGTGGTGTTGAGGAAAACTCCGACATGCATCGTAAACCCAAATACCCTTGCAAGCTTTGTAAGGGTGACCACTTCCTTGTCAATTGTCCTGGTATTCCAAAGGTCTTGGAAGTATGGTCAGAAAAATCTCATCAACTTTCCGTTGATCCATCAACCAGTGATAGTCAGGTTCCTGGGAAAAAGGGTAAAGTTAGGTTTCCTTGTAAGTTATGCAAAGGGAGTCATCAAACTCACATTTTCCCTCACATGGATGAAGCCTCAACATTGTTGGAAAACCTTACTGTTCCACAGCAAGAATTTCCAACTGGTTACCGTAAACTTTCTCCCAACCTACCGTCAACTGATGGAGTGGTCGATTCAATTTCACATTCAGACGATCCCACTTTCCATTTAGAGAGTGAACTTCATACCGCTCAGGTTCTTCTTGTTACATCAGATTCTTCTATGCCGGGGGGCATTTCATCTGTTTCTACAGAACCCCCTCCAAGCACTGAGGTCTTTTCCTTTGATTGGAATAGACTGACAGAACCTCGTCTTCCTTCCTCCATCCCTTTCCAGATCATTGTCAAGACTGGTGGTAGGGACATACATCGTACTCAGGTAGATGAAGGTGCTTCTGTTAGTATTTTATCCTCAACTGTTTGGAAAGCTTTGGGTTCCCCTCAGCTTGCACCTATTACGCAGAATCTGAAAGCTTTTAACAAAACCATTAGTGAACCTTTAGGGATCCTTCCTAAGTTTTCTATTACCTTGGAAGGTAAAACTGTCTGTATTGATCTTATGGTAGTTCAAGGTCCCTTGGATTTCAATTTACTCCTTGGCCGAGACTATGTTTATGCAATGAAAGCTGTCGTATCGACACTCTTTCGTGTGATGTCTTTCCCTCACAATGGAAATATTATGACTGTAGACCAGCTTTCATTCCCTAGTCTTGTCTCAACTACCAATAATATGACACCCCTAAATGTTCCTGATTCTAAAGTGATATCTACCCTGCCACGGGTTAATTATGTGGCAACCGGTCCCATGCTTTCAGTTACCGATGTAAGTGAGCCTCTCACTGTTTGCTCATCTTCCTTTGATTTAGATCCGGTAATTGACATGGAAAACTCTATGGGATTATTTGAACACGATGTTCTTATCCCTTTTGAGTCCCTTGACGTGTGTTCCTTCCAAAAAACTATTCTTCCTTCAGATGAAGACCTTTTGGAAGCCATGATCAAGGTGTGTCCATTGACATGTCTTTCTTCCAGTTGGAAGCCATGATCAATGGTACGAGGATAGTTTGTTCCTCTCTCAACCTCGTTAAAAAATGAAATTGGATGGTACGAGGATAGTTTGTTCCTCTCTCAACCTCGTTAAAAAATGAAATTGGATGGTACGAGGAAAGTTCCTTTTACTATGTCGACCTCGTTAAAAAATGAATCAGTGAGTGTGAGGATAGTTCCTGTTACTGAGTCAACCTCGTTAAAAAATGAATCAGGTATGAGGATAGTTCTTTTACTGAGTCAACCTCATTAAAAAATGAATCAGCTAGATTTTAGGATATGAAGGTAGATTGTAGAAAGTAGGATTTTGAGGATAGTTCCTGTTACTGAGTCAACCTCGTTCAAAAATGAATCAGGTATGAGGATAGTTCTTTTCTTGTGTCAACCTCCTTAAAAATGAAACAACTCCCTTTTCAAATAAAATATTGAAAGTAAACCTTCATTCCATTCATCTGGTTGAATGCAATGAAGCCTGGGGGGCATGTACCTCGCTTTGCATCATTATACTGGGGGCATGTGAACTTTTTGAGCATAGTTCCTTGTCTTGTGTCAAGCTCGTTAAAAAATGAAACAAGGGTAGGTTAAGTAGGTAGATTGTAGAGAGTAGTCATGAGCATAGTTCCTTGTCTTGTGTCAAGCTCATTAAACAATGAATCAAGGATTTTAGAGCATAGTTCCTTGTCCTGTGTCAAGCTCATTAAACAATGAATCAAGGATTTTAGAGCATAGTTCCTTATCCTGTATCAAGCTCGTTAAAAAATGAATCAAGGTTTTTAGAGTAGAGTTTTTGTTAGGTAAATTGTAGAGAGTAGTTATGAGCATAGTTCCTTATCTTGTGTCAAGCTCGTTTAAAAAATGAAACAAAGGTTTTGAGGATAGTTCTTTTCCTGTGTCAACCTCACTAAAAAATGAAACATCTCCCACAAGTCTTTTCAAGATCGTGAAAGTAAAGCTTCATTCCATCCACCTCATTGAACGCAATGAAGCTTGGGGGGCATGTACCTCATTTTGCGTCATTATGCTGGGGGCATGTGAAATTATAACAAGCATAGTTTTTCGTTTCAAGCTTGCATAAAAATGAAACCGAGTCCGAGCATAGTTCTTTTCCTGTGTCAAGCTCGTTAAAAAATGAAACAAATCCTCCTCTACTTGAGTCGAGAGTTTGACTAGATCTCATGAATGTTAGGTTGTATATTTAGGTTAGTTATTTCGGTGTTTTGCATAATTTTCTTACAGTTTTAGGTCAAGTCTTTCAAATGATCTCGTAACTCAACCTTCATTTCATCCAACTGGTTGAATGAAATGAAGCTGGGGGGCATGCGCTCTAGCAGTTACGCTTAGGGGGCATCAAGCACAGTTTTCTCTCTGTTTCAAGCTTGTGAAAAAATGAAACTACTTTGAAGCATAGTTTTTATCTGTTTCAAGCTTTTGTAAAAATGAAACCTATTTCGAGTCAATTTCAGTTATTTTCAAGACTCGTTAAACTCATGAAAATCCCGAGATTATTTTGCTATCTTTCATTCTCGTAAAACAAATGAAAATGCCGAGTTCTTTCCGTCTTTTCTTGCTCGTAAATAAAATTGAAAGTCGGCCATATGAGTACATTTTTATCCCTTTTTCGAACTCATTAAAACTTACGAAAAAGTGAAAGCCATGAGTACATTTTTATCATTTTTTCGAACTCGTTAAAACTTACGAAAAAGTGAAACCTTGGAGTTCTCTTTTAAGCCCTTTTCAGACTCTCAAAATATGAAAAGATTGCCGAGCGTTTCTTTTACACTCGTTAAAACGGAATTAAAAGACGGTCCCCTTATAGCTCTTTTCTGACCATAAAAACAGGAAAAGATTGTCGGGTTTTTGTCGTTTCAAACTCGATACTGGAAATAAAATGACGTGTCCTTGATCGCTTTTTACTTTTCAGGTCAGAGGCACTAATCATAAAATTACTCCTTGGTCGCAAGACTAAGCGGTTCTCCCAAGTATTATTTTATACTTTTTCGGGCTTGGGGGACACAAATTTACGAAAAAGTTCAACCTGGAGTCTTCTTAAGTTTTTCAGACTCTCTAAAATTGAAAAACGCTGAGTTTCTCCTATACTGGGCTCGTTAAAATTTCACAGTAAAGGACCTGTTCAATTACAAACAGGAACGAACCACTCCTTCCTAGGGTTCGAATCAAAACTAGGTTGGACTCATCCGAAGGATGAGCTTATAATCAAGCATATGTTATCCTCCTCAAGCTTGTTAAAAAATAAAGAGGTACTTGCCAGAAATGGTGGGGGAAAAGAGAGAAGAATGAGCCTATTTGTTATCTTTTGTCTCAGAAGAAACTTTATTACCACTCTTGGACACGACACTTTTCATTCACCTGGGTTGGGAAATCCTTTACCTCACAGTTGATCAAACCACTTTGAAAGACTTCAGCCGGGTTCCGGGGATTAACTTTGAGTCGTTTATCACCAAGCCATCTGTCGTGTCGTTATGTGTTCAAGAGGTCTGCAAACAAAACTTTCATCTGCAAAATACCTGTCATCCATTTGACCATCCCTGAGTCAGTCCTTACAGCAACATTTCTTCAACTTGAACAATGATTTCGTGTTGTGGGCTTGCCTGCAACGGGTCGCTTTCTATCGAAATCAACACATTATCTAGAGAGATGACTTAGAAATCGTCAGTACCTTGAATTATGCATGCATCAATGGCAGGTTTCTCGCCTTTGACGTCAGTTTACATCATTGACTTTCGATCGAAGGATTCCGTGACGTGTTCGACATCAACTCATTCATTCACATTTCATGGATTGTACTGGGTACTTTGAGAACCATTGACATCACTGGTGGTCTCTCTCACACTTGTTAACGGTTTACATCATTGACTGGTAATCAAGTGGTTTCTACCATGCTCGACATCAACTCATTTATTCGCATGGCTACAATCGTACCAATTCGGGAAGTAGAAATGAAGACCCTGGATCTAGTTTCCACCATCCAGGCTACGAGGAATTTTGTATTCATTATCTAAGTAGACTAATCATAAACAGATGGTTGTGCCCATACTGTGTCTACAAAAGTCTATGATTATTATGTACTACAAGATCATTCCTGTATCAGAGTAGTTAGTCTGTTAGTTAAAGTTTTGATCTGAGTATGGGAATGCCTACCTCAGTGATGATATAATCTT